>OZ012739.1:104682137-105882137 GCA_963859935.3 Lathyrus sativus | reverse complement strand
CATTTGGATGTGTGGTTGAGGAGTTATGGTCTTGCCCCTTTCGAAACCCTTATTCCCGATTTTTGCAATTACTTCTTAATCATTGATCCAATGTTCATGAAATTTTATGGGGAGGTGTAATATGATATAAGGAACATTTTTGATTCACACCTTGAAGTCAAATTCCTTATTGTTGAAGAGTTGACTTTTCGGTCAAACGTTCGATCAATCGGTGACTACCGAGTCGACTGTCGATGATCCAGACATCCTGAGGACTTGAAACTCTTTGAATGGACTTTAATAAGCCATAGGAGCTTAATGGATCAAAATCCCACCATTGAAATACTCTTTAAACCAAAGGTCAAACTATAGTTGACTTTTCCTGATCGGAAAACCCTAATCGGGTATCTTGAACTGTACTGTTCTCAATTCCTGGGTGACAACCTCAAATTGGATTCATACTTGACCCAATGTAGTATCCTTGATCTTGTTTATAGTGGAATCAATCCAAAACATTGATTGATCAAACCATCAAAGCCTCGATTCTTGACGGTACGGAACCCTGATTCATCTGCATCTTGACAAAGATAAACTTGAAATGGGTTAAGGTTAGTTAATCAAATGAATATGATCCTAGAATGATGATGAGGATCTAAGGGGTCAAAATTTGGGGTGCAACAGATGCCCCTATTTAAATATTTTCACTAGATGGCAATGAGAGATGACAATCCTCATGGAATCATAGTGAAAGGTATTTAAATATAGCAAACCAGAAATTTTATCCCTTAGATCCGACAATATGCAAAAGGACAAATGTTGAATGCAATGATTTTAAATGATGCCTTATGATGCTTGAATGCAAGACAAATGCAGACACACGAGCAAATATAAAAGAACGGCAATACGACGAGTAACCACTCACGAGGGACCCAACACACAGGGGAAAGATTCTAGACAAAGTAAGCAAGATAGTTCAAACATGACTAAAGATGTCGTTCAAGGAAATCTCTCACACAGAGGACACAAATTCCACCAGGGAAGACACATCTTCATTGGGGAAAGAAGACACAAACCTCACTGGGGATAATCAGATGAGGAAGCCCACCGGGGAAGAAGGCAATTCTTCACTGGGGAAACGAAAGAAAAGAAACGCAAACCTCACTGGGGAAGGGACCCATTGGGGAGAACTTTGTTGGGGAACAATTCCACTAGGGAAGCACAACTTCACCGGGGGAAAAGACAGAACGGAGACACGAACCTCACTGGGGATAACCAGATGAGAAATTTCCTATAACGAAGAGTTCAAACGGGATCTTCAGGAAAAGGTTAGAAACAAGTCCGGACGCGTCGGGGAAACTAGTATCCACTAGTTCTCCGAGAGTCAACTGGAAAAGCAAAAGCTTCAAATGGGGAGACCGGTGACGACCAGAACAACAAATAGTTTCAACTATTGTTAACCTCCAATAGACTTACTGGGGATGATGGTGACGACCAATCCAACAACGGTTTCCAAAAAGTGCTAAATACCACTAGACTTCCTGGGGATAAGGTGACGACCAAATCAAAGGGTTCCAATTATAATTGGGAATTCCAAACAATATTGATAAAACACAGGATTTCGGCTGGGGGGAAATTGGTAACAACCGACTAATAACGATTAGTTTTCAAGAAATGCTAGTAACTACTGGACTTAGAGGGGACTGGTGATGACCAAATCGGGGTATACCAATAGCAATTGATTATGGATAATGCTAGTAACCACTAGATTTAACTGGGTAACGACTGAGTCCAAGGAGACCGATAACCATTGGATTTGGGTAATACCAATAAATACTGGATTTTCAAAGGGTTTAGTAACAACCAGGTCTGCAAATAGGAAGCATAAGTATATCCCTCAATACTTTAGGAACAAAAGCTAATATCCTCAAAGCGTTAGGATATAGTAGAGACACAACCCTCAATACATTAGGATTGTTCCCAGGCTCTCAAAACATTAGAAACGAAAGCTGAACATCCTCAATACATTAGGATATAGAAGAGACACCACCCTCAACACATTAGGATTGGACGAAGACCCTCAAAAACCTTAGGATCAAAAACTAATACCCTCAAAACATTAGGATATAGAACACTTCACGTAAATGCAACCACTTTAGTCTCTGGGAATTTCTGAACTCGGGATCCAAAGTACACATCTCCAATGGTACACAAACTGTGCTCGGGATGGCAACAAACATCTTCCAAAGGTACAAAACATGTGCTTGGAATCAAATAGTACATCTTCCAAAGGTATGAAACCTATGCTTGGAATCAAACAATACATCTCCAAAGGTACGACACCTACGCTTGGGATCAAACAATTCATCTATCTCCAAAGGTACTCAACCTGTGCTTGGGATAGCAATACATCTCCAAAGGTACACAACCTGAGCTTGGGATCAAACAATATATCTCCAAAGGTACACAACCTGAGCTTGGGATGACAACCATCGTGACTTAGTTTGGAATGATATACAACCAAATTGTCAGTATTTATTGTCCATTGATTTCTATAACGCCAGTTGCCAACGGGCCTTTCTTGAAATATGATTGGTCATCAACAAAATTACTTATACCAGTATCCACTGGATTTTCAAACAATGCTGGTTACAACCGTGCGTCGACTTTAAGATAAACTTCTTAAATGAGACTGCCACTTATTGCTGAAGACGATTAAACTTCTCCGAAGAGACTGCCATTTATCGTTGATGAAGGTTAAGCTTCTCCCAAGAGACTGCCACTCACCTATTGATGACGATTAAACTTCTCCGAAGAGAATACCATTTATCACTGAGGACGATTAAACTTCTCCGAAGAGACTGCCATTTATCGTTGATGAAGGTTAAGCTTCTCCCAAGAGACTGCCACTCACCTGTTGATGACTATTAAACTTCTCCGAAGAGACTGCCATTTGTCGCTGAGGACGATTAAACTTCTCCGAAGAGACTTCCATTTATCGTTGATGAAGGTTAAGCTTCTCCCAAGAGACTTCCACTCACCTGTTAATGAAGATTAAACTTCTCCGAAGAGACTTCCATTTATCGCTGAGGACGATTAAGCTTCTCCGAAGAGACTGCCATTTATCGTTGATGAAGGTTAAGCTTCTCCCAAGAGACTGCCACTCACCTGTTGATGACGATTAAACTTCTTCGAAGAGATTGCCATTTTTATCGCTGAGGACGATTAAACTTCTCCGAAGAGACTGCCATTTATCATTGATGAAGGTTAAGCTTCTTCCAAGAGACTGCCACTCACCTGTTGATGACGATTAAACTTCTCCGAAGAGACTGCCATTTATTGCTGAGGACGATTAAAATTCTCCGAAGAGACTGCCATTTATTGTTGATGAAGGTTAAGCTTCTCCCAAGAGACTGCCACTCACCTGTTGATGACGATTAAACTTCTCCAAAGAGACTGCCATTTATCGCTGAGGACGATTAAACTTCTCCGAAGAGACTGCCATTTATCATTGATAAAGGTTAAGCTTCTCCCAAGAGACTGCCACTCACCTGTTGATGACGATTAAAATTCTCCGAAGAGACTGCCATTTATCGCTGAGGATGATTAAAATTCTCCGAAGAGACTGCCATTTATCGTTGATGAAGGTTAAGCTTCTCCCAAGAGACTGCCACTCACCTGTTGATGACGATTAAACTTCTCCGAAGAGACTGCCATTTATCGCTGAGGATGATTAAACTTCTCCGAAGAGACTGCCATTTATCGTTGATGAAGGTTAAGCTTCTCCCAAGAGACTGCCACTCACCTGTTGATGACGATTAAACTTCTCCGAAGAGACTGCCATTTATCACTGAGGACGATTAAACTTCTCCGAAGAGACTGCCATTTATCGCTGATGAAGGTTAAGCTTATCCCAATAGACTGCCACTCACCTGTTGATGACGATTAAACTTCTCCGAAGAGACTGCCATTTATCGTTGATGAAGGTTAGGCTTCTCCCAAGAGATTGCCACTCACCGCTGAAGACGATTAAACTTCTTCGAAGAGAATGCCATTTATTGTTGATGAATAAGATGTTCTTCTTGATAGAATAGTGCAAAATAAATGCACATCCAGGTAGGTTCGGCGACCGACAAGGACCAAAGTTCAATCTAGAATATAGCTAGAAAGAAACTGTCAAACAAGACTCCAACCATTGAGAAATAAACTCAAATGGTGACTCACCTTATCCAATCATGGAAAAAGATAACTGAAGCAACCATCATCCACGAGGATTAAACTCTGTGGGGAAATTGAGAAAGGATGGACATTTTATGCTTAAGGGCTGACAACTCTATGGGAGAGAGACAACACACCCAATCACTAAGGAGGGAACCAAAGTGAAACAGGAACAAGTAACAACCAGAGATAGCAAAAATGCACAGATGTTATGCATATGCTTTATGCCATGCTTATGTTTATGCTGACAAAACAGACAAAACAAAACACGAGATGAAATAAACATCTCGACACAGAGACCCAACCAAACTTCACCAATATTGGACATCCAACGGGGATGATCCTGAAGAACAACAATTCCACTTTCAAGGTTACCACCTTCTTTTGGAGAGAGTAATCTTCTTAGGCCAAAACCTCAGGACTTCACTTGGATTGCCATCATGAGTTTGAATTCTTTGTTGGATGAAAACCATATCGAAAGATTCCCAGATCAACCGAAGTAACAACTTAACTGGAGAGCTTGGAGAAAGGTACCATGAGACCAAAATCTTTATGTCCCATTTATAGTATAACAATCTTCTTTCAGTGAGCAATGGCTCTTGCGACGAACAGTCTTTAACCTTTTCTGCCCCAAATTACATGGTTTGTGAGAAGAAGTCATAAGGATGCTTTTACAAAAGAAATGGAATAAAGATGCTTCAATGTCTTCAAACACTTATAGAGATTTTCAAATCTCGACGTGATTTCCCCAGTTTAACGGTGCTTGCACAACAAAGTCTCGGACGGTGGAAGTAACGACTTGCCCCTGCTTGCTGGTAACTGCAAAAGATTTGCCCCAGACTAAACTGTTCATCGAGAGTTTCATCTGATCTTGACCTGGTTGGCTCTGATTAGCTGAACGTTACAACAAATGATTAACAAATCCTTTAAATTGGTTGCCCCAGGCTGAGCTTCCTTTATCAAGTTAAATTCCCTAGCTGATAGCGCTTGTTGGGATTCCTTTGATATTGGATTGTTTTGCACGCAATGTTGTTCATTAAAAATTGGCAATTTTCAATGTAAAATTCATGCAATCTTTTGAAAACATTTTTTGATGAAACACACACGGCGGAGTGATTAAGTGATCAAAGTGAAAGTGGTCCAATCATTTTACAAATGATGGATAAAGTGATTAACACACACAATTAACAAAGATCATTAGGAGTCAGGTTATCCAACCTTGCTGTAATATGCTTTCAAAACAACCTTACCTCAATTAGGTCTTTCAAGGGCTGTAATGTGGCTTGGTTCATGGTTCATGAAACAAAGGATAAAGGCTCAAAGTTATTTGGTCCCACCCACTCTCTATGATGAACTCCAATCCTACGCTCATTTAACTCAAACTATACACTCAGGTTCTTACAGATTTTAAGAATTGAACTGATGATAGTTGGTGATGGCTCACAAACCTAGGGTAGTCACAACTCCCTTACAGTATTTGATAGCTTTTTGAGGATTTTTAAGAGTGATAACTCTTACAACATTCCTCTCTTTTGTTTATCCCCGACTTCTTTGTCTGAACTTCTTTGTTCGGTTAAACAGTCAATGGGATGCCCCATTTTTGCCTAAGTCTCCTTCACAGGTTTTGACTTAGCGGGCTTTTTTCTTTTTTTCTTTCTTCTTCTCTTTTTTTTTTGAGAAAGGAGGTGACTACCCAGTTTAATGGCTACGGTGAACCATCCTCGTCTTTTATGCTGAAAAGCATCTTCGACACTCTCTTGTTGTGTATGAAGGAAAACCTGAGTGCACCACCTTTATATGAAAAGTGTCTTGTATGCACATATCTTCAAGCTAACTGAGAACTACCCGCCCCAGGTTTGAGATTTTAGGTTTCAGTTTATGTAAGGAAAGAAAAACTCCTACTTCTAGGCTCGAAGGGGTTTACGAGGGGTTATCTTCCTTATTTCTCAAGTGTTTAGGAATTGAAACAATGCCTTACATCATCGGCAAAGTTACATTGAAAGCATATCAACATCAGTTATGGATATGATTTTCATCATCCTCCCCAATCTTTGTTTTAAACAACAGTTTAATAAAAGAAATTTTTGCATTTTTCGTATTTCATAACAATGAAAGAAAGAGTGAAACGAATGGACTTAATCAAAAGATGCACAAACATTTCATTAATCTTGCCAATTCAAAATGAACAACAGCTTACAAGCAATTAAAATGTAAAGAAAACACAACAAAATGCTGAAATAGTCTACAGTTTCCAGTCTTAGGGAACAAAGTTCAAATTTTAGGCTCATGTGGGGAAACACCTTCAACCACCACTTGCTCCTTGTGATATAGAATTATGAGGGGTCTCACGGGTCCTTTGCTTTTGGATTTAGGAATCGCAACACTGTCATTTGTTTTATCATCCTGAGGTTTCAGCAACTCTTGCAGTCTCAGTTTAAAACCTTCACACTCTTCAACTAGGTGCCCTATTGTCCCAGTATGATATCCACATTCCACTTCTGGGTGGTCTTCCTCAAGGATCAAGTGTTTGTCAATGATTAGCTCTTGTACAAGATAACCCAATGCTATACATGCATCTAAATTGTGTCCTTTAGCTCCTTTGTGAAATACACAGTTCAGGTTTGCATTATGCCATGGTCCTGGCACAGGATTGGATAATCGTGGAGTCACTTGTGAGTTCTGAATCAGTAGCGGGTAAAGTTTGCTTAATGGTACTGGAGTTGGTCTACCGCAAGTCTTTTTTTTTTCCTGACATGATTTTTCTTGTTCAATCTCCGGCTTTGAGAACCTTGAGGAGGAACAAACACCGACTGGTGAAAGACTTTAGTTGAACGCCCTAATGCCCCAGTATGATAGTCCCATTTAGCGTAGGTACCACAGTTCAGAGGGTAAGGAAGAATGACTGGTTTAAGCTCCTTTGGTATTATCAGTTCGCCTTGGATCAAGTCTGGCAATATTTGATTGTGTGACATTGGAAACAGACTTTCTGGTTTCCTTGGTTTTTGTTGGGCGTGCTGACAGGATTGACGGTTATCTAGTTGTTGATACTAAGGAGGTCCTTGAGTTGGAGGAATCATCGGAGATAATGCTTCCCTATTTTCTCTGGATGCCACATGGTCGAGGTGGCCTTCCTTTTTCATCATGTTCTGCAATGTCTCTAGAACCCAATTCATCTGACATTTGAGAATTCTGATGTCCTCTTTCAGCATTTCATGGGCTTTCAAAAGTTCCTCCATTGTTGCCATTTGTCTCGGATATGTGCTAGGTATCTCTCTGAACAAGTGGGAGACAAAGAGACGCAAGGCTGAGAAGAGAAAATGCAAAATGCAAATGCAATGCAAAGAGCAAACTAGTTTTACAAATCTCAGAAGATTGACTAGGTCAAAAACCCTCATTTCATCAATCGTTGGAAAAAGTTACAACTTTTTAAAAATATCAGAGATCGATTGAGTTTTACAAAACTAGTTGCGACATGATATGCTCGTGGTGATATGATGAGATGATGCACACATAACACAAAGGCAAGTATTCATAAATACAAAGCATATACAAAGACCTCCTAGGCTCAAGATCAAAGCAAGGAGTCAAAGGTCTAACCATCCCCAAGGATTTGTACTATGAGCTATTTGTACCTGCCAAACGGGTTCTAACAAAGTTCCCAGGGTCAACAACCCATCTTTCGGATATTATCAATTTCCCAAATTACTCGGTAATCGATAATATTCTCAAGAGAGTCTCGTCCGAGTGTAGTATCGCGTATCAGCTACTTCGGAAATACTTCCTTATAGCCATCGCACTACGTCCTAATAAGGCCAAAGTGGGGGGAAATGTAATCCAAAAGTCCACAGTGTCATGGGCTCTTTCGTTGAAAGTAGCATTGTTTTCACGAATACTCGATCAACAATACTAAACTCTCAAGAGGGCCTACACTGAGCGGTGGTTTCTCAAGTTAGCTTGGTCGGGAATCAACTCCCTATAAGCCTTCTTGAATATACCACCATCCTATCATAATTGCACTCAAGTCCGGGTATAAGACCGTCTCACCACTCAAAACACCCAATACCCAACAATCAAATAAATATATTGACAAATATACATGTTAAGCAAATATTTACAAATATAGCATGCAATTAAACAAAATAGGCTAAACCCTCAAATTAAGTAATAACCCCAGTGAGGTCGCCATTTCTGTTGCGGTGAGAATCATGATACCAAGCTATTGATTAACTTGAATCTTAATTCTTAAATTCACAACCGGACTTTAATTTATCCAAAGGAAAGGTCTAAAGAAAGAAAGAACCTTTTGCACGATGTAACAACAACGCTAAGAGATTCGGGGATCGGGGTTGGTTATGCATAGGGTAGGTATTTCACATCCTAAACATCTGTAGTACTCTACACGAACCTTTTGTTTTTTTGCATGCTAAGTTTGCTATGGATTGGGATTGGGTAAAGGTGTAGGTTAAAACCTAAAGATAGTTTCTAAGTTTTCTCGCAAAGACGTCGCGTCCTCTGCTTACATATCTTAACTAGGATAGAATCAAAGCAATCGTAGTTCACCTCACTAGGGTTGAAGAACACTTGATTATGATCAAGGTTCAAAGGGGAACAAACATATCCATGCTTGTGTAGAGTTTCACAAAACTCTCTAGATCTATGTTGAACTCTCAAGAAAGGGAAGTAAGTAATCATATCCATGATTCTTACATAGAGTTAACCAAACTCTATCCTAAAGTTCTACGTTGTGAGACCAATTGGTTCTATCCAGACCAAAAGGTGGGAGAAAGGGGCAAGGTTGCTCGTCAAGATATCACATCTTGTGCCTACGTGTTCTCATTGTCCAATGAGAAATCATAGCGGTCGTAGTTCAGGCCCGAACTACAGAATAAGGATCTATTGGTTCTTTCCAGACCAAAAGAGGGTGAAGGTTCTATCCAGACCTATGAGTTTAAATCCTATTGGTTCTATCCAAACCAAAAGGAGGGGAAGGTTCTATCCAGACCTATGAGGGTATCCTATTGGTTCTATCCAGACCAAAAGGGGGAAGGTTCTATCCAGACCTATGATGTTTAAATCCTATTGGTTCTATCCAGACCAAAAGGGGGAGAAGGTTCTATCCAGACCTATGAGTGTAAATCCTATTGGTTCTATCCAGACCAAAAGGAGGGGAAGGTTCTATCCAGACCTATGAGTTTAATGAGCTATCTATGACCCAAGGGTCAATTGAGAGACTTTCCTTTGGAAGGGAAAAGATGACGCAACTTGGATGAGAACTAAAGAGTTCCATCACTTGTGGAAAGTAAACTTGGCAAAGCATAAACATTCACACATGATGAATATAAGGGATATGGTTACAACCAAGAATGATCAAGCATATTATAATAAGCAAGGATCTAAATCAGGATGAATGGTTACAACCAAAGCAAGCATTTAAGATATTACAATATCAGGCAAAGATTTCAATCACGATAAATGGTCACAACCAAAGCAAGTATTACAATATTAATGATTTCAATTAAGACAGATGGTCACAACCAAGAACAAATCTTAACAAAGATGGAAAGGGATCTTAACAAAGGTGACAACATATCTTAACAAAGATTGGAAAAGATGAAAGTTACAACCGTGTAAACAAATCATAATTTGAAAGTAAACATGTTATAATTTCAAGATATATCAAGTGTAACAACAATATGTATTTGATGACAATCAAACACAAGTAAATTAGTTTAACCTCATAATTTAGGAGGAAAAATCATGGGATTATGGTGACAACCAAATGAGAGTGTAGAGGGTCCCTGCTGTCGCCTGTCCTGGTTGATACAAGATCATCCCTCAATGTGCTACCGAAAAAGGCATTGATGAAATTAGATACTCAAGGTTTGATATGCACGTCAAGTGATTTGGTTGTGAGGGCTTTCGATGGATCTAAGAGATCAGTGTTTAGGGAGATCATGATGCCTATTTAGGGTGGGACCGAAGATTTTTAATGCGACTTTTTACATTATGGATATCCAGCCAGCATATAGCTATTTGCTTGGCCGACCTTCGATACACGCTGCGGGAGCAGTTACTTCAGCGTTGCATCAAAAGCTGAAATATATGATGGAAGGGAAAGTTGTTACATTATGCGGTGAAGAGGATATCATGGTTAGCCATTTTTCATCCTTCAAGTATGTCGAAGTGGATGGGGAGATCAACGAAATACTCTGCCAGGCGTTTGAAACAGTTCAGATTAAGGAGAAGTCTCCCGTAGAAGCCAAAAGCCCAGAGGTTTCCATGTCATCATTCAAGGAAGCTAGTGCTATCGTAGAATCTTGTTCATCTCAGAAATAGGGCCAAGTTCTTAATGTTACCGTCAAGAAGGACAAGTTCATCCTGGGATACAAACCCTTCAGTTCTTCTCAAGACATTCCGAGATAGAGGGGACCTGTTCAATTCACCAGTGATGGTGTGATATTTGATAGGATTAAGGCCATTGAAGAGGACAAAGGTGACAGTGATTGTGATATGGATGCCTAGATTCGTCCATGTACTCATGGCCAGAAGTTGTGCAACTGGACTACTGAAGAAGTCATTCATGTTACTACTGCAGAGTAATATTCATTGTATTGATTATGTTCAGTCCTACGTTCTGTCCAAGGCGTAGTGACCCAATCTGTGGGGCCCTCTTTTTGTTTGCATTTTATCATAAATAAAGGAGGTTTTCGCATTCAAATATTGTGATCCCTGTTTTTCTTGTTTCAATTTTTTTGCATTTATTAAACAGAAATATGGCAATGTGTTTTGTTTGTTGCATCACATAATAAACATAAACATCAGCATGTAGGTCTTTTTTATCAGATACCATCGATTCAAATTCAGCTATGGCTTCGTATGACTTTGATAATCCCATTTATCAAGCCGAAGAAGAGATTGATGAAGACTGTGAACTACCCAAATAGTTAGCCAGACTTCTCAAGCAGGAGGAAAGGATCATTGTGCCTCATCAGGAGGATATTGAAGTTATCAATATGGGTAGCGAAGATGACAAGAAAGAGGTTAGAATTGGGGTTGCATTGGAAGATAGTGTCAAGAGAAGATTGATTGAAATGCCCCGTGAGTATAAGGATATCTTCGCTTGGTATTACCAAGACATGCCTGGACTGGATACAAATATTGTGGTACACTAGTTGTCTCTCCGAGAAGAGTGTTCCCAGTCAAGCAGAAGTTGAGATGGACAAGACCTGACATGGTAGTCAAAATCAAAGAAGAAGTTCAGAAGTAGTTGAATGTTGGTTTTCTTACTGTCCCGAATTACCCTCCGTGGGTCACTAATATTGTTCATGTGCCTAAGAAAGATGGAAAGGTCAGGATATGCGTTGGTTACAAAGATTTGAATAGAGCGAGCCCGAAAGATGATTTCTCGCTCCCCACATTGATGTGTTGGTCAATAACACTGCTTAGTTTTCTGTGTTTTCCTTCATGGATGGCTTCTCTAGGTATAACCAAATCAAGATGGCCCCAAAGGACATGGAGAAAACTATGTTCATTACACCGTGGGGGACTTTTTTCTATAAGGTGATGCCCTTTGGATTGAAGAATGTCGGGGAAACTTACCAGCGAGCAATGGTGACTCTCTTTCATGATATGATTCATCATGAGATCGAGGTATATGTTTATGACATGATTGCAAAGTCACAAACAGAGGAAGGACATCTGGTCAATCTTCTGAAATTATTTGAAAGGTTAAGGAAGTTCAAGCTGAGGCTGAATCCTAACAAATGCACCTTCGGGGTGAGATCTGGAAAGCTATTGGGGTTCATTGTTAGTGAAAGGGGTATTGAGGTAGATCCTGCCAAAATAAAAGCTATATAAGAAATGCCTGAACCGAGAACGGAAAAAGTTGTTTGTGGTTTCTTGGGGAGATTGAACTAAATTGAAAGGTTCATATATCATCTTACAGCCACTTGGGAACCAATATTCAAATTGTTAAGAAAATATCAAACGGTCAGGTGGAATGAAAATTGCCAAAAGGCATTTGAAATAATAAAAGAGTATTTGCAGGAACCTCCAATACTCATACCTCCAGTTGCAGGGAGACCTCTGATAATGTATCTCACGGTTCTTGAGAATTCAATGGGATGTGTGCTCGGTCAACAGGACAAGTCAAGTAGAAAAGAGCACGCCATCTATTACTTGAGTAAGAAGTTTACTGATTGTGAGTCGAGATACTCAATGCTGGAAAAAACATGTTGTGCACTCGCTTGTACTGCTAAGCGTTTGAGACAATACATGTTAAGCCATACAACCCTATTGATTTCAAAGATGGATCTGATCAAGTATGTCTTTGAAAAGCAAGCACTCTCCAGAAGGATTGCCCTATGGAAAATGGTTTTAGCAAAGTATGATATTCAATATGTTTCCCAAAAAGCCATTAAGGGAAGCATTCTGTCAGAATATATCGCTGAGCAGCCGATTGAGGATTATCAGCCGATGAAGTTTGAGTTTCCAGATGAAGACGTCATGTTTTTGAAGATGAAAGACTGTGATGAGCCTTTACCTGACGAGGGTCCAGATATTAGATCTCAGTGGAAACTGGTTTTCGACGGTGCCATTAATTCATATGGTAATGGAATCGGTGCAGTTATTATAACTCCTCACGGTTCCCACACATCGTTCACTGCTCGATTGAAATTCACTTACACCAATAATAAAGCCGAGTACGAAGCGTGCATTATGGGTTTAGAAGAGGCCATTGACCTGAGGATCAAGAATCTTGATGTATATGGCAATTCAACGCTGGTTGTTAATCATATTAAAGGAGAGTGGGAAACTCGTCAGGCCAACCTGATGCCTTATAAGAATTATGCAAGAAGATTGTTGCCATTATTTGATAGAGTTGAGTTCCATCATGTGCCTAGGGCTGAAAATTAGATGGCAGACGCCTTGGCCACATTATCATCAATGTATAAAGTGAATTTCTGGAATGAAGCTTCAGCTATCACCATCATACGTCTTGACACACTCGCTTTTGTGTTTGCAATTGAGAAGGTATCAGATGGAAAGCCATAGTATTTTGATATCAAACATTTTCTAAAGACTCAAGAGTACCCATCTGGGGCATCTGACAAAGATAAGAAGACTCTAAGGAGGTTAGCCGGTAATTTCTATCTTAACAAGGATGATGTGCTATACAGAAGAAACTTTAACATGATCTTGCTGCTTGTGTTGACGAGCATGAAGCAAGCCTATTGATGGATGAAGTCCACGAGGGTTCTTTCGGTACTCATGGCGGTGGACATGCATTGGCCAGAAAATTGTTGAGAGGTGGGTATTAGTGGATGACTATGGAATTTGATTGCTTCAAATACGTTAGAAAATACCATAAATGCTAGATTTATGCTGATAAGATGCATGTGCCACTGACCCCTCTGAATGTGTTAACATCTCCTTGTCCCTTTGCTATGTAGGGCATCAATATGATTGGAAGGATTAAGCCAACTGCTTCTAATGGTCATCGCTTCATTCTGGTGGCCATTGACTACTTCACAAAATGGGTAGAAGCAACTTCCTTTGTCAAGGTCACGAAACTGGTGGTCGCCCGATTCATAAAGAAGGACATTATTTGTCGTTATGGAATTTCAGTGAGAGTCATTACTGATAATGGTTCAAATTTGAACAACAAAATGATGAAGGAACTGTGCCAGAGTTTCAAGATCGAGCATCACAACTCTTTTCCATATCGTCCGAAGATGAATGGCGTTGTCGAGGCAGCTAACAAGAATATCAAGAAGATTGTGTAGAAGATGGTGGTAACCTATAAGGATTGACACGAGATGTTACCCTTTGCTCTTCACGGTTATCATGCTTCGGTGCGTACATCAACCAGGGAAACTCCTTTCTCACTGGTGTATGGTACGGAGGCAATCCTACCATTAGAAGTTGAAATATCTTCTTTAAGGGTATTATCCAATGTGAAGCTTGACAAAGCTGAATGGGTGCAAACCAAATTGAATTAGTTGAGCCTGATTGAAGAGAACAGATTGGCAACCATTGCTCATGACCAGTTGTACCAGAGTAGGATGAAGAAAGCCTTTGATCAGAAAGTGCGTCCTCGGTGCTTCCAGACAAGTGATTTGGTGTTGAAAAGGATCCTTCCTCCTCAGACAAATCACACAAGAAAATGGACTCTTAACTATGAAGGTCCATATATGGTAAGAAAGTTTTTCTCTGGCGGAGCCTCATTACTATCTACCATGGATGGTGAAGATTTTTCGTCCCCTATGAATGCAGACATGGTTAAAAAATACTTTGCTTAAAAGACACCTGCTGGACAGAAAAAAGAAAGTCCAGGAAAAAATGGGGCATCCCGGCGAATCATAAAAAGAATAGGTTCGGGAAAAAATTAGGGATAAAAGAAAAAGAATGAACCCGCAAAGTTGAAAACCTGAAAAGGCGACCTTGGAAAAAATGGGTATCCCGGTGGATTGAAAACCCGAAAGGGCGATCCAGGCAAAAGTTAGGGATTTTAAAAGCAAACGACTGCGGTCTATGTTCGACCTGCGAGCTTATCTGATACACGGTTATCCCGAAGGAAAGGAATTAGTCCAATCAATCTTTTCAGATGGCGAAACATGGGGGAACATCAAAGACATACAGGTCATAGCTGAATCGACACATGGTGGTTGTCTGTTTCCCTATTGCCGACATTTGTATATATTCTTTTTGCTTTTTTGTGCAATTACCTCTTTTCAGGAATTGCATCTGAATTGTAATTCGCCTATTTATAGGTCTTTCATCAATAAAGTATTCATTTCAGTCAAAGAGCTTTTCATTTCTTGTTTTTACTTTTACAGTTTTGTTTGCAAAAACGTCCGATATATTTGATAAACATTACAGGTGAAAACATGAGGATTTACAGAGCATAATGAAAGCAATGGATTTTCTTGAATGATAAGTGCCATGAATGGGAACCGAGGTATCCATTTCACACATGGGGCATCCTATTGTTTCTTGTTTGTTGCAGGATGGCAGGATCCTCTCCTTAGTAGAGCTTTTCCCCCCAGCGGTGAAGTTCTAACAGTAATGCATGGTGAATTATTTCTCCCATAACAAGAGTTCAGAGTTGTATTTCCCAGCTGAAGTGGATTCGTACTACCCGATGAGTGTTCAGAGGTTAACTACTTCAGATAGAATGCAGTCAGGCATTTTGTTCAACGAAGAGTTTTGTTTCCCCACAACAGAGGTTTTGTCTTCCCCACGGAATCCTATTATCAAATTAGAAGTGATGTCACCAGCAGAGGTGTGTAGCGTATCTCCAACACAGCAGAGATTCTGTCTTCCCTACAGAATCCTATTATCAAATCAGAAGTGTTGTCACCAGCGGAGGTGTGTAGCGTATCTCCAGCAGAGCAGAGTTTTTGTCTCCCCATAAAGGTTAATCCTCAGCAGGGTGGATTTATTCTTAGCATATTCCCAACAGAGTAAGGTTAAAGGATATTCCCTCTATAGCAGGGTGGATTTCAATTTAGTATTACTCTCCAGCAGAGTCGACGTCCTTGACGTCCTTCCCACAACAAGATCAGTATTCAAGAATTTCTTCCCCGAGCAGAGATTAGTGCTGATTCCCTCGACAGGTACATCAACGGCAGGTTGGTATCTCTAGTAAATTCCAATGATCATTGGCATCTTTCAAGATCAATTTTTGGGACGAGCTTCCGACATATGATATTCTCATTTTCCTCAGGGCAGATGTTCACACAGAGCTTGTTTATTCCCCAATATATTGGAGTTCTTTGTATATGTTCATTACATTCCCTGGGGAGGGGAATCATTAACAGAGGTTACTTTCATCTCTTCGTCAGGATGAAATCTTTAGTAGGAATCTTTGATATCCCTAGCAGAGCGAACTTGGTACTTCTATATCCCCAATAGGGCAGATTATTCTTGTATTCCAAGCAGAATGGAACCTTAAGCAGGAGCTTGTTATCCCCACCAGGTTGGCTTTTTCAGTGCTATTCTTGATTCCCCAACAAGGTGAAGTTCTCAGGAGAGGCATCCGGGGCGTATTCCCCAGCAGGGTGAAATTTTTCAAGGAGGCTATCCAGAGCGTTTTCCTCAACGGGTTTGGTTTACTGATCTTTTCAGCAATCTTCCAGGTTGTGTTCCTTTGTTTTAATTTTTGCATAGCATCCTCCCAAATGCGTAGCATTTCTGTTTCATATGGAGCATTACGCCATTTTCAAACATATGCATCTGAAGCATAAGCTAGGTTTCATACCTTTGGTGCTAATGCCTCTTAGGCACATGATGGTTGTATTCAGGAGATTTTCATGTTATCCCCATCAGGGTGGATCTTTTGGTTGTTCATCTTATTTGGGTTCTCCCCGATTGAGTTATTTATTTAAACATCTCTTCCTCAACAGAGTTGTTTGTTTGACTTCTCTTTCCTTAGCTGAGTCATTTGTTTAAACGTCATTTTCCTCAATAGAGTCGTTTGTTTAAACCTCTCTTTCCCCGTTGGAGTATTCTTTTTAGGTTATGAGTCAGTTGATTCTATTTTCTATCTATTCTTGGTGTGTCATTCCAACTCTAGGTTAGTAACTCCCAGTTTAGTCCGAAGTTTTGTTGCTGTTTTTCCAACTCTTGGTTGGTAATCTTCATTTCATGAGTGTTATCCCAACTTTTGGTTGGTAACCCATTGGTGGTTGGATGTTATCCCAACTTTTGGTTGGTAGTCCTCTTCTATTACCCGGCGGAGTTGTTATCCCAACATTTGTTTGGTAATCTGTAGCTTGTTGGATGTTATTCCAACTTTTTGTTAGTAAGGTTTTGTTGATGTTATTCCAACTCTGGGTTGGTTATCTTGAGTTTATGGGAGTTGTCCCAACTCTTGGTTGGTAACCTTTGCCTCGATCCCGACTTTTGGTTGGTAATCCATTAGTGAGGTCTTTTTCCCCGACATAATTGTTATTCCACTTTTCGTTGGTAGTTTTCATCTCTTTGGTGTGATCCCAACTTTTGGTTGGTAAAATTTTGTTGACGTTATTCCAACTTTTGGTTGGTAAAATTTTGTTGATGTTATCCCAACTTTTGGTTGGTAGTCCTTGGTTTCCCATGCGGAGTCTGTTTTTCCAACTTTTGGTTGGTAGTCTTTGTTGCTGTCACTTCGCCTTCGATCGGTGTTTCGATGTTATTCCAACTTTTGGTTGGTGGCCTTTGCTTGATTCCAACTTTTGGCTAGAAATCCCCAGCTTAGTCGTCTTGTTGACGTTATTCCGACTTTTGGTTGGTAACCTTCGTTTCCTTGTTGACGATCCCAACTTTTGGTTGGTAGTATTTGTTTTGGGCTAGTGATTCCAATTTTTGATTGGTAGTCTTTCTTTGTTGGTTCAACTATTGGAGTTGGTATCTTTCTCCCTCAGAGTTTTCCTTCGGTCGACGTTCTAGTGATCGTAACTTTTGGGTAGTAGCCTTGCTCCTCAGCTTTTGGGATGGATGTTATCCCTTACGGATTTAAAATGATTCCAACTTTTGGTTGGTAGCTTGTGTTTATACCTTTTGATTGTTGTACTCCCCGGTGAGGTAGTTGTTTTCAAGATGGTATTCCCCATCATTTCGCCTTCGGTTAGCGTTGCGGTGATTCTAACTTTTCGTTGGTAGCCTTTGTTATTCCAACTCTTGGTTGGTATTGTTTGGTTTTTATCCCCAGGGAGTAACCTTTATCCCTTTGGGTATTATCTTCTGGTAGATATCCTTTCCTGTAGAGTTGTCTGTTTAGGCTTCTCTTCATCCCCGGTAGAGTTGTCTTTTCCCTCAGGTTGTAAGTCCGTTGATTGTACGTCCTGCAGGTTCTTGATTTGATTTTTTGTCCCCAGAGGTTACCTTTAATCGGCATTTTCGTTATTCCAACTCTTAGTTGGTATCCTTTGGTCGTTATTCCAACTCTTAGATGGTATCCTTTGATTATTTATCATAACTCTTGGTTGGTATCCTTTTTTGATTTATCCCAACTCTTGGTTGTTATCTTTTGGTTTGTATCTGGCAGTTTCGTTCCAACTTTTGGTTGATATTTTGTTCATCTTGGATTTTTATCCTCAGCGTGTCGCATCCCAACTTTTAGTTGGTATTCGCTGTTTTGCATCCCCGCAGGTTGCAAATATCCAGGTTCTTTTGGTATTCAATCTCCGTGCACCTTGAATGTTTGAAAGTCGTTGCTATTATCCCTTCAGGTTCAAGTCGATTGAATAGGGGAAGCTGTAGGACCCCAAAATTGCCTCATCATTTCTTGGTTTACTGGCTTATGTTTCTTTGCATTTTTGCATCTCTGTATATCATAACATTGGTTCTCGATGCATGGGATCAAGGTGTTTCTGTGGTTCAGGGTTCCCTTCTGTTGCAAGAGTTTAAACAACGAGTATCAGAGGCTCCGACATTTATTTTTCCCACGATCGAGTGGTCAATTTTATTTTATTCAACAAGTTATTTTCAGCTCAGGAAACGGTTTACAGGCTATTCTGGGAATCCTCACAGTTATAGTATCCAAGGGCAAGTTTCAAAGGTTTAATAGAGCTTAGAACAGGTGTCAACGGGTAATTATGCAGGATTCCCTCCATTTGGCGCCAATTTGGGGATTTTTGAATGTGGTAACCGGTTACCACATATGGGTAATCGGTTACCCTGGGCGAAATTTGCCAAGATATTTGAATTTTCAGCATTGCAAATTTTCCAATCATTTTCAACCATTGATTTCACATGATCATCATTGGAAGGGTCTAGAATTGTTTCAATTTTCACCATTTCTCTCCAAATTTCAAACACTCCATTCCTAATTGCACTCCTAATTTCCATTCCAAATTCTAATCCACATTCCAAAACACATTTTGATTCCAAACCTAGAGCTTATTTAAGTGAATTTCCTCCAAACCTCACATAATAACCTTCATTTTTCAGATTTCACATTCATTCTTGACAATTTGCTCTCAACTTTCTCTCCATTTTTTCACTCCCAAAACATCCACTAAAGCTCTTTCCACTTGAATTCATTGATTCTTCATTGAAATCCTTGAATTCTAGATCTAAACCTCCATCATTCATCTTCATTATCTTCAATTCACCATTCAATTTTCGTTTGAGTTTGGAAGCTAGATTGGAAGTTCTTTCTTGAGTTAATTTTGCTTGTTCTTCATTTCTACCATAAGGAAGCTCTTGGATCTTGAAGATTCTCTGGGTTTCTAGCTTGGATATGTTAATTTCAAGTGAATCAACACTCACCAAAGCAAATATCAGCTTTGAAGGTTAGTAATTCTAGATCTAATTTAGTTTTGAACTTATTTACATAATCACAATGTAGATCCATGGCTTTTGTTGCATTTTGATCCATTTGGATGATTTGGATCTTTTTGATTTGTGATTACAATGTTTGATTGTGTTTATATGATGCTTGATTACTGATTTTTGATCTTAATTTCGTTCTTAATTGATTGCATGTTCATGTGATTGATTGGATAAGTTGTTTGGTGCTGAAAACTGATTTTGGAGGCTGATTTTCTGTTTTTGGTTCAGTGGTAATTGGTTACCACATATGGGTAACCGATTACCCTTCATAAATTTCACGTTCCAAGCTGTTTTTTACAACAGGTAACCAATTACCTGATTGCAGTAACCGATTACCACTGAACAAAATGTCTTTTTTTTTTTTTTTGCATTTTTCTTGTTTGTTTGGGCTCCTTTTCACATCTAAACTTCATGGATTGATATGATGCCTTTATGTGGATTATTTTTGACATATTTCATCATTCTTGAATGTTTGATTTGGATTCTTTGACACATAACTTCCGGTTTTCGTTTGAATGCATAACATGTTCATGTTGTTTTGATGGATGCAATGATCATTTGACTTATTTGCTTATAGCATGATTAATTGATTATCATTGTTGATTGTCTTGTTGGATGTGTGATGCACGTTTGCATTTTTTGTCGATTCTGCTTGTTGCACGTTTGTTTGATCGATCGATAAGTCAAATTGTTTTGAAAAACATGATGATCTTATCGATTCTTAATGATGCAATGTGGCTGATCAATTATGTTTGATTGTGGAAGCATGTTCATACTTGCATGATATCTTTTCATGATTGTTCCTTGCTCTCGATTAATTGCATTCAAACAACTTGCTGCGCTATTTTCCACAACTGTTGTTATCTTGAACTTGCATGCTGTCTTTGCCTAGCTTGCTTGCTGACTGCCTCTTTTACACCTATTTTTGTGCTAAAACATGTGTTGTTATAGACTGTCTTGCTTGTGTGCTGGATTTTATTGCTGTCTTGTGCAGGAGGTGTTGTTGAAGTTGCTGTTTTTGCCTTGTTTTCTCGCTTTTTGCCTTGCCTTTGCATGTTCTCTTAGGTCTCTTATTCCAATTTAATTCCCGATTGAATTTGGAGTAAGATAGACATTAGGATCGCAATCCAAGCATGATAACAAGTAGGCTAGCCCCTTTTAACCTCAACCTTAGGTCCATCTTTTGTATGCTAACATTAGGATAGAATCTCCTTTCACATCTTAACTTTAGGACCACTTTGCATGACAATGTTAGGGCCGAGTTTCCCTTACACCTTCTGTGCGTCTCTCTTCTCATCTCAAAACACATTCTAACTCATCTAATAAATACGATGAACATTGTACACTACGAGCCTTAAGCACATGGGAAGTTATGAGTGGGGGGTTTCTCCTCACTTGTCTAAAGTGTTTAGTGTATGCCCTTTGGGCGATATGCGATGCATTCACTCCTATGTCATAGTCTTTAGTGCAACGTGAATCTCAAACAAACTAATTCAATTCACTAAAACTCATAAACCAAAGTTAAACCTTTTATCCTTCGGGATTTGTGTTCCAAAATCATTTTCAAAAAAGAGTACGTTACTTTCCCGTTCTACCGCAAACAGGCATCGACCCTTGGAATGGGAGTTTAACGTCACTCATAAAAAACGCCTAACCAACCTGTGGTTTCATTTCACGAACTATGTTTTCTCTAATTTCTAATACCAGATGAGGATACGTAGGCACAAGATGGCGATGTCTTGGCAAGCAACCTTCCCCCCATCACTCGTAGTTTTCCGAACTATGTTGACTCTGACTTTCCCATTGCACGAGGGAATACGTAGGCATAGGGCGGCAATATCCTATCGAGTCTCTTTCTTTTTATTTTTTTCTCGTTTCCGTTTAGCATTAGCTTATAGATAAACACACCCTTTGATAAACAACAAGTATGGATCCCATTGAGTACAACAGACGTGAGGGGTGCTAATACCTTCCCCTTGCGTAACCGACTCCCGAATCCAAGATTTGGTTGTGATGACCTTGTCTTTTCCCGTTCTTCACATTTTCTTCGATCATTTCCTTTCCCTCTCTTTGGGATAAATAATGTTCAGTGGCGACTCTTTTATTTTTCCGCCGGGTGTTTTTCGCAGTTGCGACACCGCCCTTTCGGGTTTTTTCGTCCACCAAGATACCTTTTTTGTGTGCCTAAGTTGCCCTTTCAGGTTTTCAACTTAGCATGTTTGTTCATCTCCTTTATTCTTTTTATCCCTTTTGCCTGAATTTTCTCTTTTTTATGGTTCACCGGGATGCCCATCTTTTCCTGGACCCATTCCTTTTGTGGTCTACCAGGTCTATTTTATGCGAAGTACTTTTTGATTGCGTCTGTATTCACAAGGGATGTAAAATCTTCACCATCCATAGTTGAGAGTATCAAGGCCTCTCTATAGAATAACTTCACAATATACGGTCCTTCATAATTTGGAGTCCATTTGCCCCTGGAATCTGTTTGAGAAGGCAAGATTCTTTTCAACACTAAGTCACTAGTCTGGAAGCACTGAGGACACACCTTCTGATTGAATTTCGTCTTCATCCTTCTTTGATATACTTGCCCATGACAAATGGCTGCCATCCTCTTTTCTTCGATGAGATTCAATTGATCAAACCTTGTTTGAACCCATTCATCTTCATCAAGCTTCACATCTGTCATGATCCTTAAAGAAAGAATCTCCACTTCTATTGGAAAAACTGAATCCATACCATTGATAAGAAAGAATGGGGTTGCCCCTATCGAAGTGCACACTAAAGTACGATATCCATATTAAGCAAAGGGCAGCGTTTCATGCCAATATTTGTAGGTCACTACCATCTTTTGCACAATCTTCTCGATGTTCTTATTAGCTACCTCAACAGCACCATTCATCTTTGGACGATATGGCGAAAAGTTGTGATGTTCCATTTTAAAGCTCTGGCATAATTCCTTCATCATTTTGTTATTAAGGTTTGACCCATTGTCAGTAATGATCCTCTCAGGCATCCCATAACGGAAGATGATTTTCTTTTTTATGAAGCGGGAAACCACTTGTTTGGTGACATTTGCATATGACGCAACTTCTACCCATTTGGTGAAGTAGTCAATGGCGGCAAGGATGAAATGATGTCCATTAGAAGTAGTCGATTCAATGCTTCGTATCATATAAATGCCCCACATGGCAAAGGGCCAAGGTGAAGTCAAAACATTCAATGGAGTGGATGGCACATGCATTTTGTCTGCATAAATCTGAAACTTGTGACACTTCCTTGCATATTTAAAGCAGTAGGATTCCATGGTCAACTAATAGTAGCTTTCTCTTAGCATCTTCTTGGCCATCGTGTGTCCATTTGATATCATAAAACCATGGCTTATCATCCACCACCTCTTCTATCGTAAACATATGAGCGAGTCTGTTAAGACGCATGATTCTGATCATGGGAACCTTGTTCCAAAAACTTACTTCAAACATTAAAGACAAAGTTTCTAAAGCATATGCCATTTGATTTTCTTTGCGAGGTATATGGTGAAGCTCAACATTGTCAAAGAAAGTCAACAACCTCCTTGCATAATCTTTGTAAACAATTAGACCAGGTTGTCGAGTCTCTCCTTCTCCTTTGATTTTATTGACCACCAAGGCTGAATCCCCGTACACATCAAGGATTTTGATCCTTAAATCGATGGTCTCTTCAAGTCCCATGATACACACTTCATACTCTGCCATATTACTTGTGTAATCAAACATTAGTCTGGCTATGAAAGGGATATGAGAACCCTTCGGAATGATAATAATTGCCCATATTCCATTACCATAGGCGTTAATTTCCCCATCAAACACTAAACCCCACTGAGATCCAGGATCTGGTCCTTCAGGAAATGGATCCTCACAGTCGCTGGCCTTTAAGTACATGATGTTTTCATTTGGAAAATTAAATCTCATTGACTTATAGTCATTAATAGGTTGGTGAGCAAGGTAATATGACAAGACACTACCCTTGATGGGTTTCTGGGTAACATACTAGATGTCATATTCTGTCAAAACCATTTGTCACTGAACAATTCTTCCGGTCAGAGCTGGCTTCTCAAAAATGTATTTGATCGGGTCCATCTTGGATATCAGAAGAGTGGTATGAGTCAACATGTACTAACGTAGGCGCTTAGCAGCCCATGCAAGTACATAACATGTCTTTTCAAGCAAAGAGTATCTAGACTCACGGTCAATGAATTTCTTGCTCAGGTAGTAGATCACATGCTTTTTTTCTATCTGTCTCGTCGTGTTGACCGAGTACACAGCCCATAGAAATTTTAAGAACCGTCAAGTATATTATCAGAGGTCTCCTAGGAACTAGAGGCATAAGGATATGAGTGTCTTGCAAATATTCTCTTATTCTACCGAAGGCCTTTTAATAATCATCATTTAACTTGACTGCCTGATCTATCCGCAATAACTTCAATATGCATTCACAAGTGGCTATAAGATGAGAAATGAACTTGGGTATGTAGTTCAGTCTCCCTAGGAAACCATGAACTTCTTTTTCGATTCTTAGCTCAGGCATTTCTTATATGGCTTTCACTTTGGCTGGATCGACCTTAATACCTCGTTCACTTACAATAAATCCCAAAATCTTTCCAGATCTCACCCCAAAGGTGCACTTGTTTGGATTCAACCTTAACTTGAACTTTCTCAGTCTTTCAAACAACTTTTGAAGGTTGACAATGTGATCTTCTTCAGTATGGGACTTCGCAATCATGTCGTCAACATACACTTCAATCTCTTTATGAATCATATCATGAAAGAGAGTTACCATAGTGTGCTGATACGTTGCCTCTGCGTTTTTTAAACCAAAGGGCATCACATTATAGCAAAAAGTTCCCCACAGAGTAATGGACGTTGTTTTATCCATATCTTCGGGCCATCTTGATTTGGTTGTACCCGGAGATGCCATCCATGAAGGAAAACACTAAAAACTGAGTTGTATTATCTTCCAACACATCAATGTGAGGAAGTCAAAAATCATCTTTAGGGCTTGCTCGGGTACAATGTTCGTAACCCACAGAGGGTAGTTGGTGACAGCTAGAAAACCTGCATCGAGTTGTTTATGAATTTCTTCCTTGATCTTGACAGCCATATCTGGTCGATTCCTTCTGAGGTTCTTGTTGACTGGAGGACAACCCTCTTTGAGAGGTAAACGATTTACGACAACATTTGTATCAAGTCCAGGCATGTCTTGGTATGACCATGTGGAGACATCCACATACTCTTGCAGCATCTTTATCAACTTTTTCTTCATGCACTCTTCTAAAGCAGCCCCAACCTTGACTTTCTTCTGCGCAACCTTGGTGCCAAGGTTTACAACTTCCACGGATTCTTGGTGTGGTTGAATAACCTTTTCTTCCTATCTTAACAATCTGGCCAACTCTTCGGGAAGTTCACAATCTTCTTCAAACTCCTCTTTAGCATGGTAAATTGGACTTTCAAAGTCATAATAAGCCATAGCAGCATCGTTATCAATGGAATCCGCAGTGATGGATCTTCATGAATGTGGTTCATGCTTTTTATTTTAGAATGCGAGTGATAAAAAAGTAAAAAAGGAAAATAAAACATTGCCATTTTTTGAAAAAGATAATAAAGTAAAAATGAAAGGCAATAGGCCAAATATTTGAATGCAAAACGTCCTTTATTAATGATAAAGATTGCAAATGACATAATGAGGCCCTACAAAAAGTTCACTACGCCTTGGGTAGAGCATAGGAATTATCACATGTGATTAAAACAAAGGAAATTACTCTTGATCAAGATTGACTAGTATGATATCCACGAATGACTAATTAGTGAGCTCTTGACCTGGGAAACAAGAGTGGATCTAGTTATCCATATCGCAGTCACTATCAGCTTGTTCGTCCATAACATAAATCTGACCATCATGAACAATCCTAGAACTGGAAAACTTGATAGGACCTTGAATCTTCGAAGTCGTCCCCCTCTGAGGTATCTGAAAAGGTTTATAACCAATACCAAACTTATCATGCTTCACGAGTAGATCAAGCACCTGAACCCATCCTTCAGACTGACCGGCTTCAATCACAACTTTACTTTCCTTCCAAGATATCATAGAAATCTCAGGCTTCTTAACCTCTTGCGGAGGAGTCTTCATAACTTTCACAGCCTCGAATGCCTAACAGAGAGTCTCATGAATCTTGCCTTCTACTTCCACATACTTGAATGAAGTCAAGTGACTCACTATAATATCTTCTTTACCACAGACAGTAACAACTTTATCGTTGACCACGAACTTAACCTTCTGATGGAGAGTGGAGGATACAACACTCACTGAATAAATCCATGGTCGTCCTAAAAGAGAATTGTAAGTCGGCTAGATGTCCATGACAAAGAATGTAGTTTTGAAAACCTGCGGTCCCACCTTGATTAGAAATTCCACTTCATTGATAACGGACCTCTTTGATCCATCAAAAGCTCTGACCACCAGATCACTGGGCCTAAGCATCACCCCTTCTACATTCAACTTCATTAGCGCTTTCTTGGGAAATACATTGAGAGAAGACCCAGTGTCAATCAGCACATGGGATAAAATAGTGCTAGTACTTCCATAGAGATATGCAAGGCTTTGTTATGGTTTCTTCCATCAGGAATCAAGTCAAACTCAATGAACCCCAAACCATTACCAATATTAACATTAGAATGACCCCTTCGAGCTGATTGACAGTTATCTCTCAAGGCACATAAGCAACATTCAAAATTTGCAATAGAGTGTTTTGATAGACCTTGGAAGGTTTCTGATTTAACTGATGAACTACCTTATAATCGTTTTTCTTGATAATCCTTATTAACTCTTCGCCATACTTAAAAAAAGATGTTTTTGGCGTTGGATTCGATACCGAGTCATCACTTGCTACCTATTTCTTTTAGCCTTAGCTAAAGCATCAGCACCATTGTCTTGAGAAGTCCGGGGAGGAGAAAAAATCTAGCCACTACGAGTGAATCAACCACTGCCAATAATATTACCCACATCTTATTCATCAATCACAGGAGAGTCAATCTCTTGCTTATGCCCTTGGTAGTATACTTCAGCACCATAATGCCATGGAACTGCTTTAGTACTTTCATAAGGTACAGGACCGGGCATAGTAATAATCATGGGAGATTGCCTAGTTGGCATCAGAATTCAAGCTGGAGTATAAGAATAGAGATAACAGCGACTTCGCTGCTAACCAACTTTCTATCAACATGAACTCTATCAAATTGAAGACATTCTTCATCAATCATCTTCTAAATACCGGCTCTTAGAACATCACAACCCTTGGGCTGAATAACACAATTTTTGCAATCTAGGGAACAACCTGGGAACACACCACCTCCTTTCAGCAATTGCCCTTTTATAAAAGGTAGAGGAGTTTTCAATATATTTACATTAGTGATCAAATTCAAACCATTGACTCTTTCAATGGCATTCGCAGTTGGTCCATAGTGTTGCAGCATGGGATTCTGAATAACATTTCGACTGTTATTTGGAGTGAATTCAATGGCTTTGGAATCGATCAAATCTTGAACCATGAACTTCAAAGCTTTATAGTTTTCCACATTGTGGTAGGGTGCCCAAGAGTAGAAATCACATCTAGTATTAACGTCATAACCATAAGGAAGCTTTGCAGGAGGGGGTCCCAAAGTACAAAGTCTAATTAGTTGAAGTTGAAGTAGATGTTGTAACATTGGGCATACATCATCGAGATTGGATCAAAATTTCTCTCAGAACTTCTCTACCTCTGTTGATAATTTTGTTGTGGTACATAGGGTTGTCTATGTTATTGAGGTTGCTGAACAGTGGTTGGAATGGACACACAGGCCACCTGCTGATATGGTGCCCTATTAGTTCGTCATCTGCCTTGATAGGAAGACATAAAAGTAGTTTTTCCTTCCCTCTTCTTAGGGAATCCTACATATGGTTTCTTTCCTCCTCTCGAGGAACAAGCTCTCACTCCATAATAAGAGGTTGAACTCATGCTATGATAGGCTTTAATTATACTATTTATTTAACTCGATTTCGCACACGTTATTTAGTATTTTATTTCTGTTTTCTTGTATTATGCCTTTGTTTTGTTTCTTTTTGAGGTTTTTGTATTGTCAAAACTACTCGAGAAGAAATGAAGAAAAACGAGCTGAAAACCCCACTTTCTAAGGAAATGTACACATGGCTTCCACCATGGCGGGCGCCATAGGGGATGCCACACATTGGATACAAGCCAACTGCTGACAACTTCCACGTCTCCCACTCCTTTCCGCCCTAGTTCATATGGCGGGCTCCACAAGGAGGTGGCGGGCGCCACCTTCACACAGATGTTTCCCTCCCAAAAGGAGTTGGAGGACATTCCTGTCTTTACCTGTACTTTCCTACCTCTATAAATAGAAGAGTTCTGATTCATTTCAAATCATCCAAGCTTAGAGAACAGAACTCAAGCCCTAAATTTCACCTATTGTAAAGTGATAAACTTCTCACATCGAGGGGTTATCACACCGTGTAATCGAGTCTGTAATCAAGTTTGGAGCACTTGGGTAGAATTTAGACCTGCCGCCATTTTAATTCAGTCTTTTTACTTCCAGCTGTTCAAGATTTTAAAGCCTCTCGTTTAGAGCGGGTTTCTATCTATTTATTGCCTTTTATTTATTTACCCGCCTTTATTTCCCGCATCCTTTATTTCTCGCACCGCACTTTATTTATTTATTTACTCGCACTTTATTTACTCACATTTATTTACCATGTTTGTCTAAATCTTAAGGGCTAGGATGCGAGGATTATAGTTATAATTAGTGTTCCACACGGTTGTCAGTAGAATTACTTAAGGGTTGTTTTAACTTTTAACACTTATTTTTTGTACTTAAAATCTATTGGGTAAGATCGAAAGTCGTCCAACCTTTAGATGAATTTGGTTAGTTTTAATTGTTCCAAGGAAGCGAAAGCACTTGGCTTAGTTAATTAGGAATCTTTAATGTTTAAGAAAACCGATTTTAAAACTGTTTTCCGACGCGTTTATGGATTTAAAGTCCGGTTCATAAGAACCTCTTTTTGTTAGAAATTCCAGGTTAAAATACTTTTCAACTAAGTCAAGTAAAAATAAGAGGGGTCGATTAGGGATAAACTCGGTTCTGAATACACGAAAGCAACAGTTCCCGTTAAATTAGTTCTTTTCATGACTAGAAAATATTACCCCATAAGGAATCCTATATGTACACATCTGGAATACTACGTATCTATATGAATTGCATCTATTCCTGTTGCTTTATTATGGAATTTATTTTGGCACTTTACTTTTATTTTGCACAACCCAATCCTTTATTTGATTTGCCTTAGATAAACACCATAACAATAGTAATCGATAGATTGACATTTGTTCTTAGTGGGATCGATAATCTTTTATATTACTTTGACGCTATTCATGTACTTGTGAATCACCCATCATGTTTTTGGCACCGTTGCCGGGGATCAATTATGTCAAAATTGTAAGTGCTCTTGATTGGCTGCATTTTGTGGAAAAATTTAGTGTGTGCTTGTATGTCATACTAAATGTTAGGACATACTTAATGATGTGTGTGCAGGGTAAGTTAACTATAAGTTAACTTAGTTAAGCTGAATGTCATACAGAATGTCATAACATTGAACGTATGACATCCAGTGGGCAAGGTTGTTTTTCTGGTATCTATAAACTAGGAAACAAAATAAATGCTCAAGCTGGATATCAGGAGACTTTCTAGAAGCCCTAGGAGAACTAGAAGATCTCTAAATTAAGTGGCAAGTGTGCAGATCTTTGAGAATATGTTTTGATATGGATAAAACCTAATTAATGCACCAAGGCCCAAAAAGACTGACAACTGCTATAAAGATCAGAATATGCAATCCTGAATAGCAGCACTTGATAGAAGAAGAATATAGAGTGCAGATTGCAGAGTCTTTGTAAGTGAAGAAGGCTTCTCTTCACGTGTGAATTCTGTCTAGTAATACTTGTTATCCAAGCAATTGTCTGGTGGATGATTTGCATTGGATAGGTAGATTCTAGGCTGTGTCTCACTCGAAGCTTTGAAGCAAGAGTGTGTGAGTTCCTTGATCAAAGCTGTGAAGCAAGATCAAGGTGTGTATGAAGTGTCTCTTCATATTGTCTTCTGTAATTGTTTAATATCACTGTTGTGTGATTGAGGGGGACTGAGTGGGTATACTTAGGTCTAGAGTGTCTCTAGGTTGAAGTGTCATTGGGTAGAGATTAAGTGAGGAGTGTAAACTGGAGGTTTAGCTCTGAATTGATTCTAATAATAGTGAATTTCCTCCCTGGCTTGGTAGCCCCCAGATGTAAGTGTTGTTGACACTGAACTGAGTAAACAATTGATGTGTTATTTACTGCTTGTAGTATTACTGAGTATTAGCTATTAAGTAGCAGATGTCACAGTGGATGTTATAACCTTGGGAATAACATCCATCGTGTGCTTACCAGAATTTTCAATTGGAATTAGAGGAGGCACTTTGCCTGTTTAAATCTGGGTGAGATCTAGGAAAAATAAATTCTGGTACAATGGATAAAGATATAGGCTTCACTAATAGACCTCCTATTCTGGATGGATCTAATTATGATTATTAGAAACCAAGGATGATTGTATTCTTAAAATCTATAGACAACAAGGCTTGGAGAGCTGTGAATTCAAGGTGGAAACATCCTGTGAAGACTGACAAGGATGGAATAGATGTGTTGATTCCTGAAGAGGAATGGAACAAAGAGAAAGAGGCCTTAGCTCTTGGGAAATCTAAAGCATTGAATGCTCTCTTCAATGGGATAGACAAAAACATCTTTAGACTGGTGCACCAATGTGAACTAGCAAAGGATGTTTGGAACACTCTCAAAACTACTCATGAAGGAACCTCCAAGGTCAAAATGTCAAGACTTCAAATGCTGACCACCAAATTTGAAGGTCTGATAATGAAGAAAGATGAGACTATTCATGAGTTTTACATGAATGTTCTTGAACTTGCAAACACCTCAGGAGCTCTGGGAGAAAAGATGACTGAAGAGAAACTTGTAATAAAGATTCTAAGGTTACTACCTAAAAGGTTTGATATGAAAGTTACAACCATATAAGAAGCCCAAGACATATGCCACATGAAAGTGGATGAACTCATTGGTTCCCTTCAAACCTTTGAAATGGGAATGAGTGATCAGGTTGTGGAGAAAAAGAACAAAAGCATAGCTCTTGTCTAAAACACTGTTGATTCAGATGGTGAAAAGGAGGAGAATCTTTCTGAAGCAATTGCCTTGCTTGGAAGACAGTTCAACAAACTGGTCAAAAGGATAGATGCTAGGTCTAAACCTTATATCAAAAGCATGCCTTTTGATAAAGAGAATTATGAAGATAAAGTCAGCCAAGGCAGAGGAGTCCAATGTCATGAATGTGAGGGATATGAACATGTTAGGAGGGAATGTCCCACATACCTCAAAAAGAAAGGAAAGTGCTTGACAGTCACCTGGTCTGATGAAGATTCAGACAGTGGATCAGAAGAGGAATCAGCTAAACATGTCACTTCTGTTAACAGTGTATGCATCTCTGATGATGATTCATGTGATGAAGAGTTGTATTTTGAGGACCTTGCAGCCTCATACAAAAAGCTTCACATCAGAAGCACATAACTAGTTCAGCAAGGAGAGCAATAGAAGAAAATCATCAAGGAGTTAGAAGCTGAAAAGAGAGAGCATCTAGTCACAATTGACACACTCAGAAGTGAAGTAAAGGAGTTGAAAAGTAAGAAGGATCAAATATCAAAATCCATAAGAATGCTCAATTCTGGGACTGACACCCTAGAGGAAATCCTCCAGAGTGGACAAACTTCAGGAGATAGATCTGGACTAGGATATGTTGATCCTGTGCCAAAACTCAAGATATTACAACCTGAGGTCCAAAAGTCAAAGAGGATGTCACGACCAATGTCACAACATCCAACCAACAGAAACTAGAATCAAGTCAAGAGTAGATTCCAAGGGTACAAGTGTTACCACTGTGGAAAAATTGGTCATATCAAATCTGTGTGTTTCTGGCTGCATGAATTTCCTAGTCATCCTCATCAAAAACAGATAGCTCATCAAGCAAGAGCAAAGAAGGGTGCTCCTAACAGGCAAAGACATTGGGTTATCAAGAATATGGCCTTAACAGCTCACACTGATCTAAGGATGCCAACCCAAGAGGACTGGTACTTTGACAGTGGTTGTTCCAGACATATGACTGGAATTGAAGATATCTTGACAAATCTCAACCCTCATACATCCAGTCATGTAACCTTTGGTGATGGAGCTAGAGGAAAAATCACAGGTGTTGGACAACTTGACAGTCTTAAAGCCCCAAAATTAAAGGATGTCTTGTTGGTTAAAGGACTAACATTTAACCTAATAAGCATAAGTCAGCTATGTGATCAAGGCTTAAAAGTCCATTTTTCAAAGGATAAGTGTGTGGTTATCAATGAAGAAGGTGAGGAAGAAATGACGGGATCCAGAGCAATGAACAATTATTACCTATGGGAACCCAGAAGTATCCTCAATAACCTGGAGAAAAAGGAAACTAAGGACCAACTATGGTTGGAGAAAGGAAAACAACCACTGAAGATGGATAGGACCAGGTCCAAAACATTAGCAAGTGGATCTTCAAAGTGTGCTTCAGGGAGAAGGACAGAATATAAGAAAATCCATGACGGGAAGCTAGCCAAGAAGGGATACCCAAAGACTGGTCATCAGGGAAAGCTAGATATGTTATATTGGAATCTGATGAAGTGTATGTAAGCTGCCAGGCATACAGGAAGCAATGTCACTCCAGATGTCATGACCTTGTTCGGTGACATCAAGAGTACCATTCACGCAAGTTCTGATGAGCTCAAGGGATACATGCTCAGGGGTAACATGTGTAAATGGCAATAGGGTTGTGCTAAACTTGGTGAGTATGTTAGTGATGAGATGGTTTCGAGAAGTGTCAAGGAGTCTCAATTTAAAAATTCCCTAAAATTGAAGCCCTCCAGAAATGATGGCTTATAGCAATTAATAGTAAAGGGGAATTACATTTTGAATTTAGATCATTTAATAATAAATCAAAAAGGTAAGTTCCCTCCTATTGGGCAATCATACCCCATTTCCACTTATATAATACAATCCCTTTACTCTTGGTGCCATCACAAATAGTTCAGCTTCCTTTCTGTTTCCAACAAGCACAGACAATCACCTCTTCCTCAAACATCAACCCTAAATATGTTGCAGCATTCTAAACCATCCTCATCCAAAAGCTTGACCGACCAAGATACTAAATCAAACCCTAATGAAGCGCTAGAAATTTCTCCGTTACGCATGGTTACTCCGGACGGAGTATTGATGAATGATCCTAGCAAACCCCATGCAAAGAGGCCAAATGTTAGTGTCATAGGTCAAGGTCCTTCTTCTGCTGCTGTTGAGGATCTCAAGAAAGAAGAAGCTAGACGAACTCATCTTGCCATTGTGAAAATAGTCGCCAACACACTCAACATACCCACGTCTTCTAGCTTGAAGGGGTATGATCCCAAACTGCATGATCAAGCAAATGTCTCACCCAATGTTGCAACATCAAAGGACCCTGCACCAAAAGGGAGGAACAAGGGTGAAGAGGCTAAACAAATGGGTGAAAGCATGCAAGGCACCACAAATACTGAAATGGTAGACCTAGACAACTATTCTAACAATGATCTCATAGTCAAACTCAATCCAGGCATAGCCAAAAGGCTGATGACACGAAAAGGGAAAAAGGTAGCTGATCAAATTTCCCCCAAAAAGAAAGATGGTGAGAAGAGTACTGAGCAAGAAACACCCACAAGGAAGGCTGGAACAAAGAGGGCTCAGGTTGGACCCTCGAAAGGCTGGAGCAATGTTGTCACAAAGAAGAAGAGGGCTGAATCTATTTCTAAATCAGAATCAGACTCAGATGTTATTGTCACTGACATCCAGACCAAGAAAAAGCCTTCCACAAGAAAACTGGCTGAAAGCATTTCTAAAGTACCAATTGATAACATTTCTTTTCACTATCCATCAAGTGTTATCAGATGGAAATACGTGTATCACAATAGGTTGGCCCTAGAAAGAGAGCTTGCTCAGAATGCTCTTGAAAACAAAGAAATCATGGCCCTAATCAGAGATGTTGGCTTGGTGAAAACTGTGTCTCAGTTCTCCCAATGCTATGAAACATTGGTGAAAGAATTCATAGTCAATCTATCAGGTGCATGTGCTGATAGTAAATCCAGTGAGTTTGGCAAAGTATTTGTAAGAGGTGAATGTATCAACTTTACAACAACTATCATCAACAAGTACTTGGGGAGACCTAATGAAGGTCTGACTGAACTAAGAATCTCAAACCATCAAGTATGTCAGGAAATAACTGCTAAACAGGTCAAGAAGTGGCCTTCTAAAGGAAAGCTTGTAGCAAGCAAACTAAGTGTTAAATATGCTATGCTTCACAAAATTGGTGCTGCAAATTGGGTGCCCACTAATCATAAGACAACAGTGGCAACCATTCTTGGACGGTTCATATATGTTGTAGGAACTAAGGCTAAGCTCAATTATGGATCATATATTTTTGAACAAACCATGAAGCATGCTGGTAGCTACAATATTAAGGGACCTTTTGCTTTTCCCTCTCTCATCTGTGGAATCATTTGTGATCAACATCCCAACATCCTAAATAAGAATGATGTTGCAAGCAAGCGAGAAACTGCATTGTCATTTCATCATAAGCTGTTTCAGGGGACTCATGTTCCTGACATTGTTATGACATCAGCTGAGACATCAAAGGGATCCTCAAAAACAAGAAAAGCTGAAGTAATTTCAATGTTAAAGGAAACTTGCAAGGAACTGGAAACTAGAAAGAAAAATCTTGAAGAATTAATCAGAACCATTGAGCAAGATGAGGGGTCTGAATTCACTGATGAAGAAGGAGATGGTAATGGGTCAGGTGATAAGGAAGCAGCTGATGAAAGTTCTGAAAAGCCAGTGGTGAATATGGGGAAACAAGTAAGGACAGGTCTGAGGAAACCAGTCCAGAAGACACTTAAGAGGGGAGGTCCAGCTTTGCTGAAGAGGAGGAAAAGTAACTGGTAGTGATGCCTGACTCAGGCTGCTTTTCTGCTGAGCTGATGAGGTTGTGTGCTGCTGATCTGGTATTGCCTTAAGATCTTTTGTAAAGACTTGTATGACTTTATATCTGTGATGCCCCTTATGAGCAGTATGTTTACAGTATCCCTAACTACAGTTATGATACAATGTATAATCTATACTAAGTTTTATTTGGATCTTAATTTATGGCTAAAAGGGGGAGAGAATGATATATAACTATAGGTACAACAGGTGCAGGTGATGTGCGGAACAGTGAAGAACAGGTGGATAGCATATGTGTGAATTTCTATGGAATGTAGCATATGTGTGACTTTCTATTTTCTATGGAATGTAGCATATGTGTGAATTTCTATGGAATGTAGCATATGGAATGTTTGTTAGACTGGTTGGTTGATGATGTATGTTGCTAACAATGTGGACAATGGGAAGGTATTTATGAGTGTGTGTGACTGCATGATAGTAGCAGAGAGTCTTGTGCAACACTTCAGGGGGAGTAGCACAAGAGTGTGTGACTTCAGAAAGACATCCTGATCAGACTGCAGAATGATCTGCAGGTTATGTGAAGGTGAGAAAATACTTAGAAGGGGGGGGGGGGTTGAATAAGTATAGAGAAAATATTATGGAAATAAAAACTCAAGGATTTTTATCCTGGTTCGTTGAACTCAACTACTCCAGTCCACCCTATCAAGAGTGATTTGCCTTTCTCCACAAGGACTTAATCCACTATTAATCAAACTGAGTACAATAGTAAGCACTAAGAACAACTGTTCTTAGTCTTCTTAAGAATAACTAATCACAACTGGATCTTCTTAAGGACTTTTACAATCAAATGTAAAACTAAAACAAGTGTTTAAATTGCTTCTAAGAAAGCTATACCACAACTGTGATTTTACACTTAAGTTTAAGAACTATGAAATAAATTCAGCAAAGAGTATAGATTGTATAAGACCTTTTATTTGAGTTCTTTCAATATTTCGTCATCTGAAGAAGAGGGTTGGAGTCTTGATTTTATAGGCACAGAAGTCCAAGTTGTTTTCACGTTGAAGGCTGTGTACTGAAAAGGGCTGTAGCCTTTTTGTCTTTACATCACTTGACCTTTCCTAGAAGTAGAATGCACAGAGAAATCCTTTGTGTCTGTGTTCTTGTGTCTAGCATAAATGAGGAAAGACTCGTTTGGCCAAACCAACAGACATAACTTTGAATTCTTCTTCAACAAGTTTCAGCAAATAACATCAGAGTCTTGAGTGATCAGAGTCTTTGATGTTCATCAGAGTTTGCTGAATCAGAGGATTGCAGCAAGTGTGCTTTCCGCGTGTAATTATTCAGAGCAGAGTTTGGGATCAGATCCTCAGTACTGGCAGTGTAGTACGATCAGAGTCTTTTGAAATAAACTAAGCTTGAAACTCTTCATACAACAGTCTTCAATGCTTCAGATGCTTCTGTAGGCAGCGCTCAGAATCTTCTGTAGACAACATTCAGATGCTTCTAAGAGATGCTTCTGACGCTTCAGAGCCTTGCATAATTCCTTGTTCAGATCTAATTTGCTTTCAGAATAATATTCACTTTAATATCTGCAGCAAACATACCTGAACAAATTTTAGAGTATATAATTCTTTAATACAAAATTTCGTAAGAGTTATCATCAAAACATAGAGATATAATTAAGAACCAATCTGTGTTCTAACAATCTCCCCCTTTTTGATGATGACAAAAACATAAGAAATTTTGTTCAATAAAAAAAATGTAATTATAACTCCCCCTGAGATTATGAATCTCCCCCTGAATTGAATACTTAGAAGGAATAGAAACTTCCCTTTTTGCATGAGTATTCTTTTCAGAATCAGGGCCTGATTATTCCAAAAAAAATCTTGACTTGGAAGGATGTTTCAGAATCAGAGCCTGATTGGTGAAACTTGATCTGGGGGTCTCAGAGTTACTTTTAAAGAATTTGTCAGATTTTTCAAATGTTCTGAAATACTAAGAGTTCACGTTAGTTATAGTTGATATGTCTGAATTTCATTTAGGTAGAGTTTATTTGAACAACCAGATCCATTTTCTCCCCCTTTTTGTCATAATCAAAAAGTAAAACTTTTAAAGACAATTAAAAGGAAATACAGAAAAGATACATTCAAGTAGAGAAAACACAGAGTGATTCATTCATATAAAAAACAGAAAAATCATCAAATAAATTCAAGTACAGGTGCACAAACATCAGATACAGCAAAACATAAAACTAGGCTTGCTTGGGCAGAATCATCTTCAGGAGTTGAGTGATCTCAGATGAGGATTCTTCTTGCTTTGTCATCCATTTTGCCATGTGCTCATTCTTCTGATCTTGCTTGGCCATCTATGACGTGATCTCAGATTGCCCAGCTTCCAATACTGCAATCTTATCTTCTAAATCTGGATTCTCTTTCTTGATCTCAGATGAAGAAGGTGGGGCAGATTCTGATGCTGGTGTAGAGCCAATTTCCATTGGAGATGCAGAGTCTAGAGCTTTAGATGCAGAGGGTTGGTTTACAATTGTCAGAGCCAGTGGATTTTCTTCAGAAGCAGATTCTGCAAAAGCTTCTGTAGCAAATACTCCAGAAGATGAAGGTACATCTTCAAGAAGCAAAGGTGCAGATCTTTTCATATTCCATATCATGCTTCTGGAAGTCTCAGCAAATCTGAGCTTCGCATCATCAAAACATACATTCTTCAGATTTGAGGCAACAATATTGAATATGGTAATGAAGCTATTCTAGATAGCATCAGATTCATTTGCATCCATGGTTGACAAGCAGCTCTTCTGTACAGAGCCTAAATTCATCTTTATCTCTTTCAGAAAATTAGCAAATAAAGTATCAACGGACGAGGGTTTCCAAAGTGAATGGCTTGGGTTGAGGTGGAGGTGGTATGGTAAATTTTGGAATGATGATCAGAGGACGAGGGTAGAAAGGAAAAGATGGATGGTCAGATGAAGTGGTAGTTTTGGATCTGGATAAGGCATGAACCAGATATGGTTTTACACATGATGCAGAGGGAACGACATCAATTGTAGTGGAAGTGAATGGAATGAAAACAGATTTATCAGAAAACAGAGGTTCTGATGAACTGATATCTGGCAGTTATTTTAAGTAGGTTTGAAGAACAGATGGTAAAATTGTGGAAGACTTAGGTTTAAATGGAGTGATAGAGTCAGATGGTTCAATTCTGGTATAAAAGTGTTTAAGCTTTAAACCAGAAGGAAGGGGATCAGAGGGAAATGGTTTAAAGGAAGCAACTGAAACAAATTCAGATGTCCTGGGTTTTGGAATGGGTTCAGGAATGAGAGTTTCAGATGAAACAGGTGGATCTGATTGTTTAGATTCAAATTCTCTGAGAGAAGGAGGTGAAATGATATCTGGATGAACATCAGATTCAGAGGAATCAGATGAGGTGGATGGGGTACAAGATGTAGATGATACTTCAAATACAGTCTTAAGAGGTTGAATATCCAGAATCTCAGAGTCAGGTATGTTTGATTCAATAGGATTGGATGGTTCCGGTTGAGGATCAGAAGGTTCAGATGTTGGTGGTTCAGATACAACTGGTTCAGATGCAACTTGTTCAGATGCAAAAATTTCAGATGCAACTGGTTGTTGAATTTCAGGTTGTTGTTATGTTGTAGGTTGTTCTGTTGGTTTTGTTTGTGGTTCTGATTGTGGAATATCAAATGATTTAAGTGGTGTTGTGGAAATAGGATCAGATGATTTTGGTGGTTCAGAGGTTTGAGATGGAGCAGGAATAGTTTAATTTTTAGTGGGAGGAGGTTCAGGCATAGAATTAATTGTTGATACATTTACATCAATTTTAGAAATAGAAGGTAAAGATGATTTAGTACCTTTTGTCTTGATGCGCTTGGTAGGAACAGAAGGAACTTCTCCAGAAGCTTTTCTCTTAATCTGCTTTTGTGGTTTTTCAGCAACTCCCTGTTTCTTCTGAGCATCAGCTTCGCCTGCCTCTAATTGTCTTCTTTTTCTCATGTTCTCCTCATACACATCTAGAATAGGTTCTCTAGCACGAATCAGAATATCTGCAGGAATAGGTGTTCCATCTGCCTTGCATATTTCAATATACCTAAGAATAATATCCCTAGGTTCTTCAGCACCAAAGATTGGAAAGTCTTGAACAAGAATCCTTCTCTGACTAACTTCAGTAACATTCAGCTTCTTAGGAGCAGTTGTGAGTTCATCCACAACTTTTAGCCTCTGAAGACTCTTGCCATTCAAGGGTTTTCCAACTATTGTCTCAAGCTCTTCTTTAACTCCAGCTTCATAAAGAGCAGCTACCAGACCATTCTCTGTTAGAATGTCTGAGATCAATCTTCCAAAAGGAATCCACGTTCTGATCTTCTGTCCCTTAGTCTTAATGGATTCTCTAGATGCATTGATGTGATTCCACAGATGCATGAAGAGAATGTAAGGCAAATCTACTTTGGTACTCTGACTTAAGCAGTACATGAAATAAAGTTATTCATTATTCACATAATCTGGAGAATTTGTGGATTTTCTGTGATTGATGCATCCCAGAAAAATCTTTGCCCAAATTTTGTAGTCAGGTTTCAGATCCTTAAATTTGTTGGAGGCCTGTCCAGATGCAATAACTTCCTCATAAACTTCTTCTATGTCAACACGCCCAGCTGGGAGATGACAAACTCCATCAGTTTCCTCATACCTTATGAGTTTTCTGATGAGATCTTCAGTGATTATGATCTCTTTTCCTAGAACAGAAGAGAGGATGAACTTTGGGTAAACAGATGCATGAATCCAAAATTCCTTCACTAAGTGTGGATACACTGGTCCAAATAATCTATCAAAATATTTGACCCAGCCTTGTGCATCAATAATAGAACGCAAATCAAACCCATTTTCAGCCAGAGAATCAAATTCCACCATTGATTCACAAAGAACTTCAAGCTTATCAACATGAGTTAATAAAGTTCTCTCAGGTTCCTTGAAGGGAGTAGCACCCATGTTTGATGAAGCAACTGCAGCCATTGATGATTGAAACTGAGATGATGTGGAGGATGATGTTGCCATTGTTGAAGATGAAGAAGATTTGGATGAAGGTTTAGGGTTTTGATGAAGACCAAAGAGCAAACAAAAATGCATATATTGTTTGTGAAGTGAAAAGTGTGAAATGGTGTGATTTGTGGTATTTATAGAGAGAAGCTAGGGCACACAAACAGACACATTCAGCACGTTCACACATAGCAATTAATAGCATTTAATGAAAAGAATAAAAATCATTTCAAAGCATTAATTGATTCTGACAATTTGGGGGGAAAACCAAGATTTTAACTATTCAAACAATACCTCAAATGTCTCTTCAGTAATGTGCACGCCATCTTTTCAAATTCAGAGTGACACGTGTTTGCTTGCATGTGCTTCTGAATTCTCTTGAGAAATGAAATGTTAGCCAACGTTCAGATCCTCTGAGATTGGTTAGTTCAGATACACACAAATAATAATTCAATAAATCAAATAAATGACAGATGAAATACTTCAGATTTTTTAAGCATTTTGCATCTGAGAAGTTCGCTTCTGATAAATATCATTCTGACAAAAATCCATACCAATATTTTTCAGAATAAACTTGAACCTACAACAAGGGGTTTAGTGAAAATATCAGCCCACTGATGATCTGTATCAACAAAGGCTAAGTTTATAATACACTTCTGAACATAGTCTCTAATGAAGTGATGTTTAATTTCTATATGTGTTGCCTTAGAGTGTAAAATGGGGTTTTTAGACAAACATATAGCAGAAGTATTATCACAGAATATAGAAATATTACTTTCAAAGATCTGATAGTCTTCTAGTTGACTTTTCATCCAGAGCATCTGCGTGCTACATCCAGCAGCAACAATATATTTTGCCTCTGTAGTTGATAGTGCAATTATAGGTTGCTTCTTAATGTACCAAGAGATTAAATTTCTTCCTAGAAATTGACAACTTCCAGAAGTACTTTTTCTTTCCACTCTGTCTCCAGCGTAGTCAGCATCATAGAATCCAACTAATTTGAAATCATCAAATTTTCTGTAACACAAACCCACATTAGAAGTACCTTTCAGATACCTTAGAATCCTCTTAACAGCTGTTAAGTGTGATTCTCTAGGATCTGATTAGAATCTTGCACACAAGCATACACTGAACAAAATGTCATGTCTAGAAGCAGTTAAGTAGAGAAGAGATCCTATCATACCTCTGTAGAGTTTCTGATCTACTTTCTTACTTACCTCTTCCTTACCAAGAGTACTTGTTGGATGCATAGGAGTCTTTGCCAACTTACTATCAGTCATGTTAAACTTCTTCTGAAGCTCTTTAACATATTTGGTCTGATGAATGTAAGTGCAATTTGGAGTCTGGTTGACTTGAATTCCCAGAAAGAATCTCAATTCTCCCATCATGCTCATCTCAAATTCAGCCTGCATACATTGAGCAAACTCCTTTCCCAACATAACATTGGTAGATCCAAATATAATATCATCCACATATATTTGACAAATTAACAGATCTTTCTTAAATGTTTTACAAAAGAGTGTTGTGTCCACTTTGCCTCTGATAAAATTTTTCTCCAGAAGAAAATTGCTTAATCTCTCATACCAAGCTCTGGGAGCTTGTTTTAAACCATAAAGAGATTTCTTTAGTTTAAAAACATGTTCTGGAAAATTTTCACTTTCAAAACCAGGAGGTTGGTGAACATAAACTTCTTCTTCTATAATTCCATTTAGAAAGGCACTCTTAACATCCATCTGATATAGAGTGGTGTTATTTTGTGCAGCAAAAGAAATGAGTAAACGAATAGACTCTAACCTGGCTACAGGAGCATAAGTCTCTGTATAATCAATTCCTTCTTGCTGGCTATAACCTTGAGCAACAAGCCTTGCTTTGTTTCTTTCAACTTCTCCTTTTTCATTCAACTTATTTCTGAAGACCCATTTAGTTCCAATTATGTTGAATCCTTTTGGTCTTGGAACCAAATCCCAAACATCATTTCTTGTGAACTGATTGAGCTCTTCTTGCATGGCAATTATCCAGTCATTGTCTTGCAGAGCTTCATCCATATAAGTTGCACTAGTGCAGAAATGACTTTTTACATCGGGCCAAAAATACATTTTACATCGGATCTGGGTCCGATGTAAAGCCAAGCGATGTAGTAAATCAAAGACATTTTACATCGGGTCATAGACCGATGTAAAAAATATATCTACTACATCGGTTGACAGTTAAGACTGATGTGAAATACATTATTATTAATTTTTTTTTTTATAAAAAAAAGCACTTTTTACATCGGTTGTTATTCGGAACCGATGTAAAATGTGTCATAGGTGATTTTTTACATCGGTTGGTCAGTAGAACCGATGTAAAAGGTGTCATAGGTGTGTTTTTTTACATCGGTTGCCTTTTTGACCCGATGTAAAAGGTGTCATAGGTATGTTTTTTTACATCAGTTTCCTTTTTGACCCAATGTAAAAGGTGTGCTACGTGTCTTCAAAATTTATGTTTTTACATCGGTTTTTAGGCACACCCACCCGATGTAAAATGTAGGTTGTTTTTCTTAAATATTTAGACTAATTTTTATCCGAATCGATATGGAATCCCTGTAATTTTTTTGGTACCTAATTTTTCATATTTTTCCAACATCACACATACCAAATTTTAGTCCCTATTTGGTATGCAATTTTTTATATTTTTTCAACTAACCTTTTAGTTTCATTGCACCAAATAGCTAGGATACACATATTCTTCAACATGAACAAATTGATTTACAAAAGTACTAATCTAGTATACATACAATTGTTCAATCCACAAGAAATTGATTTACAAAAGTACAAATTGATTTACAAAAGTACTAATCTAGTACACATATTCTTCAATATTCAACCATTTATAAGTCCTTTACCACACTTGAATACTAACATGCAATCCACAAGAAATCCGTTGTAGCTAGCTTCGGTAGAGAACACCAAAATCACATTTGCTGACAATAAATAATAATAATAATAAACTTCAACAGACAATACCAAAATCAAGAAACTCAACATCCTCTTTCCAATGATCATATCCTCTAGGTGAGAGGCCTTGATTCTAGAAGACGATCCTCTAATATTTGATTCTTCAGAAATATTCAAGTTATTCATTTGAGAAGCTAAAGGAATTACATTTGGCGTTGCTTCTGGTTCCTTCACTTGAGCTTTTTCTGCCTCTGAGCCTTCAGAGTCTGTGAGAATTACTTCTCTATCTGCAGAACTTTCAAACTGCTTTGGCTTTTCAATGCCAAGCTTATCATCAAATCTAACATGTATAGATTCCTCCACAATCTGTGTTTCAGTATTGTATACTCTGTAGCCTTTAGAGCGTTCAGAATACCCAAGCATGAAACACTTATGTGCTTTAGAATCAAACTTGTTAAGATTCTCTTTAGTGTTCAACATATAACAAATACATCCAAAAGGATGAAAGTAAGAAATGTTGGGCTTTCTGTTCCTCCATAATTCATAGGGAGTCTTTTCCAGAAGAGGTCTTACAGACACTCTGTTCTGAATATAACAAGTTATGTTTATTGCTTCTGCCCAAAAATGCTTTGCTAGATTAGTCTCGTTGATCATGGTTCTGGCCATTTCTTGCAAAGTTCTATTTTTCCTCTCTACAACTTCATTCTGTTGTGGAGTTCTAGGGCAGGAGAATTCATGAGCAATGCCATTTTCATTAAAATATTTTTCAAAATATTTGTTTTCAAATTCACCACCATTATCACTTTTGACTTTAATAATTTTAAAATCTTTTTCATTCTGGACTTGTTTGCAGAAGTCAAAGAACACAGAATGTGACTCATCCTTGTGTTTTAGGAACTTTACCCATGTCCATCTGCTGTAGTCATCAACAATGACTAATCCATACTTCTTGCCTCTGATGGATGCAGTTTTCACTGGTTCAAACAGATCAATGTGAAGTAATTCTAATGGTCTTGAAGTTGAAACAAAATTTTTTGATTCAAAAGAAGATTTTGAAAATTTTCCTTTTTGACATGCTTCACAAAGAGCATCTGAGTTGAACTTCAACTTAGGAAGTCCTCTGACCAGATTGAATTTATTAATCTGAGATATACGTCTCATATTAATATGCCCCAATCTTCTGTGCCAGACCCATTGCTCATCATTAACAGACATAAGGCATTTAACATTTTGAACCTTAAGTTCTGAAAGATTAATTTTGTAAATGTTGTTCTTCCTCTTTCCATTAAACAGGATTGAGCCATCCTTCTGACTAACAGCTTTGCAACATTGTTGATTAAAGATTATGTCATAACCATTTTCACTTAATTGACTTATGGACAATAGATTATGCTTTAATCCTTCTACAAGTAAAACATTAGATATAGAGGGAAGGTTACCATTGCCAATAGTACCAGAGCCAATAATCTTGCCCTTCTGATTCCCTCCAAACTTCACATATCCTCCAGATTTAAGCTCCAGGCTTTGGAACATAAACCTTTCTCCCGTCATGTGACGTGAGCAGTCAGAGTCCAGGTACCATGATTGGCGTCTTGACTTTTCTGCTAAATACATCTGCTACATGGATTATCTTATCCTTAGGTACCCAGATCTTTTTGGGTCCTTTTGGGTTAGTTACCTTAAAAGTTGGTCTGAACTTCTGTCTTTTTATAACAGTTTTGTTCTGACTCACTTTAGGTTTAAACACAGGAATGTTCTGATCAGAACGTGTGTGTTTGATATCATTCAGATGAACAAACTTGAAATGAGAGTATAAGGGAGTTTTCTTAATTATAAGTTTATCAACAGGCATTGGATTTAAATCCTTTCTAGAGGAAGATTCATATCCAATTCCTTTCCTGTTGTTTCTGCTAACTCCATAGATCATTGAAGCCATCTTGCTTCTATCTATGCTTTTAGCCAGAAACTTCTGAAAGCTAAAGTCATATTCTTCTAAAATGTTTTTGCATTTAGACTTAGTTTCAGACTCAGAGTCTTGTTGAGCTTTTTCAAAATTAGTTTTCATTTTTAAATTATTTTCTTTTAGCTCAGCAACTTCTACTTTAACAGATTATTCTCAGATTCAAGATTGCATTTAAGCTTCTTGCATTTGAGCTTAATCTGGTTATAGTTTTTCAGGACATCTGAGAAGACTTTAACAAGCTCTTCCCTAGTGAGATCAGAAAGTACCTCTTCTGGGTCAGGTTCAGAATCAGACTCAGATCCAGATGATCCTTCATTCTGATCTTCCACGCCTGCCATCAGAGCCATGTTGGAGCATTCATCTTCAGATTCTGATGAGGATCCAGATTCATCTGAATCATCCCATGTTGCCATTAGAACCTTCTTCTTATGCTCAGGCTTTCTTCTAGGCTTTTCTTTCTGAAGCTTTGGACATTCATTCTTGTAATGGCTAGGTTGTTTGCATTCAAAACAAACAACTTCCTTTTTTCCAAATCTTTTTGGTCCAGAGGACTCCTTGCGCTGATCTGGCTTCTTGAAGTTCTTGAACTTCCTCTATTTGTGCTTATAGAGTCTGTTGATTCTTCTGGACAGCAAGGACAATTCATCTTCTTATTCAGAAGAAGACTCTTCAGAACTCTCTTCTAACACCTGCAAAGCTTTCACAGATTTGTTAGATTTTAAGGCAATTGACTTACCTTTCTTTTGAGGCTCATCTTCCTCAAGTTCAATTTCATGGCTCCTTAGTGAGCTGATTAGTTCCTCCAAGGTGATCTTGTTCAGATCCTTGGCAAGCTTCAGAGCAGTGACCATAGGTCTCCATCTGATAGGCAAGCTTCTGATGATCTTCTTCACATGATCAGCAGTTGAGTAGCCTTTGTCCAGCACTTTTAGACCAGCTGTGAGGATCTGGAATCTAGAGAACATGGTTTCTATAGACTCAGATTCTTCCATTTTAAACGCTTCATACTTCTGTATTAGCGCCAGAGCCTTGGTCTCTTTAACTTGTAGGTTTCCTTCATGTGTCATCTTCAAAGACTCAAACAAGTCAAATGCAGTTTCTCTGTTTGTGATCTTCTCATACTCAGTATGAAATATTGCATTTAACAAGATTGTTCTAGCTTTGTGATGATTTCTGAACTCCTTCTTTTGGGCTTCAGTCATTGATTTAATATCAATTTTCTTGCCATCCCCATCAGTAGGATGAACATACCCATCAATAACTAAGTCCCATAAATCAGCATCATAACCAAGGAAGAAACTTTCTATTCTGTCCTTCCAATAATCAAATTTCTCCCCATCAAACATAGGGGGTTTTGTGCTAATTCTTTCCCTTTCTTCATATTTGTTGTTACTGTTAGATGTTGAAGTTTCAACCATAATAACAACCAAATATATATCAAAGTTTTCTCACTGGATCTTTTCTGTCACGGTGAAGTGGTAGCACACACAGAACCAGTGCTCTGATGCCAACTGAAGGTGAGAAAACACTTAGAGGGGGGGGGGGGGTTGAATAAGTATAGAGAAAATATTATGGCAATAAAAACTCAAGGATTTTTATCCTGGTTCGTTGAACTCAAATACTCCAGTCCACCCTATCAAGAGTGATTTGCCTTTCTCCACAAGGACTTAATCCACTATTAATCAAACTGATTACAATAGCAAGCACTAAGAACAACTGTTCTTAGTCTTCTTAAGAATAACTGATCACAACTGGATCTTCTTAAGGACTTTTACAATCAAATGTAAAACTAAAACAAGTGTTTAAATTGCTTCTAAGAAAGCTATATCACAACTGTGATTTTACACTTAAGTTTAAGAACTATGAAATAAATTCAGCAAAGAGTATAGATTGTATGAAAGCTTTTCTTTGAGTTCTTTCAATATTTCGTCAACTGAAGAAGAGTGTTGGAGTCTTGCTTTTATAGGCACAAAAGTCCAAGTTGTTTTCACGTTGAAGGCTGTGTACTGAAAAGGGCTGTAGCCTTTTTGTCTTCACATCACTTGACCTTTCCTAGAAGTAGAATGCACAGAGAAATCCTTTTTGTCTGTGTTCTTGTGTCTAGCATAAATGAGGAAAGAGTCGTTTGGCCAAACCAACGGAAATAACTTTGAATTCTTCTTCAACAAGTTTCAGCAAATAACATCAGAGTCTTTGGTGATCAAAGTCTTTGATGTTCATCAGAGTTTGCTGAATCAGAGCATTGCAGCAAGTATGCTCTCAGCGTGTAATTATTCAGAGCAGAGTTTGGGATCAGATCCTCAGTACTGGCAGCATAGTACTATCAGAGTCTTCTGAAATAAACTAAGCTTGAAACTCTTCATACAAAAGTCTTCAATGCTTCAGATGCTTCTGTAGCTTCTGCTTCAGAAGCTTCTGTAGGCAGCGCTCAGAATCTTCTGTAGACAACATTCAAATGCTTCTAAGAGATGCTTCTGACGCTTCAGAGCCTTGCATAATTCCATGTCCAGATCTAATTTGCTTTCAGAATAATATTCACTTTAATATCTGCAGCAAACATACTTGAACAAATTTTAAAGTATATAATTCTTTAATACAAAATTTCGTAAGAGTTATCATCAAAACATAGAGATATAATTAAGAACCAATCTGTGTTCTAACATTATGTGCCCAACTTATCTGATCAGTTGAGGGGGAGAACACCAGAGTGTTACTCAAAGAGATGTGACATCTGTAGTGATAACTACTAGATGATTAACAGAGTGAGTCATAACAGTGAGAGCTAACTGTGAGGACTCTGAGTGGCTTGAGCTAGGAACTAGCTGCATGACAGGACACATCATAAGTCTTCTGCTGTGTGTAAACTCTGATATGTTAACAAGTTGTTTTAGCCAAAAAATTTGCCAAAGGGGGAGTTTGTAAATGCTCTTGATTGGATGCATTTTGTGGCAAAACTTTAGTGTGTGCTTGTATGCCATACTAAATGTTAGGACATACTTAATGATGAGTGTGTAGGGTAAGTTAACTATAAGTTAACTTAGTTAAGCTGAATGTCATACAGAATGTCATAACATTGAACGTATGACATCCAGTGGGCAAGGTTGTTTTTCTGGTATCTATAAACTAGGAAACAAAATAAATGCTCAAGCTAGATATCAGGAGACTTTCTAGAAGCCCTCTGCGAACTAGAAGATCCCTGAATTAAGTGGCAAGTGTGCAGATCTTTGAGAAAAGGTTTTGATATGGATAAAACCTAATTAATGCACCAAGGCCCAAAAGGACTGACAACTGCTATAAAGATCAGAAGATGCAATCCTGAATAGCAGCACTTGACAAAAGAAGAATATAGAGTGCAGATTGCAGAGTCCTTGTAAGTGAAAAAGGCTAGTATTCACGTGTGAATTCTGTCTAGTAATACTTGCAATCCAAGCAATTGTCTAGTGGATGATTTGCATTGGATAGGTAGATTCTACGTTGTGTCTCACTCGAAGCTTTGAAGCAAGAGTGTGTGAGTTCCTTGATCAAAGCTGTGAAGCAAGATCAAGGTGTGTATGAAGTGTCTCTTCATATTGTCTTCTATAATTGTTTAATATCACTATTGTGTGATTGAGGGGGACTGAGTGGGTATACTCAGGTCTAGAGTGTCTCTAGGTTGAAGTGTCATTGGGTAGAGATTAAGTGAGGAGTGTAAACTGGAGGTTTAACTCTGAATTGATTCTACTAATAGTGAATTTCCTCCCTGGTTTGGTAGCCCACAGATGTAAGTGTTGTTGACACTGAACTGGGTAAACAATTGTTGTGTTATTTACTGCTTGTATTATTGTTGAGTATTAGCTGTTAAGTAGCAGATGTCACAGTGGATGTTATAACCTTGGGAATAACATCCATCGTGTGCTTGCTAGAATTTTCAATTGGCATCAGAGCAGGCACTCTGCCTGTTTAAATCTGGGTGAGATCTAGGGAAAATAAATTATGGTACAATGGATAAAGATATAGGCTTCACTAATAGACCTCCAATTCTGGATAGATCTAATTATGATTATTGGAAACCAAGGATGATTGCATTCTTAAAATCTATAGACAACAAGGCTTGGAGAGCTATGAATTCAGGGTGGAAACATCCTGTGAAGACTGACAAGGATGGAGTAGATGTGTTGGTTCCTGAAGAGGAATGGAACAAAGAGCAAGAGGCCTTAGCTCTTGGGAACTCTAAAGCATTGAATGCTCTCTTCAATGGTATAGACAAAAGCATCTTTAGACTGGTGCACCAATGTGAACTAGCAAAGGATGTTTGGGACACTCTCAAAACTACTCATGAAGGAACCTCCAAGGTCAAAATGTCAAGACTTCAAATGCTGACCACCAAATTTGAAGGTCTGAGAATGAAGGAAGATGAGACTATTCATGAGTTTTACATGAATGTTCTTGAACTTGCAAACACCTCAGGAGCTCCTGTTACAGAAGTTTGATCAAGATATTAGAGACAAGAAAGGCACGAAAAATGTAGTTACTGACCACCTTTCTAGACTCGAGTATCTAAAACCAGACCCACTCCCCATTAACGATGATTTCACCTATGACAGGTTAATCGCTAGGATAGAAACCATATAAGAAAGCAACCTAGAACCTTCCAAGTACCCTGAGAGATCTCTGGCAGTGAGCAACATACCTTGGTATGCAGATTTTGTAAATTACCTAGCTGTCGACATTATACCCCCCGATCTTAATTACCAGTAGAGAAAGAATTTCTTTAGCGATGTAAGAAACTTCTAGTGGGACGAGCCACTCCTTTTTAAGAGAGGCACAGACGGTATTTTCCGTCGCTGCGTCCCAGAAGAAGAAGTAAGAAAGATAATAGAACACTGCCACTCTGCACCTTATGGAGGACACTCTAGCACATCCAAAACTCACGCCAAGATTCTAAGAGCAGCACTGTTTTGGCCAACAATGTGGCGTGATATACACACCCATATAGCCAAATGTGACTGGTGTCAGCGCACTGGAAACATCTCAAGACGTGACGAAATGCTTTTAAGGAACATTCAAGAGGTGGAACTCTTTGATGTTTGGGGTATAGAATTTATGGGTCCATTTCTGTCTTCCTTAGGAAACAAATACATCTTAGTTGCAGTTGATTACGTGTCTAAATGGATCGAGGCCATAGCCTCCCCTACCAACGACACTCGTGTAGTCATTAAGCTGTTTAAGAATTACATATTCCCTAGATTCGGAACTCCCCGTCTTGTTATCAACGACAGTGGATCACATTTCATATCAAGAATCTTCGAAAAACTTTTAAGAAAATATGGAGTCAAGCATAAGATAGCAACACCTTATCACCCACAGACTAGTGGCTAAGTAGAAGTATCCAATAGAGAAATAAAACAAATCTTAGAAAAGACAGTCTCTATATCAAGAAAAGGTTGGTCTCAAAAGTTGTAGGCTGCACTATGGGCCTATAGAACCGCCTTCAAAACCCCTATTAGAATAACCCCTTACCAACTAGTTTATGGAAAATCTTGTCATCTCCCCTTTGAATTAGAACACAGGGCCTATTGAGCCCTAAAAACCCTAAACTTTGACTATTTGACTATTGGACAAAATCACATCCTTGATTTGCATAAACTAGAAGAACTCCACCAATCCGCCTATGAAAACGCAATTATATATAAAGAAAGAACCAAGACTTGGCATGATAAGAAGATCGTAAAGAAATATTTTTCATGTAGGAGACCCTGTTCTCCTGTTCAACTCTAGATTACGACTCTTTCCTGGAAAGCTCCGTTCAAGGTGGACAGGTCCCTTTACAATTACTAAAGTTTTACAATAAGGAGCAGTCGAGATCCAGAACTAGTCATGTAGCCCATTTGTTGTAAACGGGCAGAGATTAAAACTCTACAAAGGAGGAGGCATTTCCGACAATTACTCCAGCCATACCTTGATTAATCCACCATTGCCTACTTCAGACATATAGGTTTTGTTCGTCAAGCTAACGATGTTAAACAAGCGCTTCCTGGGAGGCAACCCATGGTTTTATTTATCTTTCATCCTTTTTATTATTTTATTTTATGCTATTTTCTTTTAAGTGTCAATTGACAGTATATGATGATTGTGCTTTCAGGTTTTCTGAGTTTTATTTTTCAGGATGTAGCAGCACGAAGACATGCATGTCACCTTCAAAGACGACAGGCAGAGAGAGAGGTACTCGATTCTTCGACAGCGTCCTATGGCACCGACTCGGTATCCAGATCAGGCCTGCATGGAGGCTCTAGGGATCGAGCCCAACATACGATTCCTATGTCATCAGCTCCAATGGGGCGAATATGCTGACGAGCTGCACCAGACTTACAGGCACCTCACATTAGAGTTTCTCAACTCGTTCCACCATGAGCCATATGTCAATGAGGAAGGGCTGGCTACATTCAGACCTTTTGAAAGGGAGTACGCCTTCACCAACAAGGGATTCAGAGACCTACTTGGATTTTCGACCACCCCTGATTCCATTCCTGACCTCCCGATGGGCTACTTTATGAGCAGAGACATTGATCAGTTCTGACGAGATATTACAGGAGGAGGGAGCCTAGATCCATTGAGTCCGCTATCTCCGGTGATTCATAACCTAATTATGAGGTATTTTCAGATGACCCTGGCCCACACATTCCTTGGAAAGGATGATTCCGACATGCATGTTAGCGAGGAAGAGACATTCTTCCTATTCCGTGCAAACAGGTTACGCCTAGTGGCATGTGGGAACTTCTTGCTGAATAATTTCGAAGGCATAGCTAGATCTTTCAAAGGAGTTATTCATGTGGGAGGCACCGTCACACATATAGCCACTGCATTGAGACTAACTAGCCAGTTGCTACATCTGACCCCTTATTGTGGACCTACATTGCTTGACATTGATTTCTACTTGGATAGAGGACTGATGAGGAGAGCTTCTTTTCAGGCTGATGCTTTCAAACTTCTGATTGATTACCAGACTGTCCATTATTTCACTCTACCTGACCCAGTCGTGACCAGTGTGCACGATCCTTCCAACTGGAGTTATGCGTTGGAAGGATATGGTGAGACGATCGACGAGCCACATACACCGCCTTCAGCGGAATACCATCCCTTCCACCTTCTCCGAGGACAACAGTGTATTCTAATAATCATGCATTACAAATGACTAACTTGCACTCCCAGATAGCAGCATTGCACATAGAGATAGTTCGACTCCAGCAGACAGTAGCTGATCTCACCTTACAGTTTCAGATTTCAGACATGACCCATGCCACTGACACAAATGTTCTGTATCAGGAGATCTCAGATTTACACAGAGAGCTGCACTCACTCTGTCATCCCGATCAGTCTGACAAGCAGCCAGCTCCTTGATGACACTATTTCATTTCTTTTTATTATTTGCTTCGCTTTTATTTTCATTCACAGACTTATTGCACATTCTTACGTTTTTATCTCATGACATTTACCTTACCGTTCATATATATATATATATATATATATATATATATATATATATATATATATATATATATATATATATATATATATATATATATATATATATATATATATATATATATATATATATATATATATATATATATATATATATATATATATATATATATATATATATATATATATATATATATATATATATATATATATATATATATATATATATATATATATATATATATATATATATATATATATATATATATATATATATATATATATTTTGACCTTTAATAGTTCATGCAATTTATTTTAAAATTAATTTTTTATGTTTTTCTGATTTTTTATGTCGAAATATGGAAAAAGAAAAAAATATATAAAGAGAAAATTAGTGTGCGAGGACAGATGATTTCTACTGCCAGCACACCCCTAAAAACCAAGAAGGAGCACCAAGGCCCAACCAAAAGCACAAAATCCGGCCCAACCACCTTTTACAAGGATGGCGCTGCCATATAGTCCATGGCGCCCGCCATGGGGTCTGGACTATATGCGGGGCAGAAGTTACAAAACCTCCATTTTTGCACTCAAAAACCTCCAAAACCCCATTTTTGGCTACATGAAAATCCCCCCTAAGTCACCAAAAGTTCATACTTTCATCATCCACTAGCCAACCCATTAACCATTCCAACTTCCATTTTCACTTCCCCTCACCAAAATCCATCAAAAAACCCAATTTTACAAAACTCCAAAAAAAATACCCATTCTTCATCTTCTTCCATCTCCAACATTCATCCATGGAGCACGAAGGTTACGTTTTGCGTCAAGCGAAACCCGGAGAAAGACAACGGAAAATCCTCGACAAATTGTGAAACCAGGATATCGTTTCGACACGGTATGTGGACGATAACTGCCTCTATTCTTTAGGTATTTACCATATCGTGTATCATTTATTAGACGTTCTAGGACTGCATGAGATTTTTGTTAGACAAGATCCTACTTTTAACCGACTGACTAGGGAATTCTTGAGTTCCCTAATTTATGTTGTCAGACCCGACACTGCTAGCACCGTCGGCACGGTCCAGTTCTGAATGTTTAATGTTAAATATTCGTTTAGTACTGATGAACTTGCAGAAAGGCTTGGATTGCCTTTTGGTGCGGGTGCTATTTGTGAAGCACCTCTGGATTCTGAATGGGCTATGGAGGCATTTTCCTTCTGGCACAGGTTATCAAATTTTACTATTTCATCTTTCGAAGGAATACTTGCCTCCAGAATCCATAATTCGGCCATCCGCGTGTTTCGCTACATGCTAGCCTGTACTATTTTTGGCTGGGAGAATCCTAACAAGGTAAATGAAAAAGAGTTACTATTCTTGCAGGGGTGCCTTACAAATAGGAGATTCAATGTAGTCCCATTCATGATGGCCCATATGAATGCCTCTATTAAGAGCACTGGGACCATAGCCTTCAGAGGACTTATTACGTCCATTGCAAAGGCTCTGAACCTAGATGCTGAGATAACCACTTTAAAACCTCTCCCTCCTTGCACAATCAATTTGAAATATTTGAAAGATATGAAATTGTGCAAAGTCAGGAAGGAACGAGGCTTCGAGCTTATGATACATGGGAGGGCTATCCCATCTGTTGTTCTACCTTGCACTAGACGCATCGATGTGACTATCGAGGGAAACTGGACCTATGATTTAGATGCACCACCCATTACATGCCCAGTACCCCCAAATATTCCAGTTGGTGATGATGATGATACTGATGACGAGTATGACCAGCGAGAGCGATCTCCCGATCATCCTATACCGCCTCACCATGTACCACAGACATACACTCCACCGTCTTCCTCTTACCATTCTGCAGGTACCGCTCCTATCTTTTATATATCTGAGCAGATGTGGCGAGAACAATTATCCAGAGAGGAGAGACGCGACAATTTTCTCAACACCATTCAGCAACAACTATTTGAGAATATGAGATTCATGGAAGAGTCTCATCAGCAGATGAACCAGTCCATGCATACCATCATGCAATCTCAAGCTGCTCTAACCACCCGATTAGACGCGTTCGAAGCTTCTCAGACCGATCATCATCGTAACAGATCCCGTTGCCCTAGGTACTCGCCGCACGCTGGCGACAGCACTGGCAGCATGCCTTAGGCACCTTAGGTACCTCGTCCCTTACTTATTTTGAAACATTGGGGGCAATGTTCAATTTAAGTGTGGGAGGAGACTTTATATATTTTCCCGCTTTATCTCGCATTTTTATTTCTTTTATCGCTTACTAGTTTATTTCCCGTCTTATTTTTCCTTTTCGTTTTTTCTAGAGCATACTTGTGCTTAATGAGTCATTCTACAATATACCTTTAATCCCTCATTTTACTCCCTCATTACTTTGCCCCACCAAAAACTTTTTTGACAAATAGTGTACTATCCTAAAAACTTTTTGGGCTTTGAGGTAAGTTCATGTTAGGATGCGGATGATTTGGAAAAAAATTCTCTTTGAAACATCGGTATCATTATAACACCTTAGGCTTTGCAAATGCAGAAATCGACCACGATACTCTGTGTACCATGGCCTTAATAGAATACCCATAGTAAGCCCTTAGTAGTTTATCTTAGCAGTCAGCTCCGGCCAAAAACATTATCTAAGTGAAGGATCGATGAAAATAAGTGAATGATCGGTATGCTAAAAAAATAATAATTACAACTCGGGTATAGGTAACCCTCACAAGGTCATTTAACCCAAAAAGTTATAAATTTGAAGAAAAAAAAAAGAAAAAGAAAAAAAGGAAAAAAATGATAAAGACAAAACAAAACAAAAATATCTTCCCATTGTCAGTTGGTTCAGAAGTATCTGGTACTGAACTTGGTAGGGCGGATTACAATCCGATCCCCCGCAGCTGCAAATGGGCCAATAAAAGGGGTTACACCACTCTGTGCACCAGAACCCCATGCTTAGATCAGAATCACTAACCGATCACTTCACCATGATTTCGTACGGATAACGAGCTTAATGTGATTGCACCAGAATGAAAAGGACTCAAAAGGAGATTTGAAAGTAGGCCTGGGTATAGTAGGGTAGTATGGATCGATTTATGTAAAAACGAAGCTTAAGTCCGTATTTTCGGAGAAGTGTCATTCTGATACCCGTGGTTCATTGAGTCATCACCTATCGCTTCATCCCAGCTGTTGCACCCTAAAATTTGCCTAACCTTTTTCTTTACCTAGCTTGTGTTTCATTGCATTCATTTTAGCATTATCATCTGCATTGCATTGACGTGTGTGCATGAGATCAAGAGGTATGACTACCAACAAAAGGCTACCAAGGTTATGAAGCTATCTAAGAGTCTTTATTCAAGTATCCAAGGGTTGATATCCTCCTCAAAGAAGTTAAAGATCCTCAGTGAAGTGGCTAGACAGTTATGTGCACATCTCCTAACTTGAAGGTTATGGGAAGGCATCAGATTATTCTGAATCTATGGATATGGGTGTCAAGCATTGAGAGAGCTTATATTATGTCTTGATAGTCATTACGGAGCTTGGATAAGTCATTTTGCAAGGTATAAGAAGCTACACCTAAGATTGGTGCAACTAGGGTTTTCATCTGGTCAACCCTAAGTCAACAGTTGATTTGAAGAAGGTTGAGACCTAATTTCAAGTCCATGTGACCATGGATTAATGTGTTGAGACAATCAAGGGATGATTCCAAGACTATCTCATCATGAATCAAGAGTGTGAAGAGTTGCTAGGCTAGGGTTACTATGCTTGACAGTGTAAAATCCCTTGGTTTAGTGTCTAACTTCAAGACCACATAACTCAAGATGTGATTTTCATCTCACCTTGACCCCAACATGATTGTTGTATAGCATGATCATAGATTTAATTTGAGTACTAAAAGTCCTTGATATGGTTTATAGAACTCAATTTATGAAGCAGACAAGTCACAGGTCATCAGATGAATGTGATTTTGGTACATGAAAGTCAACCAACGTCCATGCCATTTTTGACCTAGAAGTAAGCTTCTCCTCAACTTTAGGCCAACATGAATGTTGTTCCTCATCTTCTTAGCTTTCCAAAGAGTACTATAAGTCCTTGATAGGGTTTATAGAACTCAAGTTATGAAGAAGACAAGTTACATGTCATCAGATGAATGTGATTTTGGTACTTGAAAGTCAACCAACTTCCATGAACTTCCATGCCATTTTTGACCTAGAAGGAAGCTTCTCCTCAACTTCAGGCCAACATTAATGTTGTTCCTCATCTTCTTAGATTTCCAAATATTACTATAAGTCCTTGATAGGATTTGTAGAACTCAAGATATGAGCTTGGCAAGACAAGGGTATTTTGGGAAGTTGAGATTACAAGTCATTTTGGATTATAGGTCCATTTCACTAACTTGCATACCTCAAATGAAGATTTTTCCAACTTGAAAGTTGCTCAAAATGGAATTATTCACTCAACTAAGTTCCAAGGATTCATTGACATGGATTAGAATGAGGATGTTATGAAGAAAATTTCACAAAAAGAGATTTAAAAGGCATTAAAAGGAGAAAAATTCAAATTAATTCATATGGGCTCAAAATTATGCAAACTTGTGCATATTTTGAGTACATTTGATGTTTTAAGAACTTTTACTTATTGGAATTTCAAATTTAAGTTTGTTTCATGGCCAAATTCAAGGTTTCTTAAGATTGAAGTAACATTAATTACACACACCATTGATTGGAATTAAGGAGTCAATCATAACCCTACATGTTCATAACACATTCAACAAGCAGAATGAACCAAGTTGGAAGCTTCTAGACTCCATTTTCGTGGAGTTCATCAAAGAAAAAAGAGAAGAAAAGTGAAAAATTGAATTGGATCATAGAGCCAATTTTGGGTCTCCATTTCAGCCCAGATCAACTCTATATAAGATTTTGAGTGAGTTCAGATGAAGGTTGGTGATGGATTGAGCAAGCACGGGTAATACACAGTTGAAAAAAGTTAGTTAGAATTGAAATTCGAGTTTCACCATTGGAGCCATTTCTGAAGAAATTGAAGGTTCAAGAAGCATCTACCATCATCACTCAGTGATTCTGCACAACTTTGGTCAAGGATTCGTGGCTGAATCATCCATTGTTGAAGCATTTATCAGGTTTTCTACTTTTCATAATTACTCTCAATTGGTGATGAATTAGAGTAGTTTTTGTATGTGGTTAGGTAGTACTTAGGTCCTAGAGGGATTTAGGATTGATCTTGGAACCATTTGTGAGTTTTCCTGATGATGAGCAAAAACTTTAGAGACTCGGTTTAGGCTTATTCTTGGTTGATATCAAGATTTATTTATGGATTCTCGATCAGCGTGAGGTGTAGTTTAGATTGGTGGAAAGAATTGGAAGCTTAGTGAGACATGTTGATGATGTACCATTTTTGTTCAGCTTCGTATCTACTTGTTTCTTGAGGGAAATTAAAAATGAACCATGGCATGTTGTAGTACGCGGAGAGAGGAAGAGATCAATGCCATTTTTATTGAATTTGGTGAGAATTGAATTTCTGGCCACTGTTGACTCGCCGGAGAAGACGACCGGAGTCTTCTCCGGCCACCACCAAATTCCCTCCCTTAGTTTCAGGTTTAAACGAGGAAGATGAAGTCTAGGCCGTTAGATTCTTTTAACTCCATTGATTGAGTAGGATAATCCAATGCGTGTGATTCAATTTTAGAATGTTGACTGTTGACATGAGTACGTGGCACGGTGATGTGTGTCAGATTTGATTACCTTCTGGTTGTATGGCATAGATTAGAGACTATGGTGAACCATAGTCAACATAAGAGCATGCAATCCATAATGAAACGTTGAGTTTCAATAAACTCCCCTCTGAGCCTGCGTGGCACGCTCTCTGCGCTTGGATTCATTGACTAGTAGGCTAATCCAGTCGTCACGTTATTTGCTTAGCAGTTTTAATTCTTTAATTCATTTTGTATTTTCATTTATTCATTTAATCGTTTTTAATGCATTAAAAATAGTAGAAATTGCTGGAAAATTATGAAAAAAAATCATGAATGATCCTTGACATGCTTAGCATATTTCCATACCATTTAATTTTATTTTTGGTTGATTTTCCATTTATTTCCATTTTTTCATTTTAATTAGATGATTAAAAATGTAAAAAATGATTGATTTTCTTTCTGATTTTTGTTCTAGATCATGGGTATGATTTAGGATCTAAATTTTTGCATGATTGCTTTAGACATCTTGATAGAGTTGTGTGATTTTTTCTCTGGATTTTTAGATGCTTTTAGGTTTGGATTTAAGCTTGGTCTTCAAGACCTTTCCCTTGTGCATTCCCTTAAGCACACCTTTAAGTTTAGAATTTGTTTAGAACCTTTAGACTTAGGTTTTGGCTCTGGATTTTCTACCATGATTCCATAACACCATTAGGAAACCCTAGGATTTTTCCTAGCCTTTTAGGATTGATTTTAGTATTTCTCCTAGATTTTACAAATTGATAGTGTTTAGGTTGATCCTAATTCAGCTTACCTCATAGTTTAGCTTCAGAGGTGAACCTTAGCAAGCTTTAAGCTCCCAATCTCTTCTTGGTAGAATAGAATATAGGTTAACACCTATTTAGAACATTGATTAAGCCTTTATAGATCTTCTTAATCCATTTAGTTAGGTGATCCTTATAACATAATCATTGAGATTCTTTAGAAGTTCAATTAGGTGGATGATTCTTCCTATAGGTTTAGCTTCCCTCAAAATCTTCCTTGCTTAACTAGGATCCTCCTTGTGAGCATGATTCCTCATGTGGAGGAATTCTATGCATTTCAAAAAGGAGTTGAATCTATGTATGTTTTTTCTAAACCCATTGAATTGGTTGAGTGCATTAGTAAATTCTTGTGGAGTTTACTTGGCCTCCCATCCTCATCCTCCTCTTTTTCCCTTCCCAGTCCTATGACCTAGGGATCCCTCTTGTGAGAGCCTAGTTCTTGCTGTGGAAGAACTCTGTGCATTCCATGTGAGGTCTAAGCCCAGAGGACTCTTGCGTTGATACACACTAACCAGATACCTTAGATTGACATCTAGGTTCCACCTTTCTCATCTGTCCTAAATTCTAGGGATCCTTCTTGTGAGAGCCTAGTTCTTCCTGTGGAAGAACTCTGTGCATTCCTCAAGAGGTCTGAGCCCCAGATGGACTGTTGTGTTGACACACATCTGAACTTGATGTAGCTTGGGATGATCTCCTTGTTCCTCATCCAATTTACTTCTCTTCCTCATGTTTGATTGATTTGCTTGCTGTGCTACATTAGGATAGAACTGCATGAGTAGAATACTTTTGTTTAGGTTCATATTTGCATCTAACGGTTGAGGGTTGCCTCCCTTTGCTTGTGTGTTATTTTCCCTTTTCTAATTGATATGTTTGCATCTAAAGGTTGAGGTGACCCTACCTTTTCTTGATTGTTTTGTTTGTTTTCTTTGCTTGGTTGCTTAGAGGTTGAGTTTCTCCCTCTACTTGTACTACTGCATTGCATTTGCATCTTTACTATTTACTTTTCTATTTGTCTGCTTTATTGACTTTAGCTTTGTTTTGTTCCTGTTGCATGTTCCCTTAGGACTCTCACTTCCTTGTTTAAGGAGTGATGATAGACATTAGGTTTAATCCATACATGACAACATCTAGGACATATTCCTCTTTCAAACTCAACAATAGGATGAATCCATTGCATGACAACCTTAAGGCTTGATAGTTTCCCCTGTAGAGTCTTTTCTCTTCTCATCTTCAAACCACAGTAAAATACGTAATAAAGGAAAAATTGTACCGTACGTTACGAGCCTTAAGTTATTTGGGAAATGATGATTGGGTGGTTGCCTCTCAATTATCTAGAGTGTTAGCATATGTCCTTAGGACGATGTGTGACGCATTCGCTCCTAAGTCATAGTCTCTAGTGCAGTATGAATTAGAAACATTCATAAAAAACACTTCTTCCGTAAAAGACAAAAACTAACATTCAAACCTTTTTGCCCCATGGGCCCGTAATTCAAGGAAAACCTTTTCTGATGAAAAGAGTACTGGTAAGCTTCCGTTCTACCACAAACAGGCATTGTCTCAAACTGCTGGAACTGTTGTTTAACTTTACTCAGGTAAAAACAGATGAATCAACCCGTACTTCGTTTTATCCCGAACTACGTTCGCTCTGATTTCTCTGATGAGAATACGTAGGCACAAGATGCGATGTCTTGGCGAGCAACCTTCCCCCATCACCCGTAGTTAGCCGAACTATGTTGACTCTGATTTCTCGTTCCAGACAGGAATGCGTAGGCACGAAGCTGCGAGGCTTTTTCGAGTCACTTTTTTCCATTCTTTTGAGCCAGCCTTGATAGGTAGATAGATAAATAACCCGTCAGATAAACACCACAAGCGTGGATCCCCTTGAATACAACGGACGTGAGGGGTGCTAATACCTTCCCCTTGCGTAACCGACTCCCGAACCCAAGACTTGGTTGTGATGACTTTGTCTTTTCCTTTTCGTTAGGTTTGTTTCGATCGTTTCCTTTCCCTTCGTGTGGGATAAATAACGAAAGGTGGCGACTCTTCTGTCTTTGCTGGTACCTTTTTTCGCAGTAGCGACAACTGACGACTCTACTGGGGATCCAACGTCCCCTATGCGAGTCAATCCTAGCGCTTGTTTGTTTATCTGTTTGGGTTTTGTACATACCTGTTGTACTTTATTTACTTTCCTGCATTTTATTTTCCTGCATTTTATTTTCAGCATTATATTATTATTGTTGTGCTGTTGTGGGAGGGATGATCTAATGAGTGATAAGCCAGACCCAGGCCTGAGTATGTACATAGCACTAGAAGCAGATTAGTGGTGAACCTGTATGTTAGGCATGCACTAGTTCCCACGAAATCTGCGCTCATACGAGATTCTTTGAGATGATTTCCCTTTCCAGCCCAGTGGGCCGTTGAAAGGATTTCAGATCTAAGGATTGTCGACTCTGGGAACTGATCATTTGTGACTCAGCTAAGTGAGGCCTCTTCAGGGAGTGATGATGCCAAACCAAAAATGGTGAACGTATCATCATTTCGTGAAAGTCTGTGACACTGAGAAACGCATAGGATGTCGAACCGTATCAGTGGATAGGTCCATACCTATGAGCGGGACTGGGGTTATGCAGGGAACCTTGACCTTCAGAAAACCTGGTTCTTCTTGACAGTGTGAATCAGCATCATTGGTACCAGAGGGTTCCTATCATCAGAGATATGTTATGTTCTCGTCAGAGGAGAACTATTGTCATCTCCAGTCGACAGCACATCAGCCTTGGTCCCTGCTTGCATCATCTAGCATTTGCATGATTGCAATTTCATTTGCATTTCATTAACGTGTGTCTGTGTTACAGGTGCATATTTTCCCCCGGTTCTAGTGATCCGGTCCCTTATTACTGATATGGAGGATATGAAGAAAACGATAGCCTATAGGTTTCCTACCCCGATATTGGCTCTTTGCTAAAGTTGATTGCCCTAGCTAATGGTACGGTATTAGAAGACTTCAGACAATCTTATGGGAGGTTGTTGAAATTCGTTTGCAAGCCTTGTATTGACCATTAAAAAGCAAGAATTGGATAAGGCATATCCGAAGATCTCCAAATTCAATGTCCATTGGAATACCACCATGACTAATCATAAGGAATGAGAGGAGAAGCTGAAGCAGCAGATAGCCAAGTTGAAGATTTAGCTTGAGACCAAGGACAAGAAGATAGAGGCTGAAGCATCACTTCGACGAGACATTCAGTACATATTGGTTGAAACCAAGGCAAACCTGAAGGATTGCCAACTCAGAGCAGATGCTAAGAGGTGCAAATTGGAAGACTGCTTTGGAGAGGGTGCTTGTGAGGACTTTGCCAGAGATCTCCAGGATACCATCAGGCAGAGGGATCTACTTATCCGGGGTCTGCTCACCAAGCCTGACCATCCCACTACGAAGAAGTTATTGGAAGATTTTCGTGCCTGTAGCCACACTTGATTTCTTTGAATCTTTTATGCATTGATATGCTGACCACCACCAGACTTGTTGGTTGGGGTCACACTTGTTGCTTCGGTTGTATTCAATTACAGTTGTACGCAGGCCGTGTGGGTTTTTCAGATATATATATGAGGTTTTCTTTCCATGATTGGATATTAGACTTTATTCGTCTTGGGAACTAGAATCGGGGGGATTTTCCCAAGGCACAGACACACATTTGCATTTGCATAATCATTTTGCATAGCATGTGCCTCTGGCTTATTTACCTAACCCTCTGCGTTTTACAGGTTTGTTTCAGGATTGATCGCAAGCCGATTCACCAGAATTCTACCAGAGCTAACCAGGTCAGAGTGATGGAACAGGTACAAGCGGAACTGAAGGACGTTTAGAGCCAGCTAAGGCAGTTCATGAAGGACATGCAAGCGTTGCGCTGGAATCAAGATGCGCTCAAAGAGGAGAAAAACCAACTGAAGAGTCAGGTGGGTTTGATGGCAGAAGTGTTCAGGAATGTACTCAGAAGAGAATGTGAGCAAATGCCCGAGGCTGCAACCAGCATACTTGCTCCACAGGTGTCTGAAGACCCTGCACCCAGGCATGATAGGCTTAAAAGATCCTCTGCACAACTTGAAGCTCAGGATTTTCCCCGTCAGCGACCACGTCCAATTTCTCAGGAAAACATTAGAAGGTATGGTAAAAGGATGAAGCTACCTGACAGAATCTTTGATGAAATCCCGATGGATTATGCTCAATTGGTGCAACTCTTGCTCCAACTTCGATTGGTTGAACCTCGAACTTTGGCTCCATTGGCTGGACAGCCACCACTAGGCTATGATGCGGGCGCCCATTGTGAGTTCCACTCTGGGGCACCGGGGCATAACATAGTGAACTGTAGAGCTTTTAAGCATCAGGTTCAATACTTGCTAGACTCGAAAGCTATTGAATTTGTGTCGGGCAGCATGAACGTATCGGGAATCGATATTCCTATTCCCCCACCTAAAGCTGTAAAGGGTCCGGGGTATATCCTGGAATCGTTGGAGTCTGAATCCCCTTGTCCGCAGCAGTTGCCGGTTTCTGGGCCAAATCTGAGGATGACAGTGCCTGAGCATAAGTAATTTCTCGACCAATACCAGCAGTCTCATGTTTCTCAACAGCAAGATTATCGTCAGCGCCATAATCAGAATAGGCCTCACAACAACAATCTGAAAAGAAGGAACGCTCTCCTTCATCCAGTGCCTATGGCGCCAAGTCAACTGCTGCCGCATCTAATTCAGTATTCTTTGGTGGAGCCCAAGCTGCTCAAACCGGTACTAGAGCTGTACCCTCCCCGGTATGATCCTGATGCTCGATGTGGATATCATGAGGGATCTATGGGGCATTCGACTGAGGACTGCGAGGCTTTTCAAGCCAAGGTACAACAGTTGATGGACAACGGGTGCATATCCTTTCTAGAGGGAAGGCTGGTCATCCATGTCAACCGTTCATCTGATTGAGTCTGAAGACTTCAAAGGGTCGCTCCCCTCAGCAACAAATCAAGTTTGAAATCCCAGTTCCTAGAAGGCTGGCAATTTTCGTTTTATTCTGTTATTTCTTTGCATTTGTAGTTTCTTTCCTGTTAGAATGCAAATTTCATTTGTAAAGCATGTTGTTTTTCAATTGATATTGATAATGAAATAAATATGCATGTTTTTGAACTAATCCATTTGTGTTCACTCTATTGCTTTCTTTTATTTCGAATGCTTGTTTAAGTGGAATCCGGGGAGGATGACGAAATCCAACGATGCGTAAGCTTCCAATGCTATGCTTTTGAATAAAAAACCTGTTGATGATGTACAAGCATTGTTTCAATCCACAAACACCGGAGATATAAGGAAGATAATCCCTTGTTAACTCCTTTGAGCCGAGTAGTAGGAGTTTCTTTTTGAAAACGAAAAACCCTCAATCTTAACCCGGGGCAGGGTAGGTGTCAGTTAATTTGACCAAGCATTCAAATTACAAAAGGAGTGTTCGTTCGAGGATCAATCACACCGCTATAGGTCGTACCTAAAAAACCATGATGGTTAAACTTTGCCGACCAGGAGTGAAACAGTCACAATCTCTCTAACAAGTCAGACGAGTCGGTGTCATGCAAGTTGTTAAAAAAAAGAGAAAGTAAAGAATCAAAAGAAAAGCCCGCTAAGACGAATCTTGCGAACAAGCGACTTAGGCAAAAATCAGGGTACCCCGCTGGACTTCAAAATTGAAGAAACTCTGAAGAGTTAGTCCAGGAAAAAGCTAGGGGAAAACGAAAAAAAACGAAAAACAAAGAGCGAAAAAGGATTACAAAAGAAAAATCCTCGAACAAAGCAAGTCGTGTGGCTCCGGAGCCAAAGACGAAAAGCGAGTGAGCATCACTTCGAAAAAGTGTGGTTTTCCCGAACTATCGCTCCTATCAATCAACCTTTGAAAGGTGAATGCTAAGGTCTAATTAGCTGAACGTAGGATTGGAGAACATCAAGGAGAATGGGTGGGTTAAAATGAATTTTGAGCCTGTATCCTTTCCTTCTTAAACCGTGAACCTGACCACGTTACAACCTTTAAAAGTCCTAATTGAAATAGGTTTGTTTTGAAAGCATACTTCGGTAAAGATCGCATCAAAACTGACTCTTTGAAAGGATTCCTCTTACAGTGTTGTATTAATGTTGACATGTTGATGAATGATTCATGCACTTTATGTCGCAAAATTTTTTTCCAGTGAACAGGAATGGATTTTCAAAACTACCATATGCATTGCATTTGATATGTCTTTTATGCAGAACAACTTGTTTTACTAGCGAGTAAGCGCTTGACAGTGGGAAAGTTTCCACGATGGAAAGACTTGATCAGGACAGAATGCAGAACGCCTGAACATTCCGGTGAACCAGGGCAAGCTATATCAAATGATCACGGCATGGGAGTCAGCCATTCCAGAAGTCAGTTGATCCGGGGCAATCAGGTCGAGATCTGATGAATCTCTCACAACCAAGGGTACTACTCCCCACAGATCAGCCATGAGGAGCAAAGTCATGACAAGGCAGGGGCAGGCCACCCCGAGAGCGCCGAAGCTATCCTTATCCTAAAGACGATTAACTTGAAGCACCTCTGTGAGGTTCAAAGCACTAAGGTCGTTCGTATCAAACCACCAGAATACTAAGATCTCAGGTTTCCTTTCGAAAGGATGTTATGAAGATCCCACAGGCTGGGGCAAAAGATGAAAGCGAAGGAATCGTTCCTCTCCATATCTGCAGAGTTCATCAAAAGTCGTTATAGATTCTGGGGCAAGCCATCTCGAGTTCGTTTCATGGCATGTTTTTCCAAGCAGGAGTAAAGTCCTCAGCAGGTTCAGTTGTAATTCCCCACAGAGTCTAAACATGGGTCTGTGAGCATTGATGTGTCTCTCCAAATGAAGATAGATTCTCCCCAACCAGAGCCCATTCCCCAGCAATTGGAGTTGGTATCTCTATCCCCAGCTAAGGTATGCACAGAGGTGTATACTCGTTCCCCGAAGTGGGTCTACATGCTGTTTTCTCATAAAAGATTGTCCGTAAGTGTTCAGCTCTCGATGGTTCAGACTGAAGTCTCCAACAGAGTTGAATTCCCCACAGAGTTGGGTTCTCCCCGGAAGGTAGGATTTATCCCAGTGTTTGGTTGTCTATCCTCGGCCGAGTTTGCAGTCCCTCAAGAGAGCCGAATCCTGGGAGACCGGTCAGGTCATTATTTGTCTTCTCCAGCAGGAGAAAGTTGAATAGTTGTTGCTATGCTTCCCTATCGGAGTCTGTATCTCCAGGAAGATTCTATCTGTGAAGGCCTTGTAGTTTATTTCTGCGATTGACATTGTTTCCTCAACAGTTTGTGGTTCGTATACCCAGGTGAGCGAGTACAAGTTCTCATAGAATTCTGTTTCCCAGTGGAAAGTCGTCTGAGGTTCGTTTCCCTAGGTTAAGTCCAGTTGAGATTGGTGTGATTTCTTCTCCTCAGCAGGATGATTCCTTCTCCCCATCAGGATGGTTCTTTCTCCTTGACAGGAGGATTTTCCCTTCAACATTTATTTTGCTGATTTGGTTCCGTAGCATTTTGCATGATTGCATAGCATCTACCCTAAATGCGTAGCATTTCCATCGTATGGAGCATTATGCCATTGCCAAACATATGCATGTGAAACATGAGCTAGGTGGGTACCGTTCTTGTGTGTAGGTGTTCCTCAGCGGAGTTGTTTGTTCAGGATGATTCTTGAATTCCTCAGCAGAGTTTATTCGTCCAGGATGATTCCTGAATCCCCAAAGCAGAGTTACTTGATAGTTCTCCAGAATCCCCAACGGAGATGTGTCATCCCCAGCAGGTTCCAAGCAGAGAAGTCAAAACTTCCCTTGAAGACTTGATGATTGAAGTTCGGCAGTAGTGCCAAACTCCCCATGATTTACTGACGAAGTCCGATTGTGATGTCGAAGAAGTTCTCCTAGCTGACGCGGAGTGCCTGACGGAAAAAGATTAGATATCCTTATTGGTTCATGAGTGACTAAGGATTCTATCCCATGACTTACGGATGGAGTCCGACTGTGATGTCGAAGAAGTTCCTCTGACTGACGCAGAGTTCCTGACGTCAGAAGTTTAGATATCCCTATTGGTTCATGATTGACTAAGGATTCTATTTTCGACTTGATGACGAAGTCTGGCTGACGCCCGAGTAGTTCCTTGAATGCCCGACGACATAATTGACTTGATTGTCAAACGTCCAGTGACCTGACGAGTCCAGAGGTGACGTTAAGGAATTCTTTTGCTGTGACGCAGAATGCCCGAAGGCATAATCGACTGTCCTTCACCAGTTACCGTGTAACCAGTGATCCCTTATTGACTTGATGATTTAGTCCGCAGAGAGTGTCAAATGTTCCTAATGACCTGATGAGTCCAGAGGAATTCTTCTGTTGTGATGCAGAATGCCTAACGGCAAAATCAACTATTTGTTACCAGTTACCGAGCAACTCGTGATCCCTTGATGACTTGATGATGGAGTTCTACAGTGAAATCAGATACTCCATATCAGTAATTCTCCAGCAAGTTTCCGCGCAACTATCTTTTCAGTTTAAGAGTTTTTCCCATCAGAGTATCGTTTACTCCCGCGGTTGGCAAATTTTTGGGTTTATTGGTATTCAACCGTCTTTTACCTTGATTGTTTGAGAGTCGTTCGCTTCTCACCCAGTCAGGTCCAAGCCGTTTGAATAGGGGCAGCTGTTGCACCCTAAAATTTGCCTAACCTTTTTCTTTACCTAGCTTGTGTTTCATTGCATTCATTTTAGCATTATCATCTGCATTGCATTGACGTGTGTGCAGGAGATGAAGAGGTATGACTACCAACTAAAGGCTACCAAGGTTATGAAGCTATCTAAGAGTCTTTATTCAAGTATCCAAGGGTTGATATCCTCCTCAAAGAAGTTAAAGATCCTCAGTGAAGTGGCTAGACAGTTATGTGCACATCTCCTAACTTGAAGGTTATGGGAAGGCATCAGATGATTCTGAATCTATGGATATGGGTGCCAAGCATTGAGAGAGCTTATATGATGTCTTGATAGTCATTATGGAGCTTGGATAACTCATTTTTCAAGGTATAAGAAGCTACACCCAAGATTGGTGCAACTAGGGTTTTCATTTTGTCAACCCTAAGTCAACAGTTGATTTGAAGAAGGTTGAGACCTAATTTTAAGGCCATGCCACCATGGGTTAATGTGTTGAGACACTCAAGGGATGATTCCAAGACTATCTCATCATGAATCAAGAGTGTGAGGAGTTGCTAGGCTAGGGTTACTATGCTTGACTGTGTAAAATCCCCTGGTTTAATGCCTAACTTCAAGACCACATAACTCAAGATGTGATTTTCATCTCACCTTAACCCCGACATGATTGTTGTAGAGCATGATCATAGATTTAATTTGAGTACTAGAAGTCGTTGATAGGGTTTATATAACTCAAGTTATGAAGCAGACAAGTCACAGGTCATCAGATGAATGTGATTTTGGTACTTGAAAGTCAACCAACTTCCATGCCATTTTTGACCTAGAAGTAAGCTTCTCCTCAACTTCAGGCCAACATGAATGTTGTTCCTAATCTTCTTAGCTTTCCAAATAGTACTAGAAGTTCTTGATAGGGTTTATATAACTCAAGTTATGAAGCAGACAAGTCACAAGTCATCAGATGAATGCGATTTTGGTACTTGAAAGTCAACCAACTTCCATGCCATTATTGACCTAGAAGGAAGCTTCTCCTCAACTTCAGGCCAACATGAATGTTGTTCCTCATCTTCTTAGCTTTCCAAATAGTACTAGAAGTCCTTTATATGATTTGTATAACTCAATATATGAGCTTAGCAAGACAAGGGTATTTTGGGAAGTTGAGATTACAAGTCATTTTGGATTATAGTTCCGTTTCACTAACTTGCACACCTCAAATGAAGATTTTTCCAAATTGAAAGTTGCTCAAAATGGCGTTATTCACTCAACCAAGTGCCAAGGATTCATTGACATGGATTATAATGAGGATGGTATGAAGAAAATTTCACAAAAAGAGATTTAAAAGGCATTAAAAGGAGAAAAATTCAAATTAATTCATATGGGCTCAAAATTATGCAAACTTGCGCATATTTTGAGTACATTTGATGTTTTAAGAACTTTGGCATTATTGGAATTTCAATTTGAAGTTTGTTTCATGGCCAAATTCAAAGTTTCTTAAGATTGAAGTAACATCAATTACACACACCATTGATTGGAATTAAGGAGTCAATCATAACCTTACATGTTCATAACACATTCAGCAAGCAGAATGAACCAAGTTGGAAGCTTCTAGACTCCATTTTCGTGGAGTTCATCAAAGCAAAAAGAGAAGAAAAGTGAAAATTTGAATTGGATCATAGAGCCAATTTTGGGCCTCCATTTCAGCCCAGATCAACTCTATATAAGATTTTGAGTGAGTTCAGATGAAGGTTGGTGATGGATTGAGCAAGCACAGGTAACACACAATTGAAAAAATTTAGTTAGAATTGAAATTCGAGTTTCACCATTGGAGCCATTTCTGAAGAAATTGAAGGTTCAAGAAGCATCTACCATCATCACTGAATGATTCTGCACAGCTTTGGTCAAGGATTTATGGCTGAATCATCCACTGTTGAAGCATTTATTAGGTTTTCTACTTTTCCCAATTACTCTCAATTGGTGATGAATTAGAGTAGTTTTTGTATGTGGTTAGGTAGTACTTAGGTCCTAGAGGGATTTAGGATTGATCTTGGAACCATTTGTGAGATTTCTTGATGATGAGCAAAAACTTTAAAGACTCGGTTTAGGCTTATTCTTGGTTGATATCAAGATTTATTTATGGATTATCGATCAGTGTGAGGTGTAGTTTAGATTGGTGGAAAGAATTGGAAGCTTGGTGAGACATGTTGATGAAGTACCATTTCTGTTCAGCTTCGTATCTGCTTGTTTCTTGAGGGAAATTAAAAATGAACCATGGCATGTTGTAGTACGTGGAGAGAGGAAGAGATCCATGCCATTTTTATTGAATTTGGTGAGAATTGAATTTCTGGCCACTGTTGACTCGCCGGAGAAGACGACCGGAGTCTTCTCCGGCCACCACCAAATTCCCTCCCTTAGTTTGAGGTTTAAACGAGGAAGATGAAGTCTAGGCCGTTAGATTCTTTTAACTCCATTGTCTGAGTAGGATAATCCAATGCGTGTGATTCAATTTCAAAATGTTGATTGTTGACTTGAGTATGTGGCACGCTGATGTGTGTCAAATTTGATTACCTTTTGGTTGTATGGCATAGATTAGAGACTATGGTGAACCATAGTCAACATAAGAGCATGCAATCCATAATGAAACGTTGTGTTTCATTAAACTCCCCTCTGAGCCTGCATGGCATGCTCTCTGCGCTTGGATTCATTGACTAGTAGGCTAATCCTGTGGTCACGTTATTTTCTCAGCAGTTTTAATTCTTTAATTCCGTTTGTATTTTCTTTTATTCATTTAATCGTCTTTAATGCATTAAAAATAGTAGAAATTACTGGAAAATTATGAAAAAAATCATGAATGAACCTTGACATGTTTAGCATTTTTCCATACCATTTAATTACATTTTTGGTTGATTTCCCATTTATTGCCATTTTTTCATTTTAATTAGATGATTAAAAATGTAAAAAAAGATTGATTTTCTTTCTGATTTTTGTACTAGATCATGGGTATGATTTAGGATCTAAATTTTTGCATGATTGCTTTAGACATCTTGATAGAGTTGTGTGATTTTTTTTCTGGATTTTTAGATGCTTTTAGGTTTGGATTTAAGCTTGGTCTTCAAGACCTTTCCCTTGTGCATTCCCTTAAGCACACCTTTAAGTTTAGAATTTCTTTAGAACCTTTAGACTTAGGTTTTGGCTCTGGATTTTCTATCATGATTCCATAACACATTTAGGAAACCCTAGGATTTTTCCTAGACTTTTAGGATTGATTTTAGTATTTCTCCTAGATTTTACAAATTGATAGTGTTTAGGTTGATCCTAATTCAGCTTACCTCATAGTTTAGCTTCAGAGGTGAACCTTAGCAAGCTTTAAGCTCCCAATCTCTTCTTGATAGAATAGAATATAGGTTGACACCTATTTAGAACATTGATTAAGCCTTGATAGATCTTATTAATCCATTTAGTTAGGTGATCCTTAGAACATAATCATTGAGATTCTTTAGAAGTTCAATTAGGTGGATGATTCTTCCTATAGGTTTAGCTTCCCTCAAAATCTTCCTTTCTTAACTAGGATCCTCCTTGTGAGCATGATTCCTCATGTGGAGGAATTCTATGCATTTCACAAAGGAGTTGAATCTATGTAAGTTTTTTCTAAACCCATTGAATTGGTTAAGTACTTTAGTAAATTCCTGTGGAGTTTACCTGGCCTCCCATCCTCATCCTCCTCTTTTCCCCTTCCCAGTCCTATGACCTAGGGATCCCTCTTGTGAGAGCCTAGTTCTTGCTGTGGAAGAACTCTGTGCATTCCATGAGAGGTCTGAGCCCAGAGGACTCTTGTGTTGATACACACTAACCAGATACCTTAGATTGACATCTAGGTTCCACCTTTCTCATCTGTCCTAAATTCTAGGGATCCTTCTTGTGAGAGCCTAGTTCTTCCTGTGGAAGAACTCTGTGCATTCTTCAAGAGGTCTGAGCCCCAGATGGACTCTTATGTTAACACACATCTGAACTTGATGTAGCTTGGGATGATCTCCTTGTTGCTGATCTAGTTTACTTATCTTCCTCATGTTTGATTGATTTGCTTGTTGTGCTGCATTAGGATAGAACTGCGTGAGTATAATACTTTTGTTTAGGTTCATATTTGCATCTAAAGGTTGAGGGTTGCCTCCCTTTGCTTGTGTGTTATTTTCCCTTTTCTAATTGCTATGTTTGCATCTAAAGGTTGAGGTGACCCTCCCTTTGCTTGATTGTTTTGTTTGTTTTCTTTGCTTGTTTGCTTAGAGGTTAAGTTTCTCCCTCTGCTTGTACTGCTGCGTTGCATTTGCATCTTTACTGTTTACTTTTCTATTTGTCTGCTTTATTAATTTTAGCTTTGTTTTGTTCCTGTTGCATGTTCCCTTAGGACTCTCACTTCCTTGTTTAAGGAGTCATGATAGACATTAGGTTTAATCAATACATGACAACATCTAGGACAAATTCCTCTTTCAAACTCAACAATAGGATGAATCCATTGCATGACAACCTTAGGGCTTGATAGTTTCCCATGTAGAGTCTTTTCTCTTCTCATCTTCAAACCATAGTAAAATACGTAATAAAGGTAAATTTGTACCGTACGTTACGAGCCTTAAGCTACTTGGGAAATGATGATTGGGTGGTTGCCTCTCAATTATCTAGAGTGTTAGCATATGTCCTTAGGATGATATGCGACGCATTCGCTCCTAAGTCATAGTCTCTAGTGCAGTATGAATTACAAACATTTATAAAAAACACTTCTTCCGTAAAAGACAAAAACCAACATTCAAACCTTTTTGCCCCGTGGGCCCGTAATTCAAGGAAAACCTTTTCTGATGAAAAGAGTACTGGTAAGCTTCTGTTCTACCGCAAACATGCATTGTCCCTAACTGCTGGAACTGCTGTTTACCGTTACTCAGGTAAAAACAGATGAATCAACCCGTGCTTCGTTTTATCCCGAACTACGTTTGCTCTGATTTCTCTGATGAGAATACGTAGGCACAAGACGCGATGTCTTGGCGAGAAACATTCCCCCATCACCCGTCGTTAGCCGAACTACGTTGACTCTGATTTCTCGATCCAGACGGGAACACGTAAGCACGAAGCTGCGAGGCTTTGCCGAGTCACTTTTTTCCTTTCTTTTGAGCCAGCCTTGATAGGTAGATAGATAAACAACCCGTCAGATAAATACCACAAGCGTGGATCCCGTTGAATACAATGGACGTGAGGGGTGCTAATACCTTCTCCTTGCATAATTGACTCCCGAACCCAGGACTTGGTTGCGATGACTTTGTCTTTTCCTTTTCGTCAGGTTTGTTCCGATCGTTTCCATTCCCTTCTTGTGGGATAAATAACGAAAGGTGGCGACTCTTCTATCTTTGCCGGAACCTTTATTCGCAGTAGTGACACCAGCTTGAACTTATAAGACCTTTTTGCCCAGATCATTTATGGATATCGCCCTGTTCTGTCATGATGTTTTGCTTGAGGACAAGCAAAGGTTTTAGTGTGGGAGAATTTGATAGGCTTAAATTATATTGTTTATTTAACTCGATTTCGCACACGTTATTTAGTATTTTATTTCCATTTTCTTGTATTATGGCTTTTTTTGTTTCTTTTTCAGGTTTTTGTATTTTCAAAACTACTCGAGAAGAAATGAAGAAAAACGAGTTGAAAACCCCACTTTCTGAGGAAATGTACACATGACTTCCACCATGGTGGGAGCCATAGGGGATGCCACACATTGGATACAAGCCAACTGCTGACAACTGCCACGTCTCCCACTCCTTTCCACCCTAGTTCATGTGGCGGGCGCCACCTTCACACGGATGTTTCCCTCCCAAAAAGAGTTGGAGGGCATTCCCGTCTTTACCTGTACTTTCCTACCTCTATAAATAGAAGAGTTCTGATTCATTTCAAATCATCCAAGCTTAGAGAACATAACTCAAGCCCTAAATTTCACCTTTTGTAAAGTGATAAACTTCTCACATCGATGGGTTATCACACCGTGTAATCGAGTATGTAATCAAGTTTGGAGCACTTGGGTAGAAGTTAAACCTGCCGCCATTTTAATTCAGTCTTTTTACTTCCAGTTGTTCAAGATTTTAAAGCTCCTCGTTCAGAGCAGGTTTCTGTCTATTTATTGCCTTTTATTTATTTACCCGTCTTTATTTCCTGCACCTTTTATTTCTCGCACCGTACTTTATTTATTTATTTACCCGCACTTTATTTACTCGCATTTATTTACCATGTCCGGCTAAATCTTAAGGGCTAGGATGCGAGGATTATACTTATAATTAGTACTCCACACGATTGTCAGTAGAATTACTTAAGGGTTGTTGTAACTTTTAACACTTATTTTCTGTACTTAAAATCTGTTGGGTAAGATCGAAAGTCGTCCAACCTTTAGATAAACTTGGTTAGTTTAAATTGTTCCAAGGAAGCGAAACCGCTTGCCTCAACTAATTAGGAATCTTTAATGTTTAAGAAAAACGATTTTAAAACTGTTTTCGGACGCGTTTATAGATTTAAAGTCTGGTTCGTAAGAACCTTTTTTTGTTATAAATTCCAGGTTAAAATACTTTTCAACAAAGTCAAGAAACTATATTTCTTAAAAATAGGTTTATTAATCCTAACGCAATGCGTACATTTTTATAAGTAACAATAAGAGGGGTCGATTAGGGATAAACTCGATTCTGAATATGCGAAAGCGACAGTTCCCGTTAAATTAGTTCTTTTCATGAGTAGAAAGTATTACCCCATAAGAAATCCTATATGTACACATCTGGAATACTACGTAGCTATATGAATTGCATCTATGCCTGTTGCTTTATTATTGAATTTATTTTCGCACTTTGCTTTTATTTCGCACAATCTAATCCTTTATTTGATTTGGCTTAGATAAACACCGTAACAATAGTAATCGATAGATTGAAGTTTGGTCTCTGTGGGATCGATAATATTTTATATTACTTTGACGTTATTCGTGCACTTGCGAATCGCCCATCATGCTACCAAATTGTGACAAATCTGGGCGTGCTCTTTGAAACTTTCATTAGACCCTTGAGCAAGACTTTAAAGTTGAGTCCTATTGGGTGCCATGCCAGTGTCATATTGATAGTGCTTAATGAAAGCTTTGACAAGCTCTCTCCAGCTTCAGATGTAGGTCTTTTCCAACTACATGTACCACTCCAATGATGCCCCAACCAAGCTATCTTGAAAGAAATGCATCAATAACTTCTCATAGTCAGAATAAGCGGACATCTTTCTATAGTAGGCTCTGATGTAGGTCTTAGGGCAAGTGGTTCCCTTGTATTTGTCAAAGTCGGGCACTTTGAACTTTGGAGGAATCTTCACACCAGGCACCAAGCTTAGATTAGCAACATCCATTTCTAAAGTGTTATGACTCTCCATTTCCTTCATCCTCTCTTCAAGCATACATAACATTTCTCTACTTCAATAGGAAAATCCATGTCGGCGTCATACATAGAGAATACATCATCGTGATCATCAATTTCCAACTGGCGAGTAGGAATCTCAACGGGCCATTTTCTTTGTTGCACCAACAACTCTTCAGGTGTAGGGATTCTACCAGCATTGCTCCAAGGATGTCCAATAACACGTGGTGGATTCATACCTCCAACTGGAGGATTACCAATAGCAGATTGACATGGGTCCTCAATCCTAGGTTCGGTAACAATAATAGCAGGCCTCTGCACAATTTCCCTCAACTCTTCTTGACCTTTAGCCATGTTTTGAGTTATGTCCATAAACTGCCCCATTCGGGACCTCATCTGAGCTTGCATCTCCACCAAGTCTACTTGCAATTGCTCCATGACCAGCCTTTGATTGTTGCGTCTTGAGTAGCGATGAAAGCTCGGATTCACAATTCTGCTTTCTGAAAACCACGCCAAAGTAAGAAACCCAAATGAACACTTGCCATGAATGCATGCATGTATGCATGAAGATGCATGGATGTGTATGCAAATGCCATGTTCAAATATTTCCAGGAAAGCCTCATGCTTTGACTCAAGTTTTTGGACAGATCACTGGCAAAATAAACTCATATCATAAACTAGTAAGCAAAGTAATACAAATATACTGAGTTCATACAAAAATGGCCATAGGCACAATACAAAAGCATATTATCCCAATCAACAAGTTTGATGGTGATCACAACAACAACAACAAAAAGCAACCATAAGGTGCATCTTCCATCTCCACAAGAGCAAGCCCACCCCAACCAAGGTGCTTCTTGCTCCAATCTTGAGTTTCTTTGAAGAGCTTCTTAGTCTCATCATGTTGTGGCCTCTGAATCAATTCTTGAATAAGCATATCTCTTTTGTTGATAATCCCCTCCAAGTATCGACAATTCTACTCCCAAAAATCATCACCTTCTTCAGACTGATCTTCAACTCTGGGCTTCTTCATTTTAGATTTAATCTTGAGGTCTTCCATTTCTGTCAAAGCTTTGTTCAGCTGAAACTGGAAATCAATAAGTTGATGATTAACTTTATCTCTCGGATGACGCTCTTCTTTGAGTTTTCTGCCTTTGTCCTCAAGCTGCTTCTTCAAACTTTCAACTTGCGCTTTGTAGTGACCTTCCATCTTCTTGTGATAAGTCAGAAGATTATTCCATTGCTTGTTCAATTTGGAGATTTCCAGATAAGCCTTATCTAGATCTTCCTTCTTCTTCTTGATGATGTTGTTCGCACTCTTCAGATCCATACTGATTCTTTCCCTCATTTTGCTTTCTCTCTTAATCAACTTGTCTTTTTTCTTTAGTAATTAATCCTTCATCTTTCCCTCATGAGTCAACTTACTTTCCGTGTGACTTGCTATATAAACTTCTCTCTTTAACTCTATGTTCTCCTCACAGAGCTCTTGGTTGACAGCCTTGAGTCTATTGTATTTGTCAATGGGCATAGAAGTTAGTTAAATAAGAACCTGTGGGTATAACGGAGACTCCACGGGAAAAGGTAAATAATGAGTTCTTACCCTATCCTTTACCCATTCCACATAGGATGGATAAGCCACACAATTTTTCTTTCCAAAGAACGACTTTCCTGTCCATTGAATCTTACGCCAAACATTCACGACTCACTCCATCAACTTAGGATTTTCAACTACATTATAGAACAAATATTCTTCGACATCCTTATCCTCTAGTTGACCTTTCAAAGAAAAACCCAATTGTCTCTTAGAAAGAACTGGGTTGTAATTGATACCCCCACCCCTTTAATCCAACAAGCGGCACATTTGGGAACTCTTCACACCATCCTGTCTCTATCATACCAAACAATATCTTTTCTGCTAGACCCATTAATCTCCGTGACCACTTCAAAGAGTCTTTGGTTCCCACAAAAGCACCCTCTCGTGGAAGATGGCTCATGAACCACTTGTAGAGAAGTGGTGTAAAACAAATAACTAATCCTCCTTTCTTCTTTTCATTCCTGGTATGAATAGAATGATAGGCATCACTAAGAAGAGTAGGCATTGGGTTCCTCAATATGAAGATGCAAATGGCGTTCATGTCTACAAAGTCCGCTACGTTAGGAAATAGAACGATCCCATAAACACAAAGTGCCAAGATTGCGTTGTAAGCATTCCAACTATAGGCGTCAGTAAGAACATTGGCTTTTCCCACCAAAAAGCTCAAATGTAATCTAGAGAGGCCTTCCTTAACCTTAAGGTTGGCTTCCACGTCGGCTTTGCTCAAATATAGAGGGCGACAATCTGGTGAGATTTGGGGTCTTCCATGGAACTATGGAAAGACACTTGATTCTTAATGGGGATCCCTAAGATAAGAGAGTATTCCCCCAAGGTAGGAGATAACTGATAGTCGGGAAAGTTGAAGCATCTCAAAGGAGGGTTGTAGAATTGAAGTAAAGTGTGAATAATGTTCAAGATGTGATATGAGTGTAAAGAATGTTCAAGATATTCGTATACTCATCCTTGAAATCATTCATAATGGTTCAAGTAGCTTTGGCAGCCAAATCATGAAGGGGACCTAGAGCGGGTGTCTGAAACTTGTAACAAATATTACTTTTTCTGCTAGTGTCCATCTCTGAGGAAGACTAAAAAACAAGATTCAAATATAAGATTCCTGGAAATAGAGGAACATGTATGTTACAATATGATATGATGTTATGAATGCAAGGCCATGTGATCAAAGCCTTCATATGTACTGGACAACTGATGTACTGATAACATACAAGGTTCAAAAGTTCACCTCCATAAGGAACACAAGAAAACCAGGTAGGATAGAAGTCAAAGTTTCATGCAAAAATATCATTCCCTCTTACATGTAGGTTCTAGTCTTGGATAGAGATTCCTAGCAAGTCCTCAGCTTCTCTGGCTCTCAGGTCGAGGAATAATAATACGTTCATAATTTCTTGTTTGGCATTATTACCCCTAAAAGAGGCCTACACTAATTTCCAAAGAAAGGTCTCCAGAGTCATGAGTTTTCTATGAAAACATTATGCATATTGCATAGGCATGCAAGACAAAAATGTATCCAAGAAAACCTCACTTGAATGTGGGTCTCGTTCTAACTACATGTATCAAGCACTACACAAGTCAACACGACTATCCACTCTAGTCCTATATGTATCCTCAAGCCTGGGTAGTGGGCTTATCTCTCAGCAACACCCATCCTAATAGTATAACACTATCCAAGATAATATGAATAGCAAAGATACAATTAATAAAGAAAATAAATATAAAGATAAAAACCTAAAGAAAAAGAAAACAAACAAGTGCTAGGACTGACTCGCTTAGGGATAATTCCTTAATAGAGTCGCCAGTTGTCGCTATGCGAAAAAGAACCAGCGAAGACACAGACTCACCGTCAAACTTTATTTATCACAAAAGGTAAAGGAAAACATCTAGAAAACCTTATAAGGGAAATAACATGGTCTCTCAACCAAATTCAGTGTTCAGGAGTCGATTACGTGAGAGGAAGGTATTAACACCCCTCGCGTCCGTTGTACTCAACAGGATCCATTTTTATTGTTCTAATCAAAGGGTTTTGTAGCACCCCAAAATTTTCCCATCTCTCCTATTATATCTTGTCTTATGTTTCATTAAATTTTCATATTCATTTTTGCATAGCATGGTTCTAGACAAGGGATCAAGGTATCATGGATCGTTTCTCAGGATAGAGGGTCATGTTTCTTCAACTTCAAGCAAGGTCTTCTTCTTGACTTTATGGCATTCTCAAACCCCAAAATCTCCTCATCCTCAAGTATAATTCAAGGTAACATCATTTCAAAATCATATGTGATTCACCATGTCTTAGTTTGCAAGAAATAATCAAGAGATTCAAATTTGGTTCAATGTGTTTGACCTAATTTAGCAAATTGTGGATGATATGATCAAATGGACATAAGTCCTTCATTTTTCAACATCTTGAGGTGTTTCTTTTTCTAATGAACTCTTCTCATCATTACCAATAAGTTCCCTTTGCAAGGAAACGTCCAATTATGCTTGGAAAGTCATCAAAAGTTTGAAGATATTATAGGTCATTTTGAGTTTTGGAAGGATTTTCTAGTCAACTTCAAAAGGTCATAACTTGGTAAATTTTCATCATTTAGAGCCCATTATTTTTCTAAAATGAACTTGAAAATGTCCTCCACAACTTTGATTCAATGTGGAAGTTCAAAAAACCTATGGAAGGCCTTGGGTTTTATCAAAACATTATAGGTCATTTTTAGTCCCTAAAAAGACTTGAAATTTTTCTACGTGTTTTGTGATTTTGAACCTTTTGATGCAAGCTAATTTGAAGGATCATATCTCTCAACTCAGATTTCCAAATCAATACTTTCTTTTCATATTGCAAAGATTGTATCACCCTCTATCCAATGCAAGAAGAATCACCTTATAGAGCCTCCTACATTGTGAGAACCATGGTGGCAAAATTTGAATTTCAAAGCTGCAATTTCACTTCAAGTCAAAATTGGATTTGGTTGAATTGGCTTCTAATTATCATTTTAATCCATAAATTCAGTCTAAACATGATTAGGAAACTTTCCTGGGTTGATTAGAGCATTCAAATACAAGTTTTGAGTGAGTTTTGACAAGTTTCAAGTCACACTTTGCTCATGATGCATGTGTGCACGAATTTGCTCCAATTTGCATCATTCACCCTCCCTCAGCATTCAAAACACTTCTCCTATAAATAAGGGACTCATTCCACTCATTTTCACAAGCGTTGATAGCCAGAATCACCCTACTGAGATCCCATTTGAACTCTTAAGCTTGAACTTTGTATTTTCATTTCCACACCTTAATCACTCAAATTCTCTATTCAGTTAGCTTCACCAACATTCAGTGAAGTTAACCAGCTCAGGAACTTGAAGAATCATGGCCTGAATCAAGCTTGAGGACTCCATTTTTAGAGCTTCGAAGTTGAACTTCAACAGGTAGAATTCTCAACCATTTTGACTCAAATTTGTTGCTAAGATGTAGTGCTTAATGTCCTGATGCTGTTAGGATTGTTAGATTTTGGTTTTGGTTGAGTTTTGTTGGTTAATTTCCAAATTTGTGTTTGAATTTTCTTCTTCTTTTTTCCAAATGGAGTGAGTTATGATTTAAAGAAATATGGTGCGATGATATGGTTGAGATCATCTTGAAAAGACGCATCAGATGAAACCACTATGAGCTCCAATGGTTATGGTTTGATGGATCTTCGTATTTTTGCAAATCTTTGAAAATCTCAAGTGGCTGGAGGTTGAAGATGATGATCTAACTGTCCATCATGCCACTTGTTATGATCCTACGTGTTTGACCTTTGTTAGTTGAAAATGATGAGGTTGACCCAGATCCACCGTGGATGCGCGCTTTCTGGCCCTTGAATCAGCCACGTCATTTAATGAAGTGAGATTCAATGTGTTATGTTTTTTCTGTTTTATTTTCTTTTTCTAATTTGTTTTTAATTTCATTTTATTTTTAGAAATTCATAGAAAATTCATTTTTAATCAGAAAGATACCAAAATAGTTTCTAAAATTTCCTTTCATATTTCACTTTCTGATTTTTATTTTTGTGTTGTTTTATTTTCAGTTTGCTATTTTTCTCAAATTTTAATTAGTTTAAATTTTTTTTAGACATTTTAAAATTATGAGAAAAGTATTATATGATCCTATGATGGTCTTGGACCTATGGTGATTTTCTTTGATTTTTATTTCTGGTTTTTCTCTTTTTCATGTATTTTTGGTTTATTTGCTTGATTTTAATTGGTTTAAAATTATTTTTGAGCCATTTAAAATTGAGAGAAAATTAATATATGATCCTATGATGGCTTTTGACCTATGGTGATTTTCCTGGACTTTTGTTTGTGGCTTAAGTATTTTCCATCCTTTTTATGTGATTTATTGCCTTTTTATTTGTTTTTTATTTGATTTTAAAATTTCAAATTGATGTGATATTGTTTTTAGTCCATGATTGGGTGAGATTCTGTTTTTCTTCAAGTCATTTGAAACTTTGATGCTTGTTTGATTATTTTTTCCCTTTTGTGGATGTTTTAGTGTTTGATTCTTCTTGAGGCATGTTCTTGAATTCAAACTTATGTGGTATCTCTTGTATGTTCATGATTGAATGTTAAACTTGTTGATCATGTTGAAGTGTGACTTCACTTTGGTTTCATGTCATGTTCATATGTCATTCCCTTTTGGGTTGTTTGTGTGCATGCCTGTTTGGTATGGTTTTGACTTGTTTATGAATGGGATGCATGACTTGTTTCTTATGTGTTATCTCTTTGATTATTGACATGATTGAGTATGATATGTTGTGCTATTTCCCTACCATGTTTCTTGTGCCATTTGATTTGATTTCATCTTGTTTTTGATTGATGATGCTTATTGAAGATGTTTGGATGTGTGTGGGCATTTTATTTTTCCATTGTGTTTTTGTTTGCAAATATTTTAACATGGTGTGAGGTCATTCTTGTTGCTTTGACATGTTGTTGATGTTTACCATGTGTGATCATTAATTGATGTTTGCTTGATGCCTTGCCTTTGAACTTTCATGTATGTTCTTCATCTTGCATTCCTTCTTTCTTCTTCATCTTCCTTCTCTTTTTAGAACTTGTTTAAGTTTCATTCTTGTTTTCATTTGTGATTGATTTGGATAGTGTTTACTTGTGCTTGCTCACATGATCCTTTAGGATTCCTAGTCCCTTTTAATTTCTGATTAAGATGGAAGTAGGAGAGACATTAGGCTTTCAATCCTTTTCATGATAACAATTAGGATAGTCACTTGTACCTCAACTTTAGGTCCATCATTTGTATGATAACATTAGGTAGACTTTCTTTTCATCCTAACCTTAGAACTATTTTGTATGATAACATTAGGGTTTTCAGTTTCCCTTTAGTGTTTTCTTTTGTGTCTTCTCATCTCATCTTAAACAACTTTAAGACACTTAATAAAGAATGATGAACGTTGTGCACGACGATCCTTAAGTATATGGGAAATGATGAGTGAGGGGGTTTCTCCTCACTTATCTAGAGTGTTTAGTGTATGCCCTTTGGGCGATATGTGACACATTCGCTCCTATATCATAGTCTTTAGTGCAATGTGAATCTCAAACAAATCCAATTCATTTCTTTAAAACTCTTAAACCAAATTCAAACCTTTTTATCCTTCGGGATTGTTCTTAAAATCATTTTCAGAAAAGAGTACCTTACTTTTCCGTTCTACCGCAAACCGGCATTGACCCTAACTGCTAGAATGGAAATTTAATGTCACACATAAAAAAAACTTAACCAACCAGTGGTTTAGTTACATGAACTATGTTTGCTCTGATTTCTCATACCAGATGAGGATACGTAGGCACAAGACGATGATGTCTTGGAAAGTAACCTTTCCCCCATCACCTATAGTTTTCCGAACTACGTTGACTCTGAATTTCTGATTGCACGAGGGAATAAGTAAGCATAGGGCGGCGATGTCCTATCGAGTATCATTTTTCTTTCCCATCCTCCGTTTAGAAATAGATTTTAGATAAATCACCCTTTGATTAGACAACAAGCATGGATCTCGTTGAGTACAACAGACGTGAGAGGTGCTCATACGTTCCCCTTGCGTAACCGACTCCCGAACCCAAGATTTGGTTGTAATGACCCTGTCTTTTCTCGTTCTTTTAGGTTTTCTTTGATCATTTCCTTTCCCTCCCTTTGGGATAAATAACGTTCGGTGGCGACTCTTCTGTTTGTTTCCGCCGGCCCTTTTCATAGTTGCGACAGCTGGCAACTCTGTTGGGGACCCTGGTTCCCTATGCGAGTCTATCCTAGCGCTTGTCTGTGTTATATCTTTAGGGTGTTTACTTTTGTGTAATTATTTACTTTTATGTACATTATCTGTTGTATATTATTGCATCTGCATTTGTATTGTTATCCTATGATGTTATTGTTTTTGTGTTGTTGGGTGGGTTGTTCTGTGAGAGATAACCCAATACCAAGGCTTGAGTACACACCTAGGATTAGTGTGGAAAGTAGTGTGGACTTGTGTGGCGTTTAGTCACACAAGAGTTCGCGTGAAATTCACGTCTAAACTAGGTTTTCTTTGAATACATCCTATTCTACACATTTAGGGCAGTTGAGGGGATGTTGAATTAGAAAAATAACGACTCTGGAGACCGTTCATTGGGAAGTTAGTTGAGACCTCCTTGATTGACCATGATGCCAAATCATAAATGGTGAACGTATCATTGTTACTTGACCTGAGAGTCCATGATATTGATGACCTGTATAGGATGGTGTACCTTTTAAGACTAGAACCTACATGTGAGAGGGAAGGGATCTACAGGAAACATTGACCTCCAACCAACCCAGTTTTCTGGTTTTCTCGTCAGTGCAGACTTATAATCTTGGATGTTGTGGTATTCTATCACCTTGGTATTATGGATTTCTGGTTTTCTTATTAGAGCAGAACTCTGGTCTAATTTAGTCAACAACATAGCAGCTTTTGATGCCTTGATCCTTCTCTGCATTTGCATATTCATTCTCATCTTTACATTACATGTGTATGTGTTTCAGGTTTCTTATCTCTCCTTAGATTCTGGTCCTAGTTTTCTTTGAAGATGGAAGTAGAGAGGAAGAAGGTTACTCTATACAAGTTTCCTCTACCAGATTTAGGACCTTTATTTGGTTTAATTACCATGGCTGATCTAGGTACTCTTGAGGTGTTTAAAAGAGACTATGGGAGAATTTTGAGCCTTGTCTGTAAAGTCACAAGTTACAAGCAGGGAGCCATTCTTAATTTGCTACAATTCTATGATCCTCCACTATGTTGTTTTACCTTCCCGGATTATGTTTTAGTTCCTACATTGGAGGAGTTTGCTTTTATCCTAGGAATTCCAATCCTGGATAAAGTACCGTTCTTTCATTCAGAAGAGGAGCCTGATCTTGAGAAGCTTACAACCGCTCTTTATATGGAGCACACCTGAGTTGGTAGGCAATGTGGTTACCAGGAATGGGGTCTCTGGCTTCACTTTGTCTTTCTTGGTGGACAAAGCCCAGAAGTATGCCAAAAACGGTTGTTGGATGGTCTTTAGTGTTATCTTAGCTCTATGCATCTATGGTACTGTGATGTTCCCAAACATCTCTGACTTGGTTGATATGGACACTTCTTTGCATCCAGAAACCCTATACCCACTCTCATAGGAGATCTGTATCATTCAATACATTACAAGAATGAAAGGAGAAGAGGGAAGATTGTCTCTTGCTATACCCTACTCTTCCATAAATGGTTCATAGGTCATATTCCTCGTACATGAGCTTTCTTTGACTTGAGGAATACACATGAGTGATGTCATATGCTTATGGGTTTAACTGCTAAAGACATTACTTGGTTCAATTGGGATCTGCTTGGTGTGGAGATTATTTTTCAGCTGTGGTAGTTTTCTCAATGTACCTCTAATGGGGAGAAAAGGGGGAATTAACTATAACCCTTCTCTCGCCGTTAGGAAATTTGGGTATGCTTTGAGAGGACCTCTTAAGGATGAAGAAGTACAGGAATCTTTGTACTATATCGGTGTAGCTAATCCTGACATTTTGGCCAAGATTGTTGAAGCATAGGGAAAGATTCAAAAGAAGGGGAAGATTCCTTTAGGAAAGTGTGACTGCAGAGCTTATGACCCTTACATAGAATGGATTCGAAGGAAGATTGAGAATATACTGTTTCTATTTACTGTTGCAAAAACCTTGTATCCTCTGATGATTGAAGAGCCTACAACAATTGATATTATGAGATATTATAAGCTTCAGGTAGAGAAAGAAGAGTTACGTAAGGAAAATGAAGAATTGAAAAGAGAGATCAGTTAATTGAAACATGATAATAATGAAGTTGTTTACCTAGCAAGGGTAAATACAAAAACCTTGGCTAAGACGGAAAAGGAGTTGGCTAAAGAGATCCGGGTACGAGAACGAGTTGGTCAAGATTTGAAGAGTATTGATAGCATCCTAAAGCATAAGAAGAGAGAACTAGATAAAGCTTATGTAGAGATATCTAAGTTCAATGATCAATGGAACGCTACAGTGACTGCCAACAAAGGAAGAGAGGATGAACTTCATAGACAGATTGACAATTTGAAGGTATGGCTCAAAGTCAAAGGAAAAGAAGTTTTAGCAGAATCATCCCGTAGGTATGCAAGTGAACAGAAGCTACAGGAAACCTTGTCAGCATTTGAGGAGCTCAAGGTGAGAGCTGAGCTGAAGAAACCAAGACTTGAAGATGCCTTTGGAGAAGATGCTTGAAAGGACTATGTTCAGGGCTTAAAGGATGTCATTTGCAGAAGGGATCTCCTCATCTAGGGGCTGATTGCAAGGCCCGAGCATCCAGACACAAAGGAGCTGTTAGAGGAAGCTCAGACTTGGTACAAGGCCTATAGCAGTTGAAGAAGCTGTTTGATGCTGTCTATTTTCTTTTCTTGTCTTGTATTTTAACCATCACCGAATTTGTTGGATGGGGTCATAGGCTTATGTGTAGTTGTATTTCCTGTTTGTGATCTGTATGCATATTGAATTTTGTTCTCATTTTATTTATGAGATGAATTTTTGGTTCTTCCATTTATCTCTATTGTTCTGTTGTTATCTATGAAACTAGAATCGAGGGGGAGATCTCCTTGGAACATATATACATGTTTTCATTTTGCATTATCATTTTCATTTGCATAGCAGTTAACATGATTGCAGATTCAGTTTTCCATAGATATTCTATGAGGGGAAATCAACGAAGAATTATGGATCAAATGAAGCACGAGCTCCAAGAGGTCAGAGACAGAATGGCACAATTTATGGAGATGATGCAAAGTGTAGCCAATGGGCAAGAACAACTGAGAACCTTGGTTCAGCCGTTAATAGCACGGATGGATGGTAATGGTATTCTACATGGAGGACTACTACTATTCCTCCTCTAGTTGATGGCAATATTCGTCATGGCAACGGTATTCCGACAATTATTAACCCTCTGGGCGGAGGTAATCAGGGTGGAGTTCATGTAGGAGGCGCTGAAGCTTGCGTATGCGCTGTTTAGGGGGCTGTTGGTTCCCAGTGGGAAGAACACAACCAAGATGATGTATTTTCAATGAGAGACTAGGATGTGGGGCTCCCCACAAAAGATGATAGGAGATTTAAATTGATTGAAGAAAAAATGAAAGCCTTTGAGAATCAGAACTCTTTAGGAATCGACATGTCAGATCTGGGACTTGTGCCAGGGGTCAGAGTTCCCCCAAAGTTCAAGGTACCAGATTTTGATAAGTACAAAGGGACGACTTGTCCTAGAATACACCTCCAGGCTTATTACCAAAAGATGTTTGCCTATCCAGACGATGAGAAGCTGTTGATGCATTTATTTCAAGACAGTTTATCAGGTCCTTCTCTGGAATGGTATATGGGTCTAGAAAGGATGCACATAAGAAGTTTGAGAGAATTGGGAGAAGATTTTGTTCGTCACTATCAGTATAACAATGACTTCATGCCGAATAGAGTGCAATTGCAAAATCTGTCACAGAGAAACAACGAGGGGTTCAAAGAGTACGCCTAGAGGTGGCGAGATTTAGTAGCTAGAGTGCAGCCTCAGATGATGGAGCGAGAGCTAATTGATATGTTCATGGCTACCTTTCCAAGAACATATTATGAAAATTTAATTGGATGTATGTTTGGGAGTTTTTCAGATTTGGTGATGGCAGGAGAGAGGGTAGAGAACGATATCAAGACAGGAAAGGTACCAAGCAGAGCAGGATCTTCATCAGGGGGGATGAAAAAACCATACAATGGAAACCCAAAGAAGAGGGAGGGAAACACAAGTGCAATACCATCCTACAGAGGTAAAGGCCGGGTGCAGCCTCATCAGCACCAACAAGTTGCTAGTATAGCCATTCCGCCTGTGCCGTAGCACCAAGTTAACACGCCTTGCTAGTACCAGGACAAGGAAAGGATGGCCAACAGGCAGTTTGAGACACCGCCAATGCCTTATTCTCAGCTTTTGCAGCACTTACTATAGTTACAACTTATCCAGAAGAGAACCTTGGCGCCACTCACTGGTGCGCCTCCTCCGGGTTATGATGCAAATGCTAGGTGTGAGTTCCACTCTGGAGCTCCAGGGCACAATATTGACAATTGTAAAGAATTTAAGCATAAGGTTCAGGATTTACTTGACTCGAAAGCAATCGATTTTACAAATGAGGGGCCTAATGTGAATCAGAACCCAATGCTGAACCATGGGGTTTCCAGGGCTAACGCTGTCATTCAAGGAGAAAGGTTGAGCTTGATAACTGATGTTGAAGAGTTGAAGACCCCTTTGAGCTTTGTGAAAGATAAATTTTTGAAGGGAGGTGTATATCTAGGATGCTCAGAAGATTGTTCAGAATGTGTTGCGTGGCCAGAGGGTTGCAGTTCCTTGAAAAATCGTATACATAGTTTGATTAACGAAGGAAGTCTACAGTTTGATAGGGTTGTAGAAGAATAGGTGATTGATGAGGTCAATAATGAAAGGATTAAAGTCGCAACAATTTCAATTCCTTACCATACGATTAATATCTCAACGCCACCAAGGCCAGCTCCGGTCATTATTATCACTCCAGAACCGTTACCTTACAAAAGCACCAAGGCCATTCCTTGGGATTATGGGGCAGAGGTGTTTTGTAATGGACAGAAAAAAGAGTTGACAGGGTCATCATGCAGAGGTATTTCAGTTGAAAATATCATCGGAACAGGAGAAAATACTTGGAGTGGAAGGATTTTCTCTCCACCGAGACCTATTGTTGATAAAGGTTATAAGGGGAAAAGGAAAGGTTATGGTAGAAGAGGATGTTCAGCAGCAAGTTGATAAAGATTCTTTTGTAAAGGACACTGAAGAGTTAATGAGGCTTATCCGCAAAAGCGATTACAAGATTGTAGATCATTTACACCAGACGCCATCAAATATTTCTATTCTATCACTGTTGTTGTGCTCTGAGGCACGCCAAAATACCTTGTTGAAAATTCTGAGAATCCAATCGACCCAATAGACCCGAGACTTGAGAATCCAACTATGTATCAAAATCCTGGTAAAATAACTGAGAATGAAACTTAGAAGGAAAATGAACAAAACATAAAGGAGAAAGATGGTAGTGACCAAGAGGCTGCAGAAAAAGAAGAACCATATGTGCCTCCACCACCTTATAAACCTCCCATTCCATATCCTCAAAGATTTGCTAAATCTAAGAGCATGGGGCAATTCAATAAATTCGTTGAACTTCTGAAACAATTGAATATCACAATACCCTTTATAAAACCTATCACCCAAATGGCCTCATATGCTAAGTTTCTTAAAGAAATATTATCAAATAGGAAAAAGGTCGAGGATAACGAAATCGTTACACTTACTACTGAGTGTAGCGCAATAGTCCAAAATAAAATGCCTCCTAAGCTGAAAGTCCCAAGTAGTTTTTCCATACCTTGTGTAATTGGAAAATTTGTCCTAGACAAAGCTCTATGTGACTTAGGAGCCAGTATTAGCTTAATTCCATTTGCCATATGCGAAAGGCTCGATATGGGAGAATTAAGACCAACTAAGATAGTCCAAAACAAAATGCCTCCTAAGCTGAAAGACCCAAGTAGTTTTTCCATACCTTGTGTAATTGGAAAATTTGTCATAGACAAAGCTCTATGTGACTTAGGAGCCAGTATTAGCTTAATTCCATTTTCCATATGCGAAAGGATCAGTATGGGAGAATTAAGACCAACTAACATGTCCGTACAACTAGTCAATCGTTCTGTTAAGTTTCGCGATAGGAGTACTAGAAAACGTTCTGGTACGCATAGGTCAATTCTATATCCATACTGATTTCATAATCATGGTTATAAAGGAGGATGCCAATACCCCTATCATATTAGGAAGGCCATTCTTAGCTACTGCCGGAGCCATTATAGATGTAAAGAAAGGTAAGCTAACTTTCGAAGTTGGTAAAGAGAAAGTCGAATTTATTTTGACACAATTCTTACATGCACCAGCCATAAACGATACATGTTGTCTGCAGGATGTCATCAATGAATGCGTAAGAGAAATGGAGATGGAACAAACTTGTTATTCCGAAATTCTAAAAATTCCAATACCTCTAATTTTTGAAGATGACGATTGGCATGGTGAATGCTAAGACGATAGTCTAAGTGAATGCTAAGACGACAGCCTAAGTGAATGCCTAGCACTGACACCCAATCATATTTCTTGCCCAAAGAAACTGACTTTAGAACTTAAAACACTACCAAAAAATTTAAGTATGAATTCCTAGACACCGAGCTCGAACGACCAGTGATAGTCAACTCAGACTTAGGACAAATAGAAATAGAGAAACTACTACATGTCTTAAGAAAATACCCATCTGCTCTAGGCTACAACATTTCTGATCTGAAAGGAATAAGTCCTTCTATCTGTATGTGTTGCATTATGCTAGAGGAAGACTGCAAGACCTCTAGAGAACATCAAACAAGGATAAATCTCATTTCGAGTGATGTAGTCAAGAAAGAAGTACAAAAGTTGTTAAAAGCAGGAATTATATACCCAATCTTCGATAGTCAATGGGTTAGCCCAGTGCATGTGGTACTAAAGAAGGGGGTGTTACAGTTATTAAGAACAAAAAAGGTGAATCTTTAGCACAAAGAGTTGTAACCGGAAGTAGAATGTGCATTGATTTTAGGAAATTGAACAAAGCTACTCGAAAGGATCATTTCTCATTACCTTTCATAGATCAAATGCTTGAACAATTAGCTAAGCACTCCTATTTTTGCTATTTAGACGGTTATTCAGGATTCTTTCAAATCCCTATTCATCCTGATGACCAAGAAAAGACAACCTTCACTTGTCCTTATGGTACATTTGCCTATCGATGAATGTCGTTTGGATTATGTAACACTCCCGCAACATTCCAAAGATGCATGATGTCAATCTTCGCTGACTTTATAGACGACATCATGGAAGTATTTATGGACGATTTTTCTGTTTATGGGAAGATTTTTGAAGGATTCTTATCAAACCTAGAAATGGTACTTGAAAGATGCATAAAAGTCAATATCGTGTTAAATTGGGAAAAATGTCATTTCATGGTCCGACAAGGAATAGTACTTGGACACATAGTGTCTGATAAGGGGATTGAAGTTGATAAAGCCAAAATAGAAGTCATTAAAAACCTTCAACCTCCTAAAACCGTAAGAGAGATATGAAGTTTCTTAGGACACGTCGGTTTCTACCGACGATTCATTAAGGATTTCTCTAAAATCACTAAACCACTGACTAGCTTATTAATGAAAGACACTGAATTCATTTTCGATGAAAAATTCCAAAAAGCATTTGAGCAGTTAAAAAGAGCTCTCATTATCGCACCCATCATGTAACCACCTGATTGGAGGTTACCATTTGAAATCATGTGTGACGCTAGTGATTATACCGTAGGTGCAGTTCTAGGACAAAGAAAAGATAAAAGGCTTCATGCATTTATTATGCTAGTAGAACCCTGGACCTTGCACAACTGAACTACGCCACCACAAAAAAGGAACTACTAGCTGTCGTGTTCGCTTTGGATAAATTTTATTCTTACTTAGTATGAGCAAAGATAATTATCTATACCTGTCGCAACTGCGAAAAGGGCCAATCGAAACAAATAGAAGAGTCGCCACTGAACGGTATTTATCCCAAAGAGAGGGAAAGGAAATGATCGAAGAAAACCTAAAAGAAAGGGAAAAGAAAATGTCATCGCAACCAAATCTTGGGTTCGGGAGTCGGTTACGCAAGGGGAAGGTATAAGCACCCCTCACGTCCGTTGTACTTAACGGGATCCATGCTTGTTGTCTATAAAAGGGGTAAGTTATATAAAAATTACTACTAAACCGGGGAAAAAGAAAAGAAAAGACTTGATAGGACATCGCCGCCTTATGCTTACGTATTCCCTAGTGCAATGGGAAAGTCAGAGTCAACGTAATTCGGGAAACTACGGGTGATGGGGGGAAGGTTTCTCGCCAAGACATCATTTTCTTGTGCCTACATATCCTACTTGTCATCATGCAAAGGATTGAAAGCCTAGTGTCTCTCCTACTCCCATCTTAAACAGAGGGATTAAGAATCATAAGGGATCATGTGAGCAAGCACAAGTAAACAATATCAATTCAATCATAAATGAAAACAAGGATAAAAGAAGTCTCAAAGAGAGAGAAGAAGAAAGATGAAGAAGAAAGACAACAAGACTAAAGCCACAAATGCAAAAAGTCAAACCCCAAACAAGATGGACAAATCACCTCAAGTTAACATATCATTGGTGCATCTTGTAATGCCCTCATTCTGAATTTCCCATTTTGTTGAGTCTTTTGATTTATTTTGATTGATTATTATTTCATTTGTGAAATTTGAATATGAATATGATATGTGTGCATATTATGATATTTTATTATTCGGAGAGTTTTGGGAATTAATTAGAGGGTGTTTTAGATAATCCTTAATTAGTTGTTATTTGAGAGAAATAGAATAGAAAGAGTATAAGTGGAAATAGAGAGAAAAGAGATAGAAAGAAATAGAAAGGAAAGAAGAGAAAAGAGGAGGAAGAGGAGAAAAACATAGAACCATCAAGAATCAACTTCTAAGCTTCGATTAATCGGGTAAGGGTGTGAAATTTTATTATTCTTTCGATGTGTATGATTATGTATGTTTCTGTTGGTTTGATTTTGGATTGGGGAGAGTTTTGCTCATTTTCCGTTTTAGGTCGAATTTGATTTAATCGGTAGAAACCGAGTTTTAACGGTTAAAAATAAGAATAAGTGGTAAAGTTTAGTCGAGGAATGTTATACTAAGGCGGTTGTAACTGGTTTGGTGAGAGTCGGTTGATTTTGGAAGGATTGGGCGATTTTGACAGTTAGGGATTTCTGAGTTCGCAGATTCGCTAGCATTTGCTAGGCGAATGGGAGCGAAGGTTCTCCAGGCGAATCCCATCGAGGGGGTAGCGAACCAAGTCAGTAGCCCAACTCTGTCTTTGCCAGTGAGTTTGCCAGGCGAATGAGGCGGTAAGAGGCTTCGCCAGGCGAGTGTGGTAGCGAGTAGTAGCGAACACTTCCAGTAGCTACTGTCTGTCTTCGCCAGCGAGTTCGCCAGGCGAGTGTGGTGGCGAGCATTCGCCAAATGCTTCGCCAGGAGAAGGTCGGCGAATGTGACAACATTTTCTTTTATTTCCTGTGCTTTCCATCCAATTGTCGATTGTTTGGTTTAATTATGTTTAATCCTTATCTGAATGGATAATTTGAGTGTTGTTTTGATGTGATGTGTTGTGGGTAGCCGTAAGGCGTGAATCCTAGATTGTGAATCGTGGAGTGTGGAATGTGGCCATTTGGCATGATTAACGTGAATGTGCGTAAATTGTATATACTGGTATGAGGTGAAAATGCATAATTATATATTTGTGAATATGTATGCATTTCAAGAGTATGTTGGGTCATTTTGCATGTGAAGCATCATGATTGCATTCTTGTGTGTCTGATCCCACGTAGGATCTGCAGAAACCTCGTGTGCCCTTGTGTGGTGTGAGCGATGGTTTATTTTTGATCCCTATGAGGATTTTCAGAAACGATCGTGTGCCCTTGTGGGGTGTGAGCGATGGTTTATATTTGATTCCGTGGAGAATCTGCAGAACGATTGTGTGCCCTTGTGGGGTGTGAGCAATCGGATTGTGTGCCCGTGTGGGGTGTGAGCAATCCTGAAACATCGTGTGCCCATGTGGGGTGTGAGCGATGGGTGAACATCGTAGGCCCGACAAGGAGTTACTTCGGTAACGAGCAATGGTTCCATTTGGTTCTTCAATTGAACCTGTTGAATGAGTCGGTACCGCATTTGCATCTGCATAGAGTCGTGAGTCAGTCTCTATGAATTGCATTATCATCTTCATATGATGTATTGGTGTAATGAACATAATCGTGTATGTTTAAGTGAATTGTTGGAGTAAACATAAGTGTAAATGCTTATGTGGAAATGTTGTGAGTTGTGAAGCATGATTGGTGAATATGCTTAGTTGTGTAGATATACCTTGTGATGAATTGTGATGAGTTGTGGTGAGAAATATGTTTTGTGTATTCTATGTTGGTGTATATAGATATATAATTATATGCATTGTTTGTTATGATAATGTTTCTCACCCTTCTGCTGTTTTATGATGCTCTATGAGGCATTGCAGAGTAGGTTTGCTGAACCTCTTTTGTGAAGCGTGGCTTCATTCTTTTTGGTCGGTTGGCTCTGATATGTTGCACCAGGTAGTTAGGAATTGTTTTGATTCTTTTGTGATACATCCGTGTATGTATCTGCTGGTGTATGTTTTGTAAACATGATTTATGACTTGAATTAAACTGTTGATGTATATAATGTTTATCTGAATGAAGTGATTCAATGTTTAGATGTTTCCGCTTTTATTCTAAATATTGATATGTGGATTTTAAGGACTAAGTTCCTTTGTGGTGATTTACCCTTTGTTGCATATCCTTATGAGCAGGTGTTGTATGTGTTTTTGAAGGTGTTAATCGAATAACCAATTGGTTAACCGATTAACCAAGTCAAAAACAAGTCAAATTTTAATATTCAAGGGTGTTAATCGATTAACCATATGGTTAAATGATTAACCAGTGCAAATTTCTGCTCTGCACGTGAATTTTCAAGTGAATTCACTTTGGGGTCCATTTTGATCATTCTTGAAGTTGATTTTAGACTAAAGGAAAGATCTAGAACCATTTCAAATTTTGGTTAACTTTCAAATCATTTCAGGTTCCCTCCAAATTCCCATTCCTAATTCCATGCCATTTTTCACAAACCACATTCCAAACCTCATTTGGATCCTAACATAAAGGGTATTTAATCGATTAACCATATGGTTAACCGATTAACCAGTGCAAATTTTTACTCTGCACGTGAATTTTCAAGTGAATTCACTTTGGGGTCCATTTTGATCATTCTTGAAGTTGATTTTACGCTAAAGGAAGGATCTAGAACCATTTCAAATTTTGGTTAACTTTCAAATCATTTCAAGTTCCCTCCAAATTCCCATTCCTAATTCCATGCCATTTTTCACAAACCACATTCCAAACCTCATTTGGATCCTAACCTAAGGGGTATTTAATTGATTTACTCCAAACCTCACACATCTAATCCTCATAATTTCATTCTCATTTCAGAATTCATTCTCATTCTCTCAATTTGCTCCCATCTTTTCACTCCCAAAACCTCTACCAAAGCTCTTCTCACCTTGAATTCTTTGATTCTCCATTGGAATAATTGATTTCTAAAAGCTAAACCTTCATCCTTCATCATCATCATCTCCATTTTTCCATTCAATTTTCGTGCAAGTTTGGATCTGAATTTTGGAGTTGGTTTGGAGTAGCTTATTTGAGTGGATCTTGCTTAATTTTGGTTGATCATCACTTCTACTACAAGAATACACTCGGATCTTGAAGGAATTCCGGATTTCTAGCTTGGATCTGCTTAATTGGAGTAAATCAACAATTACCGAAGCAATTATCCGCTTCGTAGGTTGGAATTCTTGATCCGATTTTGTTTTTGAGTTTATTTGCATAATTACCATGTGGATCTTCATTTTCGATTGATTTTGCTATTTGATTCATATGATCTATGATCTTGCTGGTTTAATGTGTTTACATGTTGATTGGATCACTGTTTTCTGGTTTAAATTCGTGCATAATTGATTATGTGATTATTCAGATTATTGGATAAGTGCTTATGTGCTGAAAATGTTGTTATCTTGCTGTTTTTCTGCTTCTGGGACAGTGTTAACCAATTAACCAATTGGTTAACCGATTAACCAACATGAATTTTCAAATTTTCAGGCATTTTTGACTGGTTAATCGATTAACCACTGGCGTTAATCGATTAACATTGTGCCAGCAGGCCTGTTTTGCTGTTTTTCATGCTTGTGTTTAGTGTTGTTTCACTTTGAATCTTCATGGATCAGTATGATGCATTAGGAGTGAGATGTTTTGGATATATGTCACTGTTCTTGATTGTTTAATCATGATTTCGCCGACACGCGCGTGTGTGTTTTCACTTGAATGCATACTCTCATATATGTTGTTCAAAGTGATGTTTTTCATTAGCCTTTGCATGAGTTTGAAGAATGATTCAGTTGAGACATGCTTGTGGTGGTTGTTGTTCCACACTTTTCCTCCCGATTTTCTTCGGTGATTGATGCTTGAATGGTTGTAGGGGTCATGACTTCTCCCATTGCATCTCACTTTTGGCTTGAACTTGTTTAAGCTCATTTATATGCTTTTGTGTGCTTGTTTGATTTCTTTTGTATGCATTCTTTCTTTCTTCTTCTTTGCATCTCTCATTTGCATGCTTGAGGTTGAGATGTGCTTGTGGTGGTGTTTTACCCAACACTTTGTTCCTCCCTCACTTTCATTCTAATTGTGCATTACATGTTTGCATACTCGCATTGTTCTTATCTTTTGCTTTATTCTTCTCCTCTTTTCTTTGCCATGTACCCTTAGGATCTCTAATCTTCTTTGTTCAAGGTTGAATATGATAGACCTTAGGCTTGAACCCATGCATGATAACATTAGGTAGCGTTCCCTTTCATCCCAATTATAGGTACACTTTTCATGAGAACATTAGGTTGAGTCTTAGTCTCCCTTTAGAGTGCCTCTCTCTTCTCATCTTCAAATTCTCTTAAAACACTTAATAAAGGTTAATGAATGTTGTACGTTACGAGCCTTAAGTACTTGGGGAATGGTGATTGGGGGCTTTCTCTCAATTGCTTAGAGTGTTTAGTGTACGTCCTTAGGACGATATGCGACGCATTCGCTCCTAAGTCATAGTCTTTAGTGCAACATGAATTACAAACAATAATCAATGCACTTCTTCTCTAAAAAACACAAAAGCAAACTTCAAACCTTTGTATCCTTTGGGATCTTAATTTGGAAAACCTTTTTCATAAGGAGAGTTTTGTTAACTCTTGGTTCTACCGCAAACAGGTAACGCCTAAGTCTCCAATGGTCGAGCTGCATACACCTAACTGCTAGAACTAAACTTTAACCCTACTCGGGCCTAAAACATTTTGAACCAACCGGTGTTCTTGTTATCCCGAACTACGTTTGCTCTAATTTCTCGTAGTTATCCAGACTACGTTGACTCTGACTTTCCCATTGCACGAGGGAATACGTAGGCATAGAGCGGAGATGCTCTATCGAGTCTCTTTTTTTTTTCTTTTGTCCCTGAGCCGTAGCTTAGATAGTAAACACCCTTTTAGATAGACAACAGAGTGTGGATCCCGTCGAGTACGATGGACGTGAGGGGTGTTAATACCTTCCCCTTGCGTAACTGACTCCCGAACCCGAGATATGGTTGCGATGACCTGTCTTTTCCCGTTTTCGTTAGGTTTTCTCTGATAGTTTCCTTTCCCTCTTTTGAGATAAATAACTAATATTGGCGACTCTTATGTCCTTGTCGGCCCCTCTTTGCAGCGATGCGACAGCTGGCGACTCTGTTGGGGACATCTTCCCATCCCCTATGCGAGTCAATCCTAGCGCTTCGTTATTTATTTTGGGTGTGTGTATATATGTGTTGTACTTTACTTTCCCGCATTTACTTTCAGCATTGTATATATCAGTTTTGTTGTGCTGTTGGAGGGGAATGTTCCATTGAGAGATAAGTCGAACCCGGGCTTGAGTACAAACATAACATTAGTAGTGGAAAATAGTGGTGAACCTGTATGCTTAGCATGCACGAGTTCCCATGAAATTCGCGCTCAGACGAGATTCTCTTTTATGAGTTCCTTTTGGGTCCTTAGGACTTGAGGGGATCTTGGATCTGAGGATTGTCGACTATGGGGACCGATCATTTGTGATTCAGCTAAGTGAGGCCTCTTCAGGAGATTATGATGCCAAACCAGAAATGGTGAACGTATCATCGTTTCTTGAAAGTTTGTGACGCTAATGAACGCATAGGATGTCGAACCTTATCAGTGGATAGGTCCATACCTGTGAGAGGGATTGGGTTATGCAGGAAACCTTGACGTTCAGACTACCTAGTTTTCTTTGTAGTGTGGATTTGTGTTCTTGATACAAGGGGTTCCTATCAGTGAGAATGTTGTGTTATTGTCAAAGTGGAGCGTTGGTCTTTCTCAATCAACAACACAATAATCTTGATCCCCTGCTTGCATTTGCATGTGCATTTTCATCTGCATTTTCATTAACATGTATCTATGTTGCAGGTGCATATTTCCCCTTCGATTCTAGTGATCTTGTTCCCTTATTTATGATATGGAGCCCTTGAAGAAGACAGTGGCATACAGGTTTCCAACTTCGGATATTGGTTCTTTACTGAGTTTGATTGCCATGGCTGACAAGAGAGTGATGGAAGACTTCAAGCGATCTTATGGGAAACTGTTGAGATGTGTCTGCAAGCCTTCAATATATGAGATAGGTGGTCTTTATACTCTCCTGCAGTTCTATGATGCACAACTTAGGTGTTTCGTTTTTCCGGATTATGTTCTGGCGCCTACCTTAGAGGAGTATTCTGAGCTGTTGGGTGTTCCTAGCTTAGACCAGATGCCATTCTATCACACTAATGTTAAGCCCGATCTGGCTAAGCTTGCGGCTGCTCTGCATTTGGATGTTTCAGAGTTGGAAGAGAAGTTGATCATGAGGAGTGGGATGCATGGTTTTCCTTTACCTCTTCTGATTGATAAGGCTCAGCAGTTCGCCAAAGATGGTTGTTGGATCGTGTTTAGCGCCATCTTAGCTCTTTGTATCTATGGTATCATATTTTTTGCTACCCTTCCGGATTTTATAGACGTAGATGCTTTCTACATTTTTGCTTCAGGGAATTTGGTACCTACGCTTTTGGGCGACGTCTATCATTCTGTTCACCACAAGAATGAGAATCGGAGGGGAAAGAATGTATCTTGTTGTATTCCTTTGTTGTACAGGTGGTTTTCTAGTCATCTTCCTAAGACAGGTCCATTTGTTGCTACTGCTGGTACTTCAAAATGGTCAGAAAGGTTGATGGGATTATCTGCAGAGAACATTATCTGGTTTGATAGAGACCTGCTTGGTACAAAGATTTTTTATAGTTGTGGTGGATTTCCTAACGTCCCGTTGGTCGGAAGGCAAGGGTGCATCAACTATAACCCATCTTTGTTAGTTAGGCAGTTTGGATACGCGCTGAGAGGACCTCCTAAGGAAGAGGAGATACAGGAATCTCTGTATTTCACTGGATTGCTGGAGGATGATACTTTGGCTAGAGTGGAGAGAGCTTGGAGTAGTGTTCACAAGAAGGGGAAGGCTTTTCTGGGGAAGAGTAACAGTAGGGCCTATGACCCTTATCTGACATGGATTCGTGAGAGAGCTACCAAGTTTCTGATGCCTTTTCCTTCTGTTGAGCCTCTGTATGCTTTGATGATTGAGGAACCTACCACTGTTGACATCCATAGGTACAACCAGTTGTAGTTTGAAAAAGAAGAGTTGCGCAAGGCTAATGAAGAGTTGGAGAAAGAGATCATTCAGCTCCGGAGTGAGAAGATTGAAGTTGTGTACTCTTATAAGAGGCAGAATGGGCTTGTGAACAGGTTGGGTACAGATTTGACCAAAGAGACTCGTTCTCGTGAACGTCTGGGTTTAGATCTGAAAGTTGTTAGTGATGTTCTCGCCTCTAAGAAGAAGGACTTAGATAGGGCTTATCTGAAGATTTCCAAGTTCAATAAGAAGTGGAATGCTACTCTTTCCAACAACAAGGAGCGTGAGGATAAGTTGAAGCAGCAAATTGCCAAGCTAAAGACTCAGCTCAGAGCGAAGGATGAGAGGATTGCAGATAAAGCCTCACTCAGGCGGGACAGTGATTATAGACTGAACGAAGCTTTGGCAACCTTGGAGGATTACAAGTTGATGGTTGATTCGAAGAGGTGCAAGCTAGAGGAAGTCTTTGGTGAGGGAGCCTGGGAAGACTATGCTGAGGGGTTACATACCACTATCAGACAGCGAGAGTAGCTCATTCAGGGATTACTTGTCAGACTAGACCATCTTGAGACACAGGAGCTGTTGGAGGAGTTTCATACTCGTTGTCGTACCTGATGTCTTTCTTTTTCTTTGTAGCCTATTCGCAGTGGTCATCACCAGACCTGTTGGCTGAGGTCCTTCTGTTGATTCTTTGTACTCAGTTGTATGATTGTACATTGCCTGTTAGCCTTTTCTGGTATGTATGAGGTGTTTGGCTCTATGCTTGGCTCTGGGTTTTCCTATGTCTCGGTGTTCGCGCAGGAACTAGAATCGAGGGGAAACGTCCTTAATGCATATATACATGTCTGCATTTTGCATAGCATTTTTGCATAGCAGGTGCAACAGAACCATTTTTATTACCCCTGTCGGTTTGTTAGATTGTTTTAGGATAGACGGCCAGACTACTCACTGGTACTCCACAATAGGGAATCAGCGCAGAGTTATGGAACAAGTGCAAGCTGAGATGCAAGAGATGAGGGACATGATGGCTCAATTTATGGAGCTGATGCAGGGTGTGGCACATGGCCAAGCGCAACTGAGGACTCTGGTCCATCCATTGATTGCTCGTGTTGATAATAATGGTGTACTTCACGGAGGAACTGCTGTTAATCCTCCTCGGGGTGATGGTACGCCACATGCTCATGCTATTCCTACAACAGTTATCCCTCCGAGTGGAGGCAACATAGGTGGAATCCCTGAAGTGGTGTGTGTTGTGCATGGCAACAATGTTCCTCAATGAGATGAGGACCAACATGAAGATGCATTTTCTATGCGAGATATCGGTGTTGGACTACCATCTGAGGCTTATAAAAGGTTTTGGCTGATTGAAAAAAAGATGGGATCTTTTGAAAATCAGAATTCCATGGGATTAGACATGGCTAATCTGGGGATGATCCCAGATCTGAAAGTTCCGTTGAAGTTCAAAGTCCCTGACTTTGATAAGTATAAGGGAACTACTTGCCCGAGGGTTCACTTGCGTTCTTATTACCGCAAGATGTCTGTTTACTCGATTGACGAGAAAATGCTCATGCATTTTTTTCAAGATAGCTTGTTTGGACCCCCACTTGAGTGGTATATGGGACTGGAGCCTGTTAATATCCGCAGTTGGAGAGACTTAGATGAAGCCTTCGTGAAGCACTATCAGTATAATAGTGACCTTGCTCCTAACAGGGTCCAACTCCAAAATTTGTCTCAAAAGACTGGTGAATGTGTTGCACCCAAAATTTGACCAACCTTTTCTTAACTTGGTTTATGCTTCATTTCATTTTCTTCTAGCATTTGCATTGCATAACATTGTTCATTTAGCAGGGGATCAAGAGGTTTTGCATAGAAAGAGGAGGTTACCAAGAGTTTTGAGCCTAAGCAAGGGGTTTTACTCAAGAATGAATGCTCATCAAAGTCATCAAGAGGTGATCATTGTCCTTTGAGAGAGTTGGTGGATGTATGTGGATTATCTCCTAACTTGGAGGTCAGTTGAAGATCATCAGAGGATTGTGAATTCATGATTATGGATATGGGATGTTGAGGAAGCTCATTGAAGGCTTTGAGAGTCAAGTTGGAGCTTATTCAAGTTGTTATGTCAAGTATAAGGAGCCACAGTCAAGAGTGTTGCATCCAGGGTTTCCATCTAGTCAACCCTAAGTCAACTGTGAAATTGAAGGAGATTAAGACTCAATTCCAAGTCTTTGTGATCATGGAATGTTGTGTTGATATGCCTAATATATCATTTCAAGATCAATTCATCAAGAATCAAGAGTGTCAGGATTGCTAAGCTAGGGTTTCTAAGCTTGCTAGTGTAAAATCCCTTGTTTGGTGCTTAACTTCAAGACCATATATCTCAAGATATAAGTCTCATCTCATCTTGACCCCAACATGAAACCTGTAGAGAATTTTTCTAGCTTTCGTTTGAGTACTAGAAGTCTTTTATTTGATTTCAAGAACTCAAGTTATGATGCTGGCAAGTTACAGGTCCTCAGATGAATGTGATTTTGGTCAACAAAAGTCAACAAAAGAAGGATGTTTCTCCTCACTTTGACCCAAACATGAAAGTTGTTCCTCATGATCTTAGCTTTCCAAAACGTATTAGAAGTTCTTCATCTGATTTGTAGAACTCAAGTTATGAAGCTTGCAAGGAAAGGGTATTTTGGGAAAGTAAGATTACAGGTCATTTTCATTATAGGTCCATTTCATGACTTTGCACACTTCAAATGAAACTTTTCCCAACATGAAACTTGCTCCAAATGGTCCCAATTTCATCTTGAAACACTCATTCGTCATAGATTTGGCTAGGGTTTAAGAATTGGCATGAGATTTCTTCATAAAAAAGTCTTAAAAGGGGGGAAATGGAATTAATTGATTATGAATGATTACAAGGCAAGTTTATGCATTTTTTGATTCACAACGATGTATTAAACAAGATGCAGAACTTGGATTTAAGTTTTGGTACCATTTTCACGTGCAAATCAATGGCTATGTCAAGTGAAATTTCAAAAATGCAATATCAACCATTTGATCAAATCAAGGAGTGAATTCAATCCACATGATCAGAATGAAGTCCTAGCAGTGGTTTTGAATGAAAAACAAGGAGAATTAAGGCCGTTTCACGTGTGCATGAGCATGGAAATTTGAATTTGGGCAATTTCACAATTCTCACATTTGAGCCACAATTGGGCCTCCAAACTATTCCCAATCCATCATATAAAAGGTTTAAATGAATTTTGAGCATTCATTCATGTTATTTCGTGCTCAGAAGGCTCAAGAACATTTGGAGCAAGCAAGCAAGATTTCAAAATTGTGAATTATAATTGAGACGTTTTCAAAGCAATTCAAGGTCAAATTCATCTTCCTCAAGCTTCCTTGAGTGGATCTGCAAAGTTTCATCAAGCTTCACCAAGTGTAGAAGGTGCAACGGAGCTATTCTGTTAGGTAAACTTCAGATCCAAAATTCTCTCGATTCACGATGTACTTGCACGCCATTTTTGTATGTTTGTGATCTCTGAACTTCATAGATGGATTCTGGTTTAAATTGGTTGATGTTTGTGATGATTGATGTTGAATGCTTGAATTTGTTTTGATGCAATTTGGCTGTTTTAAGAGGTTTTAGAGAAAACAAACCATGGATTCGTGTTGTACTAAGCCTGACCAGTTGATTGATGTTAAGATTTGTGAGTTTCGTGAACATTTTTGAAACGCCACTGTTCATGCTAGAGGTTGAAGATGATCGGAGTTGCTTCGGCCACCGTCTGTGACTTTCGCTCTATTTTCATGTTTAAATGCTGGTGAGCACGTGGCTTCACTGTATCCATTAGATCTAGGCTGAACCATTTGACTTGGACCTAATCTGGTGGCCACGATTCAATTTCATTTTGTATTAGAAACCTGATGCTCGCGTGGCAACATGTTAACCCTAGGATTGCTTGACTTCAGATAAAACGTATGGCCAAGGTCTTGTTGACTCCTCTTTAATGAAATGCTGTGTATTGCAGCTTGTATCACAACCCTTGGTTTATTTGACTGGACTTGAGATGAGTGGCTGGGATTTCTTTCCATGTTATGTTTGATAGCTGGTGCACGTGTGTCACTACTTTAGCCATTGGATATTGGACAAGTAATTGCATTGAAAGGCCGAGATTGAGTTTTGGTTTGGCTGACTGATTTAAGTAGACTGGGCTTTTCTTGCTATTTCAACCCCCTCCCTGCGTGGCCCAAACTTTTCAACATGTTTTTCTTGCTTTTTTCACCACTGTTTTGTTTATTTTCTTTTGTTTTTGCATCTGTTTAGATTTAATTCAATTTAAAATATCTCCAATGTTGATAAAATTCATCAAAAATATTTTCTATAAATTTTAGGATGTCTTTTATTTTTAGGAAATTTTTATTTTATTTTATGGTTTATTTTTCAATTAAAAGAGAATTAATCAATTGAAGGCGTTTTATTTGAATTATTTCTTGACATTGTTTTGTTTCTTGTTTGGTTTTTGAATTTTCCTTTTGATCCAATGACTGAAAATCAATCCTCATATCTAGGATGAGTTGATTGATTTTTGAGGACCATTTTGCCCCTGTTTGGTTGAGTTTTTGTTTGACTTTGACCTTGCTTTTGTTGACCCTCGATAACCCTTTCTCAAATTGGTGCATCCATGTGAATCAATTTCTTTAATGATGATTTGAGATGACTTTGGTTATGATTTCTTGGCCTCTGTTTGCCAACATATTTATGTACTTGTGACATTTTATTTGGCCCTTTTTGAATCATTTTCCTAATTTTGAGGTAACTTGCAAGTCAAGTTACCCCAAAGGGAGGTTCATACATACACATTGACCTAGTTTGTCTTGGATATGACTTTGATGGATCCTTTGAGCCTTAAATTCCTTTTGATTCATGTTGCTAACATGTTAAGGTTGTTGGTTGCTCAATTTTAGGTCATGAAATTGTGTTTTGCTTGTTCAAGTTTGTGTTTCTTTTTGAGTTCTCAATTAGGGTTTCCATATGTGACATGTTCGCATTCCTTTGTGTTAGTGCTTGCATTTTCTTTTGGTTTGATTGCTTTTGCTTTTGATCACTTTTCTCTCATCCTCCCTTCTGTCCCATGACCCTGGAGTCTCATTTAAGGTGGCTTAGTCCCTCCTTAGGAGGTACTTGAAGCATACCTAAAATGATTAATCCTTGAGGACTTCTTTGTGCTTTATTTTGCACTTTGTTTGTGATGCTTATGGTTGAGTGCATATTATGAGTTCCTTTTTGTCCTCATATAGCCTCCCATCCTCACTTTTGTTTTGAGTTTCCTTTCCTTTCATTTGATTTGGCTTTTGGCATTGGTGGTTGATGTTGTTTGGCTTAGGTCATGTCATCCCACTTTTGGTGCATTTTTGTGTGGTTTCTTCTTGTTGTGTGATTTCATCTTGTGCATTTCTTTCTCTCTTTTTCTTTTGCATTCTCATATGCATGCTTGAGGTTAAGATGAGCTTGTGGAGGCTACTGCCCCACACATATTTACTCCCTCACTTTCATTCTATTTGTGAATTCTATGCTTGCATTCTTTCATTTTCATGTTCTTTCTTCTTCTCTTCTTTTGTCTTTCTTCCCTTGGGATCTCTAATCTCTCTTATTCAAGAGAGGTTATGATAGACATTAGGTGCTAAACCATGCATGATAACATTAGGTAGTTACCTTTTGTATCCCAACTCTAAGTCCACTTTTCATGACAACTTTTAGGATTGAGTTAGTCCCCCTTTAGTAGGTCCTTTCTCTCCTAATCTTCAAACAGTTTCAAAACACATAATAAAGAATAACAAATGTTGTACACTATGAGCCTTAAGCTACTTGGGGAATGGTGATTTAGTGGCTTCCTCTCAATTGCCTAGAGTTTTTAGTATACACCCTTAGGGTGATATGCGGCGCATTCGCTCCTAAGTCATAGTCTCTAGTGCAACATGAGTTACAAATCAAATTCAAAACACTTATTCTCTAAAAACACAAAAACAAATCATTGAACTTCTTTTGTCCTTTGGGACTGTTAATAATGGAAAATATTTTCAGATAAAAGAGTAACGCTTAAGTCTCCAATGGTCGAGCAGCATACACCAACTGCTAGAACTGCTTGTTAACCCTACTCAGGCCTAAAAACTTTTGAACTAACCGGTGTTCTTGTTAGCCCGAACTATGTTTGATCTAATCTCTCATAACTGTTGAGAGTATGTATGCACAAGACACAATGTCTTGGCGAGAAACCTTCCCCCCTTTCACCCGTAGTTAGCCGAACTACGTTGACTCTGACTTTCCCATTGCACGAGGGAGTACGTAGGCACAGAGCGGCGATGCTCTGCCGAGTCTTTTCTTTTTCTTTTGTCCCTTGACCTTTAGCTAGATAGATAATCACCCTTAGATAGACAACTAAGCATGGATCCCGTCGAGTACGACGGACGTGAGGGGTGCTAATACCTTCCCCTTACGTAACCGACTCCCGAATCCAGGACTTGGTTGTGATGACCTTGTCTTTCCCTTTTTCGTCAGGTTTTTCCGATTGTTTCCTTTCCCTCTCTTTGGGATAAATAACGAAAGGTGGCAACTCTTCTGTTTTCCGTCGGGTGCTTTTCGTAGTTGCGACAGCTGGCGACTCTGCTGGGGACTCTGGTTCCCTATGCGAGTCAATCCTAGCGCTTCTTTGTTTATCTTTAGGTGTTGTATATATATGCTTTATCTTTATTTTCCCGCATTTATTTTCAGCATTATATCATTACTGTTGTGTTGTGGGAAGGGAATGTTTCGTTGAGAGATAAGCCGGGCCCTGGCTTGAGTACAAACCTAGCATTAATAGTGGAGATATATGGGGGACCTGCTTGCTTAGCAGGCACAGTTTCCCATGAAATTCACGCTCAGACGAAATTCTCTTTGATGATTTCTTTTCTGGCCCTTAGGGCTCGAGGGGATTTTGGATCTGAGGGTTGTCGCCTCAGGGGACCGATCATCTATGATTCAGCTAAGTGAGGCCTCTTCAGGAGATGATGATGCCAAACTAGAAATGGTGAACGTATCATCATTTCTTGAAAGTCTGTGACGCTGATGAACGCATAGGATGCCGAACTTTATCAGTGGATAGGTCCATACCTGTGAGAGGGATTGGGTTATACAGGAAACCTTGACTTTCAGATTACCCAATTTCTTTGCAGTGTGAATTTGTGTTCTTGGTACAAGGGGTCCTAATGTCAGTGTTATATTCTTGCTAAGTCGGAGCGTTGGTTATTCTCGATCAAACAGCACAGCAATCTTGATCCCTTGTGTGCATTTGCCTTTGCATTTTCATCTGCATTTCATTAACATGTATTTATATTGCAGGCTCATATTTCCTTCGCGATTCTAGTGATCTTGTTATGGAGCCCTTGAAGAGAACAGTAGCTTACAGGTTCCCTACCCCAGATGTCAGTTCTTTGCGGAGTTTGATTGCTATGACCGACAGGGAGGTGATGGAGGATTTTAGGCAGTCACATGGGAGGTTGGTGAGGTTTGTCTGCAAGCCTTCAGTATATGAGATCAGTGGTGTCTATACTCTTCTGCAGTTCTATGATGCCCAACTGAGATGCTTCGTCTTTCTTGACTATGTCCTGGCTCCTACCCTAGAGGAGTATTATGAGCTGTTAGGGGTACCTATTCTTGATCAGATGCCATTTGTCCATGTTGATGCTGAGCCTGATCTGGCTAAGCTCGCTGCTATATTGCACTTGGATGCTTCAGAGTTGAAGGGGAAGCTGATTAAGAGGAGTGGACATATAGTTTTCTCTTGCCTTTTCTGGTGGATAAAGCTCAGCAGTTTGCCAAGGATGGGTGTTGGATTGTGTTTGGCGCCATTCTAGCTCTTTGTATATACGGCATCGTATTGTTTCGTAATCTGACAGACTTTGTAGATGTGGATGCTTTCTACTTGCTAGCTTCAGGGAATCCGGTACCCACACTTCTTAGAGACGTTTATCATTCTGTGCACCACAAGAATGAGAACCGAAGGGGAAAGAATGTATCTTGCTGCACCCCTTTATTATACAGGTGGTTTGCTAGTCACATGCCCAAGACAGGTCTGTTTGTTGCTACCGCTGGTACTTCAGAGTGGTCCGATAGGTTGATGGATTTGTCTGCGGAGAATATCACTTGGTTTGACAGATATATGCTTGGTATAGATATTATTTATGGTTGAGGCGGATTTCCTAACGTCCCTTTGATTGGAAGGAAAGGTTGCATCAACTATAACGCTTCTATCTTGGTCAAACAGTTTGGATATGCACTGAAGGCCGATGCCTTAGCCAGATTAGACCATGCTTGGAGTAGTATTCATCGGAGAGGGAAAGTAGCCTGGGGGAAGAGTAACAGTCGAGCATATGACCCTTACCTGACTTGGATTCATGATAGAGCTGCAAAGTTTCTGATGCGGTTTTCCTTCAGTTGCACCTTTGTATCCTTTCATGATTGAGGAATCCACCACCGTAGACATTCAGAAGTACAATCAGTTATTGTTTGAGAAGGAAGAGTTGAGAAAAGCCAATGAGGAGTTGGAGAAAGAAATCATTCAGCTTCGAAGTGAGAAGATTGAGTCTGTTCATTCCTTCAAGAAGCAAACTGAGCTTGTAAACAAATTTGGTACGGATCTGACCAAGGAGACCAATTCTCGAGAGCGTTTGGGTTTGGATTTCAAGGCTGTTAAAGTGTTCTTGCTACCAAGAAGGAAGATTTGGGAAGAGCTTACTTAAATATTTCTAAGTTTGATAACAAATGGAATGCCATGCTCACCAACAACAAAGAGCGCGAAGATAGGTTAAAGCTACAAATCAGCAAGTTGAAGACGCAGCTCAGTGTCAAAGACGAGAAGATTTCAGCAGAGGCGTCACTCAGACGGGATAGTGAGTACAGACTAAACGAAGCTATTGCAAACTTGAAGGATTGCAAGTTGAGAGCTGATTCCAAGAGATGCAAGCTCGAGGCGTGCTTTGGGGAAGGAGCTTGGGAAGACCATGTTGAGAGTCTGCAGCACACTATTATCCAGCGAGAGTTACTTATTCAGGGGCTACTTGCTAGACCAGATCATCCTGAGAGCGCGAGAGTTGCTAGAGGACTTCCGGTCTCGTCATCCAGCTTGACTATCTTGTTTATCTTTTTGTAGCTTGTTACTTATCGCTTGTTGTACTGACCATCACCAGGCTTGTTAGTTGAGGTCTTTTCTATTATACTCAGTTGTTGCTCGTACATTGCCTGTTTGCCTGTGATTATATATGAGGAGGTTCTGTTATATGCTTGTCTGTAGGGTTCTTCATTGTTGTGTTTCTCCTTGAAACTAGAATCGAGGGGGAAATTTCCCTGTTGCATACATACATGTCCGCATTTTGCATTTTTGCATTGCAGGTGCATCGGAACTGTTAATCTTATTTCCTGCGGTTCGTTAGTGTGTTTCAGGATTGCCAATCAAACAACTCACCGATACGCAACTAGGGGAAATCAGAAGAGAGTAATGGAGAAAATGCAAGCAGAGATGCAAGAAATGAGGGACCGGATGGCCCAGTTCATGGAGGTAATGCAGGGAGTGGCTAACTGACAAGAGCAACTTCATACTTTGCTGTAGCCTTTGATTGCACGTGTTGATGGCAATGGTGTGTTGCATGGTGGGAATGTTGCCAACCCTCCACATGTTGAGACTCCTTGAGCTGATAACTCCATGCCTACTTTGGTTATCCCTACCACTGGAGGGAGTGGTAATGCTGCTGGTGCCGGTAATGCTACAGGTTTCAACAACACTGGTCTTGGTAATGTTGGAAATGGTAATGTTAATGGGAATGGTTATGGTCCTAACACCACTTGTGCTATACATGGTAATATGGATCACCTCTGGAACGAAGACAGATAAGAAGATGTGTTCTCGCCGAGGGTTGTGGCTGCTGAGTTACCCTCCGAAGCTGATAAGAGGATCAAGATGATTGAAGAAAAAATGAAGTCCCTTGAAAGCCAAAATTCTATGGGCCTTGATATGGCTAATTTGGGACTGATCCCGGACCTGAGAGTGCCGCTGAAGTTCAAAGTCCCAGACTTTGACAAATATAAAGGTACCACCTGCCCGAGAGTTCATCTGAGATCTTACTACCTTAAAATGTCTGCCTACTCGGACGATGATAAATTGATCATGCATTTCTTTCAGGACAATTTGTCTGGTCCTTCGTTGGAGTGGTACATGAGTCTGGAACCCGTGAATGTCCGCAGTTGGAGGGACTTGGCTGAGGCCTTTGTGAAACATTATCAATACAATAGCGACCTTGCTTCTAAAAGGATCCAGCTTCATAATCTTTCACAAAGGAACAATGTGTGTTTCAAGCAATATGCCCAAATGTGGCGGGAGTTAGCAGCCAGGGTGCAGCCGCCTATGGTGGAACGTGAGCTCATTGATATGTTTATCGCCACTTTTCCTGGAGTCTATTACGAGAAGCTCATTGATATGTTTCTTTGACTTAATCATCACCGGAGAGAGGGTGGAAATGGTATCAAGTTAGGGAAGATAAGTGCTGGTGAAATGCCCTCAGCTGGAGGAGGAGATAAGAAAGTATTCGATAACAAGAAACGAGAAGGAGATACCAATTCTGTGTCCAGTTCATGTGGGAGAGGTAGAGGTCAGAATCGTCAGTAACAACAGGTTGCCAGTATTACAATTCCCGTAGTTCAGCAACAACAATGTCAACAACAGCAACAACAACCGCAACAGGGTTATAGAAGATATCAGGACCGAGGCCAGGCGGCGATGAATAGACATTTTGACGCTCCTCCCATGCCGTATTCTCAGCTACTGCAAGCTTTGTTGCAATTGCAGTTGATTCAGAAGAGGACCATGGCTCCCTTGACTGGGCCACCTCCACCCGGCTATGACGCAAACGCTCGCTGCGAGTTTCATTCAGGTGCCCCGGAGCACAATATCGATAATTGTAAGGCCTTTAAGCATAAAGTGCAGGACATGATTGATAGTAAAGCAATTAACTTCTCCAATGATGTTCCCAATGTCGTATAAAATCCCATGCCAAATCATGGGCAAGCCGGGGTCAATGCAATTATTGAGGAGGATGTTTTAGATTTGGTAACAGATGTTAGTGAGCTGAAAACACCATTGAGCTTTGTGAAAGCTAGATTGTTGAAGGGAGGCATTTTCCCAGGTCGTGCTAAAGACTGTGCGGAATGTCTGAAGAATCCTGAGGGATGTATGCAGTTGAAGGGCTATATTCAGGATATGATGAATAGTGGAGTCTTGCAGTTTGACCGGTCTATTGAAAGTAAGTCTGAAGAGTTGGTAGCTGAGGAAAGGGATGAGATTGCAACAATTTCCGTTCCGCACAAAACCGTTACCATTTATGCACCAAAACCACCAACAATAACCATAACTAAAGCAGGTCCCGTACCGTTTGAAAGCACCAAGGCTATTCCATGGAACTACGGAGCTGAAGTGTATTTTAATGGACATAAACTAGATTTGAATGGTCCCCCTGCAGATTCATTAGATAATCTTGTGGGAGCAGGAGGAATTACCCGTAGTGGCCGGGTCTTTTCGTCACCTGAAGTGGTTGTTGATAGGGTTGACAAAGGGAAAAGTAAAGTTGTGTTAGAGGAAACTTCTCAGGATGGAGAGAAGGAATCTTTCTTAAAGGATGCAGAAGAGTTTATGAGGCTGATCCGAAAGAGTGACTACAAGATAGTCGATCATTTGTAGCAAACTCCTTCTAAGATATCAATCTTGTCTTTGTTACTATGTTCCGAAGCGCATCGAAACGCGTTGTTAAGAATACAGAATACTGCTTACGTGCCGCAAGAAATTTCGGTTAATCAACTCGAAGGGGTTGTTGCACACGTAAATGCGGGGAATGGGCTGGGGTTTACAGATCTGGATTTGACGCCAAGGGGCAGGAACCATAACTGTACGTTGCACATATCATTAGAATGTCGAGGGGTTGTTATGTTTCATGTACTCATTGATACAAGATCATCTTTGAACGTACTTCCAAAGAAGGCCCTAATGAAGTTGGACATACAAGTATTGATTTGCACACCGAGTGATTTGGTGGTGTGCGCTTTTGATGGTACCCGAAGATCTGTGTTCGGAGAAGTGACATTGCCCATTCAGGTGGGACCAGAAGTATTTGATGCAGTATTTTACATTATGGACATCTAGCCTGCCTATAGCTGTTTATTAGGTTGTCCATGGATCCATTCAGCAGGAGTTGTGACCTCCATGTTGCATCAGAACCTAAAGTATATGGTTGGCGATAGTGTTGTTATAGTGTGCGGAGAAGAGGATATAATGATCAGTCACTTATCATCCTTCAAGTGCGTCGAGGTGGACGGAGAAATACACGAAACCCTTTGTCAGGCTTTTGAAACAGTCAAGATTAAAGACAAAGCTCCCGTTGTGAGCAAAGCGCCGGAGGTGGCCATGTCTTCTTTTAAGGAGGCCCAAGCAGCAGTACAGGCTGGGGCAGCGCATGGTTGGGGCCAGGTATTGGAGATCCTCCACAAGCAGGACAAGTTTGGTTTGGGGTACCGCCCATCATTTTCTTCTTCTTCATCCTCGCAGAGCGCGCCGCACTATAAAGGACCTGTGCAGTTCACTAAGGGAGGAGTTATCTTCGAAAGGATCAGCGCGGTTTTAGACGAAGAGGGAGATAGTGATTGTGACATGGACGCTTGGATCAAGCCTTGTGCTCCAGGACAGAGCCTGCGCAATTGGTCTATTGAAGAATTCGTTCAAGTGACAACAGAACAATAATACTTTGTTTTCCCGATTATTGTATTACCCTATGTTCTACCCGGAGCATAGTGGTTTTTGTTTTCAGGGCCTTATTGTTTATGTTTGAACATTGCTTTATCAATTAATCAAAGAGCGTTTTTCTCATTCAAATTTTGTGATCTTTGTCTTTCTTATTTTTGTTTCTCACAATAAAATTGCAATGTGGTTTGTACTCATTTGCATATCATTTGAAACATTTAACCATTATTTATTGTAGGATTCCTATTGCAGATGACATCGATTCAGAACCTCCTATGACTGGCTTCGACTTCTATCAACCGATATATCAAGTTGAAGAAAAGATTGATGAAGATGAAGACTTGCCTGAAGAGCTAGCTAGACTCTTGAAACAAGAAGAGAAGATTATTCTGCCTCATCAGGAGGAAATCGAGGTTATTAATCTGGGTTCTGAAGAAGTTGTCAGAAACGTTCGGATAGGGGCTGCGCTGCAGAGTGACATCAAGCAAAGACTGGTCGCGATGCTTCGAGAGTATAGTGACATATTTGCTTGGTCGTACGAAGACATGCCCGGGCTTGACACTGATATAGTGTTTCATCGCTTGCCGTTGCGCGAAGAATGTCCGCCGGTCAAGCAGAAGCTTAGAAGGACAAGACCAGATATGGCTGTGAAAATCAAAGAAGAAGTCCAGAAGCAGTTGGACGCAGGATTTTTAGCCGTGACATCTTACCCTCCGTGGGTCGCCAACATCGTTCCTGTACCTAAGAAAGATGGTAAAGTACGGATGTGTGTAGATTACAAAGATTTGAATAAGGCGAGCCCAAAGGATGACTTCCCGCTCCCTCACATTGACGTATTGGTTGACAATACTGCTCAATACTCCGTATTTTCCTTCATGGATGGTTTTTCCGGATATAATCAGATCAAGATGGAACCGGAAGATATGGAGAAAACGACGTTCATTACGCTGTGGGGGGATTTTTGTTACAAGGTAATTCCATTTGGGTTGAAAAACGCAGGGGCAACCTACCAGCAGGCTATCACTTTGTTTCATGATATGATTCATCATGAGATTGAGGTCTATGTTGATGACATAATAGCAAAGTCGCAAATGGAGGAAGAGCATCTGGTCAAATTGTTGAAGCTGTTTGAGAGGCTCAAGAAGTTCAGATCGAGGTTGAATCCAAATAAGTGCACTTTTGGAGTTCGGTCCGGAAAGTTATTGGGGTTCATTGTCAGTGAAAAAGGAATCGAGGTCGATCCTGCAAAAATAAAAGCTATACAAGATATGCCATTGCCGAAAACAGAAAAGGAGTTCTGTGGTTTCTTGGGAAGATTGAACTACATTTCTCGGTTCATATCTCATCTCACAGCCACGTGTGAACCATTGCTTAAATTACTAAAGAAAGATCAGGTGGTCGTCTGGAATGAAAATTTTCAAAAAGCATTTGATAAGATAAAAGAATACTTGCAGGAGCCTCCGATACTAATACCCCCAGTAGCTAGAATACCTTTAATCATGTACTTAACGGTTCTTGAGAACAGTATGGGTTGTGTTCTCGGTCATCACGACGAGACTGGAAGAAAAGAGCATGCGATCTATTATCTGAGTAGAAAGTTCACAGACTGTGAGTCCCGTTACTCAATGCTCGAGAAAACGTGTTGCGCACTCGCTTGGGCTGCCAAAAGTTTGAGACAATATATGCTTAATCATACAACCATGCTGATTTCGAATATGGATCTGATCAAGTATGTCTTCGAGAAGCAAGCGCTCTCAGGAAGAATTGCCCGGTGGCAGATGGTACTGACAGAGTATGATATACAATATGTTTCCCATAAAGTTATCAAGGGAAGTGTTCTGTCAGAGTACCTTACTGAACAACCAATCGAAGACTATCAACCGATGAAGTTTAAATTTCCTGACAAAGACATCATGTTCCTCAAGATGAAGGACTGTGAAGAGCCATTGTCGGACGAAGGTCCAGAGAAAGGTTCTCAATGGCAGATGATATTCGACGACGCTATCAACTCCTATGGTAGTGGAATTGGGGAAATCACTACAACTCTTCATGGTACTCATATTCCCTTCACTGCCAGGTTGACGTTCCCTTGCACTAATAATGAAGTCGAGTACGAAGCATGCATCATGGGTCTGAAAGAGGCTATTGATTTGAGAATCAAGAATTTGGATGTATATGGCGATTCAGCGCTAGTGGTTAATCAGATCATGGGAGAGTGGGAAACTCGTCATCCAAATCTAATTCCTTACAAAGATTATGCAAGGAGGTTGTTACCTTTCTTTGACAGGGTAGAGTTTCACCATGTACCGCAAGCAGAGAATCAGATGGCAGACGCTTTGGCAACTCTATCTTCGATGTATAAAGTGAACTATTGTAACGATGCTCCAAGAATAGTCATCTCTCGCCTTGATAGGCCCGCTTTCGTATTCGCCATTGAGGAAGCTACGGATGGAAAGCCATGGTTTTATGACATACAGAACTTCCTCAAGAAGCAGGAGTATCCGTCAGGGGCGTCAGCTCAGGATAAAAAGACTCTGAGGAGATTATTTGGTAACTTTTACCTGAACCCAGATGGTGTGCTTTACGGAAGGAACCATGATTTGGTGTTATTGAGATGTGTGGACGAAAAGGAAGAAACGTTGCTTATGGAAGAGGTCCACGAGGGTACTTTTGGTACACACGTCGGCGGGCATGCCATGTCTCAGAAGTTGTTACGAGCAGGGTATTATTGGCTAACCATGGAGTCAGACTGCTTCAAATTTTCGAAGAAATGCCATAAATTCCAGATTTATGCAGAAAAAATTCATATATCGCCGTGCCCATTAAATGTTATGGTGTCCCTGTGGCCCTTCTCCATGTGGGGCATTGACATGATTGGCAAGATTGAGCCAATTGCATCCAATGGTCATCGTTTTATCTTGGTCGCCATTGATTACTTCACCAAATGGGTTGAAGCAGTCTCGTATGCCAATGTCACAAAGCAAGTCGTAGCCCGGTTCATAAAGAAGGACATCATCTGTAGATATGGAGTACCCGAAAGGATCATTACTGACAATGGTTCGAATTTAAATAATAAGATGATGAAGGAATTATGCCAGAATTTCAAAATCGAGCATCACAACTCATCTCCCTATCGTCCGAAGATGAATGGCGCTGTTGAAGCGGCCAACAAGAATATCAAGAAGATAATGAAAAAGATGGTTGTCACTTACAAGTATCGGCATGAGATGTTGCCCTTTGCTTTACACGGTTATCGTACTACGGTACATACATCAACTGGGGTGACTCCATTCTCGCTGGTATATGGTATGGAAGATGTACTACCATTGGAGGTCGAGATTCCTTCTTTAAGAGTTCTGGTCGACGTCAAGCTCGATGAGGCAGAATGGATAAAGAACAAATTGAATCAGCTTAGCTTGATGGATGAGAAGAGGCTAGCGTCTATTTCATACGGTCGGTTGTATCAGAGCCGGATGAAGAAAGCTTTCGACAAAAAGATGCGTCCTTGGAGCTTTCAGACGGGTGATCTTGTGTTGAAAAAGATTCTCCCACCATAATCAGATCACAGCGGCAAATGGACTCCTAACTATGAAGGTCCATATGTCGTTCGAAAGGTCTTCTCCGGAGGAGCCTTGTTGTTGTCCACCATGGATGGTGAGGATTTTACATCCCCTGTGAACGCAGACGCATTTAAAATATACTTTGCTTAAAAGAGACCCGCTGGAAAGAAAAAGAATATCCAGGCAAAAATGGGGCATCCCGGCGAACCATAAAAAAGAGAATGGGTTCGGGAAAAAATTAAGGATAAAAATGAAAAAGATGTAAACCCGCAAAGTCGAAAACCTGAAAAGGTGACTTCGGCAAAAATGGGTATCTCGGTGAATCAAAACCCCGAAAGGGCGGTTCAGGAAAAAGTTAGGGATTGAAAAGCAAATGACTGTGGTCTGTGTTGGAACTTCATTGCTTAGTGGATTGGGAGGATCTGAGGGCTGTTTATCCGAATCAATGTCTTCTAAAGACGAAGTATCAGGAAGGCATCGAGGTCAGGCGAGTCATAGAGGGATCAACTCATGGTGTTCGTCTACACCATATTGCCAACATGTATGTACACTCTTGTATATTTCTTTGCATATCTGCATTGTTTTTGCGCAACTTCCTCTTTTCAGGGGTTGCATCTGTTGTAAAACCTTGCCTATTTACATGTCATTTGTCAATAAACACATACTATTCAGTATCTGGTTTGCTTTGTTTTAACTTTTACTGTTTTGTTTGTGAAAAAACGCCCAATGTTTTGATAAACTTGCACATGCATAAACTTACAAGCCTTGGCCGATAATTGTTAAAACTTTGAGTTAATTGAACAACGTCACAAATGATGACTGAGATAGTTTTGTTTGCGTAGGATATCTTGTCTGTTTGTTCAGTTTTGCAGGGTCGTTACCCTTGGGGCAAAGAGGTATGGATGAAATCCGTTTATCTCCAGCCAAAGTCTATTCCCCAGTAAGTGGAGGTTGCATCCTCAATAGAGTTTGTATGCAGTTTAAGTGAGCAGGTAGCGTGTACGCTTTCCCTCGACAGTTCGTACACATTTAATCCCCATAAAGTGCATGTTTGTATGCACTCCCCAGTGAGTTGTGATTGGGTTTTCTTCCCATTGAGTAAGTTATAGCCTAGGTAGATTCGCTCCCAGCTGAGTAATCCCCAGCAGAAGGGAGGAATGTTGTTACCCCGGCATTTTCTTTGCTGGAGGCCAGCAAGGGCCCGTTGTTGCGGTGAGAATCGTGATACCAAGCTATTGATTAACTTGAATCTTAATTCTTAAATTCACAATCGGACTTTAATTTATCCAAAGGAAAAATCTAAAGAAAGAAAGAACCTTTTGCGCGATGTAACAACAATGCTAAGAGATTTGGGGATCGGGGGTTGGTTATGCATAGGGTAGGTATTTCACATCCTAAACATTTGTAGTACTCTACAGGAACCTTTTGTTTGTTTGCATGCTAAGTTTGCTAAATTTTTGCTAACGATTGAGATTGGGTAAAGGGTGTAGGTTAAAACCTAAATATAGTTTCTAAGCTTGCTCGCAAAGACGTCACGTCCTCTGCCTACGTATCCAAACTAGGAATAGAATCAGAGCAATCGTAGTTCACCTCACTAAGGTTGAAGAAAACTTGATTATGATCAAGGTTCAAAGGGGAACAAACATATCCATGCTTGTATGAAGTTTCACGAAACTCTCTAGGTCTATGTTGAACTCTCAAGAAAGGGAAGTAAGTAATCATATCCACGATTCTTACATAGAGTTAACCAAACTCTATCCTAAAGTTCTACGTTGTAAGACCAATTGGTTCTATCCAGACCAAAAGGTGGGAGAAAAAGGGGAAGGTTACTCGTCAAGATATCGCAACTTGTGCCTACGTATTCTCATTATCCAATGAGAAATCAGAGCGGTCGTAGTTTGGGCCCGGACTACAGAATAAGGATCTATTGGTTCTTTCCAGACCAAAAGAGGGTGAAGGTTCTATCCAGACCTATGAGTTTAAATCCTATTGGTTCTATCCAGACCAAAAGGAGGGGAAGGTTCTATCCAAACCTATGAGGGTATCCTATTGGTTCTATCCAGACCAAAAGAGGTAAGGTTCTATCCAGACCTATGATGTTTAAATCCTATTGGTTCTATCCAGACCAAAAGGGGGAGAAGGTTCTATCCAGACCTATGAGTGTAAATCCTATTGGTTCTATCCATACCAAAAGGAGGGGAAGGTTCTATCCAGATCTATGAGTTTAATGAGCTATCTATGACCCAAGGGTCAATAGAGATACTTTCCTTTGGAAGGGAAAAGATGACGCAACTTGGATGAGAACTAAAGAGTTCCATCACTTGGGGAAAGTAAACTTAACAAAGCATAAACATTCACACATGATGAATATAAGGGATATGTTTAAAACCAAGAATGATCAAGCATATTATAATAAGCAAGGATTTAAACCAGGATAAATGGTTACAACCAAAGCAAGCATTTAAAATATTACAATATCAGGCAAAGATTTCAATCACGATAAATGGTCACAACCAAAGCAAGTATTACAATATTAATGATTTCAACTAAGACAGATGGTCACAACCAAGAACAAATCTTAACAAAGATGGGGAAACATCGTAACAAAGATGGAAAGGTATCTTAACAAAGGTGACAACATATCTTAACAAAGATTAGAAAAGATTAAAGTTACAATCGTGTAAACAAATCACAATTTGAAAGTAAACATGTTATAATTTCAAGATATATCAAGTGTAACAAAAATATGTATTTGATGACAATCAAACACAAGTAAATTAGTTTAACCTCATAATTTAGGAGGAACATAAAACAAGATTATGGTGACAACCAAAGGGGAGTACCCTAGCATGTTAACTAACAAGGGAAGTAAAGATCTCACAAGAAATTTCAAGCATGCTCAAAGGAATTCAACTGTAGGTAGGATAACGATCACAATAAGGGAACAAATTTCCACATGGTCAAAATGCATCACAACTTATAACAACAAGTAATATTTTTACACTAAATGATAGTATATATTAAAACAAACACAATGCAAAAAGAATGGATCAAAAAGGGTGAAAAATGAGAGAGTTATGATTATTTGAAGTTTCATGAATTTAAATGCACAAAAACAATAATAACAAGTAAAAACATAGAAGGAAGTGCAAGGGGTGGGGGTTGAACCCACGCCCCTCAGCTTACAGGCAAGCAACCTGGCCACTAGAACACACACACGCGCGCTATCCAGGTAGAAAACAAGGTGAAGCATGGAAAATATGAAAAGAGGAAAAAAAACAAAAGGGTTGATCCTCCTTAGGGATCGAACCCAGGTCTGGCTAATGAAAGGTATGATATGCGCGCATACTTCTACCACTGGGGTGGCTATACATCCGTTGATATAGCCACCCCTAAAAACATATATGGCATGCTTTCAAGGATTTCTGGGCAAGGCAAAAAACCAAGAACAAGGCAATAAAGCTGATTTGCATTTTGATTCACAACTATATCAATAATTCATGGAATCAGATGAAATTTTAGTCAAACTTGAGTGTTTTTAAACAAGGAACAAGATGGTGCAATTGGAATTTTGAAATAAGGCCTTGAAATGAAAACACGATGAAACTTGCAAATTTGGTGATTGGTTTGCATTTTGAAAATTACCAACAACTGTGAGATCAAATTCATGTAAAAGGTACTGCACACACAACACATATGTCATAACAATGGTATATGACACTTAAGGCTCAAGCAAAAAGCAATAGAATGGAATATAGCACATGAGTTGCAAAATCATCAAGAAAGTGCAGCAAAACTGTTTCAACAGATGGAAAGTAATGATTATGCATATATGGCCTAGTCCTGATCTGCTTAATGATGATGTGCTCAAAGTTTACAAACCAAATACAAGTGTTCTAGCAGAAGAGATGAGCAAGGATGCATCATGACAACAATATGGATGAATTGGAACAGCAGGCCCACATGGATGTTCACATTAAAAATTGATCAATTAAAGCAGGAAAATCATGAGGCATACTTGAAATGAAATGAGTAACACCTATAACCATCACAATGCTAATTACAAGCACAAAAAAACACAACTGCTATACTATGCCAAAATTGGAGGAAAATGCAAGTTGAAACCAAAATCAAGTAGCAGACAGAATTGGAATGAAAAGACCTATCAAACATCTTCAAAACATCATATGAAAAGTGTCTATACCTCAAAAATGTTCACAAACATTATGGAAATGAAAAACACAGGCCAGCTGCTCAAACACTTAAATAAATGCAATATGAGAGTCAAAACTGGTTTGGAACAGATTGAGATGCAAGGGATGCCATACACAAGTTTCAAATAAGATAACAAATGAGTCTAGCACTTAAGGTATTCATGGACTGCACACAACAAGGATATGACCATCAACTTGCAAAGTGTACCAACATGTGGAATGAGGCTGTCATAACAGAAGAACAGGACATGCAAAAATGATTGAGAATGTACATACAAGTTTTAAAACACTACCAAAGATCCAATGCTAGATGAACTGACTTAGAACAACTCAAGTAAGAAAGAGTGAAGTGTGTGCAATTGATTTCAAAACAGTTGCAGCAGCAGGGCACAAATATAGTTCAGTTATGCATCAAAGGTCTCATGTTGACAAGCATTATACACACACATCCTAAATGTAGCAAAGAATGAGTCATAACTCAGAAAATAGACATGTTGCAAGTAATCAAGAATTTGGCATACTCGTGGTAGGTTTTAGCTCAAAAATGCAGTTGGAAGGTGAAATGAGAAAACAGGTACATATAGATCAACCAGACATCTACACACATCAAAGTCAAGCAAATAGATGAGTTTCAACTCACAAATTAGGAATATGACAGTTGGAGCACAAAATTGGTATGTTGTGGTAGGAAGTATGAAAAACTGTCTTGGTAAAACTTCGCACAGCAGGTTATTTTGGCAAGCAAAGGGTTTTGTGTTGAAACAAACAATATGCACATACCATGAACATGCTAACAGATGAGGATATGCTCTAGAAATAGATGAAAACCTTACCAAACAGAAAATAGCATTTTGGAGCTTATGAATATGCACAGAACCAAATTCAAACATGCAGCAGGCAATTTCATAACAGTTGGGGAGATTTGATAGCACATACAAGTTTCAAATAAGTAAGGCAGTGATTCTATGCACATAGATCATGTAGAATGCAGTTGAAACAGAATATGGTATGTGTTTGGCATTAATGAGGTTTTGAAATGCAAGTGGAGGAATGACAAAGCAGTTTGAACACATAATGAAGATTTGAACATATAGGCACATCATACATCTCCAAAACATAATGACAAATGATTCTCCAATCTAAAAACAAGTACCAACTGCTCCAAACCAGAAATGGTATGCCTATCCAATTTTGACAGCAAAACCAACAAGATCTCATGACAGGCCCTAATGGCTAAGTTTCATGTTTCTCATCATTCACCCAAATCAAACAAGCAAGTAAGATGTAAGCATTAAACAATGACTTAGAACAAATGAGATACACTCATGGCAAGCACAACAGTCCACTACACAATTCAATAGTGATAAAGCTAGAATGACACAAAAATAGCATAAGTGTGAAACAAGTGCCACAATAGATTCAAACATGGTCTAGGGCAGGGGGATCCTATAAATAACTTACAAGTTATCCAAATCTCACTAATGAACTAAGACTAACAAGCCTAGGGCAGGCTCATCAATATTTCCATATTGGCTCCTAAAACTACCACAATGACCAAAACCTCACTAACAAGTCTAAACATGATATCAAGACACAAACTTTTAATCTAACATCCACATATCATTTACAAATGACAAAATATTTGACAAAACAAGCATCATGATCACAAAAATAGGATTCTTGACAAAGAAACATAATAGGGCAGCCATGGTATGTTTTCACACAAATCCTCACAAAATGGTAATACATGATAATGTATGATTTCTAGACATTCAGAACATCACATACCTCTTGCTGACCAGCCTTGGACAAGCTAAAAAGCTTAGAAACCCAGAGATGCTCCTTCCTTTGCAATGATGTGAAGCTTACTTCCTCTTGAAGCAACAAAACCAAACATCAAGACAGTTGGAGTTAGGGGATTTCCAGTTGGTTTTTAATGCTTTAGACAGTTGTAATATGACATACGTGAGGTGTGTGGATGGTTAGAACAACATGAACAAGCCTAGGCAAGGATTTGGCAAGTTTTGAATATAGTGGTCAAACTTTCTTGGTGTGAAAGTTGACTTTTTGCAAAATGGTAGTTTTGAGAGATTTGAGGGTATAAACACCTTCTATACTATATTTAGGGATTGTGTGGATGATTTTTAGAGGCTTGGAAATGATAGAACTGGTCTTGAGCAGAGTTTTACTCAAGACAGCTTTTTGGTGAAAATGGGGACTTTGAGTTTTTTTTGAAATTCTTGAGGAATGAGAGGAGAATGAGAGCTATGTTTTCTTTGTTTATTTTTTGAGATTTCTCTGGTGTCCTTAAACTCATTAAAGAGGCCTCTATTTATAGCCAAACAAGAGTGAGGGAAGCCTTGGTCTTTTACCACTTTTGGAGGGAGTTTTCATGAGATTTTCAAATGATTCTTGCAAGATCTTCTCCTATCAGCTCCAATGTTCAAAGGAGATCAGAAAACTCAAGTGGTGATGGACATGAAGTGACTGAGATGATTTGTGAGGGTAGAGTAAGCCAGCTGCAACAGTCCTAGCATTGAAGTTTCTCTCTCCTTACATTTGATTATTATATTGTCAAGTTGCAACAACTTGCTATGTTCACCAAAACCATCCTTTTTTATGGTTTTCTTTCTATCTATGCCTCACATTATCAGTTTGGATCAAGAATCAAGGGTTGAGAGTAGCTTAAGTTGTGAAAATACAATTTTGAGAATTCTTGACAAAGTGATTTCAAGTGTGACAGGCCCAACTTCTATGGTGCATAACTTCCTGCTCAAACATGCTATTAAGGAGTTCTACCACAATTTAGAAAGCCCTCAAGTAGCTATATAACTTTCATGTTTTGGGAATTTCCAAATTCTTGAAGGAACTAGGTTGAAAAACCCTTCAGAGTTTCTGAAAAAACCACTTAAAACTGCTAAATAACTTAGAATTTTTCTAAGTTATTTCCCCTTCAAAAATGAATTTTGCTATAACTCCATTCTATGCATTTTTTGATCATGTACCACTTTGAGGCTTTTGTAGGATTTGTCATGTGCTTTCCAATGAGATTTGAACCACTTCATTTGGATGTGTGGTTGAGGAGTTATGGTCTTGCCCCTTTCGAAATCCTAATTCCTGATTTTTGCAATTATTTCTTAACCCTTGATCCAATGGTCATGAAATTTTATGGGGAGGTGTAATATGATATAAGGAACATTTTTTATTCACACCTTGAAGTCAAATTCCTTATTATTGAAGAGTTGACTTTTCAGTCAAACGTTCGATCAATCGGTGACTACCGAGTCGACTGTCGATGATCCGGACATCCTGAGGACTTGAAACTCTTTGAATGGACTTTACTAAGCCATATGAGCTTAATGGATCAAAATCCCACCATTTAAATACTTTTTAAACCAAAGGTCAAACTACAGTTGACTTTTCCTGATCGGAAAACCCTAATCGAGCGTCTTGAACTGCATTGTTCTCAATTTCCGGGTGACCACCGCAAATTGAATCCATACTTGATCCAATGTTGTATTCTGGATGATGTGGAGACTTATTTGAAGTTGAATCAATCCAAAACATTAATTGATCAGACCACCGAAATCTCAATTTTGACGGTACGGAACCCTAATTCATCTGCATCTTAACAAAGATAAACTTGAAATGGGTTAAGGTTAGTTAATCAAATGAACATGATCCTACAATGATGATGAGGATCTAAGGGGTCAAAATTTGGGGTGCAACAGATGCCCCTATTTAAATATCTTCACTAGATGATAATGAGAGATGACAATCCTCATAGAATCGTAGTGAAAGGTATTTAAATATAGCAAACCAGAAATTTTGTCCCTTAGATCCGATGGTATGCAAAAGGACAAATGCAAATATGCCATGAATCTAAATGATGTTATATGATGCTTGAATGCAAGACAGATGCAGACGCACGAGCAAATATAAAAGAACGGAAATACAACGAGTAACCACTCACGAGGGGTCCAACACACTGGGGAAAGATTCAAGACCAAGTAAGCAAGGTAGTTCAAACATGACTAAGGATGCTTGTTAAAGGAAATCTTTCATGCAGGGGACACAAATTCCACCAGGGAAGACATACCTTCATTGGGGAAAGGAGATACGAACCTCACTGGGGATAACCAGATGAGGAAGCCCATCAGGGAAGATAACAATTCTTCACTGGGGAAACGAAAGAAAAGAAATGCAAACCACACTGGGGAAAACTTCGCTGGGGAAAAAATCCACTGGGGAAGCACAGCTTCAACAGGGAAAAGACGGAATGGAGACACGAATCTCACTGGGGATAACCAGATGAGAAATTTCCTATAACGAAGAGTTCAAACGGGATCTTCAGGAAAAGGTTAGAAACAAGACCGGACGCGCCGGGGAAACTAGTATCCACTAGTTCTCCAAGACTCGACTGGAAAATCAAAAGTTTCAACTGGGGAGATTGGTGATGACCAGAACAACAAATAGCTTCAAGCAGTGCTAGTTTCCACTAGACTTACTGGGGATATGGTGGCGACCAATCCAGAGTTTGGTTTCCAAAAAGTGCTAAATACCATTAGACTTCCTGGGGATATGGTGACAACCAAGTCGAAGTTCCAATTTCAATTGAGAATTTCCAAACGATATTGATAAAACACGGGACTTCAAACTGGGGAATTTGGTAACGACCGACTAATAACGATTAGTTTTCAAGCAATGCCAGTGACCACTGGATTTAGAAAGAACTGGATTTTCAAAGAGTTTGGTGACGACCAGGTCTGCAAACAGGAAGCATAAATATATACCTCAATACTTTAGGAATAAAAGCTAAAATCCTCAAAGCGTTAGGATACAGCAGAGACACAACCCTCAACACGTTAGGATTGTACCCAGGCTCTCAAAACATTAGGAATGAAATTTGAACATCCTCAATACATTAGGATATAGAAGAGACACAACCCTCAACACATTAGGATTGGACGAAGACCCTCAAAACCTTAGGATCAAAAACTAATATCCTCAAAACATTAGGATATAGAACACTTCATGCAAATGCAACCACTTTAGTCTCTGGGAATTTCGGAACTCGGGATTCAAAGTATACATCTCCAAAGGTACACAACCTGTGCTCGGGATGGCAACAAACATCTTCCAAAGGTACAAAACCTGTGCTTGGAATCAAACAGTACATCTTCTAAAGGTACGAAACCTGTGCTTGGAATTAAACAATACATCTCCAAAGGTACGACACCTGAGCTTGGGATCAAACAATTCATCTATCTCCAAAGGTACTCAACCTGTGCTTGGGATAGTAATACATCTTCCAAAGGTACAAAACCTGTGCTTGGAATCAAACAATACATCTATCTCCAAAGGTACACAACCTGTGCTTGGGATAGAAACAAACCTCTTCCAAAGGTACGAAACCTGTGCTTGAAATCAAACAATACATATTCCCAAGGCACAAAACCTGAGCTTGGGATGGCAACCATCGTGTCTTAGTTTGGAATGATACACAACCAAATTGTCAGTATTTGTTGTCCATGGATTTTCATGATGTCAGTTACCAACGGGCCTTAAATATGATTGGTCACCACCAAATTACTTATATCAGTATCCACTGGATTTTCAAACAATGCTGGTCACAACCGTGCATCGACATCCTTAAGATAAACTTCTCAAATGTGACTGCCATTTATCACTGGTGCAGGTTAAGCTTCTCCCAAGAGACTGCCACTTACCACTGAAGACGATTAAACTTCTCCGAAGAGACTGCCATTTATCATTGAAGACAATTAAACTTCTCCGAAGAGACTGCCATTTATCGTTGATGAAGTTTAAGCTTCTCCCAAGAGATTACCGCTCACCACTGAACACGATTACACTTCTCCGAAGAGACTGCCATTTACCGTTGATGAAGGTTAAGCTTCTCCCAAGAGACTGCCACTCACCTGTTGATGACGATTAAACTTCTCCGAAGAGACTACCATTTATCGCTGAGGACGATTAAACTTCTCCGAAGATACTGCCATTAATTACTGAGGACGATTAAACTTCTCCGAAGAGACTGCCATTTATCGTTGATGAAGGTTAAGCTTCTCCCAAGAGACTGCCACTCACCTGTTGATGACGATTAAACTTCTCCGAAGAGACTGCCATTTATCACTGAGGACGATTAAACTTCTCCGAAAAGACTGTCATTTATCGCTAAGGACGATTAAACTTCTCCGAAGAGACTACCATTTATCGTTGATGAAGGTTAAGCTTCTCCCAAGAGACTGCCACTCACCTGTTGATGACGATTAAACTTCTCCGAAGAGACTGCCATTTTATCGCTGAGGACGATTAAACTTCTCCAAAGAGACTGCCATTTATCGTTGCTGAAGGTTAAGCTTCTCCCAAGAGACTGCCACTCACCTGTTGATGATGATTAAACTTCTCCGAAGAGACTGCCATTTATCGCTGAGGACGATTAAACTTCTCCGAAGAGACTGCCATTTATCGTTTATGAAGGTTAAGCTTCTCCCAAGAGACTGCCACTCACCTGTTGATGACGATTAAACTTCTCCGAAGAGACTGCCATTTATCGCTGAGGACGATTAAACTTCTCCAAAGAGACTGCCATTTATCGTTGATGAAGGTTAAGCTTCTCCCAAGAGACTGCCACTCACCTGTTGATGACGATTAAACTTCTCCGAAGAGACTGCCATTTATCGCTGAGGACGATTAAACTTCTCCGAAGAGACTGCCATTTATCGTTGAGGACGATTAAACTTCTTCGAAGAGACTGCCATTTATCGTTGAGGACGATTAAACTTATCCAAAGAGACTGCCATTTATTGTTGATGAAGGTTAAGCTTCTCCCAAGAGACTGCCACTTACCTCTATTGTAATGTAAGATGTTCTTCTTGATAGATAGTGCAAAATAAATGCACGTCTAGGTAGGTTCGGCGACCGACAAGGACCAAAGTTTATTCCAGAACCAAGCTAGAAAGAAACTGTCAAACAAGACTCCAACCATTGAGAAATGAACTCGAATGGTGACTTACCTTATCCAATCATGGAAAAAGATAACTGAAGCAACCATCATCCACGAGGATTTAAACTCTGTGGGGAATTGATAAAGGACGTACATTTTATGCTTAAGGGCTGACAACTCTATTAGAGAGAGAATACACACCCAATCACTGAGGAGGGAACCAAAGTGAAACAGGAACAGGCAACAACCAGAGATAGCAACGATGCACAAATGCTATGCTTTATGCCATGCTTATGTTTATGCTGATGAAACAGACAAAACAAAACAGGAGATGAAATAAACATCTCGACACGGAGACCCAACCAAACTTTACCAAGATTGGACATCAAAGGGATGATCATGAAGAACAACAATTCCACTTCAAGGTTACCACCTTCTTTGGGAGAGAGTAATCTTCTTAGGCCAAAACCTCAGGACTTCACTTGGATTGCCATCATGAGTTTGAATTCTTTGTTGAAGGAAAATTACATCGAGAGATTCCTGGATCAACTGAGGTAACAACTTAACTGGAGAGCTGACAAAGGGCATCATGAGAACAAAACATATATGCCCCATTATGACAATAGTCATTTTTCAAGTGAGCAACGGCTCTTGCGACAAATAGTCTTCAACTTTTTCTGCCCCAGATTGCACAGTCTGTGAGAAGAAGTCATAAGGATGATTTTACAAAAGAAACGGCATAAAGATGCTTCAATGTCTTCAAACACTTAGAGAGATTTTCAAATCTCGACGTGATTGCCCCAGTTTAATGGTGCTTGCACAACAAAGTCTTCAGACTGTGGAAGTAACGACTGGGTAACAAACTTGCCCCTGCTAGTTGGTAACTACAAAAGTATTGCCCCAAACTAAACTGTTCATCGAGAGTTTCATCTGATCTTGACCTGGTTGGCTCTGATTAGCTGAACGTTACAACAAATGATTAACAAATCCTTCAAATTGGTTTCCCCAGGCTGAGCTTCCTTTATCAAGCTAAATTCCCTAGCTGACAGCGCTTGTTGGGATTCCTTTGATATTGGATTGTTTTGCACGCAATGCTGTTCATTAAAAATTGGCAATTTTCAATGTAAAATTCATGCAATCTTTTGAAAACATTTTTTGATGAAACACACACGGCGAAGTGATTAAGTGATCAAAGTGAAAGTGGTCCAATCATTTCACAAATGATGGATAAAGTGATGAACACACACAATTAACAAAGATCATTAGGAGTCAGGTTATCCAACCTTGCTGTAATATGCTTTCAAAACAACCTTACCTTAATTAGGTCTTTTAAGGGTTGTAACGTGGCTTAGTTTACGGTTCATGAAACAAAGAATGAAGGCTCAAAGTTATTTGGTCCCACCCACTCTCCATGATGAACTCCAATCCTACGCTCAGTTAACTCAAACTATACACTCAGGTTCTTACAGACTTTAAGAATTGAACTGATGATAGTTGGTGATGGCTCACAAACCTAGGATAGTCACAACTCCCTTACAATATTTGATAGCTTTTTGAGGATTTTTAAGAGTGATAACTCTTACAACATTCCTCTCTTTTGTTTATCCCTGACTTCTTTGTCTGAACTTCTTTGTTCGGTTAAACAGTCAATGGGATGCCCCATTTTTGCCTAAGTCTCCTTCACAGGTTTTGACTTATCGGGCTTTTTTCTTTTTTCTTCTTCTCTTTTTTCTTTTAAGAAAGGAGGTGACTACCCAGTTTAATGGCTACGGCGAACCATCATCATCTTTTGTGCTGAAAAGCATCTTCGACACTCTCTTGTTGTGTTCGAAGAAAAAACCTGAATGCACCACTTCTATATGAAAAGTGTCTTGTATGCACGTATCTTCAAGTTAACTGAGAACTACCCGCCCCAGGTTTGAGATTTAAGGTTTTGTTTTGTAAAGAAAGAAAAACTCCTACGCCTAAGCTCGAAGGGGTTAACGAGGGATTATCTTCCTTATTTTTTTAGTGTTTAGGGATTGAAACAATGCCTTACATCATCAGCAAAGTTAAATTGAAAGCATATCAACAGCAGTTATGGATATGATTTTCATCATCCTCCCCAATCTTTGCTTTAAACAACAGTTTAGTAAACAAAAGAAATTTTTGCATTTTTCGTTATCTCATAACATGAAAAGAAAGAGAAAGAGTAAAACGAATGGACTTAATCAAAAGATGCACAAACATTTCATTTAATCTTGCCAATTTAAATAAACAACATCTTACAAGCAACACAAATGCGGAGAAAACACAACAAAATGCTGAAACAGTCTACAGCTTCCAGCCTTAGGGAATTAAAATAGTTTAACAAAACAAATTTCAAATTTTAGGCCTATACGGGGAAACACCTTCAACAACCACATGCTCCTTGTGATATAGAATTATGAGGGGTCTCATGGGTCCTTTGCCTTTAGATTCAGGAATCGCAGCACTGTCATTTGATTTATCCTCCTGAGGTTTCAGCAACTCTTGCAGTCTTAGTTTAAAACCTTCACATTCTTCAACTAGGTGCCCTGTTGTTCCAGTATGATATCTACATTCCACTCTTGGATGGTCTTCCTCGAGGATCAAGCGTTTGTCAATGATTAGCTCTTGCACAAGATAACTCAATGCTATACATGCATCCAAGTTGTGTCCTTCGGCTCCTTTGTGAAATTCACAGTTTAGGTTCGCATTATGCCATGGTCCTGGCACCGGATTGGATAATCGTGGAGTCACTAGTGAGTTCTGAATCAATAGCGGGTAAAGTTTGCTTAACGGTACTGGAGTTTGTCTACCGCAAGTCTTATCTTTCCTGACATGATCCTTCTTGTTCAATTTTCGGCTTTGAGAAGCTTGAGGAGGAACAAACATTGAGTGTTGGGCGTACTGACGCGATTGACGGTTATTTGTTCGTTGATGCCGAGGATGTCCTTGAGTTGGAGGAACCATCGGAGATAATGCATCCCTAGTTTATCTGGACGTAACATGGTCAGAGTGACCCTCTTTCTTCATCATATTCTGCAATGTCTCAAGTACCCAATTCATCTGACACTTGAGAATTCGGATGTCCTCTTTCAGCATTTCCTGAGCTTTCAAAAGTCCCTCCATTGTTGCCATTTATGCTAGATATCCTCCCTCTCTTGTCAACGGAACAGAGAATGAACCAAAAAGACCAATGAACCGAAGTATGATATGTAAAATGTTTATGCAAGTGCAAAAACGCAACTGGTTTTACAAAACTCAGAAGTTTGATTAGGTTAAAACCCTCATTCCGTTGATCGTTGAAAAAGTTACAACTTTTAAAAATACTAGAGATCGACTGAGTTTTACAAAACTAGTTGTGACATGATATGCTTATGGTGATATGATGTGATGATGCACACATAACACAAAGACAAGTATTCACAAATACAAAGCATATACAAAGACATCCTAGGCTCAGGATCAAAGCAAGGAGTCAAAGGTCTACCCATCCCCAAGGATTTGTACTATGGATTGATTTGTACCTGCCGAACGGGTTCTACAAAGTTCCCAGAGTCATCAACCCATCTTTCAGATATTATCAATTTCCCAAATCACTTGGTAATCGATAATATTCTCAAGAGAATCTCGTCTGAGTGTAGTATCGCGTATCAACTATTTCGGAAATACTTCCTTATGGTCATCGCACTACGTCCTAATAAAGCCAAAGTGGGGTAAAGTGTATTCTAAAAGTCCACAATGTCATGGGCTCCTTCGTCGAAAGTAGCATTGTTTCCACGAATACTCGATCAACAATACTAAACTTTTCAAGAGGGCCTACACTGAGCGGTGGTTTCTCAAGTTAGCTTGGTCGGGAATCAACTCCCTATAAGCCTTCTTGAATATACCACCATCCTATCATAAGTGCACTCGAGTCCGGGTATAGGACCAATTCACCACTCAAACACCCAATATCCACAATTAAACAAATATATTGACAAATATACATGTTAAGCACATATTTACAAATATGGCATGCAATTAAACAAAATAGGCTAAACCCTCAAAATAAGTAAACATCCTTATCCCTAGTGAAGTCGCCATTTCTGTTGCGGTGAGAATCGTGATACCAAGCTATTGATTAACTTGAATCTTAATTCTTAAATTCACAGCCGGACTTTAATTTATCCAAAGTAAAGGTCTAAAGAAAGAAAGAACCTTTTGCGTGATAAAACAACAACGCTAAGAGATTCGGGGATCGGGGGTTGGTTATGCATAGGGTAGGTATTTCACGTCCTAAACATTTGTATTACTCTACAGGAACCTTTTGTTTGTTTGCATGCTAAGTTTGCTAAATGTTTGCTAAGGATTGAGATTGGGTAAAGGGTGTAGGTTAAAACCTAAAGATAGTTTCTAAGCTTGCTCGCAAAGACGTCGCGCCCTCTGCCTACGTATCCTAACTAGGAATAGAATCAGAGCAATCGTAGTTCACCTTACTAAGGTTGAATAAAACTTGATTATGATCAAGGTTCAAAGGGGAACAAACATATCCATGCTTGTGTAGAGTTTCACGAAACTCTCTAGGTCTATGTTGAACTCTCAAGAAAGGGAAGTAAGTAATCATATCCATGATTATTACATAGAGTTAACCAAACTCTATCCTAAAGTTCTACGTTGTGAGACCAATTGGTTCTATCCAGACCAAAAGGTGGGAGAAAGGGGGAAGGTTGCTCGTTAAGATATCGCATCTTGTGCCTACGTATTCTCATTGTCCAATGAGAAATCAGAGCGGTCGTAGTTCGGGCCCGAACTACAGAATAAGGATCTATTGGTTCTTTCTAGACCAAAAGAGGGTGAAGGTTCTATCCAGACCTATGAGTTTAAATCCTATTGGTTCTATCAAGACCAACAGGAGGGGAAGGTTCTATCTATACCAAAAGGGGGAAGGTTCTATCCAGACCTATGATGTTTAAATCCTATTGGTTCTATCCAGACCAAAAGGGGGAGAAGGTTCTATCCAGACCTATGAGTGTAAATCCTATTGGTTCTATCCAGACCAAAAGGAGGGGAAGGTTTTATCCAGACCTATGAGTTTAATGAGCTATCTATGACCCAAGGGTCAATAGAGATACTTTCCTTTGGAAGGGAAAAGATGACGCAACTTGGATGAGAACTAAAGAGTTCCATCACTTGGGGAAAGTAAACTTAACAAAGCATAAACATTCACACATGATGAATATAAGGGATATGGTTACAACCAAGAATGATCAAGCATATTATAATAAGCAAGGATCTAAATCAAGATGAATGGTTACAACCAAAGTAAGCATTTAAGATATTACAATATCAGGCAAAGATTTCAATCACGATAAATGGTCACAACCAAAGCAAGTATTACAATATTAATGATTTCAATTAAGACAGATGGTCACAACCAAGAACAAATCTTAACAAAGATGGGGAAACATCATAACAAAGATGGAAAGGGATCTTAACAAAGGTGACAACATATCTTAACAAAGATTGGAAAAGATGAAAGTTACAACCGTGTAAACAAATCACAATTTGAAAGTAAACATGTTATAATTTCAAGATATATCAAGTGTAACAACAATATGTATTTGATGACAATCAAACACAAGTAAATTAGTTTAACCTCATAATTTAGGAGGAACATAAAACAAGATTATGGTGACAACCAAAGGGGAGTACCCTAGCTTGTTAACTAACAAGGGAAGTAAAGATCTCACAAGAAATTTCAAGCATGCTCAAAGGAATTCAACTATAGGTAGGATAACGATCACAATAAGGGAACAAATTTCCACATGGGCAAAATGAATCACAACTTATAACAAAAAGTAATATTTTTACACTACATGAAAGTATATATTAAAACAAACACAATGCAAAAAGAATGGATCAAAAAGGGTGAAAAATGAGAGAGTTGTGATTATTTGAAGTTTCATGAATTTAAATGCACATAAACAATAATAACAAGTAAAAACATAGAAGGAAGTGCAAGGGGTGGGGGTTGAACCCACGCCCCTCATCTTGCAGGCAAGCAACCTGGCCACTAGAACACACACACACGCGCGCTATCCAGGTAGAAAACAAGGTGAAGCATGGAAAATATGAAAAGAGGAAAAAAAACAAAAGGGTTGATCCTCCTCAGGGATCGAACCCAGGTCTGGCTAATGAAAGGTATGATATGCGCGCATGCTTCTACCACTGGGGTGGCTATACATCCGTTTATATAGCCACCCCTAAAAACATATATGGCATGCTTTCAAGGATTTCTGGGCAAGGCAAAAAACCAAGAACAAGGCAATAAAGCTGATTTGCATTTTGATTCACAACTATATCAATAATTCATGGAATCAGATGAAATTTTAGTCAAACTTGAGTGTTTTTAAACAAGGAACAAGATGGTGCAATTGGAATTTTGAAATAAGGCCTTGAAATGAAAACACGATGCAACTTGCAAATTTGGTGATTGGTTTGCATTTTGAAAATTACCAACAACTCTGAGATCAAATTCATGTAAAAGGTATTGCACACACAACACATATGTCATAACAATGGTATAGGACACTTAAGGCACAAGCAAAAAGCAATAGAATGGAATATAGCACATGAGTTGCAAAATCATCAAGAAAGTGCAGCAAAACTGTTTCAACATATGGAAAGTAATGATTATGCATATATGGCCTAGTCCTGATCAGGTTAATGATGATGTGCTCAAAGTTTACAAACCAAATACAAGTGTTCTAACAGAAGAGATGAGCAAGGATGCATCATGACAACAATATGGATGAATTGGAACAGTAGGCCCACATGGATGTTCACATTAAAAACTGATCAATTAAAGCAGGAAAATCATGAGGCATACTTGAAATGAAATGAGTAACACCTATAACCATCACAATGCTAGTTACAAGCACAAAAAAACACAACTGCTATGCTATGCCAAAATTGGAGGAAAATGCAAGTTGAAACCAAAATCAAGTAGCAGACAGAATTGGAATGAAAAGACCTATCAAACATCTTCAAAACATCATATGAAAAGTGTCTATACCTCAAAAATGTTCACAAACATTATGGAAATGAAAAACACAGGCCAGCTGCTCAAACACTTAAATAAATGCAATATGAGAGTCAAAACTGGTTTGGAACAGATTGAGATGCAAGGGATGCCATACACAAGTTTCAAATAAGATAACAAATGAGTCTAGCACTTAAGGTATTCATGGACTGCACACAACAAGGATATGACCATCAACTTGCAAAGTGTACCAACATGTGGAATGAGGCTGTCATAACAGAAGAACAGGACATGCAAAAATGATTGAGAATGTACATGCAAGTTTTAAAACACTACCAAAGATCCAATGCTAGATGAACTGACTTAGAACAACTCAAGTAAGAAAGAGTGAAGTGTGTGCAATTGATTTCAAAACAGTTGCAGCAACAGGGCACAAATATAGTTCAGCTATGCATCAAAGGTCTCATGTTGACAAGCATTATACACACACATCCTAAATGTAGCAAAGAATGAGTCATAACTCAGAAAATAGACATGATGCAAGTAATCAAGAATTTGGCATACTCGTGGTAGGTTTTAGCTCAAAAATGCAGTTGGAAGGTGAAATGAGAAAACAGGTACATATAGATCAACCAGACATCTACACACATCAAAGTCAAGCAAATAGATGAGTTTCAACTCACAAATTAAGCATATGACAGTTGGAGCACAAAATTGGTATGTTGTGGTAGGAAGTATGAAAAACTATCTTGGTAAAACTTCGCACAGCAGGTTATTTTGGCAAGCAAAGGGTTTTGTGTTGAAACAAACAATATGCACATACCATGAACATGCTAACAGATGAGGATATGCTCTAGAAATAGATGAAAACCTTACCAAACAGAAAGTAGCATTTTGGAGCTTATGAATATGCACAGAACCAAATTCAAACATGCAGCAGGCAATTTCATAACAGCTGGGGAGATTTGATAGCACATACAAGTTTCAAATAAGTAAGGCAGTGATTCTATGCACATAGATCATGTAGAATGCAGTTGAAACAGAATATGGTATGTGTTTGGCATTAATGAGGTTTTGAAATGCAAGTGGAGGAATGACAAAGCAGTTTGAACACATAATGAAGATTTGAACATATAGGCACATCATACATCTCCAAAACATAATGACAAATGATTCTCCAATCTAAAAACAAGTACCAACTGCTCCAAACCAGAAATGGTATGCCTATCCAATTTTGACAGCAAAACCAACAAGATCTCATGACAGGCCCTAATGGCTAAGTTTCATGTTTCTCATCATTCACCCAAATCAAACAAGCAAGTAAGATGTAAGCATTAAACAATGACTTAGAACAAATGAGATACACTCATGGCAAGCACAACAGTCCACTACACAATTCAATAGTGATAAAGCTAGAATGACACAAAAATAGCATAAGTATGAAACAAGTGCCACAATAGATTCAAACATGGTCTAGGGCAGGGGGATCCTATAAATAACTTACAAGTTATCCAAATCTCACTAATGAACTAAAACTAACAAGCCTAGGGCAGGCTCATCAATATTTCCATATTGGCTCCTAAAACTACCACAATGACCAAAACCTCACTAACAAGTCTAAACATGATATCAAGACACAAACATACAATCTAACATCCACATATCATTTACAAATGACAAAATATTTGACAAAACAAGCATCATGATCACAAAAATAGGATTCTTGACAAAGAAACATAATAGGGCAGCCATGGTATGTTTTCATACAAATCCTCACAAAATGGCAATACATGAAAATATATGATTTCTAGACAGTCAAAACATCACATACCTCTTGCTGACCAGCCTTGGACAAGCTAAAAAGCTTAGAAACCCCGAGATGCTCCTTCCTTTGCAATGATGTGAAACTTACTTCCTCTTGAAGCAACAAGACCAAACTTCAAGACAGTTGGAGTTAGGGGATTTCCAGTTGGTTTTTAATGCTTTAGACAGTTGTAATATGACATATGTGAGGTGTGTGGATGGTTATAACAACATGAACAAGCCTAGACAAGGATTTGGCAAGTTTTGAATATAGTGGTCAAACTTTCTTGGTGTGAAAGTTGACTTTTTGCAAAATGGTAGTTTTGAGAGATTTGAGGGTATAAACACCTTCTATACTATATTTAGGGATTGTGTGGATGATTTTTAGAGGCTTGGAAATGATAGAACTGGTCTTGAGCAGAGTTTTACTCAAGACAACTTTTTGGTGAAAATGGGGACTTTGAGTTTTTTTGAAATTCTTGAGGAATGAGAGGAGAATGAGAGCTATGTTTTCTTTGTTTTTTTTGAGATTTCTCTGGTGTCCTTAAACTCATAAAATAGGCCTCTATTTATAGCCAAACAAGAGTGAGGGCAGCCTTGGTCTTTTACCACTTTTGGAGGGAGTTTTCATGAGATTTTCAAATGATTCTTGCAAGATCTTCTCCTATAAGCTCCAATGTTCAAAGGAGATCAGAAAACTCAAGTGGAGATGGACATGAAGTGACTGAGATGATTTGTGAGGGTAGAGTAAGCCAGCTGCAACAGTCCTAGCATTGAAGTTTCTCTCTCCTTCTTACATTTGATTATTATATTGTCAAGTTGCAACAACTTGCTATGTTCACCAAAACCATCCTTTTTTCTGGTTTTCTTTCTATCTATGCCTCACATTATCAGTTTGGATCAAGAATCAAGGGTTGAGAGTAGCTTAAGTTTTGAAAATCCAATTTTGAGAATTCTTGACAAAGTGATTTCAAGTGTGACATGCCCAACTTCTATGGTGCATAACTTCCTGCTCAAACATGCTATTGAGGAGTTCTACCACAATTTGGAAAGCCCTCAAGTAGCTCTATAACTTTCATGTTTTGGGAATTTCCAAATTCTTGATGGAACTAGGCTTAAAAACCCTTCAAAGTTTCTGAAAAAACCACTTAAAACTGCTAAATAACTTAGAATTTTTCTAAGTTATTTCCCCTTCAAAAATGAATTTTGCTATAACTCCAATTCTATGCATTTTTTGATCATGTACCACTTTGAGGCTTTTGTAGGATTTGTCAAGATCTTTCCAATGAGCTTTGAACCACTTCATTTGGATGTGTGGTTGAGGAGTTATGGTATTGCCCCTTTCGAAACCCTAATTCCTGAATTTTGCAATTACTTCTTAACCTTTGATCCAATCGTCACGAAATTTTATGGGGAGGTGTAATATGATATAAGGAACATTTTTTATTCACACCTTGAAGTCAAATTCCTTATTGTTGAAGAGTTGACTTTTCGGTCAAACGTTCGATCAATCGGTGACTACCGAGTCGACTGTCGATGATCCGGACATCCTGAGGACTTGAAACTCGTTGAGTGGACATTACTAAGCCATAGGAGCTTAATGGATCAAAATCCCACCATTTAAATACTCTTTAAACCAAAGGTCAAACTACAGTTGACTTTTCCTAATCGGAAAACCCTAATCGGGCGTCTTGAACTGCACTGTTCTCAATTTCCGGGTGACCACCTCAAATTGAATCCATACTTGATCCAATGTTGTATTCTTGATGATGTGGAGACTTATTTGAAGTTGAATCAATCCAAAACATTAATTGATCAAACCATCGAAACCTTAATTTTGACGGTACGGAACCCTAATTCATCTGCATCTTAACAAAGATAAACTTGAAATGGGTTAAGGTTAGTTAATCAAATGAACATGATCCTACAATTATGATGAGGATCTAAGGGGTCAAAATTGTAAGAGCACAGATTGTGTCTCAGTAATATCTCTATGTTTTGATGATAACATTAATGATAATTTGTATACAAGAATTATACTCTCTAAATTTGTTCTAAACTGTTTTCTACAGGCACAAAAGATTTTAATCTTAAAGAGCAAATTTGATGTGAACAATGAATTCTGAATGGCTCAAGAGCATCTGAAGATTAGAAGAATCTGAAGTATAAGAGCTTAGTTATCAAGATTCTGAAGATACAACACGCTGCATGTATTATCAAGAATCTGAATAAGAGAAGACTCTGAGTGAAGAGACTCTGAATGAGAGAAGACTCTGATCTGAGTGAAGACTCTGATCTAAGAGCATGTTACGCTTCAAGCACACAGCTGCACCAGACTCTGATTCATCAACATCTGAAGAACATATTAGGCTCTGAAGTTTCCAGAAGGTTCTGAAGACTGAAGACTCTGATATTGATTGTTGATCTGAATTATTTGAAGAAGAATATTTTAATATATCCGTTGGAATATGCCAGCAAATCTTTCCTTAATTGGGATAGACAAAATTCTCTGCAAAGAAGATTATTCCTCTGGTACATTCCTGATATAGTTAAATCACAGCTCAGCAGACAATTGCTACACCCACATTTTGTGCGCCGTCTCTCTGCTGTAATAGTACAAAGGACAGTACTATTTTGATATTGGAAATATTTTCTCTAACGGTAAAATATTCTCTCCAATATTCAAGTGGCTATATAAAGGACATCATAGCTCATTCTTCAAGTGCCAAGAATTACAACAATATTGACAAGAACTCTCTCACGCTCAAAGCTTTCATATTCTTCACTGTTCATACATTGTTCTAAACTTAGAGAAATAACACAGTTGTGTTTATAGCTTTCATAGAAGCAATTCTTACTCTTTCATTGTATTACATTAATTTGTAAAGAAAGTTTTCCTTAAGAGGATCTAGGTTAGATCAGTAGCTCTTAAGAAGACTAAGAACAGTTGTTCTTAGGTGTGCTATTTGTAATCAGTTGATTTGAATAGTGGATTAAGTCCTTGTTGAGAAAGGCAAATCACTCTTGAAAAGGGTGGACTGGAGTAGTTGAGTTCAACGAACCAGGATAAAAATACTTGTGTTTTTATCTTTGATTATTTTCTGTCATACTTATTCAACCCCCCCCCTTCTAAGTATTTTCTCACCTTCAGTTGGCATCAGAGCTCCGGTTCTGAGTGTGCATTCGCTTAACCGTGACAGATAAAGATCCAGTGAGAAAAATACTCTGTTATTTATTTGGTTGCTAATATGGGTGATATTCCTACATCAAGCAACAAATATGAAGGAGACAGAATCAGCACCAAACCTCCAATGTTTGATGGAGAAAAATTTGATTATTGGAAGGATAGACTTGAAAGTTTTTTCTTGGGGTATGATGCTGATCTCTGGGACTTAGTCATTGATGGGTATGAACATCCTACTAAGGATGGCAAAAAGATTGATAGAAAATCAATGACTGAGGAGCAGAAGAAAGAATTCAAGAATCATCACAAAGCCAGAACCATACTTCTGAATGCAATCTCTCATACAGAGTATGAAAAGATTACCAACAGAGAAACTGCTCATGATATGTTTGAGTCTCTCAAAATGACTCATGAGGGAAATTCTCAGGTGAAAGAAACAAAGGCTCTGGCGCTTATACAGAAGTATGAAGCGTTCAAAATGGAAGAATCTGAGAACATTGAGACTATGTTTTCCAGATTTCAGATTCTAACAGCTGGGTTGAAAGTTCTGGACAAGGGCTACTCAACATCTGATCATGTCAAGAAGATCATCAGAAGTCTTCCTACCAGATGGAGACCTATGGTGACTGCATTGAAGCTGGCCAAGGATCTGAACAAAATCTCACTAGAAGAACTCATCAGTTCTTTGAGAAGTCATGAGATTGAGCTGGAGGAAGATGAACCCCAGAAGAAAGATAAAGGTAAATCCTTAGCTTTTAAATCTAACAAATCTGTTAAAGCCTTGCAGGTTAATGAAGAAAGCTCTGAGGAATCTTCTTCTGAAGAAGAAGATGAACTATCAATGCTGTCCAGAAGGATCAACAAACTCTGGAAGCACAAAGGGAAGAAGTTCAACAACTTCAGAAGATCTGATCAAAAGAAAGAATCTTCTGGACACAGAAGATCTGGCAAGAAAGAGATCACTTGTTTTGAATGTAAAGAACCTGGACACTACAAGAGTGAATGTCCCAAACTTCAAAAGGAAAAACCCAAAAGGAAGTTTGACAAAAAGAAAAAGGTTCTGATGGCTACATGGGATGACTCAGATGAATCTGAATCATCTTCTGAATCTGAGGAAGAATGTGCAAATGTTGCGCTGATGGCCAACACAGATGATCAAGATGAAGGAACGTCATCATCTGAATCTGAGTCAGAATCAGACTCTGACTCTGAAGAGGTATTTTCTGAACTCTCCAGAGCTGAACTTGTTGAAAGTTTATCTGACATGATGGAAAGCTACAGCAAGATTAAACTCAAATACAAGAAGCTGAAAAGCAATCTTGAATCTGAGATTAATCTTCTGAGAACAGAACTTGTTGAGCAGAAAGAAATAAATTTAAAACTCAAAAATGATTTAGAAACAACTCAACAAGAATCTGATACTGAAACAGAGTCCAGTGAAAATATTTTAGAAAAATATGACTCCAGTTTTAGAAGATTTCTCACTAAAAGCATAGACAGAAGCAAAATGGCTTCTATGATCTATGGTGTTAGTGGGAACAACAGAAGAGGCATTGGATGTGAATCCTCCTCTGGAAGCAATCCAAAGTCTGTTGATAAACTCTTCATCAAGAAGACTCCTCTGTATTCTCATTTCAAGTTTGGTCATCTGAATGATATTAAACATACAAGCTCTGAAAAGAGTACTTATGTGTTTAAGCCAAGGGTTAGCCAGAATAAACACTATGTTGAAAAACAGAAGTTTAGGCAAAACCGCAGAACATCTAACCCCAAAGGACCCAAAAAGATCTGGGTACCTAAAAGCAAAATAATACCTGTTGCAGATATCCTTAGCAGCAAAATCCAGACACCAATCATGGTACCTGGACTCTGGATGCTCGCGACATATGACGGGCGAAAGGTCTATGTTCCAAAGCCTGGAACTTAGATCTGGAGGGGACGTGAAATTTGGAGGGAACCAGAGGGGCAAGATCATTGGCTCTGGTACGATAGGTAATGGTAACCTACCCTCTATTTCTAATGTTCTGTTAGTTGAAGGATTGAAACATAATCTATTGTCCATAAGCCAATTAAGTGACAATGGTTATGATATCATCTTTAATCAAAAATGTTGCAAAGCTGTTTGTCAAAAGAATGGCTCAACCTTATTCAGTGGAAAGAGGAAAAACAACATTTACAAAATTAATCTTTCAGAACTTAAAGTTCAAAATGTAAAATGCCTTTTATCTGTGAATGATGAGCAATGGGTCTGGCATAGAAGATTGGGACATATTAATATGAGACGTATATCTCAGATTAATAAACTCAATCTGGTCAGAGGACTCCCTAATCTGAAGTTCAATTCAGATGCTCTGTGTGGCGCATGTCAAAAGGGTAAATTTTCAAAATCCCATTTTAAACCAAAAAATGTTGTTTCCACCTCTAGACCATTGGAATTACTTCACATTGATCTGTTTGGACCAGTGAAAACTGCATCCATCAGAGGCAAGAAGTATGGGTTAGTCATTGTAGATGACTACAGCAGATGGACATGGGTAAAGTTTCTAAAACACAAGGATGAGTCTCATTCTGTGTTCATTGACTTCTGCAATCAAGTCCAGACTGAAAAAGAATGCAAAATTATTAAAGTCAGAAGTGATCATGGTGGCGAATTTGAAAACAAATATTTTGAAAAATATTTTTCTGAAAAGGGAATTGCACATGATTTCTCCTGTCCTAGAACTCCACAACAAAATGGAGTTGTAGAGAGGAAAAATAGAACATTGCAAGAAATGGCCAGAACCATGATCAACGAGACAAATCTGGCAAAACATTTTTGGGCAGAAGCAATAAATACAGCATGTTATATTCAGAACAGAGTGTCTGTAAGACCTCTTCTGGAAAAGACTCCCTATGAATTGTGGAGAAACAGAAAGCCCAACATTGCTTATTTTCATCCATTTGGATGTATTTGTTATATGCTTAACACTAAAGATCATCTAAACAAGTTTGATTCCAAAGCACAGAAGTGTTTCATGCTTGGTTATTCTGAACGCTCTAAAGGCTACAGAGTATTCAATACTGAAACACAGATTGTGGAAGAATCTATTCATGTTAGATTTGATGATAAGCTTGGCTCTGAAAAGCCAAAGCAAGTTGAAAGTTTTGCAGATAGAGAAGTTATTCTCACAGACTCTGAAGGCTCAGAGGCAAACAAGACTAAAGACAAAGACTCTGAAGAAAATCCAGATGCTACACCTTTAACTTCCCAACTTGACAATCTGCATATTTCTGAAAGACCAACAGTCAGAGGATCTTCTTCCAGAATGAAAGCTTCTCATCCAGAGGATGTGATAATTGGAAAGAAAGATGATCCAATAAGGACAAGAGCATTTCTCAGAACTTCTGAATCTTCCTTCTGTGGCTTAGTGTCAATTATAGAACCTTCATCTGTTGATGAGGCTCTGGAAGATAATGAATGGATTTTAGCTATGCAAGAGGAGCTGAATCAATTCACAAGGAATGAAGTCTGGGATCTGGTTCCAAGACCTAAAGGTTTCAATGTTATTGGAACAAAATGGGTTTTCAGAAATAAACTGAATGAAAAAGGAGAAGTTGAAAGGAACAAAGCAAGACTGGTTGCTCAAGGCTACAGTCAACAAGAAGGCATAGACTACACAGAAACATATGCTCCTGTTGCAAGGTTAGAGTCTATACGCTTGCTTATTTCATTTGCTGCACAACATAACATCACTCTTTATCAGATGGATGTTAAAAGTGCTTTTCTTAATGGAATTATAGAAGAGGAAGTGTATGTCCACCAACCTCCTGGTTTTGAAAATGAAAATTTTCCAGATCATGTTTACAAACTAAAAAAATCTCTTTATGGACTAAAACAAGCTCCCAGAGCTTGGTATGAGAGGTTGAGTAATTTTCTTCTTAAGAAGGATTTCATCAGAGGAAAAGTGGATACCACACTATTTTGTAAAACCATTAAGAAAGATTTGTTGATTTGTCAAATTTATGTAGATGATATTATTTTTGGATCAACAAATATTATGCTTGGAAAGGAGTTTGCTAAATGTATGCAGGAAGAATTTGAGATGAGCATGATGGGAGAACTGAAATTCTTTCTGGGAATCCAAGTAAATCAGACTCCAGAGTGCACCTACATACATCAGACGAAGTATGTTAAAGAGCTTCTGAAGAAGTTTAACATGCTGGATAGCAAAATGGCAAAGACTCCAATGCATCCTACAAGCACTCTAGGTAAGGAAGAGGTAAGTAAGAAGGTAGATCAGAAACTCTACAGAGGTATGATAGGATCTCTTCTTTATTTGACTGCTTCTAGACCAGACATTCTGTTTAGTGTTTGTTTATGTGCTAGATTCCAATCAGATCCTAGAGAATCACACTTAACTGCTGTTAAGAGGATTCTAAGGTATCTGAAAGGTACTGCTAATGTTGGTTTGTGTTACAGAAGATCTGACAAATATTCACTAGTTGGATTCTGTGATGCTGACTATGCTGGAGATAGAGTTGAGCGCAAAAGTACTTCTGGAAGCTGTCAGTTTCTTGGAAGTCATCTGATCTCATGGTACAGCAAGAAGCAACCAACAATTGCACTATCAACCACAGAGGCAGAATACATTGCTGCTGCTGGGTGTTCCACTCAGATGCTCTGGATGAAGAGTCAACTAGAAGATTATCAAATCTATGAGAGTAATCTTTCTATCTTCTGTGACAATACTTCAGCTATATGTTTATCCAAAAATCCAATTTTACACTCTAAGGCTAAACATATAGAGATTAAACATCACTTCATCAGAGACTATGTTCAGAAGGGTGTAATAAATTTAGCCTTTGTTGATACAGATCATCAATGGGCAGATATTTTCACAAAACCCCTTGCTGAAGATAGGTTTAAGTTTATTCTGAAAAATATTTGTATGGATTTTTGTCCAGAGTAATATTTCTCAGAGTCTACTTCTCAGATGCTAAGTGTTTAACACTCTGAAGTATTTCATCTGTTTTGCTTATTTAATTTATCTGTGATTTATTTTTGTGTGAAACTCTGTACTGACCATCTCAGAGGATCTGAAAGTTGAAAACGTTTCATTTCTTAAGAGTTACAGAATCACATGCAAAGCAAACACGTGTCACTCAGAATCTGAAAAGATGGAGTACACCTACTGACTATGACGTTTAAGGTATTGCTTTGAAAATCTCAATCTGTCTTGATTTTCCCCCCAAATGTCATATCATAATTAAAAATGATTACTTTTCATTAAATGCAAACGTGCGTATGTGTCCTATGTATGTCTGTTGTGTTTCCCATGCGTGTTTTATTTTTCTATATAAACCACTCTCACAACACATTCACACTTTTCACATTCTCAACACATATGCGCTTTTGTCTGTTGTTCTCTCTCTTCTCAAACCCTAAACGAACCCAGAAACCGTCATCTCCTTCTTCTTCATCAACAATGGCATCCACATCAAAAGCAGTTACTACCAAAGATTCTACCACTATCATTGAACCAGTACGCACTCTTCTGACTCCTGTTGATTCTCTAGAAGTGTTATGTGAAAGTTTCGTGGATTTGGAAGACCTTGCTGATAATGGGTTTGATCTGGTTCCTTCAATCAAGGCACAAGGCTGGGATGGTTACTTTGATAGGCTGATGGGTCCTGTGTATCCAAAGTTAGTGAAGGAGTTTTGGATCCATGCATTCGCTACTCCAAAGTTCGTTCATTCTTCTGTGCTGGGTAAGAAGATTGTTATCACTGAAAATCTGATCAGGAAACTTATAGGTTTCAAGGCAACTGATGGAGTAACCTCTCTATCTTCTGCGCGTGAAGACCTGAAGGATGTTTGTCAAGAAATCTGCACTACTGGTGAACCTTGTAAGAAGGTTAAGTTTTTGAAACCCACTTACAAGATTTGGGCTAAGATTTTCTTGAACACCATTTTTCACAGACCCTCCTCAAACTCATCTGACTATGTTAATGCTGAACAACTTTACTTCATGTACTGTTTGCATCAAAACATTCAGATTGATCTTCCTTATCTGTTGTTCAATCATCTGGTATCTCATGTCAAGGAAACAAGGGAAACAGCAAGAGATAAAACTGGAAAAGTCAGATCATGGATTCCTATGGGAAGACTGATTTCAGATATTCTGGTAGAAAACCAACTTGTGGCGCATCTGCAAGAGGCTGGGCTGACAGAAGATCTGAACTTTATCATTGGCTCTGAGATAAATGGCTTAACTCTGAGAAGGATGAAATTGGTTGAAGATTTATCTGAGAAACCAAGGAAAACTAACTCTGAAGAGGTTAGGGGGAGAAGGATTCCTGTTGAGGACTTTCCTCTATTTACCTCAGATGAACCCAGAGAGCTAATAGCTGAGTATGTTGCTTGCTGCATCAGAGATGGTGTTGAGATCCCTGCAAATCTTGTGCAGAAGGAAGGCCAAGTTCTTCCTGATCAGACAAGGGAAAGAAGACGCAAGAGAAAAGCTGATAAAGAAGGTCATCAGAAGAAAAGAAAGCATTCAGATGCTGAGAAGAAGAAGAAAAGAAAGAAGCTGAAGAAGGTTCAACAAAATCCTCCTGCAGCAACTTTTGAAGAGATAAGAGATACTCTGAAACAGGTATTTAACACTGATTCTAATCCTGTTCATCATTCTGCTACCACACCATCTGACTCACCCCTCATATTTAAAAGATCTAGACCATCTGAGACTCATACACCACAACCAACAATCATTCAAACACCACAATCCAAACAAACTCAACAAACAACACCACAACCTCAAAACCCCATCCCAGAATCTACAATTCCAGAGGATGTTCACCCTGAACACTCTGACCAACCTGAAAATCCCATTGATCCTAATGAGATTTTAGATATTACACCCTTAAACCGTTCTATCATTTTATCTTCAACTTCTGAAAAATCTAACCAATCTGATACATCATCTGATGATGAATCATCTGGTTTCATTAATGAATGTTTGAATGATCTCAAACAACCTCGTACTGAGAGTGTTTGGAAACAACTTTTTAAATCTCCCACCTCTGATCATCCACCTTCTCCACAAAATTCCCCCACTCAAACTCTCAATCCACAACATCTTGAAATCCAATCCACTCCACAACCAACATCTGAACCACAACCAACATCTGAACCACAACCATCATCTGAACCAACCAACCAACAAACTTCTGAACCACAAATTAACCAACAAACATCTGAACCTCAAACATCTGAACATCCATCTCCACAACCACAACCTCAACCTTCTAAACAAACACCACAAACACAACCAACCCAACCCAGAATTCCTGATGAAGCAGAATTGGGATCAAGTGTTTATACTATGTTAAGAAATTTTGACAAGGATAATGTCTCAGACTTTGCTGACATTATGGATGTGTGCATGACCACTATGGATAAAGAGGCTGCTAATGCTGTCTGGAAGAAATATCTTTACAGACTGAATAGGGAGGCTTTGAAAATCAGGACTCAATGTCTTAGATTATCAAAAGTAAGGTTTGCTGCTTATCAGAAAAGGATTAAGAAAAACCCTCCTCCTATTCTTCTTCTAGAAGCTCCTCCACCTCCAGAAATTCCTGCACCCAATGTCACTCAGATTGTTTCAGAATCCACTGTTCCAGAATCTTCTATTTCAGTATCTACAGATCTTCAGAAGGATGTCAAGGAACTAAAGGACTTCATGGTTGATCAAAAGAAGACAAATGAAGAAATGAAAACTTGGATGGCTAAGCAAGATGAGAATTCAGAGAGGATTACAGCACTGCTGCAACTCATCGCTTCTCAACAAGCCTCATCTGCCAAACCTTCTTAATGCTTTTGCACAAGTTTTTCATGCTTTGTTTTGTTTTTGATTGTCTTCTGATATGTTTTGTTTGCTTCTATCTGAATCTGGATGTTATCTTAATGAAAATGATCTTTTGCTTATCTGGATATGTGTTTCTTCTGCATCTTTACTGTCTTTTAAAAAATCTTTTTGATTATGACAAAAAGGGGGAGAAACAAAATAGAATCCGATTGTTCAAATCTATAAGCAATTATCTGAACTAAGTCAGACATGTTACTAACATTCTTTGAATCTAATCAGAATCTGACAAATTTATCTAACCAGACTCTGACAAATTTCATTGAAGTTTTTCCTGAGATCTATCTTTTCAGAACCTGATCAAAAATAGCTAAATCTGAGTAAACCAGACTCTGATATCTAAAGACCAGACTCTGATATCTAACCTTGAGTACTATGATCTGAAAGATAACTCAAGACAGGAAATGGCAAGATAAACAACCAAGTGTTCTGAAGTTGTTCATCTGGCATCAAGCTTTAATATGGCATCAAGCTTTGGCATCAAGCTTTGACTCTAGAAGTCAAACATATATCAACCAGGATTTGTCAACCAGGCTTCAATCAGGATGTTAATCAGGCTCTGAACCCAAAATGCAATCAGGCTCTGAATCTGAAATGAAATCAGGCTCTGAATCTGAAATATACTCAACCAGAAAGGGAAGTATCTAATTCCATTAGAGTATTCATTTCAGGGGGAGATTGTTAATCTCAGGGGGAGTAATTTTAATTCATTTTTTATTGAACAAATTGCTCATGTTTTGTCATCATCAAAAAGGGGGAGATTGTAAGAGCACAGATTGTGTCTCAGTAATATCTCTATGTTTTGATGATAACATTAATGATAATTTGTATACAAGAATTATACTCTCTAAATTTGTTCTAAACTGTTTTCTACAGGCACAAAAGATTTTAATCTTAAAGAGCAAATTTGATGTGAACAATGAATTCTGAATGGCTCAAGAGCATCTGAAGATTAGAAGAATCTGAAGTATAAGAGCTTAGTTATCAAGATTCTGAAGATACAACACGCTGCATGTATTATCAAGAATCTGAATAAGAGAAGACTCTGAGTGAAGAGACTCTGAATGAGAGAAGACTCTGATCTGAGTGAAGACTCTGATCTAAGAGCATGTTACGCTTCAAGCACACAGCTGCACCAGACTCTGATTCATCAACATCTGAAGAACATATTAGGCTCTGAAGTTTCCAGAAGGTTCTGAAGACTGAAGACTCTGATATTGATTGTTGATCTGAATTATTTGAAGAAGAATATTTTAATATATCCGTTGGAATATGCCAGCAAATCTTTCCTTAATTGGGATAGACAAAATTCTCTGCAAAGAAGATTATTCCTCTGGTACATTCCTGATATAGTTAAATCACAGCTCAGCAGACAATTGCTACACCCACATTTTGTGCGCCGTCTCTCTGCTGTAATAGTACAAAGGACAGTACTATTTTGATATTGGAAATATTCTCTCTAACGGTAAAATATTCTCTCCAATATTCAAGTGGCTATATAAAGGACATCATAGCTCATTCTTCAAGTGCCAAGAATTACAACAATATTGACAAGAACTCTCTCACGCTCAAAGCTTTCATATTCTTCACTGTTCATACATTGTTCTAAACTTAGAGAAATAACACAGTTGTGTTTATAGCTTTCATAGAAGCAATTCTTACTCTTTCATTGTATTACATTAATTTGTAAAGAAAGTTTTCCTTAAGAGGATCTAGGTTAGATCAGTAGCTCTTAAGAAGACTAAGAACAGTTGTTCTTAGGTGTGCTATTTGTAATCAGTTGATTTGAATAGTGGATTAAGTCCTTGTTGAGAAAGGCAAATCACTCTTGAAAAGGGTGGACTGGAGTAGTTGAGTTCAACGAACCAGGATAAAAATACTTGTGTTTTTATCTTTGATTATTTTCTGTCATACTTATTCAACCCCCCCCCTTCTAAGTATTTTCTCACCTTCAAAAATTTGGGGTGCAACACCCGTTTCTTGGCATAAGTCCAATTGTTATTGGCATGAGTAGGTTATTTCCCTAGTAGGTGGTTTCTGTATCTCTAGCATTTATTTTGCTGATTCAGTTCTGTTGCATTTGCATGCGTGCATAGCATCTACTCAAACGTGTAGCATTTCCGTTTCGTATGGACCATTACTCCATTTTCAAACATATGCATGCGAAACATAAGCCTGGTTGTTATCTCTCTGTTTTAGGTGTATCTCGCGATTGGATGATATTTGTGCCCGCGTGGTATTTAGACCCCGACTTATGTTATTTCCCCAGTGGATTTTCCTTATGTTTGTTATCATCAGATGATTTTAACTTTGTATGACTCTTGATGCTCACTTTTATTTAGCAAAGGTCTGGTGACGATGTCAGATGCCCTTATCTTCGGGTCCGATGTAGAATTTTTTATCCCCTACAGATACCTGACGGTGATGTCAGACGCTCACTTTTCTTAGACTTTGTGGTTTACTGACGGTGATGTCAGATCTTTGTTTACTCTGTGGTGTTCTGGCGGCGATGTCAGATGTTTATCAACATGATGTTTGCCTGGCGGCGATGTCAGGTATTTTCTCAATATAAACACAAAGTTCAGGATTTGGTGGATAGCAAGGCAATAAACTTTTCTCACGACACTCCCAACGTCATGCAGAACCCCATGCCCAACCATGGGGCAGCCGGAGTCAATACAATCATTGAAGACGAGAGTTTAGATCTGATAACTGATGTCAATGATTTGAAGACACCGTTGGGCTTTGTGAAGGAGAAGTTATTGAAGGGAGGGATATTCCCGGGCTGTAATGAATCATGTGCTGAATGTTTGAGTCATCCCGAGGGATGTGCAAAACTGAAGAGCTGTATTCAGGGTATGATGAATGATGGAATGTTGCAATTTGACCGGGTTGCTGAGAAGAGGTCTGAAGAGATAATGGTTGAGGAAAGGAATGAGGTTTCAACGATCTTGATTCCATAAAAAACTATAACTATTTCTGCGCCGAGGCCGCCAACCATTATCATCATCAAAGCTGGTCCTATGCCGTATGAGAGTACCAAAGAAATTCTGTGGAACTACAGGGCGGAGGTATATTATAATGGGAAGAAACAGGAATTGAAGAGCTTGCCGACTAATTCTGTGGATAATCTAGTTGGAGCTGGGGGAATCAATTGAAGCGGAAGAGTGTTCTCATCACCGAAGTGGTCACTGACAGAGTTGATAAGGGGAAGAAAGTTGTGGTGGAAGAAACTTCTCAAGCTGGTGAGAAGAGTTCTTTGGAGAAGGAAGCGTAGGAGTTCACGAGATTGATAAGAAAGAGTGATTATAAGATAGTTGATCACTTGCAACAGACTCCCTCCAAAATTTCTATTTTGTCGTTGTTGCTATGTTCAGAAGCGCATTGGAATGCGTTGTTAAGGATATTGAATACTGCTTACGTGCCGCAAGAGATATAGGTTAATCAACTCAAAGGGGTTGTAGCGCACATCAACGTAGGAAATGGCCTAGGTTTCATGGACTTGGATTTGACGCCAAAGGGCAGGAATCATAATAGTTCGTTGCATATTTCAATTGAATGTTGGGGAGTCGTCCTGTCTCATGTGCTGGTAGATACAGGATCGTCTTTGAATGTGCTTCGGAAAAAGGCATTGATGAAGCTAGATACTCCGGGAATTATGTGTACACCAAGTGATCTTATGGTGAGAGCATTTGACGGTACCAAAAGATCTGTATTTAGAGAGCTGACATTGCCTATTCAGGTGGGTCCCGAAGTATTTGATGCGGTATTCTATATTATGGACATTCAGCCTGCCTATAGTTGTTTGTTGGGCCGTCCATGGATTCACTTGGTGGGAGCCGTAACTTCCACGCTACACCAAAAGCTCACGTATATGTTGGGTGGCAGCGTTGTCACTGTATGTGGAGAGGAAGATATAATGATCAGACATTTGTCTTCGTTTAAGTATGTTGAGGTGGATGGTGAAATCCATGAGACTCTTTGTCAAGCTTTTGAGATGGTACAAATTAAAGACAAAGTTTCTACTGTGAGCAAAGCGCCCGAAATGGCCATGTCATCCTTCAAGGAGGCCCAAGCAGTAGTGCAGGCTAGGGCAACACCAAGTTGGGGTCAAGTGTTGGATATACCCCATAAGCAGGATAAGTTTGGTCTGGGATACCGCCCATCTTCTTCGTCATCCTCACAGAGCGCGCCGCGCTACAAAGGGCCGGTACAGTTTACCAAAGGTGGGGTTATCTTCGAGAGGATCAACGCTGTTTCAGATGAAGATGGGGATAGTGACTGTGGTGTGGACTCGTGGATTAGGTCATGCATTCCAGGACAAAGCCTCCACAATTGGACTATTGAGGAATTCATTCAAGTGACAACGGAAGAGCAATACTTTGTTTTTCTGATTATTTTATAACCCTATGTTCTACCCGGAGCATAATGGTTCTTATCTTCAGGGCCTTATTGTTTATGCTTGCACAATCTTTTTCAATTAATCAAAGGGCGTTTTTTCTGCATTCAAATATTGTGATCCTTATTTTTCATGTTTTATGTTTAACAATAAAATGGCAATGTGGCTTTGTGCTTGTTTTGCATATCATTTTAAGCATTTAACCATTATCATTGCAGGATTCACATTGCAGATGACACTGCCAGAGACATCTATGACTCGCTTCGACTTCGACAATCCGATATTTCAAGCTGAAGAAGAGATTGATGAAGATGAAGACTTACCAGAAGAGCTAGTTAGACTTTTGAAACAGGAAAAAAGGGTTATTCTGCCTCATCAGGAGGAAATCGAGGTTATTAATTTGGGTTCTGAGGAAGTTGTGAGGAATGTTCGGATAGGGGCTGCGCTGCAGAGTGACATCAAGCAAAGATTGGTTGAAATGCTCCGTGAGTATGGTGATATCTTTGCTTGGTCATACGAAGACATGCCCGGGCTTGACACAGACATTGTTGTACATCGCTTGTCGTTGCATGAATAGTGTCCTCCAGTCAAGCAGAAGCTCCGGCGTACGAGACCAGATATGGCTGTGAAAATTAAGGAAGAAGTCCAGAAGCAGTTGGACGCAGGATTTTTAACCGTTACAACTTACCCTCTGTGGGTCGCCAGCATCGTGCTTGTGCCTAAGAAGGATGGTAAGGTACGGATGTGTGTCGATTACAGAGATTTGAATAAAGTGAGCCCGAAAGACGATTTCCCGCTCCCCCACATTGACGTATTGGTTGATAATACTGCTCAATATTCTGTGTTTTCCTTCATGGACGGTTTTTCCGGTTATAACCAGATCAAGATGACACCAGAGGATATGGAGAAAACGACGTTTATCATGCCGTGGGGGACTTTCTGTTATAAGGTAATGCCTTTTGGGTTGAAAAATACAGGGGCAACCTATCAGCGGGCTATGGTCACTTTGTTTCATGATATGATTCATCATGAGATCGAGGTATATGTTGATGACATGATAGCAAAGTTGCAAACGGAGGAAGAACATCTGGTTAACCTGTTGAAGTTGTTTGAGTGGCTCAGGAAATTCAGATTGAGGTTGAACCCTAACAAGTGTACTTTCGGGGTCAGGTCAGTAAAGTTGTTGGGGTTCATTGTTAGTGAAAAAGGAATCGAGGTTGATCCTGCAGAAATAAAAGCTATACAAGATATGCCAGCGCCGAAAATGGAAAAAGAGGTTCGTGGTTTTTTGGGGAGATTGAACTACATTGCCCGGTTCATATCTCATCTCAAAGCCACGTGTGAACCCATGTTCAAATTGCTAAAGAAAGATCAGGCGGTCGTCTGGAATGAAAACTGCCAAAGGGCATTTCATAAGATAAGAGAATATTTGCAGGAACCTCCGATACTGATACCCCCAGTCACTGGAAGACCTTTGATAATGTATCTAATGGTTCTTGAGAACAACATGGGTTGTGTTCTCGGTCAGCATGACAAGACTGGAAGAAAAGAGCATGCAATATACTATATGAGTAAAAAGTTCACAGATTGTGAGTCTCGGTACTCGATGTTGGAGAATACGTGTTGCGCACTCGCATGGGCTGCCAAACGTTTGAGATAGTATATGCTTAATCATACAACCATGCTGATTTCAAAGATGGATCCGATTAAATACGTCTTCGAAAAGAAAGCACTTTTTGGAAGAATTGCCAGGTGGCAGATGGTACTGACAGAGTACGATATTCAATATGTTTCCCAGAAAGCTATAAAGGGGAGTGTTCTGTCAGAGTATCTTGCTGAACAGCCGATCGAAGACTATCAACCTATGAAATTTGAATTTCCTGACGAAGACATCATGTATCTGAAGACGAAAGATTGTGATGAACTGTTGCCTAACGAAGGTCCTGAGCGTGGCTCCCAGTGGCAGATGATATTTGATGGTGCTGTTAACTCGTACGGTAGTGGAATTGAGGCAATCATCACGACTCCCTATGGTTCTCATATACCATTCACTTTCAGGTTGACATTTCCCTGCACCAACAATGAAGCGGAGTATGAAGCGTGCATCATGGGGTTGGAAGAAGCTATTGATCTGAAGATCAAGAACCTAGATGTGTACGGCGATTCAGCACTAGCTGTAAATAAAATTAAAGGAGAATGGGAGACCAGGCAACCCAATCTGATTCCTTACATGAACTATGCAAGGAGGTTGTTGCCATTCTTTGATCGTGTAGAGTTACATCACGTGCCGAGAACGGAGAACCAGATGGCAGATGCTCTGGCGAAGTTGTCCTCGATGTACAAGGTAAACTATTGGAATGATGCTCCAAAAATAGTCATCTCACGCCTTGATAGGTCGGCGTTTGTATTTTCCATTGAGGAAGCCTCTAATGGCAAGCCATGGTTTTATGACATCCAGAACTTTCTTAAGAAATAAGAATATCCGCCAGGGGCGTCGACCCAGGATAAGAAGACTCTGAGAAGGTTGTCTAGCAATTTTTATCTGAACCAAAATGGTGTACTCTATAGGAGGAATTATGAATTGGTGTTACACAGATGCATGGACGAGAAAGAAGCAAGCTTGCTTATGGAAGAGGTCCACGAAGGAGCCTTTGGTACGCATGCCGGTGGACATGCCATGTCTCGAAAGTTGTTACGACCAGGGTATTATTAGCTGACGATAGAATCTGATTGTTTCAAATATGCGAAGAAATGCCATAAATGCCAGATTTATGCAAACAAGATTCATGTGTCGTCGTGTCCTCTGAACTTCGTGGCATCTCCTTGGCCCTTTTCCATGTGGGGCATTTACATGATTGGCAAGATTGAGCCTACCGCATCCAATGGACATTGTTTCATTTTGGTTGCCATTGACTACTTTACCAAGTAGGTGGAAGCAGCCTCCTATGTGAATGTCACGAAGAAAGTTGTAGCCAGATTTATCAAGAGGGACATCATCTGTAGATACGGAGTGCCTGAAAGAATCATTACTAATAATGGTTTGAACTTGAACAATAAGATGATGAAGGAACTGTGCCAGAGTTTTAAAATTGAGCATCATAATTCATTGCCCTATCGTCTGAAGATGAATGGCGCTGTTGAAGCGGCCAACAAAAATATCAAAAAGATAGTGTAGAAGATGGTTGTAACCTTTAAAGATTGGCATGAGATGTTTACCTTTGCATTGAATGGTTATCATACTACGGTACACACTTCAACTGGGGCAACTCCTTTCTCGCAGGTGTATGGTATGGAAGTTGTCCTACCATTAGAAGTCGAGATTCCTTCTCTGAGAGTTCTGGTCGACGTCAAGCTCAATTAGGAAAAATGGGTAAAGAACGGATTGAATTAGCTTAGCCTGATGGGTGAGAAAAGGCTAGCGTCTATTGCATATGGTTGGTTGTATCAGAGCCGGATGAAGAAAGCTTTCGATAAGAAGGTGCGCCCTCGAAGCTTTCAGACGGGCGATCTTGTGTTGAAAAAGATTCTCCCTCCATAAACAGATCACAGGGGCAAATGGACTCCCAACTATGAAGGTCCACAAATCGCACGAAAGGTCTTCTCCGGAGGAGCCTTGCTGTTATCCACCATGGATGGTGAGGATTTTACATCCCCTGTGAAAGCAGACGCAGTTAAAAAATACTTTGCTTAAAGAGACCCGCTAGAACGAAAAAAGAATATCCAGGCAAAAATGGGGCATCCCGGCGAACCATAAAAAGAATGGGTTCAGGAAAAAGTTAGGGATATAAAAGAAAAAAATGTAAACCCACAAAGTTGAAAACCTGAAAAGGCGACTTTGGAAAAAATGGGTATCCCAGTGAATTGAAAACCCGAAAGGGCGGTTCACGCGAAATTTAGGGATTTTAAAAAGCAAATGACTGCGGTCTGTGTGTGATCTTCAGAGCTTAGTGGATTCAGGGAGGACTTGAGGGCCGTTTATCTGAATCAATCTCTTCTGAAGATGAAGCATCGGTGAAGCATCGAAGCCATGCAATTCATAGATGGATCAACTTATGGTGTTCGTCTATGCCACATTGCCGTCATTCTGTACTTTTCTGTGCATTTATGTATATTTTTGCGCAGCTTCCTCTTTTCAAGGGTTGCACCTGTTGTAAAATCGTGCCTATTTACAGGCCCATCTATCAATAAAACATATACTATTCAGTAATTGTTTTGTTTTGCTTTAGCCTTACTGTTTTGTTTGCAAAAAAACGCCCGATGTTTTTGATAAACTGTGCATACATAAACTTGCAGGCTTTACCAATAATCGTTAAAACTTTGAGTTATTTGAACAACGTCACAGATGATGACTGAGATAGGTCCTTTGTACATGATATCTTGTCTGTTGGTTCATTTTTGCAGGGTCGTTGCCCTTGGGCCAGTGTGTCAGAGGTGTATCTCCGGTACGATCACCACTTTCCCCCCAGGTATTGAAGTTTGAACATCTCTATCCCCTGTAGAGTTGTATGCAGATGGAGCAAGCAGATTAAGTGTGTACGTTTTTTTCCAGCAATTGATCGGTGCACATTTAACTCTTCGCAGTTTGACACCGAAGTCTCTGGTAGAGTAAGGTTATCCCTAAAGGTTCGAGTTTGATATCCCTCATGCAAATCAGGTTAAGTCTGTATGCACTCATTCCCCAACAGTTTAGACTAAGGTCTCCGACAAATTGATATCCCCCTCGCAGGTCAGGTATGTACCTTTGTTCCCTTGCAGGTGCGCCTATACTCCCCAGCGAGTCGAGATGGGATTTCTCCCTAGCAAGTAGAGATGGGATTTCTCCCCACAGAGCTTGAACGTATAACTATGTACCCCCTCAGAGTTCAAATTATTGACTCATCCCCAAGCAGAGGTTGGCATTGTTTCCCTCGTCGGGCGATCCCTAGTAGAGTTGGATTTTCTCTCTTGCAGGATTGTAGAGTTGTCTCTATCCTCAGCAAAGTCAGCATGAAGTAGTTCTATTTCCCTGCAGAAATAGACTATTTCCCATCGAAGTCGGTAAGTTTGTGATTCCCCGGCAGAGATAGATTGTTCCTCAAGTGAGTAATTCCCGGCAGGTTGCATTTTGACTTTTTCCCCGGTAAGTCATCACTCTCAAGTAAGTATCGGTGGTTGATTTCGGATTCCCCGTAGAGTTGTTGATTCCCCCAGTAGGGTGAGGTTGAATCTGTTTCCAATGTCTGGTTGTCTATCCGACATAATTGTTTTTCCCCCAGAAGAGTTGTATTCTGGAGAGCCGCTCAGGATGTTTTCCTCAGCAGGCTTTGATGTGAATCCCCAGTTGAGTTTGAACTTCTTGTTCTCGTAAGAACTTTGTTCCCCAGTAGAGAAGCCGTCCAAAGCTCGTTTCCCTGTTTAAGTCCAGTTGTGATTGGCATGGGTTAACCTTTTCCCCAGCAGGGTGGACTTGGGTTTTCTTCAGCATTTATTTTGCTGGTTCGATTCTGTTGCATTTTGCATTCTATGCATAGCATCCTCCAAATGCGTAGCATTTCCATTTTGTATGGAGCATTATACCATTTTCAAACATACGCATGTGAAACATAAGCAATATGGTTGCCTCTTTGTTTGCAGGTATATCTCCGATAGATGACTGATATCTTTGCCCGAATGGTATCCAGACTATACTCTTATCTTTGATGGACGCGTTCCTCTTATCATATGTTTCTCCCCACCAGAGTTGCTTGGTTAAGTTTCTCTCTTTCCCAGCGGAGTACTCTTGTGATTTATCAAGATGTTTATCAGCTTCGGTTGATCCGACCTTTGGGTTCGATGCTCGCTTTTATTTAGAGAATTCCTGGCGGCGATGTCAGATGTCCTTACCTCTGGGTTCAATGCTCGCTTGTATTTAGCGAATGCCTGGCGGCGATGTCAGAAGTCCTTACCTTTGGGTTGGTTGCTCACTTTTATTTAGCAAATTCCTGGCAGCGATGTCAGAAGTCCTTACCTTTGGGTTGGTTGGTCGCTTTTATTTAGCGAATGCCTGGCGGCGATGTCAGATGTCCTTACCTTTGGGTTCGATGCTCGATTTTATTTAGCGAATGCCTGGCGGCAATGTCAGATGTCCTTACCTTTGGGTTCGATGCTCGCTTGTATTTAGCGAATGCCTGGAGGCGATGTCAGAAGTCCTTACCTTTGGGTTGGTTGCTCATTTTTATTTAGCGAATTCCTGGAGATGATGTCAGAAGTCCTTACCTTTGGGTTCGATGCTCGCTTTTATTTAGCGCATGTCTGGCGGCAATGTCAGAAGTCTCTATCTTCGGATTTGGTGTTTGTGGTTTATCAAGTAGGATACCTGATGGCAAGGTCAGAGGTGGTTTTCGACTTGATACAGATGCCTAGCGGCGATGTCAGGTGTATCAACTTCGTAGAGTCCTGACGGAGAAGTCAGATGTTTCTCAACTGCGTGGATGCCTGACAGTGAGGTCAGATGTTTTATCCCCTACAGATGCTTGACGGTGATGTCAGGTGTATCAACTTCGTAGATTCCTGACGGCGATGTCAAATGTTTCTCAACTGCGTGGATGCCTGACGGCGAGGTCAGATGTTTTATCCCCTGCACATGCCTGGCGGCGATGTCAGGTGTATCAACTTCGTAGATTCCTGACGGTGATGTCGGATGTTTCTCAACTGTGTAGATGTCTGACGGTGAGGTCATATGTTTTATCCCCTGCAGATGCCTGGCGGCGATGTTAGGTGTATCAACTTCGTAGATTCCTGACGGCGATGTCGGATGTTTCTCAACTGCGTGAATACTTGACAGCGAGGTTAAATGTTTTAGTTCCCGCATATTCCTGGCGGCGATGTCAGATGTGTATCAGCTTCGTGGATTCCTGGCGACGATGCTCTATGTTGATCCGACCTTTGGATTTGTTACTCACTTTTATCTAGCGAACTTCTGGCGGCGATGTCAAAAGTCCCTGTATCCGGATTCGATACCTGTTTTTATTTAACGGATGTCTGGCGGCGATGTCAGATGTTTCTTCCCAGCTGTGTGTTAGGTCGATCGGTTTACTACTTATTAGGTTCAATGGTTCTGACGGTGATGTCAGATGCTTTATCGAATTGATGTCAATGCGTGGCAGCGAGGTCAGAGGCCTGACGGGGAAGTCAGAGATATCTTCTTTCAAAATGGATGTTATTACTTGACGGCGAGGTCAGATGTTTTTCTAAATTGATGCAGAGGCCCGACGGCGAAGTCAGAGGTTCATTATCCGCCGTATGATAGCAGATGTTTTCCCGATTTAGTGTTGATGCTTGACGACGATGTCAGATGATCTTTCCGAATTAGTGTCATTGTCTAGCGGCGATGTCAGACGATTCTTCCGACTATGTGTCGATGTTGCAACCATCAATTCAGTTATTTCCGAAGATGTTCATCCCCAATTAGAGTTTGGAGTTTATTTCTGCGGTTGGAAAATTTATGGGTTATTTAGTATTCAACCTTCTTTTACCTTGATTTTTTGAAAGCCGATCGCTTTTCACTCATCCAGGTCCAAGTCGCTTGAATAGGGACAGCTGTTGTACCCTAAAATTTGCCCAACCTTTTCTTTACTTGGCTTATGTTTTCACTGCATTGTTCTAGCATTTATTTTCTACATTTCTGCATTTCTACATATCATAGCATTGGTTCTTGAGGCTGGGGGTCAAGGTTTTCGTGTGGCTAAAGGTTTTCTTTGGTGCGAAAGACCAAACAGCGAGCGTTAGAGACTTCGACATTTAGTTTTCCCAGTGATCGGGCGGTCGATTTTATTTTGCAGGATATTTTTAGATAAAAAGATAGCATTCAAGCTATATCGAGCATTCACAAGGTTATAGAATTCAAGAACAAGTTTCAGAAGCATAACAGAGCTCAAAACGATTAAAAGTAGACCATTGTGCAGGTTTCCCTCCAAAAGGCGCCAAATTCAAATTTTTGAAGGTGTTAATCGATTAACCAAATGGTTAACCGATTAACCAAGTCAAAAACAGGTCAAATTCAAATATTCAAGGTTGTTAATCGATTAACCATATGGTTAACCGATTAACTAGTGCAAATTTCTGCTCTGCACGTGAATTTTCAAGTGAATTCACTTTGGGGTCCATTTTGATCATTCTTGAAGTTGATTTTACACTAAAGGAAGGATCTAGAACTATTTAAAATTTTGGTGAACTTTTAAATCATTTCAAGTTCCCTCCAAATTCCCATTCCTAATTCCATGCCATTTTTCACAAACCATATTCCAAACCTCATTTGGATCCTAACCTAAGGGGTATTTAATTGATTTACTCCAAACCTCACACATCTAATCCTCATAATTTCATTCTCATTTCAGAATTCATTCTCATTCTCTCAATTTGCTCCCAACTTTTCACTCTCAAAACCTCTACCAAAGCTTGTCTCACCTTGAATTCTCCGATTCTCCATTGGAATCATTGATTCCTAAGAGCTAAACCTTCGTCCTTCATCATCATCATCTCCATTTTTCCATTCAATTTTCGTGCAAGTTTGGATCTGAATTTTGGAGTTGGTTTGGAGTAGCTTATTTGAGTGGATCTTGCTTAATTTTGGTTGATCATCACTTCTACTACAAGAATACACTCGGATCTTGAAGGAATTCCGAATTTCTAGCTTGGATCTGCTTAATTGGAGTAAATCAACAATTACCGAAGCAATTCTCCGCTTCGTAGGTTGGAATTCTTGATTCGATTTTGTTTTTGAGTTTATTTGCATAATTATCATGTGAATCTTCATTTTCGATTGATTTTGCTAATTTGATTCATATGATCTGTGATCTTGCTGGTTTAATGTGTTTACATGTTGATTGGACCACTATTTTCTGGTTTAAATTCGTGCATAATTGATTATGTGATTATTCAGATTATTGAATAAGTGCTTATGTGCTGAAAATGATGTTATCTTGCTATTTTTCTGCTTCTGGCACAGTGTTAACTGATTAACCAACACGATTTTTCAAATTTTCAGGCATTTTTGATTGGTTAATCGATTAACCCCTGGCGTTAATCGATTAACAATGTGCCAACAGGCCTGTTTTGATGTTTTTCATGCTTGTTTTGGTGTCGTTTCACTTCGAATCTTCATGGATCAGTATGATGAACTAGGAGTGAGATGTTTTAGATATATGTCGTTGTTCTTGATTGTTTAATCATGATTTCTCCGACACGCGTGTGTTCGTTTTCCACTTGAATGCATACTCTCGTATATGTTGTTCAAAGTAATGTTTATCATTGGTCTTTGCATGAGTTTGAAGAATGATTCGGTTGAGACGTGCTTGTGGTGGCTGCTATCCCACACTTTTTCCTCCCGCTTTTCTTTGGTGATTGATGCTTGAATGGTTTTAGGGGTCATGACTTCTCCCATTGCATCTCACTTTTGGCTTGAACTTGTTTAAGCTCATTTGTATGCTTTTGTGTGCTTGTTTGATTTCTTTTGTATGCATTCTTTCTTTCTTCTTCTTTGCATATCTCATTTGCATGCTTGAGGTTGAGATGTGCTTGTGGTGGTGTTTTACCCCACACTTTGTCCCTCCCTCACTTTCATTCTAATTGTGCATTACATGTTTGCATACTCGCATTGTTCTTATCTTTTGCTTTATTCTTCTCCTCTTTTCTTTGCCATGTTCCCTTAGGATCTCTAATCTTCCTTGTTTAACGTTGATTATGATAGACCTTAGGCTTGAACCCATGCATGATAACATTAGGTAGTGTTCCCTTTCATCCCAATTATAGGTACACTTTGCATGAGAACATTAGGTTGAGTCTTAGTCTCCCTTTAGAGTGTCTCTCTCTTCTCATCTTCAAATTCTCTTAAAACACTTAATAAAGGTTAATGAACGTTGTACGTTACGAGCCTTAAGTACTTGGGGAATGGTGATTGGGGGGCTTCCTCTCAATTTCTTAGAGTGTTTAGTGTACGTCCTTAGGACGATATGCAACGCATTCGCTCCTAAGTCATAGTCTTTAGTGCAACATGAATTACAAACAATAATCAATGCACTTCTTCTCTAAAAAACACAAAAACAAACTTCAAACCTTTGTATCCTTCGGGATCTTAATTTGGAAAACCTTTTTCATAAGGAGAGTTTTGTTAACTCTTGGTTCTACCGCAAACAGGTAACGCCTAAGTCTCCAATGGTCGATTTGCATACACCTAACTGCTAGAACTAAGCTTTAACCCTACTCGGGCCTAAAACATTTTGAACCAACCGGTGTTCTTGTTAACCCGAACTACGTTTGCTCTGATTTCTCGTACCAGACAAGAATACGTAGGCACAAGACAACGATGTCTTGGCGAGAAACCTTCCCCCATCTTTCACCCGTAGTTAGCCGAACTATGTTGACTCTGACTTTCCCATTGCAAGAGGGAATACATAGGCATAGAGCGGCGACGTTCTATCGAGTCTCTTTTCTTTTCTTTTGTCCCTGAGTCGTAGCTTAGATAGTAAACACCCTTTTAGAAAGACAACAGAGTGTGGATCCCGTCAAGTACGACGGACGTGAGGGGTGCTAATACCTTCCCCTTGCGTAACTGACTCCCAAACCCGAGATATGGCTGCGATGACCTGTCTTTTCCTATTTTCGTTAGGTTTTCTTTGATCGTTTACTTTCCCTCTTCTGGGATAAATAACGAACAGTGGCGACTCTTCTGTCCTTGTCAGCCCCTCTTCGCAGAGATGCGACACTCGGCGACGCAGAAATAGTAAAAGTCTTGTACGGAATTGAGATTATCGCAACCTCATTCCTCTCTTCAGTCACTATTTCCTCAGTCTGTTTCTCAGCAACCCTGTCAAATTGCAAGACTCCATCATTAATCATCCTCTAAATATGGTCCTTCAGCTTCTCACATCCCTCCGGATGGATCAAACATTCATCACAAGTCTCATCACAACCCGGGGATACACCTCTCTTCAACAACTTGTCTTTTACAAAGCTTAGCGGCGTCTTAAATTCATTGACATCTGACACCAGATTCAAATTCTCATCTTCAATGATAGAACTGACTCCGGCTGCCCCATAATTGGGCATGGGGTTCTGCACGACATTGGGCGTGTCGTGAAATTTTTTTATAGATTTGCTATCCATCAAGTCTTGAACCTTGTGTTTAAACGCCTTACAGTTGCCAATATTGTGACCCGGTGCACCTGAATGAAACTCACAACGAGCATTGACATCGTACCCAGGAGGTGGTGCACTTGTCAGCGGAGCTAAGGTTCTCTTCTATATCAACTGCAACTGCAGCAAGTGATGAAGCAATTGAGAATATGGCATTGGAGGTGCGTCAAACTGCCTATTGACGGTTCTCCTGTGATCTTGAAATTGTCTGGGCGCATAATTTTGTTGATTCTGTTGCTGCTGTGGCTGTTGTTTTGGTATGACCGGTATTGTGATACTTGAAACCTGCTGCTGCTGACGGTATTGTTGATGTTGATTTCTATTTTTGTTCCGAGAACTAGACATTGCGTTAGTCTCACCTTCCTTCTTTTTATTGCCAAACGGCTTCCTTCCTCCTCCGGCTGAGGATCCTTCGCCATCATGAATTTTACCAAGCTTAATGCCATTCTCCACTCTCTCCCCAGTAATAATCAGATCAGAAAAGCTACCTGACATACTACTGATCAACTTCTCATAATATACGCCTGACAATGTAGCAACAAACATATCAATCAATTCTCGCTCCACCATGGGAGGCTGCACCCTGGCTGCTAGCTCACATCACCCCTCGGCGTACTCTTTGAAGCATTCGTTGTTCTTCTGGGAAAGATTCTGCAGCTGGACCCTGTTTGGCGCAAGGTCGTTATTATACTTATAGTGTTTCACAAAGGCTTCAGCTAAGTCCCTCCAACTGCGGATATTAACCGGTTTCAAGCTCATATACCACTCAAGAAAGGGTCCAGAAAGGCTGTCTTGGAAAAAATGCATCAGGAATTTTTCATCATCTGAGTAAGCGGACATCTTATGATAATAAGAGCGCAAATGAACCCGAGGACAAGTTGTGCCTTTGTATTTGTCGAAGTTGGGAACTTTGAACTTTAATGGTACTTTCAAGTCTGGGATCAGCCCTAGATTGGCCATGTCCAGTCCCATGGAGTTCTGATTTTCAAAAGATTTCATCTTCTCTTCAATCAGCTTAATCCTCTTATCAGCCTCAGATGGCAAACCAACACCAACATCACGCAGAGAGAATGCATCTTCCTGCTGATCTTCCTCCCACTGAGGAACATTGTTGCCATGCATAGCACACACCACCTCAGGGATTCCACCTGCATTACCTCTGCCCGGAGGGATAACTATTGTAGGAATAGCATGAGCATGTGGCGTACCATCACCACGAGGAGGATTAGCAGCACTTCCTCCGTGAAGCACACCATTATTTTAAACTATGGCAATCAATGGTTGTACCAAGGCCCTTAGTTGCTCCTGACCATTTGCCACACCCTGCATTAAGTCCATAAATTGGGCCATCCTGTCCCTAAGATCCTGCATCTCAGCCTGCATCCGTTCCATGACCTTGCGTTGATTCCCTCTGGTACCGTAATGGTGAATTGTCAGATTTTTTATCCTGAAACAAACTAACAAACCACAGGAAATAAGGTTAATGGTTCTGATGCACCTGCTATGCAAAAAAGCATAATGATGCAAAAATGCAGACATGTATCTATGCATTAGGGAGATTTCCCATTCGATTCTAGTTCCGAGACAACAGCACAACACTGGAGAACCCATAGACAAGCATAGAGCAAAACCCCCTCATACATAAACAAGAGCCCACAAGGCAATGTACAAGTACAAAACTGAGTACAATAGAATCAACAGTGATCTCAACCAACAGGTCTGGTGATGGTCAATATACAACAATATAGCAACAGACTACAAAGAGAATGAAAATCTATCAACTACGATGACAAAACTGAAAATCATCTAGCAGCTCCTTCATCTCGGGATGATCTGGTCTGATAAGCAATCCCTGAATGAGTGAATCTCTCTGGCTAATAGTAGTCTATAAACCCTAAGCGTAATCCTCTCAAGCTCCCTCACCAAAGACCTCCTCAAGCTTGCACTTCTTCGTATAAGCTCTAGCCCTGTAATCCTCCAAGGTTGCAATAGCTTCATTCAATATGTAGTCACTGTCACGTCGAAGCGAGGCTTCTGCTGCAATCCTCTCATCCTTCAAGGTAAGCTGAGTCTTCAACTTGGAAATCTGTAGCTTCAATTCATCCTCACGCTCCTTGTTGTTGGTAAGAGTAACACTCAACTGTGTATTGAACTTGGAGATCTCCAGATAAGCTCTATCCAACTCCTTCTTCTTAGAAGTAAGAACGTCACTGACAGCCTTCAAATCTAAAACCAAACATTTTCGAGCGTGAATCGCTTTGGTCAAATCTGTACCCAACTTGTTCACCAGCTTAGTTTGCTTCTTAGCTGCATAAGTAGCATCATTCTTCTCACTCCAGAGCTGAGTAATCTCTTTCTCCAACTCCTCATTAGCCTTGCGCAACTCTTCTTTCTCAGACCACAATTGGTTATACCTCTGGATGTCAATAGTAGTAGGCTCCTCGATCATCAGGGGATATAGAGGCTCATGAGATGGAAAATGCATCAATACTCTCTCTGCTCTCTCCTGGATCCATGTGACATAAGGGTCATAGGCTCGACTGTTACTGTTTCGCAATGAAACTTTCCCTTTCCTATGAATACTACTCCAAGCATGCTCCACTCTAGCCAAAGTATCACCCTCCAGCAAACCTGTGAGATACAGAGATTCCTGTATCTCCTCTTCCTGAGGAGAATCTCTCAAAGCGTACCAAAACTGTCTGACAACAAGGATGGGTTAGAGTTGATGCACCCTTTCCTTCTGACCAACGGGACGTTAGGAAATCCACCACAACTATAAATGATCTCAGTACCTAGTATGTCTCTATCAAACCAGATAATGTTATCAGCAGTCAATCCCATCAACCTCTCAGACCACTCTAGGGTACCTGGACCTGATTTGGGAAGGTGACTAACAAACCACCTGTACAACAAAGGTACGCAACAAGATATGTTCTTCCCTCTTCGGTTCTCATTCTTATAGTGAACGGAATGATAAACGTCTCCTAGAAGCGTAGGTACAGGATTCCCTGAAGCAAAGATGTGGAACGCATCCAAATCTACAAAATCTGGAATATTAGGAAAAAACATGATACCATAGATACACAATGCTAAGATAGCATTAAACACAACCCAACAACCATCTTTGGTGAACTGCTGAGCCTTATCAACCAGAAAAGATAAAGGAAAACCAGACACCCCGTTTCTCTTAGCCACATTCCCCTTCAGCTCAGAAACATCCAAATGCAGAGCAGCAGCAAGTTTAACCAGATCAGGCTCAGCGTCAGTGTGATAGAATGGCATCTGATCCAATATAGCTACCCCCAACAACACAGAGAACTCTTCAAGGGTAGGTACCAACATATAATCTAGAAACAAGAAACACCTCAGCTGAGGATCATATAACTGAAGCAAAGTATAGAGACCACCCAACTCATATACTGAAGGCTTGCAGACACAGCTCAAGAGCTTCCCATAAGATTCCTTGAAATCTTCCATCACCTTCTTGTCAGCCACATAAATCAAACTCAGTAAAGATCCAATATCCGGAGTAGGAAACCTATAAGCCACTGTCTTCTTCAAGGTATGCTCCATGTTTGAGGAGAAGTAAGATCACTAGAATCGAGAAGAAAATATGCACCTGCAACATAAATACATGTCAATGAAAATGCAAATGCAGCATGGGATCAAGATTGTCGTGTTGTTGATCGAGAAGAACCAGCGCTTCACTTTAACAAGAACATAGCACATGACCCACTGTATCAAGTTCACAGGTTCATTATGACAAGAAAACCAGGGTAGGTTGGAGGTTAAAGTTACCTACATAACCCTCCCAACTCATAGGTATGAACCTATCACTGATAAAGGTACGACATCCTATGCGGTCATCAGCGTCACAGACTTTCGAGAAATGATGATACATTCACCATTTCTGGTTTGGCATCATAATCTCACGAAGCGGCCTCACTTAGCTGACTTCCAAATGATCGGTCCCTAGAGTCGACAATCTTCAAATCTAAAATCCTCTCAACGGTCCAATGGACTGGAAAGGAAGTCATCAAAGAGAATCTCGTCTGAGCGCGAATTTCATGGGAACTAGTGCATGCCAAACATACAGGTTCACCACTACTTTCCACTTCTAATGCTATGTTGTACTCAAGCCTGGGTTTGGCTTCTCACTCAATGGAACATTCCCCCCAACAGCACATCAAAATTGATATATACAATGCTGAAAGTAAAAATGCAATAAAGATAAAATACAACACATACACCCAAAGATAAACAAACAAGCGCTAATATTGACTCGCATAAGGAACTAGAGATCCTCAACAGAGTTGCCAGCTGTCGCATCGCTACGAAAAGGGGTCGGCAAGGACAGATGAGTCGCCACCATTCGTTATTTATCCCAAAAGAGGGAAAGGAAACGATCGGAGAAAACCTAACGAAAACAGGAGAAGACAGGTCATCGCAACCAAATCTTGGGTTCGAGAGTCGGTTACGCAAGGGGAAGGTATTAGTACCCGTCACGTCCGGCGTACTCGATGGGATCCACGCTTGTTATCTATCTAAAGGGTGTTGAACTATCTAAACTATAGGCCACAGGGACAAAAGAAAAGAAAAGAGACTCGATAGAGCATTACCGCTCTATGCCTACATACTCCCTCGTGCAATGGGAAAGTCAGAGTCAACGTAGTTCGGAAAACTACGGGTGAAGGTAGGGCAAGGTTGCTCGCCAAGACATCACCGTCTTATGCCTACGTATCCTCATTTGGTACGAGAAATTAGAGCAAATGTAGTTCGGGCTAACGAGAACACCGGTTGGTTCAAATGTTTTACCCGAGTAGGGTTAAAACTTAGTTCTAGCAGTTAGGTGTATGCAGCTCGACCATTGGAGACTTAGGCGTTACCTGTTTGCGGTAGAACCAAGAGTTAACAAAACTCTCCTAATGAAAAAGGTTTCCAAATTAAATCACGAAGGATAAAAAGGTTTGATATTTGTTTTTGTATTTTTTAGGCAAGAAGTGAATTGAATTTGATTTGTAATTCATGTTGCACTAAAGACTATGACTTAGGAGAGAATGCGTCACATATTGTCCAAAGGACATATGCTAAACACTCTAGACAATTGAGAGGAGGCGCCCGAGTCATCATTTCCCAAATGCTTAAGGATCGTAGCGTGCAACACAAATTATCCTTTATTAGATGACTTGAGAAAGTTTGCAGATGAGAAGAGAGACACAACTCTAAAGGGAGACTAAGACTCAACCTAATATTCTCATACAAAGTGTACCTATGATTGGGATGAAGGGGGATGTTACCTAATGTTATCATGCATGGATTCAATCCTAAGGTCTATCATAATCAATCTTGAACAAGAGAGATTAGAGGTCCTAAGGGAACATGGAAAAGAAGAAAGAAGAAGGAAGCATGAGATAAATAAAGTATGCAAACATGCAATGCAACACAAAGATGAAGAGGGAGGAAAAAGGTGTGGGGTAACAACCACCACAAGCACATCTCAACCTCTTCAAGAAAATAAGGATATGCAAAACAAATATGAGAAATGCAAACAAATGAGCTTAAACAAGTTCAAGCTAAAAGTGAGATGAAATGGGAGAAGTCATGACTCCTACAACCATTCAAGCATCAATCACCGAAGAAAAGTGGGAGGAAAAAGTGTGGGACAACAGCCACCACAAGCACATCTCAACCAAATCATTCTTCATACTCAAGCAAGACCAAAGATAAACATCACCTTGAACATTATATACGAGAGTATGCATTCAAGTGAAAAACGAAAGTGCATCGGAGCAAACATGATTAAATAATCAAGAACAGCAACACAATATCCAAAACATCCCACTCCTAATGCATCACACTGATCCATGAAGATTCAAAGTGGAATGACATCAAAACAAGCATGAAAAACAGCAAAACAGGCCTGCTGGAACAGTGTTAATCGATTAACACCAGGGGTTAATCGGTTAACCATTCAAAAATGCCTGAAAATTTGAATATTCGTGTTGGTTAATCGGTTAACCAATTGGTTAATCGGTTAACACTGTGCCAGAAGCAGAAAAACAACACAACAACATTTTCAACAAATAAGCACTTATCCAATAATCTGGTTGATCACATAATCAATTATGCACGAAATTAAACCAGAAAACAGCGATTCAATCAACATGTAAACATATTAAACTAGAAAGATCACAGATCATATGAATCAAATTTAGCCAAATCAATCGAAAATGAAGATCCACATGATAATTATGCAAATAAGTTCAAAAACAGAATCGGATCAAGAATTCCAACCTACGAGCGGAGAATTGCTTTGGTAATTGTTAATTTACTCCAATTAAGCATATCCAAGCAAGAACTCCATAATTCTTTCAAGATCCAAGTGATTACTTGTAGTAGAAATGAAGATCCACCAAAATTAAGCAAGAATTATCCAAATAAGCTCCTCTCGATCAACTTCAAAATTCAGATCCACAATAGCACGAAAATTGAATGGAGAATTGGAAATGATATGGATGAAGGATGAAGGCTTTAGCTCAAGAACTCGATGATTCCAATGGAGAATCAAGGAATTCCAAGAAAGAGCTTTAATGGAGTTTTGGTGTGGAAAGTTGAGAGAGAATTGAGAGAATGAGAGTGAATTCTGAAAATGAAATGGAATTATGAGGATTGTTTTTTTTTGTGAGGTTTGGAGCAAATCATTTAAATACCCCTTAGGTTTGGATCCAAATGAGGTTTGGAGTGTGGTTTATGAAAATTGAAATAGAATTAGGAATGTGAATTTGGAGGGAGTTTTAATTAATTTGAAAATTAACCAAAATTCAAAATGGTTCTAGATCCTTCCCTTGGTGTAAAATCAATTTCTCATGTGATCAAAATGGACCCCAAAGTGGCTTTACTTGGAAATTCACGTGCAGAGCAGAAATTTGCACTGGTTAATCAATTAACCATATGTGTTAACCGATTAGCACCTTCAAAAATTCAAATTTGGCATGATTTTTCTTTGGTTAATCGGTTAACACCTTCAAAATTTGAATTTTGGCGCCTTTTGGAGGGAAACATGCACAATTGCCTGTTTTCAACCATTTTGAGCTCTGTTCAGCCTCTGAAACTTGCTTTCAAATATTACGACCACGAGAATGCTTGAGATAGCCTGACTGCTGCCTCTTGAGCTGAAAATAACCTGCAAGATAAAATAAAGTCGATCGCTCAATCGTTGGGCCAAATAAATGCCAGAACCTCTGATGCTCACTGTTTGGCCTCTCACACCAAAGAAAGCCCTGAGCCACACGAAAACCTTGATCCCCTGTCTCAAGAACAAATGTTATGCTATGCAACAATGCAAAAATGCAAAGAAACATAAGTCAAGTACAAGAAATAGGCTAGGAAGATTTTGGGGTGCAACAGTTAGGTATGCACCTGATCTTAAAAGGAATTTTATTTCTCTTGGTGAAACTCACAAGTAAGGATATTTTTTCAAAGGAGAGAAAATCATCCTAAGAGTAATGAAAGGGTCAAAGGAAGTCTTGAGAGGCGTTAAGAAACAAGGCTTGTATACCCTTGAGGCTGAGGTTATAAGTGGTTTAGTAGATGTGGCATCCACAAAACTTGTGTCGAAGACTGAGCTATGGCATAAGAGACTTGTCCATGTCAGTGAAAGAGGTTTGGTCGAATTGTCGAAATAAAATTTGTTGGGTGGTGACAAGTTCCAAAAACTGGAGTTTTGTGCACCTTGTGTATTTGGTAAGTCCTGTAGAATGAATTTTAACAAAGGTAAACAAAAAACACATGGATCCCTTGATTACATTCATGCTAATCTTTGGGGGCCTACAAGGAATCCTTTTCAAAAGTTGGAAGACTCTGGTCGAAAACCAAACTGACAGGAAGGTAAAGAGGTTGAGGACTAAAAATGGTCCTGAATTTTGCAATGAGGGTTTTAACAGCTATTGTGCCGCGTATGGTATTGCAAGGTACATAACTACTTCAGGTACTCCCCAACAAAAGCGTTTGGCTGAAATATTTAATTGAACCATTCTAGAAAGGGTGAGGTGTATGTTGGTAAGTGCGGGATTAAAGAAGGTGTTTTGGGCAGAAGTTCTTGTGAATGCAGCATACCTGATAAATAGGTGTCCTTCGATTGCCTTGGGAATGGAGACACCTGAAGCAGTTTGGTCAGACGTCCACCTAGTTTGGACAGACTTAGAATATTTTATTGTTTAACCTATGCTTACATTAGGCAAGACAAGGTAAAACCTAAATCTCTAAGATGTATGTTTCTTGGATACCCTTAAGGAGTCAAAGCTTATAGGCTATGGTGCCTAGAGCTATGTCGTAGGAGGTGTATCACAAGTCGAGATGTAGTTTTCAATAAAGCTGAGATGGCTTTCAAGAAAATCGATGACGTTGGTCGAAGTACCAAGATCTCTGAAGAGGAGCTGGAATAGGAAGATATTCTTGTTGAGGTGGAGCACAATGATGTTAAATTGCATGACCCAAATGAAGTTGAAGAAGAAGAAGAAGCTGCTGTCGAAGATGAGGAGACTGATAATGAATACCTACTGGCAAGAGACGGGTCGGTAAGAGTCATCAAGCCAACTCAGAGACTTGGTTATGCAAATCTCATATCATATACTTTAATCTCTGCAAGTCAGGTTATAGATGAAGAACCCATAGACTATAAGGAAGTTATGAGGATTATAGACAAGACTGAATGGCTGAAAGCCATGAATGATGAGATGAAATCTCTCCTTGATAATAAAACTTGATAGTTGATCAAGAAACCTGCAGGGGCCAGGTTCGTCAGTTATAAGTGCATCTTTAAGGTTAAGGAAGGAATCAAAGAAGTGATGTCGAAGTGTTTTAAAGCAAGTTTCGTTACTAGGGAGTTCACTCAAAAAAAAGGTTTCGACTTCAATGATGCATTCTCACCTTTTGTAAAGCATAGATCCAATAGAATGTTGTTAGACATGGTGGCAAAGTTCGACATAGAACATGAACAGATGGATGTGATGATAGCCTTCCTGTATGGTGATCTAGATGAAACAATCTTGATGAGGCAACATGAAGGGTATGCAGAAAAGGGAAAGGAATATTATGTGTGCAAGCTGAATAGGTACTTGTATAGCCTGAAAAAATCTCCTTGACAATGGAATAGGAGATTCGACAAGTTCATAGTACACACTGGTTTCACTCTGAGCCAGTTAAACCATTGTGTTTACTTCAGATTTTGACCTAGAAATTCACTTGTCATTTTTTTGCTTTATATGGATGACATCCTCGTAGCAAGCAACAGGGTCAAAGATGTTATGAAGGTGAAGGTTGAACTCAATAAGGAGTTTGACATGAAGAATTTGGGAGCTGCCTCCAGAATTCTTGGGATTGACATTCGTAGAGATAGAAAGTAGTCGAGACTATGCTTATCTCAAGAGACATACCTGAAGAAGATTCTCGACAAGTATGGTATGTCGAATTCAAAATATGGTCTAACACTGAGTAATCCTCAGTATAAGTTGAGTACGACTCAAAGTCCTAGAGATTAAGTCAAAAGAGCCTATATGAATAGCATTTCATATGCTAGTATAATAGATTCTTTGATATATGTTATGGCCTGTACAAGGCCAGACGTAACATACGGAGTGAGCCTTGTAAGTAGGTATATGGCCAATCCTGGGAAGGCATAATGGCAAGCATTAAAGTAGATTCTTAGGTAGAACAATAGGTCTCTAAGCAGAGTCATGATTTATGGTGGATCCTGTAGTGATGATAACAAAGTCAAAATCTAAGGATTTGTCGAATCTAATTATGCAGGTTGTATGGATTTCAAAAAATCTATTCCTAGATATGTGTTCACTATGTTTGGCACATCAATCAGTTGGAAAGTAACACTTCAGAAGGATGTTGCATTACCATACATTGAAGGAGAGTATATCGCTTTCACTGAAGCTGTGAAAGAAGCATTGTGGCTTGAAGGTTTTGCTAAGGAGCTGAAACTTTAAGGTCAAGTTATCACTATTAAATGTGATAGTCAAAGCGCAATACACATTTCGAAGGATTCCGTCTATCATGAGCGAACCAAGCATATCGATAGAGGCTGCACTTCATCAGAGAGATAATCGAGCATGGTGAAGTCTAAGTGCTGAAGGTTTCAACTTATGACAATGCTACTAATATGATCACCAAGACATTGCCGAATAACAAGTTTTTCCACTGGATACAACAGATAAAGTTGCATGATGAAAATTTTTTTGTTCCCTTATTAGTATAGAGTTTATTCCAAGGTGGATATTTATGGTATTTGGATCGAACTCTAGTGTCGAAAAAGGTAGTTTCGTGGTTCGACCGGAGTTATGTATTTATCGGTGGTTTTTATACTTTCATTTACTGTTAATTTTCGTTAATCTTGTCATGTTTTTATTTGCATTTTATTTATGTTTACCAAATTTTATGCTTGGTTACATTGTTTTAATGTTTTTAGGCTTAAATAAGTATTCAAGAAGGATGTCGGCAGAAAACTGGAAGAATCGCGAAGACTCGGGAAGGAAAACCCAAGGAATAGTGACCTGCTACGACCACCCGTAGTGTGTGCTACGGGAAGTAGCAGAGGTGCAACAAAAACCCCAATTTTTAGATGAAATAAACATGGAGACAGTTGTCTGCTACGGCCACTCATAGCACGTGCTACTGGTCATAGCAGACAGAGCCCCCAATCCCTTCAAAGTGCAAACTAACTCCAGCGGTCTGCTACGGGAACCCGTAGTACAGGCTATTGGTCGTAGCATACACTACAGCCACTTGTAGCACATGCTACTGGTCGTAGCAGACAGGCGTGTGATTTTTCAATCTTTCCTTTATCGGCGAGATTTGGCACTAATTGTTGAATTGGCTATGATAAGATCTGATTTTATTGTGAAACTAAATCTGAGTCATTAGGGGAATAGAAAAGAGGGGAGATCTTTTCTACTTAAGCGGTTTTTGGATTTTATTTGGGGAATTCTTCTTGGAACGATAAATATTTACAGAAAAATTGGAGAAGACAGAAGCTTTGGTGAAGGGAAGATTTTCATGATCGGAAGTGATTGAAGATCCACTTTCATCCTAGTAGTTATAATGTCTACATTTTGTATCTTGTTTTTATCAAACATTATGAGTTGCTAAACCACCAATTGCTATGGGGTGTCCCTGATTTGGATCTGTAATGACTATGATATTATTATTGCAATACAAATCTCTTTTTCATAATTGATTTAATCTTTTGTTGTTCTTAATGGTTGCCTTGTCGGACAAAAGGGTTTGATTTACGATTAACGATTAGACTGGACCGCCGTTGTTAATGCTTTGCTTTATATTATTCTATAGTATATATCACCTAGGACTAGGGATACCCTATAGAAACCAGAATACTTTTGATATTGGAATGCTTAATTTCAACTATAATTCTCTATGGACATAGAAATTAGGTTGGATGATTAAAGGTTTTCTCACTAAGAACTTAGGAGTAAAGAACCAACAATATATGAGTTAAAATAAGTTGTTGCAGTCTTAATTCAGAGTTGTTACTGAATCAGATCATACACTATCCCCAGCATACTCCTAATATCTATTTAATCGTTCCCGTACTTTCTTTATTTTATTCGCAATTATTTTTATAAGTAAACCAAACAATTCCAAACCCTCAAAGATTTTGTTTAATTGAAATAAACTTAGAACTTTGTATCCTCAAGCACTCCTTGAGATCAACATTTGTGGAAATTCCCTTTTATTACTATTTTTCCATATTAGTACACTTGCTAATTTATCAATCAAGTTTTTGGCGCCGTTGCCGGGGACTGCCAAAGATAATAGAGTTTATAGATCTATTTCAATTAAAAGTTTGGTGCTCTACAACTAAAATTTTTATTTCCAGTTTTTTTATTATTTTTATAATTATTATTTTCTTACTAATCTTTATCTAACCATTGTATGCAAGGAAAACCCTCAGCTGATTTTACTTTTGATGCAGAACCAGAGAGAAATTTCCACGCTAGGCTTAGACAAGCTAGGCAAGCAAGACTGTCGACGTCAGAGGCAGAAAATTCAGAATTTGAAAAAGAAAGAGAGGAAGAGGTTTTAGTGCACTCAGACACTTAACCAGACAAAGAATTAGAAGAATGAACTATGGCTAAACCACAAGAAAGACTTCTTGAGGATTATGGAGGGGAAAACACTCCTTTGGATCGTTTGACCATTGTCAATCAACCAGTGAATGTTCCAAACTTTAAGTTGCACCCATCAACCATCCGTCAGTTGGAGAAGAGACCTTTTATAGGAAAAATCAATGAAGATGCGAAGATTTAAGTTGCACCCATCAACCATCTCAATGAACATCTGTAGAGATTTCTTACTATGAGCACTACACTCAAGATTGAGGGGCATACTGAAGAAGCGAAGAAATTGAGAATGTTTTTTTTCACTCTAACCGAAGATGTCGAAGAGTGGTTCTACTCATTACCTGCAGGAAGTATTACGACTTGGGAGCAAATGGAGATAAATTTTCTGAATGAGTATTTTCATGCTTTTATTTATATTCACAAAATATATGACATTATAAATTTTTAGCAGAAGGAAAGGGAATCATTGGGTAATGCATACAAGAGGTTCAAAAGGCTATTGGTGGCATGTCCCACTCATAGTTTGGATTAGACTGAACAAATGCAGATGTTTGTGAATGACCTCAGAATGAAGACTAAACAACTTATTAATATATCTGTTGGTGGCTCATCAAATTTTAAAATAGCCACTGGTATCAATAAGATCATAGAAGTCATTGCTGCAAATCAACATCTTGAATTATATAACTGAAGTGCAAGTAAACCTAAGGGTGTGATCGACTTGAAACTTACAAATCAGGTTGTGAACATATAAGACCAAGTGGCTACTGAAGTGGAGTGAAGACTCAAAGCCTTGAGTTTAGGTACTCAACAAGTAGCCTAAGTTCAACTTGTTCAAGTTGCTAACTGTGAGATTTATGGTGGATCTCATTTTACCATACATTGTGTTACAACTGCGCAACAAATTGAAGAGATAAAACTTTTGAAGAAGAACAACCCATATTCTAATACTTATAATTTGGGGTGGAAGAATCATCCTAACTTCTCAGGGAAAGATCATAATCAACCACAATACCAACGGCAGTAACAAGCTCCTAAGAAAATAGAGTGGTAAATAGCCATTGAAAGGATGGTAGCTCAAAAAATGCAATTTCAAGAAGAGGCCCAAATTAATTAAAGGAACACCACCACTTCGATAAAAAATCTTGAAGTTCATATGGGTCAGATAGCACAACAAATATTAATGCAAGCTCAAGGTACCCTTCCAAGTACAACAGTACCAAATCAAAGAAATCATGAGAACATTAATGTTGTCACAACAAGAAGTCAAAAAGTTGCTGAAGATAAAGAAGAAAGGGCAACAAATGATGATCATGTCATAGAGGTAGATTTGGAAGTGAGGGAAAATAAGCAAGAACCAGAAGAAGTTATACCACCTGTAAAGCCAACTGATAAGAAAAATAAAAAGGAGGCTAAAATTGCGATTAAGTTACCATACCCTCTAAGAGTGATAAAGAAGGATCCAAAAGAAAAAGACTTTGAGAAATTTATCACAATGTTCAAAAAGTTAGAGATCAATATGCCTTTCTTTGAAGCACTCGAGCAAATGCCCATGTACAAAAAATTCATGAAAGAGGTAATCAGTAAAAAGAGACCAATGGGAGAGGAGATAGTAATTTCAACAGAGAAATGTAGTGAAATATCACAAGGTGAGAGAATCTCCATAAAGCGGAAGGATCCTGGATCTGTAGCAAGCCCATGCACTATAAAAGACAGAAATTTCAAGAATGTCCTAATTGATTCCAGTGCTAGTATGAGCCTCATGTCATTATCTATCTTTAAAAATCTTGGTATTGGAAAGGTGTGAGATATAGGTAGAAATTTAAAATTTGTTGATCACACCACTAAGCGGTCATATGGGGTAGCAGAAGATGTACTGGTGACAATTGATAAATTTATCTTTCCAATTGATTTTGAGCTCATGGATATTCCGGAAGATGAAGAGACTCCTATGATTCTTGGTCGACCATTCTTGCTTGCAAGTAGATACAATTTCGATATGGAAAAAGGCACCCTGACTTTAAAACCATATGATGAGGAAATAACATTGAAAGTGTTTGAGATCAAGAACCAAAAGGAGGAAAAAATAATCGCTTTCCAATTGGCAATCCCAAGACCGCCACTGAAGAAAGTATCACACATAATCTCGTAGAGGGGGCCACCGTCTTTAGTTTCAACAAGCATAAGCACTCAAAGATCCATTTCTAAAGTCGAGAGAAAGAGGAAAAAGTGGCATCAAGGAAAGGCTATGGAAGTGGGAAGTCACTTGTTGCAAAAAGGGGACTCTATCTATAAAAAAGATGGTTTCCTTTTTTTCAAAAAAGACAGTCAACAAGGTGTGGAAGCTGAAGCATCCGCCATAACAGGCCGAATGAACCGTCGAGCCATACGACGTTAAACGAAGCGCTACGTGGGAGGTAACCCACACTTTTAATCACTGTGAGTCACACCTCTCTCACTTGTGCTAAAACATTAAGGCCAATGTTTAGTTCAAGTTTGGGGGAGGATTTACTGTTTTTAGTTTTTCCTTTTAGTATTTTTTATTTTTGTTTTTGTGTGTTGTTTTATTGAAACCACTTTGAATTTTTTCCCGAATTAGGACCGAAGAATTTTTTTTAATGTGAATACTGTGATTTTAGGGTAGTGGATAAGGTATATAGAGCTTGAGGGAAGAGAAGCTAGAATCAAGGACATTGGGAAAGTTTAAAAACTTAGGTATAACCCTAACACCTTAGATTCCTCAGAGTAAGGAAACGAGTCCAACGTGTAGATTTGTGCCATAGTACTTGGATTTGAGAAGTATTCTTCAATTAGTTCATATTGATATTCTGGCATGATTAAAGAGATTTGAATGTATAGGGTTGATTGAAAAATGACTCAAGGGACAAAAAAAATTGAATTATAGAGATAAAGACAACTAGTCCTTCTAAGTTGGGTAACCCTCACCCGGTTACTTCGCCTAACGGCGGTTGAGTCTCTATTATCGTTCCAAAATGGACTAATAAATGCAAATGTGCATAGGAAAAAATGCCTAGAAAAATTCTTGATTAATCTTGTACATGTGAGGAAATACAATCGTGAATGCCTTAATATGATTATTCGAAGGAAAGAGGGAGAAAATCGAAGAAAATACTTAAGCCCAAAGCATAGTTGGAGAGGTGTTTGAAAGGGGGACTTAGGTTCATGTTTTACCGCAATATATGTTCTTGTAATATCTTTATTAACGAATAATTACCGAGAGAACTAGTACTAGCTGATCAGAATAATGACTCACGTATGAGTATCGACATACCTTATTATCACGAGTTTTTCATATGAGGTGCACCGTTTGATCTGAAAAGTATTTATGCAAGCTTGTTGCTTGAGGTCGAGCAACGACTTATGTTTGGGGGGTTTGATCAGTGGTTTTTATGCTTTCATTTACTGTTAATTTTTGTTAATCTTGTCATATTTTTATTTGCATTTTATTTCGGTTTACCGCATTTTATGCTTGCTTATGTTGTTTTAATGTTTTCAGGGTTAAATAAGTATTCAAGAAGGATGTCGGCAGAAAACTGGAAGAATCGTGAAGAATCGGGAAAGAAAACCCAAGGAACAGTGACCTGCTACGGTCACCCGTAGTTTGTGCTATGGGTCGTAGCAGAGGTGCAACAAAATCCCCAATTTTTAGATGAAAAATACAAGGAGACAATGGTCTGCTACGACCACCCATAGCACGTGCTACTGACCGTAGCAGACAAAGCCCCCAATCCCTTCAAAGTGCAAACTAATTCCAGTGGTTTGTAACGGGCACCCGTAGTACAGGCTACTGGCCATAGCAGACACTACGGCCACCCGTAGCACATTCTACTGGCTATAGCAGACAGGCGTGTGATTTTTCAATCTTTCCTTTTTCGACGATATTTGACAATAACTGTTGAAATGGCTATTGTAAGACTTGATTCTATTGTGAAATTAAATATGAGTCATTAGGGGAATAGAAAAGAGGGGAGATCTTTTCTACTTATGAGGTTTTTGGATTTTATTGGGGAATTCTTCTTGGAACGATAAAAATTTACAAAAAGAATTGGAGAAGACAGAAGCTTTGGTGAAGGGCAGATTTTCATGATCGGAAGCGATTGAAGATCCACTTTCATCTTAGTAGTTATATACATTTTGTATTTTCTTTTTATCAAGCATTATGAGTAGCTAAACCCCTAATGTTATGGGGTGTCCCTGATTTGGGTCTGTAATGACTATGATATTATTATTGCAATAACAATCTCTTTTTTCAAATCATTTGTTATTCTTAATGCTTGCCTTGTCGGACAAAAGGGTTTGATTTACGGTTAACGATTAGACTGGATCGCCGTTGTTAATGCTTTGCTTTAGATTATTCTATAGTATATATCACCTAGGACTAGGGATACCCTATAGAAACCAGAATGTTCTTGATATTGGAATGCTTAATTTCAACTGTAATTCTCTATGGACATAGGAATTAGGTTGGATGATTAAAGGGTTTCTCACTAAGTACTTAGGAGTAAACACCCTAAATAACCGAGAATCTATGAGTTAATTTAAAGTTGTTACTGAATCAAATCATACACTATCCCCAGCATACTCCTCATGTCTGTTTTAATCGTTCCCGTACTTTCTTTATTTTATTCACAATTATTTTTATAAGTAAACCAAACAATTCCAAAACCCACAAAGATTTTATTTAATTGAAATAAACTTAGAAATTTGTATCCTCAAGCACTCCTTGAGATCGACATTCATGGAAATTCCCTTTTATTACTACATTGGCAGATTAGAACATATGCTAATTTACCGATCATGTATGCTATAGTCGAAGTTTGTTCGAGCATACTATCGAAATATGTTAGCTTTATGTTTAAGTTAGCATGTCAAAATGGGTCTTTCTTGTAAGTGCAATTGTTATGTTAGTTTGTAGCCTAAATTAGATTAGTAGTTGTCATACCCTAACTTTTGACCCTAAGATTTTGTTTTCTCGTTTCGCATTCATTGTTTGCATGGCATATCACGTATTTCATTTGTCCTACCTTTCCCAGTTTTCTCTTTGTAACATAATCTAGCTCCTGGCCATGATCTGCTGAGATTTAGGAATCCTGTGTGTGTGTGTTTATCATGACTAATTAATTTGTGCATATGTAGTATTTTCAAAGTATAGATTCTTACAGTCAAGCATCACAGGGACATGACGAATGCATTATGATTCAAAGTGATCCTAGGGTTTCTATCTGGTTTGAAGGCCTTACATTTAGGGCTTTTCCTCATGGATTTGGTGACTATATTGTTGCACCCCAAATTTTGACCCCATAGATCCTCATCATCATTGTAGGATCATATTCATTTGATTAACTAACCTTAATCCAGTTCAAGTTTATCTTTGTCAAGATACAGGTGAATTAGGGTTCCGTACCATCAAAATCGAGACTTCAGTGGTCCGATCAATCAATGTTTTGGATTGATTCAACTTCGAACAAGATCAAGAATACAACATTGGGTCAATTATGAATCCAATTTGAGGTGGTCACCCGGGGTTCGAGAACAGTGCAATTTGAGACACCCGATTAGGGTTTTTGATTGGAAAAAGTCAACTGTAGTTTGACTTTTGATTCAAAGAGTATTTCAATGGTGGTATTTTGGTCCATTAAGCTCCTATGGCTTAGTAAAGTCCATCCAAAGAGTTTCAAGTCCTCAGGATGTCCGGATCACCAACGGGCGACTCGTTTGACACCGATCGATCGAAAAGTTGACCAAAAAGTCAACTCTCTAACAGTGAGGAATTTGACTTCAAGGTGTGAATGAAAATGTTCCTTATATCATATTACACTTCCCCATAAAATTTCATGACCATTGGATCAAGGGTTAGGAAGTAATTGCAAAAATCGGGAATTAGGGTTTCGAAAGGGGCAAAACCATAACTCCTCAACCACACATCCAATTGAGGTGGTTCTAAGCTTGTTTGAAAGGTCTTGACAAACCCTACAAAAGTCCCACAGTGGTCCATACTCAAAAAATGCATGGAATTGGAGTTATAGAAAAATCATTTTTCTAGTACAAAACACTTACAGAAATTTCATTAAATTCTGGCCATACAAATCACCTTTTTCAGAACTTTGAAGGGTTTTTCAACCTAGTTCCATCAAGAATTTGGAAATTCCCAAAACATGAAAGTTGTAGAGCTACACAAGGGCTTTCTAAAAAGTGCAAGAACTCCTCAAAAGAATTTGTGAGCAGGAAGTTATGATGCATTGAAGTTGGGCCTGTCACACTTGAAATCCACTTGGTCCAACTTCTCAAAATCAGAATTTTTCATCTCTAACCACTCTCCACCCTTGGATCATGATACATTATGATATTCAGATGTGTAAAGGAAGGAAATGACAGAAAAAGAGAGGTTGAGGAGAGAGAGAGATGCAAGTTGTGATTTATGGAATAAAATATTGAAATGTGTAAGAATGAGAGAAAAACTTTTTCTCCCAACTGCTGCAACTGTGCCATCCTACCCTCTAAACTTATCTCAGTCATTTCATGTCAATATCCACTTGATATTTCTGATCTTCCTTAAGCCATGGAGCTGATATGGAGATTTTGGCAAGATTTTGCAAGAAACTTCATCATATTCCCTCCAAAAGTGGTGAAAAACCAAATCTGCCCCAAGCTCCTCATGGCCTATAAATAGAGGTTTCTCCACACTCTATTTTTCACACCAGAACTATCCCAAGCATCATAAGCATATAGTTCTCCTTCTTTCCCTTCTTGCTTGTAAGTGAAGAAAAGTCACAAAAACACTAAATTAGCCACTTTCCATTTTTCATACCAATCCTTTGTCTAAACCCAAAAACACTTCAAAAACCATTCATATAACCTTAAAATGGCAATTTGAAGTTGTTCCCACTATTACATTTCTCAAAAAATCCACTGATCTAAAAGTCAACCCTCATACCCCATACTGTTGACTTTTATGCATTTCTAGAGCTAAGTCACTACATAAACCTTTTCCATCTGTCTAAATCACTCAAACACCTTGCACATATCATACCTCAACTGTCTAAATCATTGAGGATTATTGGTAACACATATTTCTCAAACTGCCATAAAACTTGCACATTGCTTCAAAGGGAATGAAGGTCTAAAGCTTGGTGGCGTTGGAGCACAATCTCTGGTTTTCTCATTTCCTTTACTTGCTGAAGAAGACTACAAGAGGTGAGTACCTTTAAACTCCTTTTGTGTATACATGAATATCATAAAAAATGTTTGAGTGTTTGCTTGTTAGTTTGGTTTATTATTGTAATAATGAATCTGTTGACATCTAATATGCAACATTGTCATGTTGGCTGCCCTTGAGCTACAACTATGTGAGAACCATACTTTTGAGTGTTTTGTTGTTTAGATTTGGCAATATTGATGTAGGACAGTTTGCATAAGTCTTTGCTTTGGTAATAGTTGAGTTTAGGCAGCTGAGCTTTGTTTATTTCTTAGTGTTTTGCATTATGGCACCAATTTATAGGATTGTTTTAGTCCCCAACCAGCTTCTTAAAGCTTTGTTTTAGAATTCCATGATATGTTTGGTTTGTGATTTTGTTTTTAGCAAATTGGCGACTATATGTGGTTGGTGTTTGAGTTTGGCATTTTTAAAAAAAAAAAAGGGACCATTTATCCCTGTCTTGGAATTTATGAGCTGGCTGTTGTAATCAATCTCCATATTTGATAGGTCTGTGTTGAAACTTAGTCTTCTATCTGTTTGTTTATTTATGAGTATCAGTATGCTTGGTTCAATATCTCTAGCACTATGACATGTTTGCCTAATGTTTATCAATAAAACTGTTTTTAAGAAATGAGTTTGTCGATTTCTGTTTGGGCTGTTAAATTTATTTCATTGGCCAATAGTTGCTTGGGTGGATTAGACTGACATGAGGACTTTAGGACCTATAGGCTTGCTGTCAGAGTATGTATCATGTTGTAACATTGTCTTGGTTATGCTGGCTGTCAGATTTTGGTTCCTATGAAGTAATTACTATCATGAGGGTCTAACACTTGATTGTATGGCTTTGTGATGACCAAGTTTGTCACTTTTGGTGTGTGGTTTGTAGTATGACCTAGTCTGTCATATATGGTTCCAAAACTGTTTTTTACATCTTTCAGCAGGTTGCCAACAACATGCCATTTTTGGTTTGGAATGATGTATGTGAAAATTCTGAGTATGGAAACATCTACCATCATGTTTGTGATGTGTGTGAACTAAATGCATGACATAAGTTACTCATTTTGAAACATACAGCTTGCATCATCAATTCATTTCAAAACAGTTTCTTCATGCTCACCATCACCATACCAGATGTTGGTTTTGAAAGTAGTATGTTTGGCCTTTAAACATAAAGCTATCACTTGGCATATATGTGATAGGTGTATGGCATTTACATGGCATGAACCTCATCATTTTTTATTTGTACCTGCTACATCCCTCAGTTTGCTCCCAAAAACAGTTTTTTTTTATTTCTTACCAGCATGCTGCTCTGAATAAATATACCAGAAATTTTCACATAATCACCTCTATTATCATGAATGTGGTGTGTATGAACTAGTTGCATAGTTTGTTTCTGCTTGGTGTGATTTTCCACTTTCAGGATGCATCATCAATGGTCATTAAGACTACTTCTGCCTGTATTGCATAAGCATGCTAAAACCTGTTTGATGGCATTTTGTGAATCATTGACTATTACAGAAACATACTACTGCTTCTATGTTTGAGATGGATTTGTCCAAGCCTGTACACAAACTCCCTGCTTACGTTCTAGTGCATATTGTGTCTTTTAACTGTCTCATCATATAGGTTCAATTTTTGAACATTTTTTGTTCAAAGTTACTGTTGTGCTGTCATTAGCTTGGAAGTATAAATTTGTTCAACTCATGACATTTAGACTTTGTCATTAAGGCTTATGGCAGGGGTTTATATTGAAAGTCAAGGCTGTTGAATGTTTGTTTTGGTACATTGATGATAACCTTTGTACTGTCAAGATCAAGTTGTTGCTACAGTTTATTTCTGCTGAGTCATGTCTGCTTACAGTCTAAGATTGGCAAGCACTGCTTTATGTTTAAGTTTTGATTTCATATTGTCTATTTCAAGATGCTTGTTGAACCTTTACTATTTTGGAAGGATCCTTTGTTACAAATGTATGAGTTTGGGTGTTCTAGGCATAGGCAGACCTGTGATTGGTCTTGGACACACACTCATTGTTAGTTCAGTTTGTAGAAACAGAAATCATTGTCATTTGAACTCAGGCCTAGGTGGTGATCAGTTACTAGTGATTTAATATAGAGTGTGTTTTGATGCCCTATTTGCTATCCACTTTTCCCTTAGGTAATCTGCCACTTTAGGATACCACCAGATTTACATTTAGACACTTAGTTGTAGGTTCAGCTCCATACCTTGTGCCTCTTTCATCAGTTTGGTTTCATTATAGGGGACCTATGTTGTTGTGTTATGGCCAAGATCCTTGATGAGGTAACTCTGTTGAACCCTATCAGGACCTAGCAATCTCAATTGCTCATATTCTTTCAACTTACATGCCTGTTTGCTATAGAGATAGGTTGTACCTGCTGTGTTGGTGTCAACAGCATTGGAACATCAAGAACAACTCACATCATCTTTGCAGCTCACTTGCTTCTTTTGCTATGTTGCAATTTTGAACAGATCTCTTGTTAGGGTTCATTCAAAACCATATTTAGAATTTGCTCAAACTATTTTCCACAATTATTTGCATGTTATGGCCACACCACCCGTTTGGTTGCAATTTGAAATCAGTTGGATAATATGGTAACAATTTGCCTTGATCTACTGTTGGTTTCCTGTTTTGATTTAGTTAAACCCTCATGCCACCAGCTCCATCCTAGCTTGTGCACCTTGTGTGTATTTAGATCCATGACCTGGTATGTGTTGGTAGCAGGGAAGTGAATCATCTTTGAATACAGTGGCTGCAAACCAAAATTCATCTCAAGCATCTCTTTACCAAGATACAACTTGACAGTTTTTCTCTAAACTCAATAAGGGATTGAGTTTTCTTGCTTTAGAGTAAATCCACTGCATTATGTGTTTAAGATATTGAATGAGCTTTCACTTATGAGTTTTCCACATTTGATCTAAACTTGCTCAAAAGACACATTTGCATTACAATTTGATGAGTTGTATACTATTTCAAAGTATGATTGTTATCTTCGTGCTCCTCACCAATTTCCAGACATAATAGGCTTTTATTTGGTAGCATTTGATAGTGTTTTGGGCAAGTTTGAATCCAATCCGTATCACACCCTTGTTTGCTTGAGGTTTGGCCCAGTTCTTACTACATTCGAAGCCTTAAGTATTTTTAAGGGTGGCTTTGTACTTGGATGTACAGCCACCCCAGTGGTAACCAACTTACTCTTAAATTCGCCTTTCACTTGCATGTCCAGGGTTTGATTCGGGTGGAGGTCGAATCCTTTTTTTTTAATTATTTTCTTTCAAAATTCTTGATTTCAAATACTTTCTTCATTATTTCCATTTCCATTCAGCACGCGCATAGTGCTCCAGTGGTAGAATTTATGTGTTTGTCAACATAAGGGCATGGGTTCAACTCCCAGCTTGGCCCTTTTCTCCTTTTTTTTTTATTTTTTATTTTTGTCTATTTTATTTTATTGTCATAAATCACCTCAACTTCAAATATTCATAACTTGTTCATCTTTCATCTTTTTTGACTCATTCTTTTTGCAAACTCTTCATTGTAATGTCTAGTTTTGTTTGGTGGATTGAAATCTCATGATTAATTATTTCAACAATGCTTTTGTTTGCTTGTTAGTAGATTCACTCTTAGGTCGTTACCTTACGTCTCGAGTAAATCTCCCTTTTGCAAAATTTATTGGTATTTGTTTTCTTTATGTTTGTTAGCATGTTGAGATTTCATCTTTTGTTGGTTATTACCATGAGTGCTTATACCTCCTATATTATGAGGTTAAACTAATTTAATTGTGTGAGATTGTTATCTATGCATATTACGCTTTGAGGTTATGACATGATTAGTTTCAAATTGTTATTTGTTTACACGGTTGTTACCTTCATCATGCTTTCAATCTTTGTCAAGATATGCCTACACCTTTGTCAAGACATGCTTATTGTAATATGCTTACTATAATTGGTCGTAACCATTCGTCCTACTCAAAATACTTGCTCATTGTAATGTGTTGGTTTATCCGTGATCATAATCATTGTCTTCTATATTCCTCATGCTTGAATATGTTTATACTTTGTTAAGTATTTTCTTCCCCAAGTGATGGAACTTTTTAGTTCTCATCCAAATTGCCCCCTCTCCTTCCTTCCAAAGGAAAAGTCTCTCCATTGACCCTTGTGTCATGGATAGCTCATTACCCCCTCCCTTAACTTTGTAAAGTCATCTTGAACCTTAGCTTAGTTAAGTTAGAACACATAAGCCATTTGACTTTGCTGCAAGTCTAAAAGACCCACCTTTACTAGGATTACTCTTCAATTAGAACCCTAGGATAGAGTTTGTTAACTCTATATAAGAATCATAGTAATGATTACTTATTTCCCCTTTGAGTGTTACAACATAGATCTAGAGAGTTTCGTAAAACTCTACACAAGCATGGATATGTTTGTTCCCCTTTGGACCTTGATCACAATCAAGTGTTCTTCAACCTTAGTGAGGTGAACTACGATTGCTCTGATTCTATCCTAGTAAGGATACGTAGGCAGAGTACGCGATGTCTTTGCGAGCAAACTTAGAAACTATCCTTAGGTCTTAACCTATACCTTTTACCCAATTCCAACCTTAGCAAACATTTAACAAACTTAGCATGCAAACAAACAAAAGGTTCCTGTAGATTACTACAGATGTTTAGGATGTGAAATACCTACCCTAGGCATAACCAACCCCCGATCCCCGAATCTCTTAGCGTTGTTGTTACATCGCGAAAAGGGTTTTTCTTTCTTTAGACCCTTCCTTTGGATAAATTAAAGTCCGGTTGTGAATTTAAGAATTTAGATTCAAGTTAATCAATAGCTTGGTATCACGATTCTCACCGCAACAGAAATGGCGACTTCACTGGGGAGACTTAATTTGAGGGTTTAGCCTATTTTGTTTAATTGCATGCTATATTTGTAAATATTTGCTTAACATGTATATTTGCCAATATATTTGTTTGTGTGTTGGATATTGGGTGCTTTGAGAGGTGAGACGGTCCTATACCCGGACTTGAGTGCAATTATGATAGGATGGTGGTATATTCAAGAAGGCTTATAGGGAGTTGATTCCCGACCAAGCTAACTTGAGAAACCACCGCTCAGTGTAGGCCCTCTTGAAAGCTTAGTATTGTTGATCGAGTATTCGTGAAAACAATGCTACTTTCGATGCAGGAGCCCATGACACTGTGGACTTTTAGAATATATTCTCCCCCACTATTGGCCTTACTAGGACGTAGTGCGATGACTACAAGGGAGTATTTTCGAAGTATTTGATACGCGATACTACACTCAGACGATATTCTCTTGAGAATATTATCGATTACCAAGTGATTTGGGAAGTTGATAATATCCGAAAGATGGGTTGATGACTCTGGGAACTTTGTAGAACCCGTTCGGCAGGTACAATCAATCCATAGTACAATCTTTGGGGATGGGTAGACCCTTGGACTCATGCTTGTTCTTAAACCTAAACATGTGTTGTGTGCATATGCATCTTGCTTGTGTTTGTGCATTCATATCATCATGTCATCATATCATCATATGGTTTCATGGAACTCAGACTTTGTTGTTTGTAAACATCAGAGGTCGTCATGAACAGTGAAAGAAAGAAGACTTTGAAGTACACTTACAAGGGTTTTAACCTAGATGACTTGAAAAGGTTAAGCACCTTAGTGACAGATCCAGAGGCATTTCAAAGCCGATATGGGAAGTTGTTGCTACTCTCGAAGATAAAGATGGATAGTGGACTCCTTTATACTCTCCTCCAGTTTTATGACCCGCTTTACCACTGTTTCACATTCCCTGATTATCAGCTAATGCCCACACTAGAAGAGTATTCCCAGTTAATTGGATTGCCTATTCTTGAAGATTCTCCTTTTCCGATTGTAGAGAAGGACCCTAAAGAGCAGGACATTGCAAAATCTACACGTTTAGGAGTGGTTGATATAAAAAAGAATCTGATTACAAAAGGAGGAGTCTTTGGGTTAAAAGCAGAATTCTTGGTTGAGAAAGCTCAGTATTACGCAGATCATTTAAGCATGGATGCATTCGAGGCTATCCTTGCCTTACTCATCTATTGTATATTCTTGTTTCTAAGCTTTGAGAATTTTGTGGACCTCAATGCCATCAAAATTTTCTTGAAGAAGAATCCTGTGCCTACCTTGTTAGCAAACACGTACCATTCTGTTCATCTGAGGAACTTCCATAATGGAGGAATGATCACTTGTTGCGCTCCTTTATTGTACAAGTGGTTCACTTCACACTTACCCAAAGCCAACGCTTTTTGGGATCCAAAGAAAGGATGGTGGTCACAAAAGATCATGGCTCTTACCCATTCCGATATTGATTGGTATAGTCGTGATTATGATGGGACAATGATTATTGACAGTTGTGGGGACTTTGGCAACGTACCTCTTCTCAGCATTAATGGAGGGACCATCTACAATCCAATACTCGCCCGCCGACAATTGGGATACCCTCTAAAGGATAAACCCAAAAGTGTTCAAGTGGAAAGTATCTTCTTCAAAGAAGGGGAAGATAGTCAAGGATTAAAATAGAAAGTTCTAGAAGCCTAGAAGCATCTACACAAGAAAGGAAAGAAAGATCTTGGAAGACTCAACTGTGTTTCTTTGGAACCTTACCTCCAATGGGTTCGGAAAAGAGCCGTCACACTAAGGATGCCATATCCTAAGCAAGAGCCTATGGCCTTGAAGGAAGAACGCCCGTTGGTCTTCATGTCTGAAGAAGAAAAATTGAGAATTGCTTTGGTCAAAGCACGGCAAACTGAAGAAGCTTGGAAGCACAAGTATCAAATAGTCGTCGAAGAAAATGCGGAGCTCCAAAGACAACTCCAGTTGAAAGATGAAGAAATCCTCTCTTATAAGAAGAGGAAAGCACTAGAAGAACCTTATGAGCCTCAGTCTAATCCATGGAAGATAATTGTGGACAGACTCATCTTCGAGAAGACTCAGATGGAAAGAAAGATCGAGAAGCTCAACCTCAGGCTGCTAGGAGAACCTTGATAGGATTCACCTAGTTGTTATTTAAAACTCTTGTAAGAGGAAACAATATTTTGTAATCCGTTTTGTTAATGAAATGACGATTTCTGATGTTCGAAAATATCTGAGTTCCATGACAATCATTTGCATTTGCATTTGCACTTCTTCTAACCATTCAAGGAAATTCATCTTTTTCTTTGCAGGCAACAACATGGTAAGAAGAGACATGCTTCGAGTCCCGGATCTGAGATTGGGCCGTCTAAGAATGTTAACCAGACTTGTCCGAAACCCTGCTGCTTTCCTAGCCAAATATGGGGACCTATTGCCATTAATAAGCGCTCCGATCAATGAGCCCATGTTGCAAGCCTTGGTGGAATTCTATCATACAACTTACCACTGCTTTGTGTTTCCAGATTTTCAGTTACTCCCGACCCTCGAAGAGTACAATGCTTATTTAAAGATCCCATGGACTTTTACGCTCCCTTATGGAAAAACAAAGAAGAAGGACTTAGCTAAAGCCCTGCATATCAAGTTGGAAGACTTACCACCAATGAAGGCGAAAGGAGGGTGGTATGGAATGGATGCCGGGCCTCTAATGGAGATGGTCGAGTATCACTATGAAAGCAGAAACCTGGGTATTCTTGAGGCAATTTTGGCACTACTAATATATGGACTGTATTTGTTCCCAAGCAGTTACGACTTCATCAGCGAAGAAGCAATCCGCCTTTTCATCCTCAAAAATCCGGTCAACACAATACTGGCTGACACTTATGTAGTCATCTACCATTTTGCCTTGTATGATTGTGGGCGATTCTCATGTTGTCTTGCACTACTCGACCGATGGTTTACTTCTCATCTACCAAGGACCCATATCCTTTGGAGGCTTCCTACCAAAAGCGCATGGGTTTCTAAACTTGTCACTCTCAAACACCATGATATCACATGGTATGACACCAGCATCGGCGACCAAGTCATGATTTCTAGCTACGGAGACTTCCCCAATGTGCCTCTCATTGGGATAGAAGGGGTAATCACTTATAATCCTATTCTCGCTCGGCGTCAACATGGGTATCCTACCGGGCCAGAGCCTGAACTAGAACTGTTGAGGCCTCGTTTCTGTGAGACAAGTCGCAACCAAGAACTAGAAGCTAATGCTCAATATGCTCAAAGAGACCCACACCTCATGGGCCCAACTCCAATGGAGAATGCAAGTTGTTTAACCACCAGGGGGTACCTGCTATGGTCAAAGGAAATTGCCTTAATCATGTTCTACACTCATGACTATGAGATAACCATGGAACCTGAGGTCCCCGCAACTAGGGAAGAGCTAAGATACGCTTTGGTTAAAGCGCAAAGAGAAAACGAAGACCTGTGGGAGATTATCCGCCAGGATCAAGTTCATGTCAGAGTCCAAGAAGGAGAAGGGTCGTCTTGTTAGATTGATCTTTGTTTCACCATTTCCTTGCTTTCCCTAAAAAAAAGGATTGAAATCCTGCTTGTTGCATTTACTTTTATTGTAAGAAAAGTCTTGCTTTTTAGCAAAGGCCACTCTATTGTAATAGATTTCCAGCTATCAAATGAAAAACGCTTTTTAAGCATGTCGTTACGTGTTGGTCTAACTTTTTGTTTGTAAGCGAAAATTTTGAGTTTCCTTGAATGGTTTATGCATCCGCATTTGCATGTCATCCTACATCAGTCCTGCATTTGGGGTTCCGCAGCTCATCCTTTGTTCTTGTCCAGAGAGAGAGGAAATAAGGAGTCACGCTGAGTACCCACAAATACAACACACGGTCCCAAGCTCAAAAGAAGATGGCAGATAACGACCAAAGGTTCGATCGAATGGATAATGACATTGAAGGGATCAAAGGGGACGTCAACCAGATCATGGAAGCCCTCAACGTAATCAAAGCAAAAATGGATACACAACCTACAGTGATCTCCGAAGTTGCCACAGCAGCAGCCAATGTCACAATAGCTCCTGTTACTTCAGCGGAGTTTCCCTATGGCATATCCCGGGATTTTGTGCCACCTTTCAACAACATGCAGTCTTCAGGTCTCAATCCGTTGTTCGACTCAACAATCAGAAACCCCATTTTTACTCCAGCAGGTGGACCTACCACAGTACGACCAGTCTTCGCCAATCAACAGCCAATCTTTGATATACCCGATGGATCCGAAGCTGAGGACGAAAAATACAAAAAATTGAGAGTGGAGATGGACATCATGGCCAAAAGGCTGAGGGCCATTGAAGGAAATCATGTCTTTGGATCTGATGCCAAGGATCTATGTCTGGTATCTGGATTGGTGTTTCCTTAGAAATTTAAAACGCTGATTTTCGACAAATATGAGGGGACCACTTGTCCTAAGGAGCACTTAATCATGTATTGTAGGTGGATGGCTCCGCATATTGAAAATGATAAACTGTTAGTACACTGTTTCCAAGATAGTCTTAAAGGGGCTTCGGCTAAGTGGTATCTCGGTTTAGATCAAGCTAAAATCCACAGTTTCCAAGACCTTTCAGATGCTTTTATTCAACAGTACAAGTACAACATGGACCTAGCTCCCGACCGCCGTCAGCTTCAAGGAGTATGCGCAAAGATGGCGTGAAACTGCAGCACAAGTAGAGCCTCCCCTTACTGAGAAGGAGTTGGCAGACTGGTTTGTGGATACAGTTCGACCAGAATTCTATGAACGTCTGATCAGCAGTGTTACAACAAATTTCTCTGATATTGTGGCAGTGGGGGTCAAGGTGGAAGCAGGTTTAAAGAGTGGAAAAATGACCACTCCAAATGTTACCTCAAGCGCCAGCACGGCAAAGAAGCCAGTCAGCACGTTCCACAAAAAGAAAGAGGGAGAGGTGAGTACAATTACATATGGAAAGAAAGTACAAAGTTCACGAAGCCACCACAAACAGGACCAACCATCATATATAGTGGCAGTGACCCCGGTTTTTCAACCTTCTTCACAGCATGGTCACCAACCTGGGGCATTCAACAATCAACATCAGTATCAGTCTGGCAGTCCGCAACAGTATCGCACCAATAATCAACAACAATACCAGCAGCCGCAGGGTCAACAACCTCAGAACAGGGCCCCGAGGGCAAATTATCAAGCAAATAGGCCAAAGATACAGCCTATTCCAATGAGTTACACCGACCTGTTTCCCATGCTAATAGAAAGAGGTTTGGTTAAAACGAGAAAATTAGGTGCTCCACCTAATCCACCCCCGTTCTATTACGATGCAAATGCCCGCTGCCCATTTCATGAGAATGCTCCAGGCCACAATCTCGAAGGTTGCTTCGCCCTTCAGCACCTAGTTCGTGAACTTATTGAAAAGGGAATTCTATCCTTCGAAGATAATCTGCCTAACGTTAAGAGCAACCCTCTTCCAAATCATGGTGGAGTCAATGCCATTACTGAAGAAGGGGAGGGATCAGAAGACAAGAAAGTTACTACTGTTGGTGAGATCAAAGTGCCACTAGCAGACCTACACAAACGCCTCGCTCAGGCGTGGTCACTCAAGACATCTCACGAAGATTGAAAAGAATGTATGCTGAATCCTGAGGGTTGTGACGCTGTGAAAAAGGACATTCAGGCTATGATTGAACAGGGAATGATAGAAATTGCCCACCGAAAAAAGGAAGAAGATGTGGCAGTCATCGAGCCTGTGTTTAACATACTAGGAGAACCCAACAAAGGAGCCGTACTCAGAGATGATAACAGTAACAAAGACTACAAGAACGTTCAGCCAGTATTTCGTGATGATGCACCCTCGAAATTCGGGAGGGGACAGACTAGGTTTGAGCCATGGGGAGGATCCAAACCTCACCCAAGAGCCATGACACCAAAACAAGACTATTCATGGTGTGAAGGGATTTTCAAAGAAAAGAAACCAGTAAGTGTGGCCAACATTGCCGGTGGAAGCAAAATGACCCGGAGTGGTCGTGTCTATCAACCTCAAACATACAACGAGGCTCCTCCACCAGCAGTTTCTATTCAAAAGACGCCTGTTCCTCAGAAGCCTGTTCCGGAGACAACCACCGCCAAAGAACCTTTAGTTAGAGGAAAGGAAAGTCTCAAGAACGATGAAGAAAAGTTCTTAAGAATCATTCGACGAAGCGATTATAGGGTGGTGGACCAATTGAATCAAACACCCTCCAAGATCTCGGTCATGGCTTTGTTTTAAGTTCTCCAGCACATCGCCAGGCATTGCACAAAATCCTGACACAGGCCCACGTCACTAAAGATATTACAGTGGGGCAGTTCGACTCCGTTGTAGCAAATATCACTGCCTGCAACACTTTGAGTTTTGATGATAATGACCTGACAACTGAGAAGCGTAAGCACAATCGTGCCTTGCATGTGTCAGTCAAGTGTGAAGAGGATACAATGTCCCGAGTTCTTGTTGACACGGGATCAGCACTCAATGTAATGCCTAAAAGGACTTTGGCCAAGCTGGCATATCAAGGTGCTACCATGAGACCAACCTCTCTTATAGTCAAGGCATTTGACGGGTCCAGAAGAACTGTGATAGGAGAAGTTGATCTTCCTATCCTAATTGGACCACAAATTTTCGAAGTCACCTTCCAGGTGATGGACATAAATCCGGTTTACAGTTGCCTATTGGGAAGACCGTGGATTCATACAGCTGGCGCTGTCACTTCCACGCTCCACCAAAAAATGAAGTTTGTTGTGAATGACTAGCTAGTCATTGTCCATGGAGAAGAAGACTTAATGGTGAGCAACTTGTCATCTTTTCGGTATATTGAGGCTGATGAAGACTCTCTCGAGACAGCTTTTCAAGCGCTAGAAATAGCTCACGCTGTTCTAGTTGATGAATCAGACATAACCCAAGGGCCATCATTTACCTCTGCTCAAAGTATTAAGGCAGCACTGAAGGCCGGAGTCCCACTGGGATGGGGAGAGGTCATCAAAGTCAATGCTCGAGCCAAGAATGATCGACAAGGGTTGGGTTACAAACCAACTCCGAAAGGCGAGCCAGAAGAAAGCACCATGAAGAGGAAGTCCTTAAAAGAGATATTCACCAGTGGAGGTGTGCAAGTCAATGCCATTATTGCTGAAGATGAGGACGGTAATCTGGATCGTCTAATAACTAGTGGAGGAGGAGCGTTGCGCAATTGGGAGGCTGTGGAAGTTCCCATCTTTTTACCTTTAGAGTAATTCATTCTGCTTGTTAGCTTTGTGTTTTTCTTTAAAAATTTCCTAGTCTTGCCCAAGACCTGCGAATTATTTTGTATTGGGCCACTTTGCAAAAATTGAAAATCATTAATGAAAAAGTGTTTTTGTTAAAACTCTTGTTATTTGTTTTGCGCATCACTTTCACTCTTTTTGAAAAAATGGCAATCTCTTTTGAAAAAAAAAATAATAAAAATAACCCTTCATCTACATGTCTGTGTGTGAGTGCCTGATTGTTCCTAAATAAAACATGCACAATACCCTCATCAACCACATAATCCTATGATCATTCGGTTCCTTCTACTAGCGGTTCATTTGTCTTTCAAGCTGAAGAAGAGAACAAAGAAGAGTTAGAAGTCCCAGAAGAGTTAAAGAGAATGGTTGAATACGAAGATGATTATATCCAAACCCATAAAGAGCAGACGGAAGTCATCAACTTAGGTTCAGAGGAGAACAAAAGAGAAGTCAAGATTGGGGCATCATTAAGGCCAGAAATCAAAGACAAGCTGATAACAATCCTCAGAGATTTTGTTGACGTATTTGCTTGGTCCTACCAAGATATGCCAGGGTTGGATACTGACATTGTCATGCACAAGCTCCCCCTGAAACCAGAATGTCCTCCGGTCAAACAAAAGCTTCGCAGGTCGAGACCAGACATGGCGCTTAAAATTCGAGATGAGGTCAAAAAGCAAATAGATGCCGGCTTTCTAGCAGTATCCAAGTATCCAGAATGGGTGGCAAACATTGTACCGGTCCCGAAGAAGGATGGCAAGGTCAGGATGTGCGTCGACTACAGGGATCTAAATAAAGCAAGTCCGAAGGATGATTTCCTGCTACCACATATTGACACTTTGGTGGATAACACAGCAAGCTCTGCAGTGTTCTCGTTTATGGATGGATTTTCTGGTTATAACCAGATAAAAATGGATCCAGATGACATGGAGAAAACAACTTTCATCACACCATGGGGCACCTATTGTTATAAGGTAATGCCTTTTGGTTTGAAGAACGCAGGGGCAACGTATCAGAGAGCTATGGTCACACTCTTTCATGATATGATGCACAAAGAAATCGAGGTGTACGTGGATGATATGATTGCAAAATCCCAAAGTGAAGAAGACCACTTGGATCATCTGTTGAAGCTATTCAAGAGACTCTAAAAGTATCAATTGAGATTAAATCCAGCAAAATGCACCTTCGGAGTTTGCTCAGGCAAGTTACTTGGTTTCATCGTTAGTCAACGAGGAATTGAAGTAGACCCTGACAAGGTTAAAGCAATCCAGGAGATGCCTGCTCCCAAAACTGAGAAACAAGTTAGAGGCTTCCTTAGACGTTTGAATTACATCTCCAGGTTCATCTCTAATCTGACTCCTACCTGCACATCGATCTTCAAGTTGTTACGAAAAGATCAAACGGTGGTATGGAATGAAAACTGTCAGGCTGCATTCGAGAAAATCAAGCAGTATTTGCAAGAACCTCCAGTGCTGATTCCTCCAGTACCTGGAAGGCCTTTGTTCATGTATATGACAGTGTTAGAAGATTCGATGGGCTATGTCTTGGGCCAGACTGATGAGTCAGGGAAGAAAGAACATGCAATCTATTACCTAAGCAAGAAGTTCACTGATTGCGAGAGTCGTTACTCTCCCTTGGAAAAAGCTTGTTGTGCGTTAGCATGGGCTGCCAAACGTCTGAGGCAGTACATGATTTGTCACACTACGATGCTGATTTCTAAGATGGACCCCATCAAATACATCTTTGAGAAGCCAGCTCAAACAGGAAGATTATCCCGATGGCACATGCTCCTATCAGAGTACGATATCCAGTATGTCGCTCAAAAATCCATCAAAGGAAGCATCTTGTCAGAACACCTTGCAGAGCATCCTATGGAGGATTATCAACCGCTCAAGTTCGATTTTCCTGATGAAGATGTGATGTATATTCAGCGCACGAAACCAGAGCCTGGTCCAGAGGAAGGTCCCGTGCCGGGATCCCGTTGGGAGATGATGTTCGATGGAGCGTCAAACAAAAATGGACATGGCATCAGAGTTGTTCTGAAAAATCCAACTGGAGGGTACACTGCGGTCACAGCCCGACTTTGTTTCTCCTGTACAAACAACATAGTAGAGTATGAAGCCTGCATCCTAGGATTAGAGGCTGCCATTGACCTCCGTATCAAAATCTTGGAAGTAATTGGTGATTCTGCTTTGGTGATATACCAACTCAAAGGAGAATGGGAAACCAGGGATGAAAAATTGATTCCTTATAAGACCCACATCTTAGAGATGGCTGAATATTTTGATGAAATTACCTTCAAGCACGTACCAAGGGCAGAAAATCACATTGCCGATGCGTTAGCCATGATGGCATCCATGTGGAAAGTCCAGTTTGTCAACGAGGCACCTCTGATCCGCATCGAAAGAAGGACAGTACCCGCATACGTCATGGCAATAGACGAAGAATCTGGGGAGAAGCCATGGTTTCATGATATCAAGAATTTCCTTCAAAACCAAGAGTATCCCGCTAACACGTCCACAATTGACAGAAGAGCAATACGAAGGTTGTCATCTAAATTCTTCATCAGCAACGGCATCTTGTACAAAAGAAATCATGACATGGTCTTACTCCGATGCGTCGATGAAAACGAGGCGGATCTCATAATGACCGAAGTACACAAAGGAACCTTCGGCACCCATGCAAATGGCCACGCCATGGCTAAGAAAATCTTAAGAGCGGGTTACTTATGGTTAACTTTGGAGACGGATTGCATACTCTTCGCTCGAAAGTGTCATAAATGTCAAGTTTATGCTGATAAAGTGCATGTCCCTCCACATCCTCTCAATGTGATGACATCACCTTGGCCTTTTGTAATGTGGGGCATAGATATGATCGGAGCAATAGAGCCAAAAGCTTCTAATGGCCATCGCTTCATCCTTGTCGCAATTGATTATTTCACCAAATGGGTGGAAGCAGCGTCATATGCAAATGTGACGAAGCAAGTGGTTGCACGCTTCATTAAAAAGGAGATCGTCTGCCGATATGGTATCCCTAACCAGATCATCACTGACAACGGGTCGAATCTGAACAACAAAAAAATGAAGGAACTTTGTGACGATTTTAAGATCAAACATCACAACTCGTCCCCTTACAGACCTAAGATGAATGGCGCAGTTGAAGCCGCAAACAAAAACATCAAAAAGATAATACAAAAAATGGTCGTAACTTACAAAGATTGGCATGAGATGTTACCATTTTCTTTGCACGGCTACCGAACATCAGTACGCACTTCGACAGGGGCAACTCCCTTTTCCTTAGTGTACGGGATGGACGTTGTGCTACCCATTGAAGTCAAAATACCTTCCTTGAAGATCTTGGCAGAAGCCAAGCTGGATGAAGACGAGTGGATAAAAGAAAGATTCGATTCGTTGAATCTCATCGACGAGAAAAGAATGACGGCCATGTGTCACAGTCAAATCTATCAACAAAGAGTATAGGGAAGGAGAGCTTGTGCTTAGAAAAATCCTACCAACGCAAAAAGATATGCGTGGCAAGTGGATGCCCAACTATGACGGCTCTTTCATTGTGAAGACTGTGTTCTCCGGAGGATCTCTGATTCTCGAAACCATGGATGGCGAACCACTCAAGTATCCCATCAACTCAGACGCAGTAAAAAAATACTACGCCTGAAACGAAATACATAGAAGGAGGATTCCAGTGCCTCGACGAGATGAAAGCCCAATGTTTGAAAGCTGACAGACGCTGGGGCAAAATCCTGTGCGGAATATTAGAGGAAAGGCCAACGCCTGTTGTTCTCGTCAGAAGCAGCAAAGCAAGTGAACTGGCAGTCGGAAGGACCAGATTATTATGGGATTCTGTAACCTTTTTTGTTGCCATTTTTCAAAACTTATAAAAATTCCCAAGGCTTTGCCTTTTGTAAAGTTCTTGTCTATCAATAAAATCAGTTTTTGGCTAAATCATTATTATGATCTGCTATTTTTGTTATGCAATTTCACTTATTTGTTAATAAGAATTTTCATGAAAGCAAAGTGTTTTGAAAAACTTAAGTCTTGTTTTAAAAAAGAAAGCACAATTTGACAAAATGATTGAAAAGTTCTAGAGGTAATGTGATGATATTACACAGTTCTTGAAGTTGTGGAAATCGCTGTTATCTTTGACCGAGATAGATGTGTCCGACAGCAGTTCTAGCTATTAAGCTAAGACTTCCTCTCTGCAGAATTACGAAGATATTACTGAGAAAAGATTGTTATCTGCACCGAAGAAGGAAATGTCGCCTGACTTGAGGCATTTTGAAACTCAGCGTGACGAGTTCTCTCTTTATTTGGTTTTCCTTTGTTCCTACGGGTCGTTCTGTGTCTTGCATACAGCATCATGCCGGCATACGCATTTGTTTGCATTCCCGCCGTCGAGATCCTTTGGTCGTTACCTTTATCTTTGTTTTGTTGTTACAAGTTCCCTTCAAAGTTGATGTCCTGGGGTTTCCTTATCTGCTTTGGGGAGCTAGTGGTGACTAGCAATGTCTAATTTACACAAACAGGGGATTATTACCAATTTTCACCTTCGATTTGGTTGTCACCAACGATTTTCCAAACCCAGTTGATACTGATTCTGTTATAAAGCAAACCAATTGTTACTGGAGTCCCTCTGATTCGGTTTTCACCAATTTGGCTAAAAATCTAGTGGTTACTAGTATTGCCCTCTAAAAAACCAATGATCATTAACATTGGAGTTGGTCGTCACCAAAATTCCCTAAAAGTCCAATGATTATTGGCATCACCTTCAAATCCAATTGTCATTGGTACCCCTTGATTCAGTTATTACCAATCTCTATAAGTCTAGAGGTCACTAGCCTTGTTGGGAAAATCTAGTGGTTACTAGCACTATCCAGAACCAATTGTTATTGATATGCCTAGTTCGGTCGTCACCAATTGACCTAAGTCCAATAGTTATTGGCATCGCTTGAAGCAGGTCGTTATCCTCTGGTCGTTACCAAACTTTGTAAAAGAAGGAACCAACGGTCATTGGTCTCCCTGGACTCGGTCGTCACCGAAAGCCCCAGTTAAGACTAGTGGTTACTAGCATTGTCCAGAACCAATTGTTATTGGTATATCTTGATTTGGTCATCACCAGTCTCCTCTAAGACCAGTAGTTACTGGCATTGCTTGAAAACTAATCGTTATTAGTACCGAAAGTTGATTGTTACCAACTTCCCTAGCCAGGGGCCTGTTGTTTTGACAACATTGCTTGGAATTTCCCAATCGTAATTGGAAATTCGATTTGGTCGTCACCATATCCCCAGGAAGTCTAAGGATATTTAACACTTCTTGGAAACCGTTATTGTTTTGGTCGTCACCATATCCCCAGTAAGTCTAGTGGAAACTAGCACTGTTTGAAGCTATTTGTCCATCTGGTCGTCATCAGTCTCCCCAGTTGAAGCTTTTGCTTTTCCAGTCGAGTCTCGGAGAACTAGTGGATACTAGTTTCCCCGGCACGTCTGGTCTTATTTTTAACCTTTTCCTGAAGATCCCGTTTGAACTCTTCGTTATAGGAAATCTTTCTCAATCTGGTTATCCCCAGTGAGATTCGTGTCTTTGTTCCGTCTTTTCCCCGATGAAGCTGTGCTTCCCCATTAGGTTTTCTTTCCCCAGTGTGGTTTGCATTTCTTTTCTTTCGTTTCCCCAGTGAAGAATTGTCATCTTCCCCGGCGGGCTTCATCATCTGGTTACCCCCCAGTGAGGATCATATCTCCTTTCCCTAATGAAGGTGTGTCTTCCCGGGTGAAATTTGTGTCCCCTGCGTGAGAGATTTCTTTGAACAGCATCATTAGTCATGTTTGAACTATTCTGCTTACTTTGCCGTGAATCTTTCCCCAGTGTGTTGGGTCACTGTGAGTGGTTACTTGTCGTTTTGCCGTTCTTTCATATTTGTTCGTGTGTCTGCATCTGACTGACATTCAAGCATCATATAACATCATTTATATTCATGGCATATTTGCATTTATCCTTTTGCATACCATCGGATCTAAGGGACAAAATTTCTGGTTTGCTATATTTAAATACCTTTCACTGCGATTCTATGAGGATTGTCATCTCTCATTACCATCTAGTGAAGATATTTAAATAGGGGCATCTGTTGCACCCCAAATTTTGACCCCATAGATCCTCATCATCATTGTAGGATCATATTCATTTGATTAACTAACCTTAATCCAGTTCAAGTTTATCTTTGTCAAGATACAGGTGAATTAGGGTTCTGTACCATCAAAATCGAGACTTCAGTGGTCCGATCAATCAATGTTTTGGATTGATTCAACTTCGAACAAGATCAAGAATACAACATTGGGTCAAGTATGAATCCAATTTGAGGTGGTCACCCGGGGTTCGAGAACAGTGCAATTTGAGACACCCGATTAGGGTTTTTGACTGGAAAAAGTCAACTGTAGTTTGACTTTTGATTCAAAGAGTATTTCAATGGTGGTATTTTGGTCCATTAAGCTCCTATGGCCTAGTAAAGTCCATCCAAAGAGTTTCAAGTCCTCAAGTTGTGGCTACAGTTTATTTCTGCTGAGTCATGTCTGCTTACAGTCTAAGATTGGCAAGCACTGCTTTATGTTTAAGTTTTGATTTCATATTGTCTATTTCAAGATGCTTGTTGAACCTTTACTATTTTGGAAGGATCCTTTGTTACAAATGTATGAGTTTGGGTGTTCTAGGCATAGGCAGACCTGTGATTGGTCTTGGACACACACTCATTGTTAGTTCAGTTTGTAGAAACAGAAATCATTGTCATTTGAACTCAGGCCTAGGTGGTGATCAGTTACTAGTGATTTAATATAGAGTGTGTTTTGATGCCCTATTTGCTATCCATTTTTCCCTTAGGTAATCTGCCACTTTAGGATACCACCAGATTTACATTTAGACACTTAGTTGTAGGTTCAGCTCCATACCTTGTGCCTCTTTCATCAGTTTGGTTTCATTATAGGGGACCTATGTTGTTTTGTTATGGCCAAGACCCTTGATGAGGTAACTCTGTTGAACCCTATCAGGACCTAGCAATCTCAATTGCTCATATTCTTTCAACTTACATGCCTGTTTGCTATAGAGATAGGTTGTACCTGCTGTGTTGGTGTCAACAACATTGGAACATCAAGAACAACTCACATCATCTTTGCAGCTCACTTGCTTCTTTTGCTATGTTGCAATTTTGAACAGATCTCTTGTTAGGGTTCATTCAAAACCATATTTAGAATTTGCTCAAACTATTTTCCACAATTATTTGCATGTTATGGCCACACCACCCGTTTGGTTGCAATTTGAAATCAGTTGGATAATATGGTAACAGTTTGCCTTGATCTACTGTTGGTTTCCTGTTTTGATTTAGTTAAACCCTCATGCCACCAGCTCCATCCTAGCTTGTGCACCTTGTGTGTATTTAGATCCATGACCTGGTATGTGTTGGTAGCAGGGAAGTGAATCATCTTTGAATACAGTGGCTGCAAACCAAAATTCATCTCAAGCATCTCTTTACCAAGATACAACTTGACAGTTTTTCTCTAAACTCAATAAGGGATTGAGTTTTCTTGCTTTAGAGTAAATCCACTGCATTATGTGTTTAAGATATTGAATGAGCTTTCACTTATGAGTTTTCCACATTTGATCTAAACTTGCTCAAAAGACACATTTGCATTACAATTTGATGAGTTGTATACTATTTCAAAGTATGATTGTTATCTTCGTGCTCCTCACCAATTTCCAGTCATAATAGGCTTTTATTTGGTAGCATTTGATAGTGTTTTGGGCAAGTTTGAATCCAATCCGTATCACACCCTTGTTTGCTTGAGGTTTGGCCCAGTTCTTACTACATTCGAAGCCTTAAGTATTTTTAAGGGTGGCTTTGTACTTGGATGTACAGCCACCCCAGTGGTAACCAACTTACTCTTAAATTCGCCTTTCACTTGCATGTCCAGGGTTTGATCCGGGTGGAGGTCGAATCCTTTTTTTTTTATTATTTTCTTTCAAAATTCTTGATTTCAAATACTTTCTTCATTCTTTCCATTTCCATTCAGCACGCGCATAGTGCTCCAGTGGTAGAATTTATGTGTTTGTCAACATAAGGGCATGGGTTCAACTCCCAGCTTGGCCCTTTTCTCCTTTTTTTTATTTTTTATTTTTGTCTATTTTATTTTATTGTCATAAATCACCTCAACTTCAAATATTCATAACTTGTTCATCTTTCATCTTTTTTGACTCATTCTTTTTGCAAACTCTTCATTGTAATGTCTAGTTTTGTTTGGTGGATTGAAATCTCATGATTAATTATTTCAACAATGCTTTTGTTTGCTTGTTAGTAGATTCACTCTTAGGTCGTTACCTTACGTCTCGAGTAAATCTCCCTTTTGCAAAATTTATTGGTATTTGTTTTCTTTATGTTTGTTAGCATGTTGAGATTTCATCTTTTGTTGGTTATTACCATGAGTGCTTATACCTCCTATATTATGAGGTTAAACTAATTTAATTGTGTGAGATTGTTATCTATGCATATTACGCTTTGAGGTTATGACATGATTAGTTTCAAATTGTTATTTGTTTACACGGTTGTTACCTTCATCATGCTTTCAATCTTTGTCAAGATATGCCTACACCTTTGTCAAGACATGCTTATTGTAATATGCTTACTATAATTGGTCGTAACCATTCGTCCTACTCAAAATACTTGCTCATTGTAATGTGTTGGTTTATCCGTGATCATAATCATTGTCTTCTATATTCCTCATGCTTGAATATGTTTATACTTTGTTAAGTATTTTCTTCCCCAAGTGATGGAACTTTTTAGTTCTCATCCAAATTGCCCCCTCTCCTTCCTTCCAAAGGAAAAGTCTCTCCATTGACCCTTGTGTCATGGATAGCTCATTACCCCCTCCCTTGACTTTGTAAAGTCATCTTGAACCTTAGCTTAGTTAAGTTAGAACACATAAGCCATTTGACTTTGCTGCAAGTCTAAAAGACCCACCTTTACTAGGATTACTCTTCAATTAGAACCCTAGGATAGAGTTTGTTAACTCTATATAAGAATCATAGTAATGATTACTTATTTCCCCTTTGAGTGTTACAACATAGATCTAGAGAGTTTCGTAAAACTCTACACAAGCATGGATATGTTTGTTCCCCTTTGGACCTTGATCACAATCAAGTGTTCTTCAACCTTAGTGAGGTGAACTACGATTGCTCTGATTCTATCCTAGTAAGGATATGTAGGCAGAGTACGCGATGTCTTTGCGAGCAAACTTAGAAACTATCCTTAGGTTTTAACCTATACCTTTTACCCAATTCCAACCTTAGCAAACATTTAACAAACTTAGCATGCAAACAAACAAAAGGTTCCTGTAGAGTACTACAGATGTTTAGGATGTGAAATACCTACCCTAGGCATAACCAACCCCCGATCCCCGAATCTCTTAGTGTTGTTGTTACATCGCGAAAAGGGTTTTTCTTTCTTTAGACCCTTCCTTTGGATAAATTAAAGTCCGGTTGTGAATTTAAGAATTTAGATTCAAGTTAATCAATAGCTTGGTATCACGATTCTCACCGCAACTGAAATGGCGACTTCACTGGGGAGACTTAATTTGAGGGTTTAGCCTATTTTGTTTAATTGCATGCTATATTTGTAAATATTTGCTTAACATGTATATTTGCCAATATATTTGTTTGTTTGTTGGATATTGGGTGCTTTGAGAGGTGAGACGGTCCTATACCCGGACTTGAGTGCAATTATGATAGGATGGTGGTATATTCAAGAAGGCTTATAGGGAGTTGATTCCCGACCAAGCTAACTTGAGAAACCACCGCTCAGTGTAGGCCCTCTTGAAAGCTTAGTATTGTTGATCGAGTATTCGTGAAAACAATGCTACTTTCGATGCAGGAGCCCATGACACTATGGACTTTTAGAATATATTCTCCCCCACTATTGGCCTTACTAGGACGTAGTGCGATGACTACAAGGGAGTATTTTCGAAGTAGTTGATACGCGATACTACACTCAGACGAGATTCTCTTGAGAATATTATCGATTACCAAGTGATTTGGGAAGTTGATAATATCCGAAAGATGGGTTGATGACTCTGGGAACTTTGTAGAACCCGTTCGGCAGGTACAATCAATCCATAGTACAATCTTTGGGGATGGGTAGACCCTTGGACTCATGCTTGTTCTTAAACCTAAACCTGTGTTGTGTGCATATGCATCTTGCTTGTGTTTGTGCATTCATATCATCATGTCATCATATCATCATATGGTTTCATGGAACTCAGACTTTGTTGTTTGTAAACATCAGAGGTCGTCATGAACAGTGAAAAAAAGAAGACTTTGAAGTACACTTACAAGGGTTTTAACCTAGATGACTTGAAAAGGTTAAGCACCTTAGTGACAGATCCAGAGGCATTTCAAAGCCGATATGGGAGGTTGTTGCTACTCTCGAAGATAAAGATGGATAGTGGACTCCTTTCTACTCTCCTCAAGTTTTATGACCCGCTTTACCACTGTTTCACATCCCCTGATTATCAGCTAATGCCCACACTAGAAGAGTATTCCCAGTTAATTGGATTGCCTATTCTTGAAGATTCTCCTTTTCCGATTGTAGAGAAGGACCCTAAAGAGCAGGACATTGCCAAAGCTACACGTTTAGGAGTGGTTGATATAAAAAAGAATCTGATTACAAAAGGAGGAGTCTTTGGGTTAAAAGCAAAATTCTTGGTTGAGAAAGCTCAGTATTACGCAGATCATTTAAGCATGGATGCATTCGAGGCTATCCTTGCCTTACTCATCTATGGTTTATTCTTGTTTCCAAGCTTTGAGAATTTTGTGGACCTCAATGCCATCAAAATTTTCTTGAAGAAGAATCTTGTGCCTACCTTGTTAGCAGACACGTACCATTTTGTTCATCTGAGGAACTTCCATAATGGAGGAATGATCACTTGTTGCGCTCCTTCATTGTACAAGTGGTTCACTTCACACATACCCAAAGCCAACGCTTTTTGGGATCCAAAGAAAGTATGGTGGTCACAAAAGATCATGGCTCTTACCCATTCCGATATTGATTGGTATAGTCGTGATTATGATGGGACAATGATTATTGACAGTTGTGGGGACTTTGGCAACGTACCTCTTCTCAGCATTAATGGAGGGATCAGCTACAATCCAATACTCGCCCGCCGACAATTGGGATACCCTCTAAAGGACAAACCCAAAAGTGTTCAAGTGGAAAGTATCTTCTTCAAAGAAGGGGAAGATAGTCAAGGATTAAAATAGAAAGTTCTAGAAGCCTGGAAGCATCTACACAAGAAAGGAAAGAAAGATCTTGGAAGACTCAACTGTGTTTCTTTGGAACCTTACCTCCAATGGGTTCGGAAAAGAGCCGTCACACTAAGGATGCCATATCCTAAGCAAGAGCCTATGGCCTTGAAGGAAGAACGCCCGTTGGTCTTCATGTCTGAAGAAGAAAAATTGAAAATTGCTTTGGTCAAAGCACGGAAAACTGAAGAAGCTTGGAAGCACAAGTATCAAATAGTCGTCGAAGAAAATGCGGAGCTCCAAAGACAACTCCAGTTGAAAGATGAAGAAATCCTCTCTTGTAAGAAGAGGAAAGCACTAGAAGAACCTTATGAGCCTCAGTCTAATCCATGGAAGATAATTGTGGACAGACTCATCTTCGAGAAGACTCAGATGGAAAGAAGGATCGAGATGCTCAGCCTCAGGCTGCTAGGAGAACCTTGATATGATTCACTTAGTTGTTATTTAAAACTCTTGTAAGAGGAAACAATATTTTGTAATCCGTTTTGTTAATGAAATGACGATTTCTGATGTTCGAAAATATCTGAGTTCCATGACAATCATTTGCATTTGCATTTGCACTTCTTCTAACCATTCAAGGAAATTCATCTTTTTCTTTGCAGGCAACAACATGGTAAGAAGAGACATGCTTCGAGTCCCGGATCTGAGATTGGGTCGTCTAAGATTGTTAACCAGACTTGTCCGAAACCCTGCTGCTTTCATAGCCAAATATGGGGACCTATTGCCATTAATAAGCGCTCCGATCAATGAGCCCATGTTGCAAGCCTTGGTGGAATTCTATCATACAACTTACCACTGCTTTGTGTTTCTAGATTTTCAGTTACTCCCGACCCTCGAAGAGTACAATGCTTATTTAAAGATCCCATGGACTTTTACGCTCCCTTATGGAAAACCAAAGAAGAAGGACTTAGCTAAAGCCCTGCATATCAAGCTGGAAGACTTACCACCAATGAGGGCGAAAGGAGGGTGGTATGGAATGGATGTCGGGCCTCTAATGGAGATGGCCGAGTATCACTATGAAAGCAGAAACCTGGGTATTTTTGAGGCAATTTTGGAACTACTAATATATGGACTGTATTTGTTCCCAAGCAGTTACGACTTCATCAGCGAAGAAGCAATCCGCCTTTTCATCCTCAAAAATCCGGTCAACACAATACTGGCTGACACTTATGTAGTCATCCACCATTTTGCCTTGTATGATTGTGGGCGATTCTCATGTTGTCTTGCACTACTCGACCGATGGTTTACTTCTCATCTGCCAAGGACCCATATCCTTTAGAGGCTTCCTACCAAAAGCGCATGGGTTTCTAAACTTGTCACTCTCAAACACCATGATATCACATGGTATGACACCAGCATCGGCGACCAAGTCATGATTTCTAGCTACGAAGACTTCCCCAATGTGTCTCTCATTGGGATAGAAGGGGTAATCACTTATAATCCTATTCTCGCTCGGCGTCAACATGGGTATCCTACCGGGCCAGAGCCTGAACCAGAACTGTTGAGGCCTCGTTTCTGTGAGACAAGTCGCAACCAAGAACTAGAAGCTAATGCTCAATATGCTCAAAGAGACCCACACCTCATGGGCCCAACTCCAATGGAGAATGCAAGTTGTTTAACCACCAGGGGGTACCTGCTATGGTCAAAGGAAATTGCCTTAATCATGTTCTACACTCATGACTATGAGATAACCATGGAACCTGAGGTCCCCGTAACTAGGGAAGAGCTAAGATACGCTTTGGTTAAAGCGCAAAGAGAAAACGAAGACCTGTGGGAGATTATCCGCCAGGATCAAGTTCATGTCAGAGTCCAAGAAGGAGAAGGGTCGTCTTGTTAGATTGATCTTTGTTTCACCATTTCCTTGCTTTCCCTAAAAAAAAGGATTGAAATCCTGCTTGTTGCATTTACTTTTATTGTAAGAAAAGTCTTGCTTTTTAGCAAAGGCCACTCTATTGTAATAGATTTCCAGCTATCAAATGAAAAACGCTTTTTAAGCATGTCGTTACGTGTTGGTCTAACTTTTTGTTTGTAAGCGAAAATTTTGAGTTTCCTTGAATGGTTTATGCATCCGCATTTGCATGTCATCCTACATCAGTCCTGCATTTGGGGTTCCGCAGCTCATCCTTTGTTCTTGTCCAGAGAGAGAGGAGATAAGGAGTCACGCTGAGTACCCACAGATACAACACACGGTCCCAAGCTCAAAATAAGATGGCAGATAACGACCAAAGGTTCGATCGAATGGATAATGACATTGAAGGGATCAAAGGGGACGTCAACCAGATCATGGAAGCCCTCAACGTAATCAAAGCAAAAATGGATACACAACCTACAGTGATCTCCGAAGTTGCCACAGCAGCAGCCAATGTCACAATAGCTCCTGTTACTTCAGCGGAGTTTCCCTATGGCATGTCCCGGGATTTTGTGCCACCTTTCAACAACATGCAGTCTTCAGGTCTCAATCTGTTGTTCGACTCAACAATCAGAAACCCCATTTTTACTCCAGCAGGTGGACCTACCACAGTACGACCAGTCTTCGCCAATCAACAACCAATCTTTGATATACCCGATGGATCCGAAGCTGAGGACGAAAAATACAAAAAATTGAGAGTGGAGATGGACATCATGGCCAAAAGGATGAGGGCCATTGAAGGAAATCATGTCTTTGGATCTGATGCCAAGGATCTATGTCTGGTATCTGGATTGGTGTTTCCTCAGAAATTTAAAACGCCGATTTTTGACAAATATGAGGGGACCACTTGTCCTAAGGAGCACTTAATCATGTATTGTAGGTGGATGGCTCCGCATATTGAAAATGATAAACTGTTAGTACACTGTTTCCAAGATAGTCTTAAAGGGGCTTCGGCTAAGTGGTATCTCGGTTTAGATCAAGCTAAAATCCACAGTTTCCAAGACCTTTCAGATGCTTTTATTCAACAGTACAAGTACAACATGGACCTAGCTCCCGACCGCCGTCAGCTTCTCAGCATGACGCAGAAGAATACTGAAACCTTCAAGGAGTATGCGCAAAGATGGCGCGAAACTGCAGCATAAGTAGAGCCTCCCCTTACTGAGAAGGAGTTGGCAGACTGGTTTGTGGATACAGTTCGACCAGAATTCTATGAACGTCTGATCAGCAGTGTTACAACAAATTTCTCTGATATTGTGGCAGTGGGGGTCAAGGTGGAAGCAGGTTTAAAGAATGGAAAAATGACCACTCCAAATGTTACCTCAAGCGCCAGCACGACAAAGAAGCCAGTCAGCATGTTCCACAAAAAGAAAGAGGGAGAGGTGAGTACAATTACATATGGAAAGAAAGTACAAAGTTCACGAAGCCACCACAAACAGGACCAACCATCATATATAGCGGCAGTGATCCCGGTTTTTCAACCTTCTTCACAGCATGGTCCCCAACCTAGGGCATTCAACAATCAACATCAGTATCAGTCTGGCAGTCCGCAACAGTATCACACCAATAATCAACAACAATACCAGCAGCCTCAGGGTCAACAACCTCAGAACAGGGCCCCGAGGGCCAATTATCAAGCAAATAGGCCAAAGATACAGCCTATTCCAATGAGTTACACCGACCTGTTTCCCATGCTAATAGAAAGAGGTTTGGTTAAAATGAGAAAATTAGGTGCTCCACCTAATCCACCCTCGTTCTATTACGATGCAAATGCCCGCTGCCCATTTCATGAGAATGCTCCAGGCCACAATCTCAAAGGTTGCTTCGCCCTTCAGCACCTAGTTCGTGAACTTATTGAAAAGGGAATTCTATCCTTCGAAGATAATCTGCCTAACGTTAAGAGCAACCCTCTTCCAAATCATGGTGGAGTCAATGCCATTACTGAAGAAGGGGAGGGATCAGAAGACAAGAAAGTTACTACTGTTGGTGAGATCAAAGTGCCACTAGCAGACCTACACAAACGCCTCGCTCAGGCGTGGTCACTCAAGACATCTCACGAAGATTGCAAAGAATGTATGCTGAATCCTGAGGGTTGTGACGCTGTGAAAAAGGACATTCGGGCTATGATTGAACAGGGAATGATAGAAATTGCCCACCGAAAAAAGGAAGAAGATGTGGCAGTCATCGAGCCTGTGTTTAACATACTAGGAGAACCCAACAAAGGAGCCGTACTCAGAGATGATAACAGTAACAAAGACTACAAGAACGTTCAGCCAGTATTTCGTGATGATGCACCCCCGAAATTCGGGAGGGGACAGACTAGGTTTGAGCCAAGGGGAGGATCCAAACCTCACCCAAGAGCCATGACACCAAAACAAGACTATTCATGGTGTGAAGGGATTTTCAAAGAAAAGAAACCAGTAAGTGTGGCCAACATTGCCGGTGCAAGCAAAATGACCCGGAGTGGTCGTGTCTATCAACCTCGAACATACAACGAGGCTCCTCCACCAGCAGTTTCTGTTCAAAAGACGCCTGTTCCTCAGAAGCCTGTTCCGGAGACAACCACCGCCAAAGAACCTTTAGTTAGAGGAAAGGAAAGTCTCAAGAACGATGAAGAAGAGTTCTTAAGAATCATTCGACGAAGCGATTATAGGGTGGTGGACGAATTGAATCAAACACCCTCCAAGATCTCGGTCATGGCTTTGTTTTAAGTTCTCCAGCACACCGCCAGGCATTGCACAAAATCCTGACACAGGCCCACGTCACTAAAGATATTACAGTGGGGCAGTTCGACTCCGTTGTAGCAAATATCACTGCCTGCAACACTTTGAGTTTTGATGATAATGACCTGACAGCTGAGAAGCGTAAGCACAATCGTGCCTTGCATGTGTCAGTCAAGTGTGAAGAGGATACAATGTCCCGAGTTCTTGTTGACACGGGATCAGCACTCAATGTAATGCCTAAAAGGACTTTGGCCAAGCTGGCATATCAAGGTGCTACCATGAGACCAACCTCTCTTATAGTCAAGGCATTTGACGGGTCCAGAAGAACTGTGATAGGAGAAGTTGATCTTCCTATCCTAATTGGACCACAAATTTTCGAAGTCACCTTCCAGGTGATGGACATAAATCCGGTTTACAGTTGCCTATTGGGAAGACCGTGGATTCATACAGCTGGCGCTGTCACTTCCACGCTCCACCAAAAAATGAAGTTTGTTGTGAATGACTAGCTAGTCATTGTCCATGGAGAAGAAGACTTAATGGTGAGCAACTTGTCATCTTTTCGGTATATTGAGGCTGATGAAGACTCTCTCGAGACAGCTTTTCAAGCGCTAGAAATAGCTCACGCTGTTCTAGTTGATGAATCAGACATAACCCAAGGGCCATCATTTACCTCTGCTCAAAGTATTAAGGCAACACTGAAGGCCGGAGTCCTACTGGGATGGGGAGAGGTCATCAAAGTCAATGCTCGAGCCAAGAATGATCGACAAGGGTTGGGTTACAAACCAACTCCGGAAGGCGAGCCAGAAGAAAGCACCATGAAGAGGAAGTCCTTAAAAGAGATATTCACCAGTGGCGGTGTGCAAGTCAATGCCATTATTGCTGAAGATGAGGACGGTAATCTGGATCGTCTAATAACTAGTGGAGGAGGAGCGTTGCGCAATTGGGAGGCTGTGGAAGTTCCCATCTTTTTACCTTTAGAGTAATTCATTCTGCTTGTTAGCTTTGTGTTTTTCTTTAAAAATTTCCTAGTCTTGCCCAAGACCTGCGAATTATTTTGTATTGGGCCACTTTGCAAAAATTGAAAATCATTAATGAAAAAGTGTTTTTGTTAAAACTCTTGTTATTTGTTTTGCGCATCACTTTCACTCTTTTTGAAAAAATGGCAATCTCTTTTGAAAAAAAAAATAATAATAATAAAAACAACCCTTCATCTGCATGTCTGTGTGTGAGTGCCTGATTGTTCCTAAATAAAACATGCACAATACCCCCATCAACCACAGAATCCTATGATCATTCGGTTCCTTCTACTAGCGGTTCATTTGTCTTTCAAGCTGAAGAAGAGAACGGAGAAGAGTTAGAAGTCCCAGAAGAGTTAAAGAGAATGGCTGAATACGAAGATGATTATATCCAACCCCATAAAGAGCAGATGGAAGTCATCAACTTAGGTTCAGAGGAGAACAAAAGAGAAGTCAAGATTGGGGCATCATTAAGGCCAGAAATCAAAGACAAGTTGATAACAATCCTCAAAGATTTTGTTGACGTATTTGCTTGCTCCTACCAAGATATGCCAGGGTTGGATACTGACATTGTCATGCACAAGCTCCCCCTGAAACCAGAATGTCCTCCGGTCAAACAAAAGCTTCGCAGGTCGAGACCAGACATGGCGCTTAAAATCCGAGATGAGGTCAAAAAGCAAATAGATGTCGGCTTTCTAGCAGTATCCAAGTATCCAGAATGGGTGGCAAACATTGTACCGGTCCCGAAGAAGGATGGCAAGGTCAGGATGTGCGTCGACTACAGGGATCTAAATAAAGCAAGTCCGAAGGATGATTTCCTGCTACCACATATTGACACTTTGGTGGATAACACAGCAAGCTCTGCAGTGTTCTCGTTTATGGATGGATTTTCTGGTTATAACCAGATAAAAATGGATCCAGATGACATGGAGAAAACAACTTTCATCACACCATGGGGCACCTATTGTTATAAGGTAATGCCTTTTGGTTTGAAGAACGCAGGGGCAACGTATCAGAGAGCTATGGTCACACTCTTTCATGATATGATGCACAAAGAAATCGAGGTGTACGTGGATGATATGATTGCAAAATCCCAAAGTGAAGAAGACCACTTGGATCATCTGCTGAAGCTATTCAAGAGACTCCAAAAGTATCAATTGAGATTAAATCCAGCAAAATGCACCTTCGGAGTTCGCTCAGGCAAGTTACTTGGTTTCATCGTTAGTCAGCGAGGAATTGAAGTAGACCCTGACAAGGTTAAAACAATCCAGGAGATGCCTACTCCCAAAACTGAGAAACAAGTTAGAGGCTTCCTTAGACGTTTGAATTACATCTCCAGGTTCATCTCTAATCTGACTCCTACCTGCACACCGATCTTCAAGTTGTTATGAAAAGATCAAACGGTGGTATGGAATGAAAACTGTCAGGCTGCGTTCGAGAAAATCAAGCAGTATTTGCAAGAACCTCCAGTGCTGATTCCTCTGGTACCTGGAAGGCCTTTGTTCATGTATATGACAGTGTTAGAAGATTCGATGGGCTGTGTCTTGGGCCAGACTGATGAGTCAGGGAAGAAAGAACATGCAATCTATTACCTAAGCAAGAAGTTCACTGATTGCGAGAGTCGTTACTCTCCCTTGGAAAAAGCTTGTTGTGCGTTAGCATGGGCTGCCAAACGTCTGAGGCAGTACATGATTTGTCACACTACGATGCTGATTTCTAAGATGGACCCCATCAAATACATCTTTGAGAAGCCAGCGCAAACAGGAAGATTAGCCCGATGGCACATGCTCCTATCAGAGTACGATATCCAGTATGTCGCTCAAAAATCCATCAAAGGAAGCATCTTGTCAGAACACCTTGCAGAGCATCCTATGGAGGATTATCAACCGCTCAAGTTCGATTTTCCTGATGAAGATGTGATGTATATTCAGCGTACGAAACCAGAGCCTGGTCCAGAGGAAGGTCCCGAGCCGGGATCCCGTTGGGAGATGATGTTCGATGGAGCGTCAAACAAAAATGGACATGGCATCAGAGCTGTTTTGAAAAATCCAACTGGAGGGTACACTGCGGTCACAGCCCGACTTTGTTTCTCCTGTACAAACAACATAGTAGAGTATGAAGCCTGCATCCTAGGATTGGAGGCTGCCATTGACCTCCGTATCAAAATCTTGGAAGTAATTGGTGATTCTGCTTTGGTGATATACCAACTCAAAGGAGAATGGGAAACCAGGGATGAAAAACTGATTCCTTATAAGACCCACATCTTAGAGATGGCTGAATATTTTGATGAAATTACCTTCAAGCACGTACCAAGGGCAGAAAATCACATTGCCGATGCGTTAGCCATGATGGCATCCATGTGGAAAGTCCAGTTTGTCAACGAGGCACCTCTGATCCGCATCGAAAGAAGGACAGTACCCGCATACGTCATGGCAATAGACGAAGAATCTGGGGAGAAGCCATGGTTTCATGATATCAAGAATTTCCTTCAAAACCAAGAGTATCCCGCTAACGCGTCCACAATTGACAGAAGAGCAATACGAAGGTTGTCATCTAAATTCTTCATCAGCAACGGCATCTTGTACAAAAGAAATCATGACATGGTCTTACTCCGATGCGTCGATGAAAACGAGGCAGATCTCATAATGACCGAAGTACACAAAGGAACCTTCGGCACCCATGCAAATGGCCACGCCATGGCTAAGAAAATCTTAAGAGCGGGTTACTTCTGGTTAACTTTGGAGACGGATTGCATACTCTTCGCTCGAAAGTGTCATAAATGTCAAGTTTATGCTGATAAAGTGCATGTCCCTCCACATCCTCTCAATGTGATGACATCACCTTGGCCTTTTGTAATGTGGGGCATAGATATGATCGGAGCAATAGAGCCAAAAGCTTCTAATGGCCATCGCTTCATCCTTGTCGCAATCGATTATTTCACCAAATGGGTGGAAGCAGCGTCATATGCAAATGTGACGAAGCAAGTGGTTGCACGCTTCATTAAAAAGGAGATCGTCTGCCGATATGGTATCCCTAACCAGATCATCACTGACAACGGGTCGAATCTGAACAACAAAAAAATGAAGGAACTTTGTGACGATTTTAAGATCAAACATCACAACTCGTCCCCTTACAGACCTAAGATGAATGGCGCAGTTGAAGCCGCAAACAAAAACATCAAAAAGATAATACAAAAAATGGTCGTAACTTACAAAGATTGGCATGAGATGTTACCATTTTCTTTGCACGGCTACCGAACATCAGTACGCACTTCGACAGGGGCAACTCCCTTTTCCTTAGTGTATGGGATGGACGTTGTGCTACCCATTGAAGTCAAAATACCTTCCTTGAAGATCTTGGCGGAAGCCAAGCTGGATGAAGACGAGTGGATAAAAGAAAGATTCGATTCGTTGAATCTCATCGACGAGAAAAGAATGACGGCCATGTGTCACAGTCAAATCTATCAACAAAGAGTATAGGGAAGGAGAGCTTGTGCTTAGAAAAATCCTACCAACGCAAAAAGATATGCGTGGCAAGTGGATGCCCAACTATGACGGCTCTTTCATTATGAAGACTGTTTTCTCCGGAGGATCTCTGATTCTCGAAACCATGGATGGCGAACCACTCAAGTATCCCATCAACTCAGACGCAGTAAGAAAATACTACGCCTGAAACGAAATACATAGAAGGAGGATTCCAGTGCCTCGACGAGATGAAAGCCCAATGTTTGAAAGCTGACAGACGCTGGGGCAAAATCCTGTGCGGAATATTAGAGGAAAGGCCAACGCCTGTTGTTCTCGTCAGAAGCAGCAAAGCAAGTGAACTGGCAGTCGGAAGGACCAGATTATTATGGGATTCTGTAACCTTTTCTGTTGCCATTTTTCAAAACTTATAAAAATTCCCAAGGCTTTGCCTTTTGTAAAGTTCTTGTCTATCAATAAAATCAGTTTTTGGCCAAATCATTATTATGATCTGCTATTTTTGTTATGCAATTTCACTTATTTGTTAATAAGAATTTTCATGAAAGCAAAGTGTTTTGAAAAACTTAAGTCTTGTTTTAAAAAAGAAAGCACAATTTGACAAAATGATTGAAAAGTTCTAAAGGTAATGTGATGATATTACACAGTTCTTGAAGTTGTGGAAATCGCTGTTACCTTTGACCGAGATAGATGTGTCCGACAGCAGTTCTAGCTATTAAGCTAAGACTTCCTCTCTGCAGAATTACGAAGATATTATTGAGAAAAGATTGTTATCTGCACCGAAGAAGGAAATGTCGCCTGACTTGAGGCATTTTGAAACTCAGCGTGACGAGTTCTCTCTTTATTTGGTTTTCCTTTGTTCCTACGGGTCGTTCTGTGTCTTGCATACAGCATCATGCCGGCATACGCATTTGTTTGCATTCCCGCCGTCGAGATCCTTTGGTCGTTACCTTTATCTTTGTTTTGTTGTTACAAGTTCGCTTCAAAGTTGATGTCCTGGGGTTTCCTTATCTGCTTTGGGGAGCTAGTGGTGACTAGCAATGTCTAATTTACACAAACAGGGGATTATTACCAATTTTCACCTTCGATTTGGTCGTCACCAACGATTTTCCAAACCCAGTTGATACTGATTCTGTTATAAAGCAAACCAATTGTTACTGGAGTCCCTCTGATTCGGTTTTCACCAATTTGGCTAAAAATCTAGTGGTTACTAGTATTGCCCTCTAAAAAACCAATGATCATTAACATTGGAGTTGGTCGTCACCAAAATTCCCTAAAAGTCCAATGATTATTGGCATCACCTTCAAATCCAATTGTCATTGGTACCCCTTGATTCAGTTATTACCAATCTCTATAAGTCTAGAGGTCACTAGCCTTGTTGGGAAAATCTAGTGGTTACTAGCACTATCCAGAACCAATTGTTATTGATATGCCTAGTTCGGTCGTCACCAATTGACCTAAGTCCAATAGTTATTGGCATCGCTTGAAGCAGGTCGTTATCCTCTGGTCGTTACCAAACTTTGTAAAAGAAGGAACCAACGGTCATTGGTCTCCCTGGACTCGGTCGTCACCGAAAGCCCCAGTTAAGACTAGTGGTTACTAGCATTGTCCAGAACCAATTGTTATTGGTATATCTTGATTTGGTCATCACCAGTCTCCTCTAAGACCAGTAGTTACTGGCATTGCTTGAAAACTAATCGTTATTAGTACCGAAAGTTGATTGTTACCAACTTCCCTAGCCAGGGGCCTGTTGTTTTGACAACATTGCTTGGAATTTCCCAATCGTAATTGGAAATTCGATTTGGTCGTCACCATATCCCCAGGAAGTCTAAGGATATTTAACACTTCTTGGAAACCGTTATTGTTTTGGTCGTCACCATATCCCCAGTAAGTCTAGTGGAAACTAGCACTGTTTGAAGCTATTTGTCCATCTGGTCGTCATCAGTCTCCCCAGTTGAAGCTTTTGCTTTTCCAGTCGAGTCTCGGAGAACTAGTGGATACTAGTTTCCCCGGCACGTCTGGTCTTATTTTTAACCTTTTCCTGAAGATCCCGTTTGAACTCTTCGTTATAGGAAATCTTTCTCAATCTGGTTATCCCCAGTGAGATTCGTGTCTTTGTTCCGTCTTTTCCCCGATGAAGCTGTGCTTCCCCATTGGGTTTTCTTTCCCCAGTGTGGTTTGCATTTCTTTTCTTTCGTTTCCCCAGTGAAGAATTGTCATCTTCCCCGGCGGGCTTCATCATCTGGTTACCCCCCAGTGAGGATCATATCTCCTTTCCCTAATGAAGGTGTGTCTTCCCGGATGAAATTTGTGTCCCCTGCGTGAGAGATTTCTTTGAACAGCATCATTAGTCATGTTTGAACTATTCTGCTTACTTTTCCGTGAATCTTTCCCCAGTGTGTTGGGTCACTGTGAGTGGTTACTTGTCGTTTTGTCGTTCTTTCATATTTGTTCGTGTGTCTGCATCTGACTGACATTCAAGCATCATATAACATCATTTATATTCATGGCATATTTGCATTTATCCTTTTGCATACCATCGGATCTAAGGGACAAAATTTCTGGTTTGCTATATTTAAATACCTTTCACTGCGATTCTATGAGGATTGTCATCTCTCATTACCATCTAGTGAAGATATTTAAATAGGGGCATCTGTTGCACCCCAAATTTTGACCCCATAGATCCTCATCATCATTGTAGGATCATATTCATTTGATTAACTAACCTTAATCCAGTTTAAGTTTATCTTTGTCAAGATACAGGTGAATTAGGGTTCCGTACCATCAAAATCGAGACTTCAGTGGTCTGATCAATCAATGTTTTGGATTGATTCAACTTCGAACAAGATCAAGAATACAACATTGGGTCAAGTATGAATCCAATTTGAGGTGGTCACCCGGGGTTCGAGAACAGTGCAATTTGAGACACCCGATTAGGGTTTTTGATTGGAAAAAGTCAACTGTAGTTTGACTTTTGATTCAAAGAGTATTTCAATGGTGGTATTTTGGTCCATTAAGCTCCTATGGCCTAGTAAAGTCCATCCAAATAGTTTCAAGTCCTCAGGATGTCCGGATCACCAACGGGCGACTCGGTAGACACCGATCGATCGAAAAGTTGACCAAAAAGTCAACTCTCTAACAATGAGGAATTTGACTTCAAGGTGTGAATGAAAAATGTTCCTTATATCATATTACACTTCCCCATAAAATTTCATGACCATTGGATCAAGGGTTAGGAAGTAATTGCAAAAATCGGGAATTAGGGTTTCGAAAGGGGCAAAACCATAACTCCTCAACCACACATCCAATTGAGGTGGTTCTAAGCTTGTTTGAAAGGTCTTGACAAACCCTACAAAAGTCCCACAGTGGTCCATACTCAAAAAATGCATGGAATTGGAGTTATAGAAAAATCATTTTTCTAGTACAAAACACTTAGAGAAATTTCATTAAATTCTGGCCATACAAATCACCTTTTTCAGAACTTTGAAGGGTTTATCAACCTAGTTCCATCAAGAATTTGGAAATTCCCAAAACATGAAAGTTGTAGAGCTACACAAGGGCTTTCTAAAAAGTGCAAGAACTCCTCAAAAGGATTTGTGAGCAGGAAGTTATGATGCATTGAAGTTGGGCATGTCACACTTGAAATGCACTTGGTCCAACTTCTCAAAATCAGAATTTTTCATCTCTAACCACTCTCCACCCTTGGATCATGATACATTATGATATTCATATGTGTAGAGGAAGGAAATGACAGAAAAAGAGAGGTTGAGGAGAGAGAGAGAGATGCAAGTTGTGATTTATGGAATAAAATATTGAAATGTGTAAGAATGAGAGAGAAACTTTTTCTCCCAACTGCTGCAGCTGTGCCATCCTACCCTCTAAACTTATCTCAGTCATTTCATGTCAATATCCACTTGATATTTCTGATCTTCCTTGAGCCATGGAGCTGATATGGAGATTTTGGCAAGATTTTGCAAGAAACTTCATCATATTCCCTCCAAAAGTGGTGAAAAACCAAATCTGCCCCAAGCTCCTCATGGCCTATAAATAGAGGTTTCTCCACACTCTATTTTTCACACCAGAACTATCCCATGCATCATAAGCATATAGTTCTCCTTCTTTCCCTTCTTGCTTGTAAGTGAAGAAAAGTCACAAAAACACTAAATTAGCCACTTTCCATTTTTCATACCAATCCTTTGTCTAAACCCAAAAACACTTCAAAAACCATTCATACAACCTTAAAATGGCCATTTGAAGCTGTTCCCACTATTACATTTCTCAGAAAATCGACCGATCTAAAAGTCAACCCTCACACCCCATACTGTTGACTTTTATGCATTTCTAGAGCTAAGTCACTACATAAACCTTTTCCATCTGTCTAAACCACTCAAACACCTCGCACATATCATACCTCAACTATCTAAATCATTGAGGATTATTGGTAACACATATTTCTCAAACTGCCACAAAACTTGCACATTGCTTCAAAGGGAAGGAAGGTCTAAAGCTTGGTGGCGTTGGAGCACAATCTCTGGTTTTCTCATTTCCTTTACTTGCTGAAGAAGATTACAAGAGGTGAGTACCTTTAAACTCCTTTTGTGAATACATGAATATCATAAAAAATGTTTGAGTGTTTGCTTGTTAGTTTGGTTTATTATTGTAATAATGAATCTGTTGACATCTAATATGCAACATTGTCATGTTGGCTGCCCTTGAGCTACAACTTTGTGAGAACCATACTTTTGAGTGTTTTGTTGTTTAGATTTGGCAATATTGATGTAGGACAGTTTGCATAAGTCTTTCCTTTGGTAATAGTTGAGTTTAGGCAGCTGAGCTTTGTTTATTTCTTAGTGTTTTGCATTATGGCACCAATTTATAGGATTGTTTCAGTCCCCAACCAGCTTCTTAAAGCTTTGTTTTAGAATTCCATGATATGTTTGGTTTGTGATTTTGTTTTTAGCAAATTGGCGACTATATGTGGTTGGTGTTTGAGTTTGGCATTTTTTTTTTAAAAAAAGGACCATTTATCCCTGTCTTGGAATTTATGAGCTGGCTGTTGTAATCAATCTCCATATTTGATAGGTCTGTGTTGAAACTTAGTCTTCTATCTGTTTGTTTATTTATGAGTATCAGTATGCTTGGTTCAATATCTCTAGCACTATGACATGTCTGCCTAATGTTTATCAACAAAACTGTTTTTAAGAAATGAGTTTGTCGATTTCTGTTTGGGCTGTTAAATTTATTTCATTGGCCAATAGTTGCTTGGGTGGATTAGACTGACATGAGGACTTTAGGACCTATAGGCTTGCTGTCAGAGTATGTATCATGTTGTAACATTGTCTTGGTTATGCTGGCTGTCAGATTTTGGTTCCTATGAAGTAATTACTATCATGAGGGTCTAGCACTTGATTGTATGGCTTTGTGATGACCAAGTTTGTCACTTTTGGTGTGTGGTTTGTAGTATGACCTAGTCTGTCATATATGGTTCCAAAACTGTTTTTTACATCTTTCAGCAGGTTGCCAACAACATGCCATTTTTGGTTTGGAATGATGTATGTGAAAATTCTGAGTATGGAAACATCTACCATCATGTTTGTGATGTGTGTGAACTAAATGCATGACATAAGTTACTCATTTTGAAACATACAGCTTGCATCATCAATTCATTTCAAAACAGTTTCTTCATGCTCACCATCACCATACCAGATGTTGGTTTTGAAAGTAGTATGTTTGGCCTTTAAACATAAAGCTATCACTTGGCATATATGTGATAGGTGTATGACATTTACATGGCATGAACCTCATCATTTTTTATTTGTACCTGCTACATCCCTCAGTTTGCTCCCAAAAACAGTTTTTTTTTATTTCTTACCAGCATGCTGCTCTGAATAAATATACCAGAAATTTTCACATAATCACCTCTATTATCATGAATGTGGTGTGTATGAACTAGTTGCATAGTTTGTTTCTGCTTGGTGTGATTTTCCACTTTCAGGATGCATCATCAATGGTCATTAAGACTACTTCTGCCTGTATTGCATAAGCATGCTAAAACCTGTTTGATGGCATTTTGTGAATCATTGACTATTACAGAAACATACTACTGCTTCTATGTTTGAGATGGATTTGTCCAAGCCTGTACACAAACTCCCTGCTTACGTTCTAGTGCATATTGTGTCTTTTAACTGTCTCATCATATAGGTTCAATTTTTGAACATTTTTTGTTCAAAGTTACTGTTGTGCTGTCATTAGCTTGGAAGTATAAATTTGTTCAACTCATGACATTTAGACTTTGTCATTAAGGCTTATGGCAGGGGTTTATATTGAAAGTCAAGGCTGTTGAATGTTTGTTTTGGTACATTGATGATAACCTTTGTACTGTCAAGATCAAGTTGTTGCTACAATTTATTTCTGCTGAGTCATGTCTGCTTACAGTCTAAGATTGGCAAGCACTGCTTTATGTTTAAGTTTTGATTTCATATTGTCTATTTCAAGATGCTTGTTGAACCTTTACTATTTTGGAAGGATCCTTTGTTACAAATGTATGAGTTTGGGTGTTCTAGGCATAGGTAGACCTGTGATTGGTCTTGGACACACACTCATTGTTAGTTCAGTTTGTAGAAACAGAAATCATTGTCATTTGAACTCAGGCCTAGGTGGTGATCAGTTACTAGTGATTTAATATAGAGTGTGTTTTGATGCCCTATTTGCTATCCACTTTTCCCTTAGGTAATCTGCCACTTTAGGATACCACCAGATTTACATTTAGACACTTAGTTGTAGATTCAGCTCCATACCTTGTGCCTCTTTCATCAATTTGGTTTCATTATAGGGGACCTATGTTGTTGTGTTATGGCCAAGACCCTTGATGAGGTAACTCTGTTGAACCCTATCAGGACCTAGCAATCTCAATTGCTCATATTCTTTCAACTTACATGCCTGTTATCTATAGAGATAGGTTGTACCTGCTGTGTTGGTGTCAACAGCATTGGAACATCAAGAACAACTCACATCATCTTTGCAGCTCACTTGCTTCTTTTGCTATGTTGCAATTTTGAACAGATCTCTTGTTAGGGTTCATTCAAAACCATATTTAGAATTTGCTCAAACTATTTTCCACAATTATTTGCATGTTATGGCCACACCACCCGTTTGGTTGCAATTTGAAATCAGTTGGATAATATGGTAACAGTTTTCCTTGATCTACTGTTGGTTTCCTGTTTTTATTTAGTTAAACCCTCATGCCACCAGCTCCACCCTAGCTTGTGCACCTTGTGTGTATTTAGATCCATGACCTGGTATGTGTTGGTAGTAGGGAAGTGAATCATCTTTGAATACAGTGGCTGCAAACCAAAATTCATCTCAAGCATCTCTTTACCAAGATACAACTTGACAGTTTTTCTCTAAACTCAATAAGGGATTGAGTTTTCTTGCTTTAGAGTAAATCCACTGCATTATGTGTTTAAGATATTGAATGAGCTTTCACTTATGAGTTTTCCACATTTGATCTAAACTTGCTCAAAAGACACATTTGCATTACAATTTGATGAGTTGTATACTATTTCAAAGTATGATTGTTATCTCCGTGCTCCTCACCAATTTCCAGACATAATAGGCTTTTATTTGGTAGCATTTGATAGTGTTTTGGGCAAGTTTGAATCCAATCCGTATCACACCCTTGTTTGCTTGAGGTTTGGCCCAGTTCTTACTACATTCGAAGCCTTAAGTATTTTTAAGGGTGGCTTTGTACTTGGATGTACAGCCACCCCAGTGGTAACCAACTAACTCTTAAATTCGCCTTTCACTTGCATGTCCAGGGTTTGATCCGGGTGGAGGTCGAATCCTTTTTTTTTATTATTTTCTTTCAAAATTCTTGATTTCAAATACTTTCTTCATTCTTTCCATTTCCATTCAGCACGCGCATAGTGCTCCTGTGGTAGAATTTATGTGTTTGTCAACATAAGGGCATGGGTTCAACTCCCAGCTTGGCCCTTTTCTCCTTTTTTTTTTATTTTTTATTTTTGTCTATTTTATTTTATTGTCATAAATCACCTCAACTTCAAATATTCATAACTTGTTCATCTTTCATCTTTTTTGACTCATTCTTTTTGCAAACTCTTCATTGTAATGTCTAGTTTTGTTTGGTGGATTGAAATCTCATGATTAATTATTTCAACAATGCTTTTGTTTGCTTGTTAGTAGATTCACTCTTAGGTCGTTACCTTACGTCTCGAGTAAATCTCCCTTTTGCAAAATTTATTGGTATTTGTTTTCTTTATGTTTGTTAGCATGTTGAGATTTCATCTTTTGTTGGTTATTACCATGAGTGCTTATACCTCCTATATTATGAGGTTAAACTAATTTAATTGTGTGAGATTGTTATCTATGCATATTACGCTTTGAGGTTATGACATGATTAGTTTCAAATTGTTATTTGTTTACACGGTTGTTACCTTCATCATGCTTTCAATCTTTGTCAAGATATGCCTACACCTTTGTCAAGACATGCTTATTGTAATATGCTTACTATAATTGGTCGTAACCATTCGTCCTACTCAAAATACTTGCTCATTGTAATGTGTTGGTTTATCCGTGATCATAATCATTGTCTTCTATATTCCTCATGCTTGAATATGTTTATACTTTGTTAAGTATTTTCTTCCCCAAGTGATGGAACTTTTTAGTTCTCATCCAAATTGCCCCCTCTCCTTCCTTCCAAAGGAAAAGTCTCTCCATTGACCCTTGTGTCATGGATAGCTCATTACCCCCTCCCTTGACTTTGTAAAGTCATCTTGAACCTTAGCTTAGTTAAGTTAGAACACATAAGCCATTTGACTTTGCTGCAAGTCTAAAAGACCCACCTTTACTAGGATTACTCTTCAATTAGAACCCTAGGATAGAGTTTGTTAACTCTATATAAGAATCATAGTAATGATTACTTATTTCCCCTTTGAGTGTTACAACATAGATCTAGAGAGTTTCGTAAAACTCTACACAAGCATGGATATGTTTGTTCCCCTTTGGACCTTGATCACAATCAAGTGTTCTTCAATCTTAGTGAGGTGAACTACGATTGCTCTGATTCTATCCTAGTAAGGATACGTAGGCAGAGTACGCGATGTCTTTGCGAGCAAACTTAGAAACTATCCTTAGGTCTTAACCTATACCTTTTACCCAATTCCAACCTTAGCAAACATTTAACAAACTTAGCATGCAAACAAACAAAAGGTTCCTGTAGAGTACTACAGATGTTTAGGATGTGAAATACCTACCCTAGGCATAACCAACCCCCGATCCCCAAATCTCTTAGCGTTGTTGTTACATCGCGAAAAGGGTTTTTCTTTCTTTAGACCCTTCCTTTGGATAAATTAAAGTCCGGTTGTGAATTTAAGAATTTAGATTCAAGTTAATCAATAGCTTGGTATCACGATTCTCACCGCAACAGAAATGGCGACTTCACTGGGGAGACTTAATTTGAGGGTTTAGCCTATTTTGTTTAATTGCATGCTATATTTGTAAATATTTGCTTAACATGTATATTTGCCAATATATTTGTTTGTGTGTCGGATATTGGGTGCTTTGAGAGGTGAGACGGTCCTATACCCGGACTTGAGTGCAATTATGATAGGATGGTGGTATATTCAAGAAGGCTTATAGGGAGTTGATTCCCGACCAAGCTAACTTGAGAAACCACCGCTCAGTGTAGGCCCTCTTGAAAGCTTAGTATTGTTGATCGAGTATTCGTGAAAACAATGCTACTTTCGATGCAGGAGCCCATGACACTGTGGACTTTTAGAATATATTCTCCCCCACTATTGGCCTTACTAGGACGTAGTGCGATGACTACAAGGGAGTATTTTCGAAGTAGTTGATACGCGATACTACACTCAGACGAGATTCTCTTGAGAATATTATCGATTACCAAGTGATTTGGGAAGTTGATAATATCCGAAAGATGGGTTGATGACTCTGGGAACTTTGTAGAACCCGTTCGGCAGGTACAATCAATCCATAGTACAATCTTTGGGGATGGGTAGACCCTTGGACTCATGCTTGTTCTTAAACCTAAACCTGTGTTGTGTGCATATGCATCTTGCTTGTGTTTGTGCATTCATATCATCATGTCATCATATCATCATATGGTTTCATGGAACTCAGACTTTGTTGTTTGTAAACATCAGAGGTCGTCATGAACAGTGAAAGAAAGAAGACTTTGAAGTACACTTACAAGGGTTTTAACCTAGATGACTTGAAAAGGTTAAGCACCTTAGTGACAGATCCAGAGGCATTTCAAAGCCGATATGGGAAGCTGTTGCTACTCTCGAAGATAAAGATGGATAGTGGACTCCTTTCTACTCTCCTCCAGTTTTATGACCCGCTTTACCACTGTTTCACATTCCCTGATTATCAGCTAATGCCCACACTAGAAGAGTATTCCCAGTTAATTGGATTGCCTATTCTTGAAGATTCTCCTTTTCCGATTGTAGAGAAGGACCCTAAAGAGCAGGACATTGCCAAAGCTACACGTTTAGGAGTGGTTGATATAAAAAAGAATCTGATTACAAAAGGAGGAGTCTTTGGGTTAAAAGCAGAATTCTTGGTTGAGAAAGCTCAGTATTACGCAGATCATTTAAGCATGGATGCATTCGAGGCTATCCTTGCCTTACTCATCTATGGTATATTCTTGTTTCCAAGCTTTGAGAATTTTGTGGACCTCAATGCCATCAAAATTTTCTTGAAGAAGAATCCTGTGCCTACCTTGTTAGCAGACACGTACCATTCTGTTCATCTGAGGAACTTCCATAATGGAGGAATGATCACTTGTTGCGCTCCTTTATTGTACAAGTGATTCACTTCACACTTACCCAAAGCCAACGCTTTTTGGGATCCAAAGAAAGGATGGTGGTCAAAAAAGATCATGGCTCTTACCCATTCCGATATTGATTGGTATAGTCGTGATTATGATGGGACAATGATTATTGACAGTTGTGGGGACTTTGGCAACGTACCTCTTCTCAGCATTAATGGAGGGATCAGCTACAATCCAATACTCGCCCGCCGACAATTGGGATACCCTCTAAAGGACAAACCCAAAAGTGTTCAAGTGGAAAGTATCTTATTCAAAGAAGGGGAAGATAGTCAAGGATTAAAACAGAAAGTTCTAGAAGCCTGGAAGCATCTACACAAGAAAGGAAAGAAAGATCTTAGAAGACTCAACTGTGTTTCTTTGGAACCTTACCTCCAATGGGTTCGAAAAAGAGCCGTCACACTAAGGATGCCATATCCTAAGCAAGAGCCTATGGCCTTGAAGGAAGAACGCCCGTTGGTCTTCATGTCTGAAGAAGAAAAATTGAAAATTGCTTTGGTCAAAGCACGACAAACTGAAGAAGCTTGGAAGCACAAGTATCAAATAGTCGTCGAAGAAAATGCGGAGCTCCAAAGACAACTCCAGTTGAAAGATGAAGAAATCCTCTCTTGTAAGAAGAGGAAAGCACTAGAAGAACCTTATGAGCCTCAGTCTAATCCATGGAAGATAATTGTGGACAAACTCATCTTCGAGAAGACTCAAATGGAAAGAAAGATCGAGAAGCTCAACCTCAGGCTGCTAGGAGAACCTTGATAGGATTCACTTAGTTGTTATTTAAAACTCTTGTAAGAGGAAACAATATTTTGTAATCCGTTTTGTTAATGAAATGACGATTTCTGATGTTCGAAAATATCTGAGTTCCATGACAATCATTTGCATTTGCATTTGCACTTCTTCTAACCATTCAAGGAAATTCATCTTTTTCTTTGCAGGCAACAACATGGTAAGAAGAGACATGCTTCGAGTCCCGGATCTGAGATTGGGCCGTCTAAGAATGTTAACCAGACTTGTCCGAAACCCTGCTGCTTTCATAGCCAAATATGGGGACCTATTGCCATTAATAAGCGCTCCGATCAATGAGCCCATGTTGCAAGCCTTGGTGGAATTCTATCATACAACTTACCACTGCTTTGTGTTTCCAGATTTTCAGTTACTCCTGACCCTCGAAGAGTACAATGCTTATTTAAAGATCCAATGGACTTTTACGCTCCCTTATGGAAAACCAAAGAAGAAGGACTTAGCTAAAGCCCTGCATATCAAGCTGGAAGAGTTACCACCAATGAGGGTGAAAGGAGGGTGGTATGGAATGGATGTCGGGCCTCTAATGGAGATGGCCGAGTATCACTATGAAAGCAGAAACCTGGGTATTTTTGAGGCAATTTTGGAACTACTAATATATGGACTGTATTTGTTCCCAAGCAGTTACGACTTCATCAGCGAAGAAACAATCCGCCTTTTCATCCTCAAAAATCCGGTCAACACAATACTGGCTAACACTTATGTAGTCATCCACCATTTTGCCTTGTATGATTGTGGGCGATTCTCATGTTGTCTTGCACTACTCGACCGATGGTTTACTTCTCATCTGCCAAGGACCCATATCCTTTGGAGGCTTCCTACCAAAAGCGCATGGGTTTCTAAACTTGTCACTCTCAAACACCATGATATCACATGGTATGACACCAGCATCGGCGACCAAGTCATGATTTCTAGCTACGGAGACTTCCCCAATGTGTCTCTCATTGGGATAGAAGGGGTAATCACTTATAATCCTATTCTCGCTCGGCGTCAATATGGGTATCCTACCGGGCCAGAGCCTGAACCAGAACTGTTGAGGCCTCGTTTCTGTGAGACAAGTCGCAACCAAGAACTAGAAGCTAATGCTCAATATGCTCAAAGAGACCCACACCTCATGGGCCCAACTCCAATGGAGAATGCAAGTTGTTTAACCACCAGGGGGTACCTGCTATGGTCAAAGGAAATTTCCTTAATCATGTTCTACACTCATGACTATGAGATAACCATGGAACCTGAGGTCCCTGCAACTAGGGAAGAGCTAAGATACGCTTTGGTTAAAGCGCAAAGAGAAAACGAAGACCTGTGGGAGATTATCCGCCAGGATCAAGTTCATGTCAGAGTCCAAGAAGGAGAAGGGTCGTCTTGTTAGATTGATCTTTGTTTCACCATTTCCTTGCTTTCCCTAAAAAAAAGGATTGAAATCCTGCTTGTTGCATTTACTTTCATTGTAAGAAAAGTCTTGCTTTTTAGCAAAGGCCACTCTATTGTAATAGATTTCCAGCTATCAAATGAAAAACGCTTTTTAAGCATGTCGTTACGTGTTGGTCTAACTTTTTGTTTGTAAGCGAAAATTTTGAGTTTCCTTGAATGGTTTATGCATCCGCATTTGCATGTCATCCTACATCAGTCCTGTCTGCTTAAAGTCTAAGATTGGCAAGCACTGCTTTATGTTTAAGTTTTGATTTCATATTGTCTATTTCAAGATGCTTGTTGAACATTTACTATTTTGGAAGGATCCTTTGTTACAAATGTATGAGTTTGGGTGTTCTAGGCATAGGCAGACCTGTGATTGGTCTTGGACACACACTCATTGGTAGTTCAGTTTATAGAAACAGAAATCATTGTCATTTGAACTCAGGCCTAGGTGGTGATCAGTTACTAGTGATTTAATATAGAGTGTGTTTTGATGCCCTATTTGTTATCCACTTTTCCCTTAGGTAATCTGCCACTTTAGGATACCACCAGATTTACATTTAGACACTTAGTTGTAGATTCAGCTCCATACCTTGTGCCTCTTTCATCAATTTGGTTTCATTATAGGGGACCTATGTTGTTGTGTTATGGCCAAGACCCTTGATGAGGTAACTATGTTGAACCCTATCAGGACCTAGCAATCTCAATTGCTCATATTCTTTCAACTTACATGCCTGTTTGCTATAGAGATAGGTTGTACCTGCTGTGTTGGTGTCAACAGCATTGGAACATCAAGAACAACTCACATCATCTTTGCAGCTCACTTGCTTCTTTTGCTATGTTGCAATGTTGAACAGATCTCTTGTTAGGGTTCATTCAAAACCATATTTAGAATTTGCTCAAACTATTTTCCACAATTATTTGCATGTTATGGCCACACCACCCGTTTGGTTGCAATTTGAAATCAGTTGGATAATATGGTAACAATTTTCCTTGATCTACTGTTGGTTTCCTGTTTTTATTTAGTTAAACCCTCATGCCACCAGCTCCATCCTAGCTTGTGCACCTTGTGTGTATTTAGATCCATGACCTGGTATGTGTTGGTAGCAGGGAAGTGAATCATCTTTGAATACAGTGGCTGCAAACCAAAATTCATCTCAAGCATCTCTTTACTAAGATACAACTTGACAGTTTTTCTCTAAACTCAATAAGGGATTGAGTTTTCTTGCTTTAGAGTAAATCCACTGCATTATGTGTTTAAGATATTGAATGAGCTTTCACTTATGAGTTTTCCACATTTGATCTAAACTTGCTCAAAAGACACATTTGCATTACAATTTGATGAGTTGTATACTATTTCAAAGTATGATTGTTATCTCCGTGCTCCTCACCAATTTCCAGACATAATAGGCTTTTATTTGGTAGCATTTGATAGTGTTTTGGGCAAGTTTGAATCCAATCCGTATCACACCCTTGTTTGCTTGAGGTTTGGCCCAGTTCTTACTACATTCGAAGCCTTAAGTATTTTTAAGGGTGGCTTTGTACTTGGATGTACAGCTACCCCAGTGGTAACCAACTTACTCTTAAATTCGCCTTTCACTTGCATGTCCAGGGTTCGATCCGGGTGGAGGTCGAATCCTTTTTTTTTATTATTTTCTTTCAAAATTCTTGATTTCAAATACTTTCTTCATTCTTTCCATTTCCATTCAGCACGCGTATAGTGCTCCAGTGGTAGAACTTGTGTGTTTGTCAACATAAGGGCATGGGTTCAACTCCCAGCTTGGCCCTTTTCTCCTTTTTTTTTTTATTTTTGTCTATTTTATTTTATTGTCATAAATCACCTCAACTTCAAATATTCATAACTTGTTCATCTTTCATCTTTTTTGACTCATTCTTTTTGCAAACTCTTCATTGTAATGTCTAGTTTTGTTTGGTGGATTGAAATCTCATGATTAATTATTTCAACAATGCTTTTGTTTGCTTATTAGTAGATTCACTCTTAGGTCGTTACCTTACGTCTCGAGTAAATCTCCCTTTTGCAAAATTTATTGGTATTTGTTTTCTTTATGTTTGTTAGCATGTTGAGATTTCATCTTTTGTTGGTTATTACCATGAGTGCTTATACCTCCTAAATTACGAGGTTAAACTAATTTAATTGTGTGAGATTGTTATCTATGCATATTACGCTTTGAGGTTATGACATGATTAGTTTCAAATTGTTATTTGTTTACACGGTTGTTACCTTCATCATGCTTTCAATCTTTGTCAAGATATGCCTACACCTTTGTCAAGACATGCTTATTGTAATATGCTTACTATAATTGGTCGTAACCATTCGTCCTACTCAAAATACTTGCTCATTGTAATGTGTTGGTTAATCCTTGATCATAATCATTGTCTTCTATATTCCTCATGCTTGAATATGTTTATACTTTGTTAAGTATTTTCTTCCCCAAGTGATGGAACTTTTTAGTTCTCATCCAAGTTGCCCCCTCTCCTTCCTTCCAAAGGAAAAGTCTCTCCATTGACCCTTGTGTCATGGATAGCTCATTACCCCCTCCCTTGACTTTGTAAAGTCATCTTGAACCCTAGCTTAGTTAAGTTAGAACACATAAGCCATTTGACTTTGCTGCAAGTCTAAAAGACCCACCTTTACTAGGATTACTCTTCAATTAGAACCTTAGGATAGAGTTTGTTAACTCTATATAAGAATCATAGTAATGATTACTTATTTCCCCTTTGAGTGTTACAACATAGATCTAGAGAGTTTCGTAAAACTCTACACAAGCATGGATATGTTTGTTCCCCTTTGGACCTTGATCACAATCAAGTGTTCTTCAACCTTAGTGAGGTGAACTACGATTGCTCTGATTTTATCCTAGTAAGGATACGTAGGCAGAGGACGTGATGTCTTTGCGAGCAAACTTAGAAACTATCCTTAGGTCTTAACCTATACCTTTTACCCAATTCCAACCTTAGCAAACATTTAACAAACTTAGCATGCAAACAAACAAAAGGTTCCTGTAGAGTACTACAGATGTTTAGGATGTGAAATACCTACCCTAGGCATAACCAACCCCCGACCCCCGAATCTCTTAGCATTGTTGTTACATCGCGAAAAGGGTTTTTCTTTCTTTAGACCCTTCCTTTGGATAAATTAAAGTCCGGTTGTGAATTTAAGAATTTAGATTCAAGTTAATCAATAGCTTGATATCACGATTCTCACCGCAACATATATATCCTAAAAATTAAGATTGGGTTTTGGCCTTTTATGGTTGAAGATACCCCAAGGTCAAGATGCTATGGTGTGGGTTTGGTCCTTCATCACTATTTCATCTAAGCATATGCTGAATTAAGGTTTCTTTCCTTCATAGATTCTTAAGTCACCGCTTTATCAAAGTCATCAAACAAATGAGAGCTTGTCTAATACAAAACATTTGGTACAAGTCACAAATCAGGATGCAAAGGATGAGGTTATGGAGTCATTGTGATTAGGTAATCCCTTTTTCAAGTATTTGTTGCTCTAAATGCAAGGTAGCTTGGGTTCAAGATTGAGATTCATTCAGTTGTGCTTTGAATTCAATACTTACAAAGTGATCAAGTGGTGTGATTTGGTTTATGGATTCCATTTGGCATCTAAGTTTGGTTCATAATTATTTGAGTTCAATTGACGCAATTCATTTGGATTAAAATTGGTAAGCATGCTAAAGCAAGGATATCCATTTATAAGGGATTCCTTGAAATTTATGTTCATATGAGTTATGGGTGCGAGAATGTTCAATTCAGGTATCCAAACTTCATCAAATTGTATTCTAAGATTTAAAGATTTATTTTCTCCACAAAGTACAAGTTGAAACTCAAATCTAAGTCATCATATGAAGCAAGTATTTAAGTTCATGAAGATTCAAATTTTGGAATTTTACGAATTCAAGTTGATGCCAAAGGTCAAAAATTTTCTTAACTCAAGGTTGAATTCATAAGATGCAAGAGTCAAATAAGATTCAAACAGATTTAAAAAGATTCACAAACAGGAATTAGAGTTCACACGATTCATGAGAAGCCCGTATGCTACAACAATTCATTTTAAAGCACAAAGTAGTTTTTTTTTACAAGTTCATGTCAATATCAAGTTACAACACCTCTTCCAAATTTACAATGTGTTTGCAAGCCTACCAAAGTCCTAAGTCTAAGACAACTGAGCCATGTGAGAAATTCCTCGCGCCAAGCTTTGTGTTATCCTCACCCTCTCATCAAGATGTCACGACCTAATCCTCATGTTAGCACCAAGTTGTCCAAGCCGATTTCATCAAGAATTCTCACACACCATGGCATAGTCCTTCAAGCATTTAAAAAAATAATAAATATTAACATTCACAATCATATAACATATTACATAAAGAAAATGTAGTATTCTTTTATGTGAACTCAAAACATACAGTATTCATTGAGGGGAATTTGTCAAAACTGAAAACTTAAATTTCTTTGGAAAGGATACTTTCCACACAGAATCGTGTTCCAGACAAGTTAGATCCCTCTCCAAAATAAAATCCAAAACTAACACGCAATCACAAATCTCAAGAGAACTTAAAATACTTTCCAAAAATAATCAAAGCATGTCTCCGACAACAATTAAACATGCTCAACACACAGTCAAGGCCAATTCATTTTCTTCCAAAACAATTTAAAACATGTCTCAAATAAAAGTGGAAATTTGTGTCTTGGAATTCATTCTGAAATTTTTGACTCTGACTTTCCCATTGCACGAGGGAATACGTAGGCATAGGGCGGCGTTGTCCTATCGAGTCTCTTCTTTTCTTTTTCCCCCCAGTTTAACAGTAGCTTTTAGATAACTTTCACCCATAGATTAGACAACAAGCATGGATCCCGTTGAGTACAACAGACGTGAGGGGTGCTCATACCTTCCCCTTGTGTAACCGACTCCCAAAACCAAGATTTGGTTGCGATGACCTAGTCTTTCCCGTTTTTCAGGTTTTCTTCGATCGTTTCCTTTCCCTCTCTTTGGGATAAATAACGTTCGGTGGTGACTCTTCTGTTTGTTTCCGCCGGCCCTTTTTCGCAATTGCGACAGCTGGCGACTCTGTTGGGGACCCGGTTTCCCTATGCGGGTCAATTGGGGAGTCAGTTGAGACCTCCTCGATTGACCATGATGCCAAACCAGAAATCATGAACGTATCATCGTTTCTCGACCTGAGAGTCCGTGATACTGACGTCCTACATAGGATGTCGTACCTTCTCAGAGACTAGGTCCTACCCTTGAGTGGGAAGGGTTTTGCAGGAAACCGTGACTTCCAACCGACCCGGTTTTCTGTCAAAGCATATTTTTTGGTCCTAAGTGTTCTGGTATTCTGGGTTTTCTTATCAGAGCGAAGTTCTGGTTCAACTCAGTCAACGACACAACAATTTTAGATGTCTTGATCCCATTTTTGCATTTGCATTTTCATTTGCATCTTAACATTTGCATGTATGTGTGATCTCAGGTTCTTGTTTTCCCATTGATTTTGGTAATCTGATCCGCTATCAACATGGAGCCTGAATTGAAAAGGACTATCACCTACAAGTTCCCGCGGCCAGAGTTAAGACCTTTATTTGATCTTATTTTCATGGCTGGTCCTGGTGTCATTGAAGATTTCAAAAAAGACTATGGGAAGATTCTGAGTTTCGTCCACAAAATCTCAAGTTATGAACAAGGAGCTATCCACACTCTGCTACAGTTCTACGACCCTCAGCTGCATTGTTTCACATTCCCTTATTATGTCCTAGTTCCTACCTTGGAGGAGTTCGTTTTCCTGATGGGAGTTCCGATCTTAGAAGAAATGCATTTCTTTCATTCCGAGGAGGAACCTGACCTGAAAAAGTTATCCAACGCTCTTTATTTGAGAAAATATGACTTGGAGGGTAATGTGGCATGTAGGAATGGAGCTTCTGGTTTCCCTTTGTCCTTCTTGGTGGGTATGGCTCAGTATTTTGCCAAGGAAGGTTGTTGGGCAGTCTTCAATGCTATTCTAGCATTGTGGATATATGGTATAATTTTGTTTCCCAACATACTAGACTTTGTTGATATGAACGCTTTCTACATCTTTGCTTCTAAGAATCATGTTCCTACTCTTCTAGGAGATCTGTATCATTCAGTGCATTACAAAAATGAGAAAAGGATTGGGAAGAATGTTTCTTGTTGTGCACCGCTCCTCCACAAGTGGTTTATGGATCATCTTCCTTGCATCGGAGCTTTTTTTGATACAAGGGATACATCTGAATGGTTAGAAAGGCTTATGGGTTTGACATCTAAGAATATTGTCTCGTTTAATCGAGATCTGCTCGGCATGGAGATCATCTTTAGCTGTGGGAACTTTCTTAATGTACCTCTGATAGGAAGAAGATGTGGAATTAACTACAACCCTTATCTTGCTATCAGACAGTTTGGTTATGCTTTGAAGGAGCCCCTGAAGGAGGAGGAAGTACAGGAATCTTTGTACTTCACAGGTGCAGCTTATTTTGATACTTTGGCCAGGATAAAGGAAGCCTGGGGAAGAGTTCATAGAAGAGGAAAACTTTCTTTGGATAAGGGCGATTGTAGAGCTTATGGACCTTATTTGGATTGGATCCAAGAGAGGGTGGAGAAAATGTTGCTACCCTTTCCTATCCGAGAACCTCTATAACCTGTAGTTGTTGAAGAACCTACGACAGTCGATTCAAAGATACAATAAGTTGTGGGCGGAAGAAGAAGAATTACGCCAGGAGAATGAAGAGTTGAAAAAAAGAAGGTAGTCAGTTACAGAGTGACAAGAATGAAGCAGTTTATTTAGCAAAGACGAAGACAAAAGTTTTGGCTAGGATGGAAAAATAGTTAGCTGAGGAGATTCGAGTGCGGGGACGAGTCAAGATTTAAAGAGCACCGATAATGTCCTTAAGGATAAGAAGAAAGAGATGGACAAGGCATACCTTGAGTATCTAAGTTCAATGACCAGTGGAATGCTGTGTTAACTGCGAACAAAGGAAGGAAAGATGAGCTTCATAGACAAATTGATAGATTGAAGACACAACTCAAAATCAAGGATGAAAAAGCTTCAATGGAATCATCCCACTTGTATGCAAGCAATCGGAAGTTACGAGAAAGCCTGTCAGTATTGGAGGAGTTCAAGATAAGGGCAGAATTGAAGAAACCGAGACTTGAAGATGCCTTTGGAGACGATGCTTGGAAAGATTACGCTCAAAGCTTGAAAGATGTTGTCCGCAGAAGAGAATTTCTCATACAGGCATTGGTTGCAAGGCTTGAACATCCAGACACAAAGGAGCTGCTAAAGGAAGTTTAGACTCATTACAGTGGCCGAAGAGAGTTACTTGATACAGTATTCCTTAGTTTTTCTTCTTTTTTTGTTCTTATCTTGTATTATGGCCATCAGCAGACTTGTTGGATGGGGTCGTAGGACTATTTACAGTTGTATCTCTTGACAATGTTTTGTGTACGCTAACTTCCGTTCTCATTTTATTTATGAGAGAAGATTTGTGATTCTATCTTTTGCTCTCCTGTTTTGCTTTTTGTTCGTGGAACTAGAATCAAGGGGAAATTTTCCCGAATCATATGTACATGCTTGCATTTTTCATTATCATTCTAATTTGCATAGCAGGTGTTCTTGGGGCCTTTAATCTTATCTCTGCTTGGTTTTCTCCAACAGTTTATAGGATAGCAGATCCAGTTTTCCATAGATATTCTACAAGAGGGAACCAACGAAGAGTCATGGATAAGGTACAACAAGAGCTGCAGAAGTTCAGAGACAGGATGATGCAATCTATGGAGATGATGCAAGGGGTAGCCAACGGGCAGGAACAATTGAGAACTTTGGTTCAACCACTGATAGCACGGGTGGATGGCAGTGGTGTTCTTCATGGAGGAACTATTGTTATTCCTCCTCTAGTTGATAGTAGCATTCCTCAGGCCAACGTCATTCCAACTGTAGTTAACCCTCCGGACGGAGGTCATCAGGGAGGAGTCCATATAGCTGGTGCTGGAGGCGGTATGGGTGCTGCACACGGAGCTGCAGGTCCCCACTGGGAAGAAGATGATCAAGATGATGTATTTTCAATGAGAGACTTGGACATGGGTCTCCCCACAGAAGCCAACAAAAGATTCAAGCTACTTGAAGAGAAAATGAAAAGCCTCGATAACCAAAATTCTTTGGGACTCGATATGTCGAATCTGGGGCTGGTGCCAGGGGTCAAAATTCCCCCCAAGTTCAAAGTACCAGATTTTGACAAGTACAAAGAACGATTTGTCCTATAGTAAATCTTAGGGCTTACTTTCGGAAGATGTCAGCCTATTCGGATGACGAGAAACTTTTAATACATTTATTCCAGGACAGTCTATCGGGTCCTTCTCTAGAATGGTATATGGGTCTGGAATGGGCACATATAAGGAGTTGGAGAGATCTGGGAGAAGCCTTTGTCAGTCATTACCAATACAACAGTGATTTGGCGCATAACAGGGTATATTGCAGAATTTATCACAGAGAAATAATGAGGGATTCAAGGAGTACGCCCAAAGGTGGCGGGAGTTAGCGGCCAGAGTTCAACCCCCAATGGTGGAACGTGAACTAATTGACATGTTCATGGAAACCTTTCTAGGAACATACTATGAGAAATTGATTGGGTGCATGTCTGGAAGCTTTTCAGACTTAGTGATGGCAAGGGAAAGAGTAGAAAATGGAATAAAGACAGGGAAGATACAAAGTGGAGATGGGTCTTCGTCAGGAGGTATGCGAAAAGCATATGGGAACCCAAAGAAAAGGGAAGGGGACATGAACGCCGTATCAGCCTACAGAAGCAGAGACCGAGTGCAACATCAATGCCAGTACCAACCTCAGCATCAGCATCAACAACAAGTTGCTAGTATAGCTATTCCGGCTGTACCGCAACAACCAACTATTGCGCCTCGCCGTTATCAAGACAGAGGAAGGATGGCCAACAGGACGCTCGACACGCCTCCCATGCCTTACTCTCAGCTATTGCAACATTTGTTATAATTGCAACTTATTCAGAAGAGGACTTTGGTGCCGCTTACTAGTACGCCTCCACCAGGTTACGACGCAAATGCTAGGTGTGATTTCCATTTCGGTGCTCTGGGTCATAATATTGATAACTGTAAACTTTATACATGTTTTAGAATCATGAAAATGTGAACTGTCGCTTACAAGTTTCATTGATTGAGTTATACTTGATACATGTTCTTGATGAATGATCTTGACGCATGACATTATTGATTGCTCAACCGTGTGATTCTTGATTCCATTTTTAGTTTTGACCTATTGTAGCACCCCAAAATTTACCCACCCTTTTTTCTAACTTTGACTGGCTTTTGCTTCACATTCTTTTGCATCATCATTAGTTCATAATTCATGATCATACTTTGCATTGGTCTTCTAAGACATGGGATCAGGAATTTTTCTCGGAATCAAATTATCAAGTATCAGGCTTACTTTCTTCACGAGTTATCAGGCATCGCGGGCCTAGGGTTTCATCAGTCCTTGGATTCAAGTTTATTGGCAATCTTATATCCAGCTGGCTCAGGATTAGGGTTTATTTCTCATCATGGATAGAAAATCAGGTTATCTGGGACGGTGGCATGGTTTTGAGTCAAGCGTGGTTGTTCAGTCACGATCAATATCAGAGGGAAGTTTGACCCAATTATGGTCAAACCATCAAGTAATTTCTTCAATTGCAAGTTATTTGTAACATTGGTTGTTTTCACAGTGTTGTGTACCCAAATTCAAGTTGCCATGTGTGGAAGTTATAAGGTTATCGAGCATTGGTTCATGAAAAGTTGGTTCAAAAGTTAGGATCATCGTGATTATATGTTCAGTGGTGCCTCATATGTGGGTCTGTGCTCCTTAATGTGGATTCAATAATCAATGCAAGGTCTCAAATTGATTCAAATGGTTGTTGTGAGTTGTTCATAGTAGTTGTGCTTATTTAATCAGAGATTTGCTAATGAGGGAAAGATTGATTTTGGGTTGAAAGTGAAGGCTTAATGGATGTGTTGTTCATATTTCTAAACCAAGTTCATTTCCATCCATCTACTTAGTTCACTTTTGTTAACCATTCTCTTTTACCCATTTTACATTTTTATCCACTCTTTTAACCATCCTTATTTAATTTTGTTCATCCCATTGACCATTTCTTTTTATTTTATTCATTCAATATCCATAAAATCAATTCCAATACCCATTTCTATCTTTTTATCTAATTTATTTTTCAAATATCCATTTCTAATAAATAACCATATGTCATTCTCATAATACATTTCTGAACATATTCAAAACTTCAAAATCCAAGTCAAAAATTCACATTGTCCATATCCATTTAGCTAATCCAATCCATATTTTTGTCCATAAATCATATCCACTTTAAAACCATATTCATTTCCCATTTAACATCCAATCATCCATCTTGAGTACCCATTTCCAATTCTTTTTCATAGATATTTGTTCCAATTTCTTTCTATTCCAATATGAAAACTAAATGGCTCTTAAATTCAAAAGGTGTTCAAGGCTAGAACTTAATTGAATCACTGATTTACTGTGTGTTAAAAACAAAATAAACAAAAGGGAATTGATGAAAGTTTCTAATGGAAGTTTAGAATTTACACCAGTTACGAGTATGACACAATGCAACAAATTCTTTTGTTTACTCACTACTCATCATCACTCACACACCGCTCTTCATTTCGACAATAATACTCTATCTATGGCGTTTCCGGCCCGAGTTTCAAACTTGTCATCGGTGGCAACGGTGGCACAGGAAAGGAGACATTTGTTAGGAGGCATCTTACTGGAGAATTTGAGAAGAAATATGAATTAACTGTTGGGGTAGAAGTGCACCCATTGGATTCTTTCACAAATTGTGGAAAGATTTATTTCTACTGCTGGGATACTATATCTATGGGCATTGAGCTATTATAATGTTACTTCCTGATTGACATGCTAAAATGTTCCTGCTTAGCATCGTGATCTTTGATTGGGTTTGTGAGAACATCCCAATTGTTCCTTGCGGAAACAATGTCGACGTGAAGAGCAGGCAAGCGGAAGGAAAAGGAGTTTATAGTAGAAGAAAATAAAAACATGGTAGAAATTAAAAAAAAACTAAATTTAAATTCATTCTAACATTTCATGACAAGTTTTCAGCACAAGTACATCAAAAAAATGAAGTAGTTTGTTTTCATACAGAAAGCTCATAACAGAAAATTACAAATAGCCACTAATCTGCAAATTGTACCACTTGTACGACTTTTTAGGTTAAACAACCTACCATAAAAGCATGCGGTACAACCATTCCCTCCCACCACCTTACCTCTGCTCAACTTGCATAGGTACACTCCATAAGAAAATTAAAAAAAATAGCTACCTTGCTTGCAAATGGTACCTACTACGAAAACAACAGCAACACCAATTATATAATTTTCCCAACAGAATTCAATTGGAAACCCTATTCTACCCCTTTTAATTTCTAATATAAAACCAACAATAGTGAAGATAGTAGAAGATGACTTCCCTCATCTCTCTTTCCGTTTCCACAACAGCTGCAACCCTTCCCAAATTTACTCTCAAAAAAATAAATCACCAGCACCATGAACATTCACCTGGCAGCAGATCTATAACCTTCACCAACTCACATCAACTCCCATCAGCAATAACATTTATCACAACACAGAAAGAGGAAGAAACAAAGTTGAAGGTATAACAACTACAACAACTGAAGCACGTGAGAGAAAGAAGAAGGTTCAATCGAGAACTACCGGTATTTCGACATCAACGTCACACGAACATGGTATGCTCATTCTAGATCTTGATTTTGCGACCGTGTGGATTCCATTTTTTAAAGTTTGTTGGTGGCTTTGTGCTTTTCTGGTTCTGTTCCCTCCTTGTGTTCGCTTGGTTTTACGAGTGGTGCAGCCAAAGAGGGAGGATGAGCGCTTCACAGGTGGTAGTGGAGGAATAAGGCGGGACCAAAGGTGATGGAGAAGAAGGTTGACGGTGCGGAGAGGAAACGTAGGGCTTGTGGATGTTGGAATCGCGCGACGGACGGAGATTTTGTTGAAGGAGACGACGAAGTTGAGTAACAAAAAGAGGAAGAAGGTTGAACGAAGAAGGTGCAGGGTTTGCTTGTTAGTTTTTAGGTTAAGTTTTGTTGTTCCTTGAGTCAGTTTGGGCCTTTGGCCCACTTGTACTTCCCTTCACCGCACCCGGATCCACCCGCTGCACCCCCAATCTGATTCACTGCTCAAAATCTTTGGGCCAGAGTTCTGAGCCCAGTAAATTTTCTGCCATTCACCCCACGAATACTAGTTCCCCCCTGGTTCATTTAGATTAGTTTTTTTCAATTAGTATTAATTTAGATTAATATAATTAGAATGTTAGTGTTTAGTTTAATAACTTGTTTAGAATAACTTAGTATTAGTTTAGATTAATTTAAGTTTAATATTTAATTTGTTATTTAAATTAATATTTAGTTTAGAAATAAGTTTTTACTTGACTAGGATTTAGTTAGATTTTAGTTCTTTTTTTTAATATTAGTATTATTTTTAGCTTTAGGACTAGTTTTAATTTAGGTTTTGATTAATTATTTAGAATTAAATTAGACATTAATTAGCATTAGTAATATTTTAATTTTAATCCTAGAATTTAATTTAGAGTTAGATTAGGATTTAATCAACTAGATTTTTGAGTAATTAGTTTAGCATTAGTATTAGAATTTAGTTTTAATTTAGTTCTTTTTAATTAATTTAAGAATTCTAGTCTTTAATTAGTTTTAGAATTAGCTTAGTTTAATTTTGACTTAGAATTAGATTAGGTTTTAATTTAGGTTTATCTTTTGTTTAGAACTTAATTATTTTTTAGAATTTAATTATTTAGAATTTAGATTTAGTTTTGACTAATTAGACTTTTATCTTTGACCAATTCTTCTCTTGTTTAGTTTTAGTTTCGATTAACTCTCGAGTGCACTTGTAAATTTATTTTTAAATATACTTGTATATACTTTTCCATAGATTTTAATGTGAGTTTCAATATTTGGTGTTGTCTGTGATTGCGATGCTTCGTGTTTATTTGTTGTTTACCACCGTATTCACATGATCCCTTAAGGTTCCTAGCTCGACTTAATTTCCAATTAAGTTTGAGGGAGGAGAGATATTAGGCTTTCAATCTACACATGACAACATTAGGTAGGTTTTCCTCCTAATCCTGATCTTAGGGCCACATTGTATGACAACAGTTAGGATTTAGTTTCCCCTAGGTCTTTGTGTGCGTCTCTCTTTTTCTCACATCAAAACTTCTTCGAGGCACTTAATAAAGAATGGTAAGCGTCGTGCTCTACGAGCCTTAAGTACATGGGGAATGATGAGTGGGGGGTTTCTCCTCGCTTGTCTAGAGTGTTTAGCATATGCCCTTTGGGAAATATGCGATGCATTCGCTCTCGTGTCATAGTCTTTAGTGCGACGTGAGTCTCAAACTAACTCAATCTACTTCACTAAAACTCTTCAACCAAATTCAAATCTTTTTATCCTTCGGGATTGTTCTTAAATCATTTTCATAAAAGAGTACGTTGTTTTTCCGTTCTACTGCAAACAGACATCGACCCTAACTGCTGGAGTGGGAAATTAATCTCACTATTAAGAAACACTTAACTAACAAGTGGTCTAAGTTACCCGAACTATGTTTGCTCTGATTTCTCATACCAGATAAGGATACGTAGGCACAAGATGGTGATGTCTTAGCGAGCAACCTTCCCCCCATCACCCATAGTTTCCCGAACTACGTTGACTCTGACTTTCCCATTGCACGAGGGAATACGTAGGCATAGGGCGGCGTTGTCCTATCGAGTCTCTTCTTTTCTTTTCCCCCCCAATTTAGCAGTAGCTTTTAGATAACTTTCACCCATAGATTAGACAACAAGCATGGATCCCGTTGAGTACAACGGACGTGAGGGGTGCTCATACCTTCCCCTTGCGTAACTGACTCCGAAAACCAAGATTTGGTTGCGATGACCTTGTCTTTCCCGTTTTTCAGGTTTTCTTTGATTGTTTCCTTTCCCTCTCTTTGGGATAAACAACGTTCGGTGGTGACTCTTCTGTTTGTTTCCGCCGGCCCTTTTTCGCAGTTGCGACAGTTGGCAACTCTGCTGGGGACCCGGTTTCCCTATGCGAGTCAATTCTAACACTTGTTTACTTTATATTTTTGGTTGTGTATATTTGTGTGTATGTATGTTGTATTTTTGTATATTATTGCATTTATATTTTATTTTCCGCACTTTATCGTTATTATCAGATAACTATTGTTATTGGGTGGGGTGTTCCACTGAGAGATATACCCAGTACCCAGGCTTGAGTACACACCTAGTATTAGTATGGAGAGTAGTGCAGGCTTGCATGTTTGGCATGCAAGAGCCCTCATGAAATTCGCGTTCAGACGAGGTTTTCTTTGAAGGCATCCTATCCTGTGCGTTTTGGACAGTTGAGGGGGTGTTGGATCTGAAAACTAACAACTCTTGAGACCGTTCATTGGGGAGTCAGTTGATACCTCCTCGATTGACCATGATGCCAAACCAGAAATGGTGAACGTATCATCGTTTCTCGACCTAAGAGTCTGTGATACTGACGTCCTGCATAGGATGGCGTACCTTCTCATAGACTAGGTCCTACCCGTGAGTGGGAAGGGTTTTGCAGGAAACCCTGACTTCCAACCGACCCGGTTTTCTGTCAAAGCATATTTTTTGGTCCTAAGTGTTCTGGTATTTTGGGTTTTCTTATTAGAGCGAAGTTCTGGTTCAACTCAGTCAACGATACAATAGTTTTGGATGTCTTGATCCCATGTTTGCATTTGCATTTTCATTTGCATCTTAACATTTGCATGTATGTGTGATCTCAGGTTCTTGTTTTCCCATTGATTTTGGTAATCTGATCCGCTATCAACATGTGTGACCTTTATTTGATCTTATTTTCATGGCTGGTCCTGGTGTCATTGAAGATTTCAAAAAATCTCAAGTTACGAACAAGGAGCTATCCACACTCTGCTACAGTTCTACGGCCCTGAGCTGCATTGTTTCACATTCCTTGATTATGTCCTAGTTTCTACCTTGGAGGAGTTCATTTTCCTAATGGGAGTTCCGGTCTTAGAAGAAATGCCTTTCTTTCATTTCGAGGAGGAACCTGACCTGAAAAAGTTAACCAACACTCTTTATTTGAGAAAATATGACTTGGAGGGTAATGTGGCATGTAGGAATGGAGCTTCTGGTTTCCCTTTGTCCTTCTTGGTGGGTAAGGCTCAATATTTTGCCAAGGAAGGTTATTGAGCAGTCTTCAATGCTATTCTAGCATTCTGTATATATGGTATAGTTTTGTTTCCCAACATACTAGACTTTGTTGATATGAACGCTTTTTACATCTTTGCTTCTAAGAATCACGTGCCTACTCTTCTAGGAGATCTGTATCATTCAGTGCATTATAAAAATGAGAAGAGGATAGGGAAGAATGTTTCTTGTTGTGCACCGCTCCTCCACAAGTGGTTTATGGATCATCTTCCTTGCATCAGAGCTTTTGTTGATACAAGGGATACATCTGAATGGTTAGAAAGGCTTATGGGTTTGACATCTAAGAATATTTTCTCACTTAATCGAGATCTGCTCGACATAGAGATCATCTTTAGCTGTGGGAACTTTCCTAATGTACCTCTGATAGGAAGAAGCTGTGGAATTAACGATAACCCTTCTCTTGCTATCAGACAGTTTGGTTATGCTTTGAAGGATCCCCTGAAGGAGGAGGAAGTACAGGAATCTCTGTACTTCACAGGTGCAGCTGATTTTGATACTTTGGCCAGGATAAAGGAAGCCTGGGGAAGAGTTCATAGAAGAGGAAAACTTTCTTTGGATAAGGGCGATTGCAGAGGGTGGAGAAAATGTTGCTACGTTTTCCTATCCGAGAACCTCTATATCCTGTAGTTGTTGAAGAACCTACGACAGTCGATTCAAAGATACAATAAGTTGTGGGCGGAAGAAGAAGAATTACGCCAAAAGAATGAAGAGTTGAAAAAAAGAAGTTAGTCAGTTAAAGAGTGACAAGAATGAAGCAGTTTACTTAGCAAAGACGAAAAGAAAGGTTTTGGCTAGGATGGAAAAATAGTTAGCTGAGGAGATTCGAGTGCGGGGACGAGTCAAGATTTAAAGAGAACCGATAGTGTCCTTAAGCATAAGAAGAAAGAGATGGACAAGGCATACTTGGAGATATCTAAGTTCAATGACCAGTGGAACGCTGCGTTAACTGCTAACAAAGGAAGGGAAGATGAGCTTCATAGACAGATTGACAGATTGAAGACACAACTCAAAATCAAGGATGAAAAAGCTTCAATGGAATCATCCCACCGGTATGCAAGCAATCAGAAGTTACGAGAAAGCCTGTCAGCATTGGAGGAGTTCAAGATAAGGGCAGAATTGAAGAAACCGAGACTTGAAGATGCCTTCGGAGACGATGCTTGGAAAGGTTACGCTCAAAGCTTGAAAGATGTTGTCCGCAGAAGAGAATTCCTCATACAGGCATTGGTTGCAAGGCCTGAACATCCAAACACAAAGGAGATGCTAAAGGAAGTTTAGACTCATTACAGTGGCTAAAGAGAGTTACTTGATACAGTATTCCTTAGTTTTTCTTCTTTTTTTGTTCTTATCTTGTATTATGGCCATCAGCAGACTTGTTGGATGGGGTCGTAGGACTATTTGCAGTTGTATCTCTTGACAATGTTTTGTGTACGCTAACTTCTGTTCTCATTTTATTTATGAGAGAAGATTTGTGATTCTATCTTTTGCTCTCCTGTTTTGCTTTTTGTTCGTGGAACTAGAATCAAGGGGAAATTTCCCCGAATCATATGTACATGCTTGCATTTTGCATTATCATTCTCATTTGTATAGCAGGTGTTCTTGGGGCCTTCAATCTTATCTCTGCTTGGTTTTCTCCAACAGTTAATAGGATAGCAGATCCAGTTTTCCATAGATATTCTACAAGAGGGAACCAACGAAGAGTCATGGATAAGGTACAACAAGAGCTGCAGAAGTTCAGAGACAGGATGATGCAATTTATGGAGATGATGCAAGGGGTAGCCAACGGGCAGGAACAATTGAGAACTTTGGTTCAACCACTGATAGCACGGGTGGATGGCATTGGTGTTCTGCATGGAGGAGCTATTGTTATTCCTCCTCTAGTTGATAGTAGCATTCCTCAGGCCAACGTCATTCCAACTGTAGTTAACCCTCTGGACGGAGGTCATCAGGGAGGAGTCCATATAGCTGGTGCTGGAGGCGGTATGGGTGCTGCACACGGAGCTGCAGGTCCCCATTGGGAAGAAGATGATCAAGATGATGTATTTTCAATGAGAGACTTGGACATGGGTCTCCCCACAGAAGCCGACAAAAGATTCAAGCTACTTGAAGAGAAAATGAAAAGCCTCGATAACCAAAATTCATTAGGACTCGATATGTCAAATCTGGGGCTGCTGCCAGGGGTCAAAATTCCCCCCAAGTTCAAAGTACCAGATTTTGACAAGTACAAAGGGAAGATTTGTCCTAGAGTAAATCTTAGGGCTTACTTTCGGAAGATGTCAGCCTATTCGGATGACGAGAAACTTTTAATACATTTATTCCAGGACAGTCTGTCGGGTCCTTCTCTAGAATGGTATATGGGTCTGGAATGGGCACATATAAGGAGCTGGAGAGATCTGGGAGAAGCCTTTGTGCGTCATTACTAATACAACAGTGATTTGGCGCCTAACAGGGTACAATTGCAGAATTTATCACAGAGAAATAATGAGGGATTCAAGGAGTACGCCCAAAGGTGGCGGGAGTTAGCGGCCAGAGTTCAACCCCCAATGGTGGAACGTGAACTAATTGACATGTTCATGGCAACCTTTCTAGGAACATACTATGAGAAATTGATTAGGTGCATGTCTGGAAACTTTTCAGACTTAGTGATGGCAAGGGAAAGAGTAGAAAATGGAATAAAGACAGGGAAGATACAAAGTGGAGAGGGGTCTTTGTCAGGAGGTATGAGAAAAGAATATGGGAACCCAAAGAAAAGGGAAGGGGACATGAACGCCGTATCAGCCTACAGAAGCAGAGACCGAGTGCAACATCAATGCCAGTACCAACCTCAGCATCAGCATCAACAACAAGTTGCTAGTATAGCTATTCCGGCTGTACCGCAACAATCGACTATTGCGCCTCGCCGTTATCAAGACAGAGGAAGGATGGCCAACAGGACGTTCGACACGCCTCCCATGCCTTACTCTCAGCTATTCCAACATTTGTTATAGTTGCAACTTATTCAGAAGAGGACTTTGGCGCCGCTTACTGGTACGTGTTGCACCCCAAAATTTGCCCAACCTTTTCCTTCTTGTTTTTGCATTAGCATAACATCATCATAGCATTATCATAGCATTGCATTAGCATTTATGCAGGGGATCAAGTGTGATATACATCAAGAGAGGCCTATCTAGAGGTTTTATTCGAGCTTGAGGAGTTACTAAAGTCACCAGGAAGTGGTTCATGCCCTTGAGAAGTTCAGATGCTTGTGTGGGGTTCATCCCCTGACTTAGAGGCCAACTGAAGATTATCAACGAGTTGGGAAACTATGATTACAGGTCATAAAATTACAGGTCAAGTTCAATACTTTGCATAACTCAAATGGACTTTTTTCCAACATGAAAGTTGCTCCAAATGGGGTCATTTGGTCAACCATACCTCAAGGATTCAATGGGCTAGCTCGTAGGTGAAGTTTCATGGAAGGTACTTTGGTGAAAGTTTGTGAAATGGCCTAGATTGGAAAGTTACCAAATTTTAATCAAACAAAGTCATATTTGTGCTTATTTTGAATGGAAATCATGTTTTAAGAATAATGGCATTATTACATTTTTCATTTGAGGATTTTATCATGGCCTATTTCAATATTTCTTCATGGTTAAGGTACACTTTGAATCTAAGCCCTTAAGATTGAAACAAGGGCTAATTTTGGACCATTGATCATTCTTACAAGGCAAGATATATAAACAAATGAGGCCAAGGCAAATGAGAGGATTCATGATCATTTTTCTCACATTCTTCATCACTTTTCCATTTTTTCCATAATTGAAAACTTCAAAATTCAATTCCTTTTCTCTCCCATTGTTTGTCCATTTTCTCATCACAAATCCATTCTACATTCTTCCTACAAGTGGTTCAACACTTTTTTGGCCATAATTGATGCAAGAACAAAGCTATACACCTCCATTAAAGTGAGCTCCAACTCAAAATCGTTTTTTCATTTCAACCTCAATTCATGCCAATTCTTCCATCCAAATACTTCCAACAAGGTTCATTGAACATTTCCACATAGTGTTCTTGAAGCATTAGTGGATATTTGAAGCTCCATAGTGCAATTTTCAGAGGTATACAATTCTTGATGTATGTCACTAATTACTAGTCTTTACGCATCCATTTTCACATTAATGCAATCCCCTCAATGCCTATTTGGATTCTGGTACAAAAGGGAGCATTTTCGTGACAATTTCATGTTCTTGGTCATTTCTTGGGAGAGCACAGTTTCTGGGATTTAAGTTATTTCAATTAAATCTAATGCTATATTTGAATTCCCCATGAGATTTCATGCGATTTTAGTTCAAAAATATTCTGGTTTGGTTGAGTATGGAAGGAGTTAGAGGGAGAGAAGCTCCGCCGGTGAAGCTCCGGCCGCCGCGAGCTGTAGCTGAGTTTTCCCTCTCATTTTCGTTCAAAAAGAAAAAGAAGACTTTGGTACCGTTGGATCTCATGGAAAGGTTGAATAATTCCACTCATTGCACGCCCCTCCACGCGACACATCAACAATATCAAAACTACGTAGTTTTGATTAATGAGTTTCCTGGGCCTTTTTTCCAGATTCATATTCACACCCCCAACCGGCCCAGTCCACACATTCTCACTGTCTTGGATTACTAATGGCACCGTGGACTTATTTTATTTCTTATTCATTTTCTTTCATTTTCTTTTATTTTCCTTGTTCACTTTAAATGCTTTAAAAAATATTAAAATTGCTCCAAAAATTCCAATTCTTTTTGCATATTGATCTTTAATGTGTCTAGGTATTTTAGGAATTAATATTTTCAGTTTATCAATTTTTTCCATTTAGTTTTGATTTCTTTTATTTCTATTGTCATAAAAATAATCATAATTGTGCTTTAACTTTCTAGATTTTCTTTAAGGCCTCAAAATCCAATATTTTTGCCTAACCTTTTGTAGGAATTTGGTAGACATCTTGAGGTGTTTGAATATAATTTTCTCTGAATTTTATACTATGGTTTGTATAGGTTTTGAATACTATCTTTGGGTATGTTCCAATTTGCCTAGTTTTGAGATATCTTGAGATGTTTACTATTTTTTTGCCCATTTCCTTTTGTATATCTTCTCCATCCTTTTAACCCCTGGTTTGTGACGTGTTATAGGTGGTTGGAGATTTTATCTAGATTTTTTTGATACCATTTACTATTTTTCCCATATTTTTGTAATTGGACTTGTGATATGGACTTTCAAGCGGACATTGGTTTCATTTTGGCTCCAACGGCCTCAAATTGTTTGTGTGATGAACGCTATGGTTCCTATTTCTTATTGTAGACATTGTATAGGACTTGTAGATCATTGGATGGCTGTTTTTATCATACATAACTTGCCCATTAGGTACCATACATTCATGATAGTGCGTTATGATTCCAAATCGTGGTTCATGTACGTCATTCATAGGTTTCTGTTGCCTTGTATCTCTTTATATTCACTTGTGGCCAAGATTTCATGTTTAGAATAGGCCAACTTCCATTCATTATGGGCTTGAGGTTGAGATGACTCGCCTCCCTCACTTGCATTCCAGGTTTACTATTATGAATCTGCATTTCCTGTATGTTGTTATTCATCTGTTTCTGTTTCTGTTTTTGCCTTTCCCTTAGGAGCTCCATTCTTTCTTGTTTAAGATAGAATGTGATAGACATTAGGCTTTGCAAACATGTATGACAACATTAGGCTAGTCTTACCTGTTCAAACTTTAACCATAGGACGAACATTGCCTGATAACACCTAGGGTTGTTCAGTTTCCCTTAGAGGTCTGTTTCTCTTTCTCATCTTCAAACATTCTTAAAATACTTAATAAAAGTTAACACGTGTCGTGCTACAAGCCTTAAGCTACTTGAGAAAGATTTATGGGAAGGTTTCCCTCACATAATTTGACTGTTTAGTATGGCACCCTTTGGGTGACGTGCGACGCATTCACTCTTAAGTCCAAGTCTTTAGTGCAACACGAGTTACAAACAAAACTCAAAACACTTCTTCATAAAAGACACAAAAACAAACATTCAACTTATTTTTGTCCTCTTGGACCTCCAATCCTTAGAAACCATTTTCTTAAAGAGAGTTTCGTTAACTCTCGGTTCTCTCACAAAACGGTAGCGCCTAAGTCTCCAATGGTCGAGCTGCATACACTTGTTGCACCCCAAAATTTGACCAACCAATTATTGCATTTGGCTTATGTTTCGACTCATTTTTCATTCTGCATTTACATACCGCGTACATCGCATTTTTGCAGTCAGATTGATTTTATCGGTGTTACAGCCTCTCCTGACGCTTCAGGCATGTCAGGCCAGTTCGGATAAGCTGTTTTGAGAATTTGTGCCCGTCCCGGTGTTTTCAGCTCTCGCTGTTGTTTTTGAGGACATTTCGGTGTCCGGTTTTTACTGCTTATTTCGCTACAGTCGCGCATTTGTGTTCTATTCAATTTAATCGGCTTTATTGCATTTTAGATTTTTCCATTATTTTCTGGAAGTTTTAAATAGATTTTAATAGATTTAATTGATTTTTCTAGATGTTAAATAGGAATTTTTTAAATGGTTTTTTAATAGGATAACTCTTTTTCTATTTTTAATAGATTTTTAGAAATTAATGGGGTTAATAGCTTTTAGATATTATTTGAATATGGTTTAGAATTAATAGGTATTAATTAGATGGTCATTAGATTTTAATCATTTTAATTAGTTGTGGTTAATTAGGAGTTAATTGAGTCTTAGTTGCAATTAATTGGGTCTTTAGTTTTATATCCGAATTTAATGGAGTTTCTTAATGATCATTAGTTTTAGTTAAGGATTAATTGAAGTCTATGGGCCAGGTGGCGTTTTGGGGGCCCAATCCCAGTCTGTGACACTTGTCACGCTATAAAAGGTGCCACCCGTTCCTTCTCTCTCTGTACACATCACCGCCAACTCACTCTCCCACTCTCTCACAGCTTGCCACCCGTCCCCACACATGGCTTCACCTCACCCCCTCTCTCCCATGCGTGTTGACACGCGTCCTCCACCCTCCTCCATCTCCCGCCGGCCATACAGCAGCCGCAACGGTCGCCGGAGATCCCGCCGGAAACTGCATTCCCTTCACCGGAAAGTCCATCAGATCTTCCTCATCTTCATCCCAGATTCATCGTCCTCACCACATCCAGATCCAAAACGTTCATCCTGAAATCCTCATGTTCATCCCGTTCTTCATTTTTCAGCAAGCTATCAAGATCTTCATCAAGATCTTTGAAGCTTCATCGTCAGTTTTCAGAAACTCATTGATCTTCATCAATGTTCATCACTTCGTTGAACCGCATCTAAGATTCATCAAGATCACCACGAGTCTTCCAGATTTGGTCATGCGTTCAACAATCTTCTTCAAGAACCTTTTTCCAGAAAATTGCATCGCTGTTCATCAATCATCATGAACAACCATCATGATCTTCATCCGTTTCCAGAAGCCTCATCATGTTCTTCGTCAATGTTCATCACCTTCGTCATTTTTCCGGAGAATCTTCAAGGAACATTCATCATCTTCATTCGTCTTCGTCCAGATCCAAATGCAAATGCCATTGATCTTCAATATACATGAGCTCGAGATCTCCACTGATCTGCATCCGTTCAAGAAACCTCCACCGGAGAATCTTCAACAACTTCATAACCGTTTTCTAGATTCTTCAAGATTTCATCACGGAGTCCTCAATCTTCAAAGTTCTTCAGTTCCATGTCTCTCAAGGTCTCGTTATGAATCTTTCAACCTGCGCATCCATCGTGGTCCAGGATCCTTCAAGATCTTCAAAGATCTGCGAAGATCTTCATCGTTTTCTCCCTCGTTTGCCAGAAGCTCCCTCGCACCTTCAAGAACGCTCTTCCTCCGTTTCCATATTTTCACTCTTTTGTTTAGTTTTTGTACATGTGTTTGTTTGTAGGATGTTTGATTGTAGTGAAAGGGGTGAACGAGTGAAGGTAGAGAGTGAATGTCAAGGAAGGTTTGGGATGATGATGGCGGCGGAGAGAAGAGAGGAAGATTAGGGTTCTCTGTTGAGATTGGGAATGAGGAAGACGAAGGCCTGGGTGATTGGGCCTCGTGGCCCAACTAGCATTTCCTGAACGTACACCCGTTTCCCATTGGAACCCCCCCCCCCCTTTGGATTGTTTTTTTGTTGTTGGGTTGGGCCCAGCAATAATCTTTCGGAACGTGCACCTAATTTCCAGCGCACCCTCCCCTATGGCCATTGGTTTTTTTCCTTTTTTTATTTTATTTGCTGAATTCTTTGTATTGTGGGCTGGGCCCAGAGTGGTTTTTTTTTTCTGCTTTACCCTAGTTTTGCAGATTGTACCCCCTCCCCTTTGCAATTTAATTGTTCCCTTGTATTGGATGATTGATTGTAATAGTGTAGTTCTATTTTTTCTATTTTTCCTTAGGGATTATAGTTCATAGTTTAGAATATTATAGTATATTGTTTACCATAGATTAGATTATAGATTTAATATAGAATTTTTATTCTAGTTTTCTTTATAGAATATTATAGTATTTTAGGATAGAATTTTCATGCTATTTTTCTTATACGCAAATTCTTTTAGTATTTCTTTAGAATATTTTTCTAGTAGAATTCAATTGTTAATTTTAGGAGTAGACTTTTATTTCCATTTGTTAGTGGATTTTTCTCTTTTTTTCTCTCCTATTTTCATTTCTTATCCGATTTTGTCTCCGATTTTATTTTTGGCTGGCCGTGTGACACGATCCAATTGGAGAATGATTTTAGATATCATTTCTCTATCTTGTCTTTGACACGGATATCAATACGCTACCTCTGAGAGTTCGATTTCTCGTATAAGTCGAACCATGACGGTCTAAGCGATGCATTGGTACTGGTTCGAGCGTCCTCATCAAGTACCCAGAGAGGAGAAGATTGGAATGGAGCTTGTGTGCATGTCAGGAGCCAACGGAGCCGCTTCGTTCAACATCATTTTTCTTATTCGAGTCTTCAGGCAACCGTCGAGTGTTGTGAGTTGTATCGTTAGATACGTGGGAAATGACAGTTGAGGAGTTTCTTCTCAATCGTCTAGGATGTCTAGTATGGTACCCTTTGGGTGACATGCGACGCATTCGCTCCTACGCATTAGGTTCGTGCGTGTGTGTCCCGTGTTCCTTCCCGTTTAGGCGTAATCCTGCTTCCTCTTTGTTCTCGCCCCTGGAGATCAAAACCTGTTTTCTCTCGCATTCAGGCGATTGAGACCCCTTCTTTTGCCCCTGTGCAATTGAGACTCGTTTTCCCGCCAAACTACGTTTGCTCTGACCTCTCGTACCAGACGGGAGTACGTAGGCATAGGATGCGATATCCTAGCGAGCTCCCTTTTACCTTTTCCCCTATTTTGTTGTAGTTAGCTGAACTACAGCTACTCTGATTTCTCGTACCAGACGAGAATATGTAGGCATAGGATGCGATATCCTAGCGAGCACACTAACGACTAATTTCTCTGTTCTCTCGCTGCCGTGCGATCGAGACCTTCCCGCTAACGACTAATATCCTGTCTCTTGCCCGAGCACAATCGAGACCAGACCGTAGTTCTAGAACCCGTAGGTTCCCATACCTTTCAAACCCGACATACTACGTCCGTTCTATCGCAAACAGGTAACGCCTAAGTCTCCATCGAGCGAGCAGCATACACCTAACTGCTAGAATGCGTACGCTAGTATTGTCAATCCCTTCTCTCACCCCTGTGTGATCGAGAACACTCTGTCTAGCCGTAGTTAGCCTGAACTACCTAAGCTCTGATCTTTCACGCTGTGTGGAAGTACGTAGGCACGAGATGCGATATCTCGGCGAGCCCATTTTCCCCCGTAGTTTCTCGAACTACGATGACTCTGACTTTCCCATTGCTCAAGGGAATACGTAGGCATAGAGTGCGATGCTCTATCGAGTCAATTTCTTTCCGTTTAGACTTAGAAGCCGTAGATAGATTGTTTTTCACCCGTCAGATAAACCAGCAAGCGTGGATCCCATCGAGTACGATGGACGTGAGGGGTGCTAATACCTTCCCCTTGCGTAACCGACTCCCGAACCCAGACAATGGTTGCGATGACGTTGTCTTATACCCTTTCTTCAGGTTTTTCCCGATTGTTTCCTTTCCCGTTTTAAGGGATAAATAATGAAAGGTGGCGACTCTTCTGTTTTGCCGGCCTCGACTTTCGCAGTAGAGTCAGCTGGCGACTCTGCTGGGGATTCCAACGGTTCCCAATGCGAGTCAATCCTAGCGGCTTGTTTGCTTGTCTTCGGGTGTTTATTTTTGTGCGTTGTATATTACTGCTGTATTTACATTTCCCGCACTTATTATTATCTGTTGCTATTGTGCTGTTGTGGGAGGGGAGCTCTGACAAGTGATAAGCCGGACCTGGGCTTTAGTATGCACATAGACTTAGAAGTGGAGAGTAGTGGTTAGCCTACTTGCTTTGCTCACACCAGCTAGCTATGAAATCTACGCTCGGACGAGATTCTCTTTGATGCTTCTTGCCTGGCCCTTTGGGCTCGACAAGTTGTCTGACCCGAGGATTGTCGACTCTGGGAACCGATCACTTGTGATTCAGCTAAGTGAGGCCGCTTCAAGAAATGATGATGCCACACCTTCTGGGTATCGTATCGTCCCTCTTGAAAGTCTGTGACACTGATGACCGCATAGGATGCCGAACCTGTGTCAGTTTAGGTCCATACCCGTGAGTGTCATACCCCAAATTTGTCCTACTTCGGCATTTAATGAAGATTTGACTGTTTCACGACTTCTGGCTATGACTATCTGAGACTTCGTTCATGAAGACCATGTGTGTACACATTGTGGTTGTAATCCCCAGCAAATTATGATGAAGAACGTGCCCCCAGCTTTTATATCCAAATTCATATGTGTCCTCGTTATCACGATCAGATATATATGATATGGACAATGGCATAAAATGCATGATTGTTGGATTTCAAGAAAATTTAAACCCTATTTCCACTTGACTACAAGCTTCTCTAACAGTTGTTTAAGCATCACTACAAATTGCTTATTATGGCGTTAGGCTATATCCGGATTCTAAATCGGTTTGTGACAAACTTAGATTTAGCTTGCAAATTTCAAGACATAATTGAATTAGAATGAAATTTAAGAAATAAAATTAGGGTAGAATTAAGAAATTTAGTTTTTAATAAGAAATTAAATTAATTTTGTAATTAGAATTAATTAGAATTGTAATTAATTAAATTATAATTAAAATTAAAATTGAGGTTAGAGTTAGAATTAGTTAATTAAAATATGTTTATTGATTTAGTTTATTATTCAGAAAAATAAAAAAAAATAATAAAAAATGAATTAAAAGAAAATTGAAAAAAGACGGGGGAGATATTTTGAAAATTAGGGTTTAGAATTAGTATATAAAGAGTAATGGTTACTGTTCATCAGGAAGAAAATAACCTAACAGCTCCATCACAAATCTAGCCGCAAACCGTTCCTCTCCTTCCGTCTCTCACCCAGCCGCCCAAACCAATAGAGAAAAACCCTAGTTCTTCTCATCATCAAATATCCACCACCGTAAACTCCTCACCCTTGCTCCTCTTTCTCCGCCAACACCATCTTAAACCCTCTCACCACCGTCTCCAACCTCTGTCTCTGTTTCACCTTCATCCTCAAATCTCGATTTCTATAAACAACCCCTTCGAATTGCTACTGATACTTACGCACATCAGCTCACGCCACTCAACAAAAACCTGAAGCGGGAATCAATAATGTTGCCATAACCGTTTTCCTTCAAACAACAACACCGTCCCAGCTGGGCTCGGAAACACACGGTAGTTCTCATTGTTCAGCATTCATATCGCGTTGGTTCGGCGAGTTCAACTATGTAGCAACACCGTCATCAGCTCATAGCGCACCATCCTCTAACGTCCGTAGCCATGAGTTTCAAGACAACGGTGAAAAGTATCACCAAAGACGGCCAGGAGTACAATTTCTCAGACTCACCGACGACAACCTCGCTTTTGCAAATACGTTGATGCAACAACGTTGAAAGTTAGAAGGTATTGTTGTTGCTATAAACTTGATTCAACATTGTGACATGTTTTGTTGATGTTTTGCGTTTATACTGTTGCTGTTGTTACGAGTTTCATGATGATTTCCTGTGTGAATGCTAAACAATATGGAATAATTTTGATATTGCAGTTTTTGCGGTTTGTTTTTACTTTGAAACCAGTTTGTATTGTTGAATTGTAAATAAAAACCTGTTGTTGCTTATGAAGTGATTCTACAAAATATTTGAGTATGTAATAAACATGTGCTACCATAGTTTGTAAACGTTTTAAGAATAATGTTGCTGGTGAATACTTTTTGTTTATGCTGTGTTTTCGGTATCAATAGCACATCGGCATGCCGCCAGCCTTTCACTAATTAAAGTGTTGCTGCACTCTGAGCCGGTTTAGATTTTCTGTTTTTGAGTATTTTATTGTAACTGTCATATTGTGTGGCTTTTGTACTGGCGGCTTGTTGTGATTTTATGGCATTCAATTTTGGAATTTTTTAAGTAATTATGTTGAATTAATATTATGTTGGTTCAAATCCTACTTTCACTGCCACCGTGATGAGTCCAATTTTCTGAGAAAGTCCATTTGCAGAGATGAGTAATGGATAGCTTCACCTATTATTTATATGACATTAGATCAACACTAAATTGCCATTGATGATGTTCTTCTATTTTGAGTTTCATTTTCACATGGTTTGGATACTGATAAAGTTATTGCTGGCTGTTATGAATTAATAGTATTAGTTCTAAGTTAGTAAATTAGTTACTGTTGGGAATTAATAATATTAGTTCTGAGTTAGTAAACTAGCTGCTGTTTTTTAATTAATAATATTAGTTCTAAGTTAGTAAGCTAGTTGTTGTTATGAGTTAGTAATAGTTAGTTCTTAGTTCTAAATTAGTAAATTAGCTCCTGTTATGAATTAATAAATAGTATTAGTTTTTAGTTAGTAAATTCTCTACTGTTATATATTAGTAATTTAATTTTTGGTTTATAAATTAGTAAACTAACTACTTATATAAATTAGTAAATTAGTTTTTGGTTTTTTAAATTAGTAAATTTACTATTGTTGTGAATTAATAAGTAAATTAAGTTTTGGTTAGTGAATGAGTTAGTGAAGGATTTAATTCATTATGTTAATATTATCACACTTGAATTAGCTAATTGTTAGTCGTGAGGCTCATATACGTGGCCGTTAGGTACAGGTCGATTTTATAGCATATTGCGGCAAATTCGACTCGATTCATCGTATATGCTTGCGTTTCATTATATTACCTTATCCCCCATTTGATAAAATGTGTCCCCTCCTATAAATGTAATAATTTTCATTATGTTTTATGCTTCAAAATAATTTTCAAAATGATTCTCAATACAATTAGAATTAAATTACTTTCTCGATTAAATAATGAAAGTAGTGGGTTTTTGGGGTCTAGCACTCCTTGGATCTTTGAACAAATACTCTTGAGGCGCACGCTTTGGGTTGTAGTTGTTCCGTCTTTCGATTTTCAAAACCGTTTTCACTCAATTCAATTAAAACTTCTAAAAGATATTTTTAAATCAATTTTTATTAATTAGATATTTTTTCCAATTATTATTCTTTTAAAAGATATATATATTTCAAAATTATTATCAAATAATATTTTGAATATTAGAAATTTATACTTTATTAGGTAAGTTAAAACTTTTTCTAAGATATTAAACTTTTTTTTTCTTTCAAAACAATTAATTATAATTGGCTTTTCTTAAAATCTTTTTTATAAGCAATTAATTAATTTTATGTATGAGAATTACAACTATTTTTCCTAACCAAATTAAACTATCTTCCTAAAACAATTTTCAAAACAATTAAATTCTTGGATCTCGCCTTCCTTGAATTTTTAAGCGACCGCTTTCGAGGTGCACACCTTGAGTTGTGATCCTTTCGATCTTATTTTCTAGAATACCCACCCTAGTTCAATCTACACACTAATATTTTCAAATTATTTTCATAATTAAAATACGAAAGTATCGAGTTCTTGGAGTCGTGCATTCCTTGAATTCGAGAATGGTTACTATCAAGGTGTACACTTTGAATAGTATATCATTCGAACTTTCGTTCCTAAAACACTTCTTAATTATTTGGACCAATACTTTCACTGTCCAACAAACATATTTCATAATTAATGGAATGAAAAAGATGTCGTTGGGATCTAGCATTCCAATGATATCCCGATTAATTGGTTGCGAGGCTGACGTCTCGTTTATCGATTAGTCGTCATTCCTCCTAAAGTTTTCAACCCATCTAACCTCGTTCCTCACCCTCGTGCGATCGAGTCTAAACCCTAATACGCGTCTAAACGACCGTCAAACACAGTTTTCGAAATTGAATGAAAAAGGTATCGTTGGAATCTAGCATTCCAGTAATATCCCGATTAATTGGTTGCGAGGCCGACGTCTCGTTTATCGATTAGTCGTCATTCCTCCTAAAGTTTTCAACCCATCTAACCTCGTTCCTCACTCACGTGTGATCGAGTCTAAACACTAGTATGTTTCTAAACCATACGTCAAATTCAAATCATTTTTCTTAATCAAATTACGAAAGAACTGAGTTCTTGGAGTCTCGCACTCCTTGAATTCTTGAATGACAACTATTGAGGCGTACGCCTTAGGTAGCGTGTCATTCGACCTTTCGTCTAAAACACGCGCCTTAACTATTTGGACAAGTATTCACTGTCCATTCAAATACAATTTCCTAATTAATTGAATGAAAAAGGTGTCGTTGGGATCTAGCATTCCAATGATATCCCGACTAATTGGTTGCGAGACTGACGTCTCGTTTATCGAGCAGTCGTCATTCTCCCTTAAAATATTCAATCCAACTCTCTTTTCTCGCCCTCGTGCGATTGAAACTTTCTCAAACATATTCCGTAATTATTTGAATGAAAAAGGTGTCGTTGGAATCTAGCATTCCAATAATGCCCCGATTAATTGATTGCGAGGCTGACGTCTCGTTTATCGAGTAATCGTCATTCTCCATCAAATTACCTAACCAAACTCCTCTTTCTCGCCCCTGTGCGATTGAAACTTTTCAAACACTAAATTCTTCGCCCTCGTGCAATTTCCAACTCAAACACACTCTTACCAAGAACATTGTTTAGTCCCTTCTTTCGCGCATAACAAACTCGTGCTTCAGCCTCCCCTAGCGAGCAGACAAGCCAACGTTTAGCAGTTAGAATGCGACATAAACACTCGTTCGTTCACAAACCTTTTACCGTAGTTAGCCGAACTACGGCTGCTCTGATTCTTCATTCCCTTTCGAATGTAAGATACGTAGGCACAAGATTGCGATGATCTTGGCGAGCACAATTCCCCTTCTTTCCCCGTAGTCCACGAACTACGAATGCTCTGATTTTCCACTTCTTACAAGTGAAGATACGTAGGCACAAGGGCCCCAATCCTTGGCGAGCACCCTATCTTAAAACCATCCATTTCCCTGTAGGAGAATCTTTAGAAGAAAACAAACAAGCATAGCTAACTTTACTCTCGAATCGAATCAAGAGGTTCCCGTTGAGTACAACGGACATGAGGGGTGCTAATACCTTCCCCTCATGTAATCGACTCCCGAACCTAGAATATTGGTTGCGATGACCATGTTCTTATCCCTTTAAAGGTTTTATCGATATTTTCCTATTCCTGCCTTGGAATGAATAAAGTTCGGTGGCGACTCTGTTTCGAACGTATTTTCCGCGTCCATCGCGAGGATCGTATTTTTCGAGGTACGACAGTGAGTGGGAGGGTTTTTGCAGGAAACTTGACTTCCAGCCTACCCGGTATTTTGGTTTTCTCTCGTCAGCGGCGCAGCAGTATTCAGAGCTTTGTGGGCGCTGTGATCTCGTGTTTGTTGCATTTTGCATTGCATTTCATGTGCATCTCATACTTGCATGTCCGTACTCAGACGGAACATAGAGCTTACCAGTCTTTTGTCCAACTCGCAGTTGACTTCCTGGCATTCGCATTGGACTCGAGTTAGTTTCTGGAAGGATCATGGAGTCCGAAGAGTAAAATCAGTTTGTTACCAGGGCAGAGTTTGAGTTATTGAAGAACCAGGTGAGCCAGGTCATGGAAGCCATAATAGCTATGACTAGAGGAGAGAACAACATTCAGAGGACTCCGGTGAACAATGTAGCCCAGAATGTGCAGATTCTTGTCGGAGACAGAGATGCATCTTCTCTCCGTGACGCAGACTATCAGCGTTTCACTTTCCCTGTGCCAGATCGTCAGAGGGTCGCTTTGAGGGTCAATGCTGAGAACCCTAGGGCTGTTGAGGATACGAGGAGACTTCAGTTGTTGGAAGATCAGGTGGCTGCCTTGATAAACAAGAATACTCTTGACCTGAATGTTGCGAGCATGTGTTTGGTGCCAGGCCTTGTGTTGCCTCCGAAGTTCAAAATGCCCAATTTTGAGAAATACAAAGGGGATAGTTGTCCGAAGCTACATTTGGTTATATTCTGCAGAAGAATGACTTCACATGTCACCAATGACAAGCTTATGATTCACTGTTTCCAAGATAGTTTGATCGGAGCATCTTTGGATTGGTACATGCAGTTGAAGAGTGACAGTATCAAGTCATGGTCGGATTTAGCCAATGCCTTCGTGAAGCAGTACAACTACAACCTGGATATGGCTCCTAGTCGCGTGCATTTGCAAGAGTTATCTCGGGCGGATAACGAATTCTTTAGAGGATATGTGCAGAGATGGAGAGAATTGGCTGCTCGTGTTCAACCACCGCTTGTGGATAGAGAAATGGTTGACCTTTTCGTGGACACTTTGAAAGGCCGTTACTATGACACATTGTTCAGTTGTGGAAATGCAAGCTTTGCGGACTTGATAAGAGTAGGAGAACGTGTTGAGAGTGGAATCAAGAGCGGAAAGATTCAAGACATTCCTTATACTGTAGTTTATGAAGATGAATTAATTGTCAGTTCTCAAGAAGAAGGGGAGAAAGGCAGTGATGTTGTCTCAGAATCTCCCGTGCCTCAGATTCAGTATCCAGACACTTCGAGTACTCAGAGTCAGCAATATGTTGGGTCTGTATGTCAGATATCTGTTACCAGCCAGAGTCAACAGTCGTATCATCGTCAGCCGCGTCAGCACGCCCGACGAAGACCAAGGAAACCTGAAAGGCAGTTTACTCGGCTACCGATGTCGTATAGTCTATTGTTGTCGGATTTGGTCAAAAGTGGGCTGATAGTGCGGAAGGAGACCGATCCAATGATCTCGCCTTATCCCCAAGGTTTTGATGCCAACGCTCGCTGTAAGTACCATGTTGGGGCACAGGGGTATTCAACAGATGACTGTAAGCAGTTCAGGTTATGGGAGAGTTCACTGATAGCAGATGTTCAGAGGAGTATCAGGATGACTTCGACGAGTAATTCTGAAGAGGGCTGGCTCAGCAGCAAATCGAGATCGAGAAGCCCGGTTCCCAGCAACTGGCAATCTGTGTTTTATCATGTCATGTCTTTGCATTTGTAGTTTCTTTTCTATTAAAAGCGCAAATTGCATTCGTAAAACTTGTATTTTTTTTCAATTGATATTGATAATGAAATGAGTATGCATGTTTTGATTCAGTCCATTCGTGTTCACTAATAATGTTTTTACAGATGTCCAACGCTTGGTTAAGTGGAATCTGGGGAGGATGACGAAGTTTAAAGATGCGCAAGCTTCCGATAAAGTATGCCTTTGAAAAATAAAACCTGCTGATGATGTACAGGCATTGTTTCAAATCCTAAACACCGGAGTTATAAGGAAGATAATCCCTTGTCAACCCCTTTGAGCCTGGTAGTAGGAGTTTCTTTCGGAAAACGAAAAAACCCTCAATCTTCACCCGGGGCAGGGTAGGTGTTAGCTAATTTGACCTAGCGTCCAAATTGCAGAAGGGAGTGTCCGTTCGAGGATCAATCACACCTCTAGAGGTTGTGCCTAAGAAACCGCAGTGGTTAAGCGGTAGGAGTGAAGCAGTCACATTATGGCCCAATGAGTCAGACAGCTAGTGTCACACGACTTGTTCGAAAAAAGAGAAAGCAAAAAGAATCAAAATCCCGCTAAGTCAAAACTTGAAAGCAAATGACTTAGGCAAAAAAGAGGGCATCCCTCTGGACTTAATAATCAAAAGAAGCTCAAAGGAGCCAGTCCAGGAAAAAATTAGGGAAAGCGAAAAACTAGAAAGAAAAAATGAAAAGGATCACAAAAGAAAAATCCTCGAACAAAATACGAGTTGTGTGACGCCAAGTGTCAAAAACGAAAAGTGAGTGGCTGTCACTCCAAAAATTCATGGTTTCTCGAACTATCACTCATATCCTTCAACTTCTGAGAAGTGAGCGCTAAGGTCGAATTAGCTAAACGTAGGATTGGAGAACATCAAGGTGAAAGGGTGGGTGAAAATAAATTTTGAGCCTTTATCCTTTCTTTCAAAACCGTGAACCTGACCACGTTACAACCTTCAAAAGTCCTAATTGAAGCAGGTTTGTTTCAAAGGCATACATCGGTAAAGATCGCGTCGAAGCTGACTCCTAAAAGGGTTCTTCTTACCATGTTGATGTTGATAGATGATTTGTTCATTATATGCCATAAACTGTTTTTCCTTTTCCAGTGAACAGATTGGATGTTAAAACTGTCATATGCATTACATTAATATATCTTTTATGCAGAACAATTGCTTTTACTTGCGGGTAAGTGCTTGACAGTAGGAAACTTTCCTACAGTGGAAAGTCTGATCATGATAGAATGCAGAACGCCCGAATACTCCGTGAACTGGGGCAAGCTATATCCTTAGTGATGTCAGCCATCCGAAGTCGGTTATTCTAAAGCAGTCAGGTCGAGATTTGATGAATCTCTCGAGGACAACTAGTGTATCTCCCTGCAGATCAGCCTATCAAGGGCAGAGTCGTCACAGACAGGGGCAGGCCACTCTAAGAAAAGCGCCGAAGTTGTTTCTCATCCGAGGGGCATTTGATCCGAAGCATCTCTCTGAAGTACAGAGTGTTGGGGCAGTTCGTATCCGACCATCAGGGTACAGATTTTTAGATTTCCATTCGAGGAATATCCCCATAGAGATCCCACAGGCTGGGGCATATCGGAAGCGAAGGAAGCGTTCCTCTCCATGTCATCAGAGCTACTCCATGTCTAGTATGGTACCCTTTGGGTGACATGCGACGCATTCGCTCCTACGCATTAGGTTCGTGCGTGTGTGTCCCGTGTTCCTTCCCGTTTAGGCGTAAGCCTGCTTCCTCTTTGTTCTCGCCCCTGGCGATCGAAACCCATTTTCTCTCGCATTCAGGCGATTGAGACCCCTTCTCTTGCCCCTGTATAATTGAGACTCGTTTTCCCGCCGAACTGCGTTTGCTCTGATCTCTCGTACCAGACGGGAGTACGTAGGCATAGGATGCGATATCCTAGCGAGCTCCCTTTTACCTTTTTCCCTGTTTTGCTGTAGTTAGTTGAACTACAGCTGCTCTGATTTCTCGTACCAAACGAGAATATGTAGGCATAGGATGCGATATCCTAGCGAGTACACTAACGACTAATTTCTCTGTTCTCTCGCTGTCGTGCGAACGAGACCTTCCCGCTAACGACTAATATCATGTCTCTTGCCCGAGCGCAATCGAGACCAGACCGTAGTTCCAGAACCCGTAGGTTCCCATACCTTTCAAACCCGACATACTACGTTCGTTCTATCGCAAACAGGTAACGCCTAAGTCTCCGTCGAGTGAGCAGCATACACCTAACTGCTAGAATGCGTACGCTAGTATCGTGAATCCCTTCTCTCACCCCTGTGTGATCGAGAACACCCTGTCTAGCCGTAGTTAGCCTGAACTACGTAAGCTCTTATCTTTCATGTTGTGTGGAAGTACGTAGGCACGAGATGCGATATCTCGATGAGCCCATTTTCCCCTGTAGTTTCCCGAACTACGATGACTCTGACTTTCCCATTACACAAGGGAATACGTAGGCATAGAGTGAGATGCTCTATCGAGTCAATTTCTTTTCGTTTAGACTTAGAAGCCGTAGATAGATTGTTTTTCACCCGTCAGATAAACCAGCAAGCGTGGATCCCGTCGAGTATGGTGGACGTGAGAGGTGCTATTACCTTCCCCTTGCGTAACCGACTCCCGAACCCAGACAATGGTTGCGATGACCTTGTCTTATACCCTTTCGTCAGGTTTTTCCCGATCGTTTCCTTTCCCGTTATGAGGGATAAATAACGAAAGGTGGCGACTCTTATGTTTTGCCGGCCTCGATTTTCGTAGTAGCGTCAACACCAAACTGCTAGAACCGTTTGTTAACCCTACTCAGGTTAAAACATAATGAACCAAACCTGTGGTCTAGTTAGCCCAAACTACGTTTGCTCTGATCTTTCATGCCGTGTGAAAGTACGTAGGCACGAGATGCGATATCTCGGCGAGCAACCTTCCCCCTATTTACCCGTAGTTAGGCGAACTACGTTGACTCTGATTTCTCGTTCCAGACGGGAATACGTAGGCATAGAACTGTTGTGTTCTGCCGAGTCATTTTTCTTTTCTTTTGACCTTATGCCCTTAGCGTAGATAGTATTAATCAACCCTTTTAGATAAACAATTAAGCCTGGATCCCATCGAGTACGATGGACGTGAGGGGTGCTAACACCTTCCCCTTGCATAACCGACTCCCGAATCCAGGACTTGGTTGCGATGACCATTCCTTTCCCTTTTTCGTTATGTTTTCTCTGAGCGTTTCCTTTCCCTCCTTTGGGATAAATAACGCACGGTGGCGACTCTTCTGTCATTGCCGGCCTCGACTTTCACAGTAGCGATAGTTGGCGACTCTGCTGGGGATCCAACGTCCCTTATGCGAGTCAGTCCTAGAGCTTGTTTGTTTATCTTGTGGGTTTTGTACATACCTGTTGTACCTTAGCTTTACTTTCCAGCATTTTATTTTCCCGCAGTTTATTTTCAGCATTATATTATATCCTTATTGTGTTGTTGTGGGAGGGGAGCTCTGATGAGTGATAAGCCAGACCCAGGCTCGAGAGCAACATAGTATTAGAGCAGATTTGTGGTGAACCTGTATGTTAGGCATACACTAGTTCCCATGAAACCTGCACTCAGACGAGATTCTTTGAGATGATTTCCATTTCCAGCCCAGTGGGCCGTTGAAAGGATTTCAGATCTAAGGGTTGTCGACTATGGGGACCGATCACTTGGGATTCAGCTAAGTGAGGTCGCTTCAAGAGATGATGATGCCACACGTTCTGGGTATCGTACCATCGCTCTTGAAAGTCTGTGACGCTGATGACCGCATAGGATGCCATACCTCGTCGGCGAATTAAGTCCATACCTGTGAGGGGAATTGGGTTATGCAGGGAACCATAGCTCCATATCACCCGGTTTTCTCTACAGTGTGAACTTTTGGTTTGATATCAGAGGTCTTCAGTATCAGTGATCTATGTTGTGCAGTGATCTATGTTATGCAAAGGCAGAGCTCTGATTATTCTTCGACAACAGCACAACTACCTTAATCCCCTGTAGCATCTTTGCATTTTTGCATTTTTCATCCGCATTGATTACATGACATGCATTAACATTGCAGGTGCATATTTCCTTTGATTCTAGCTATCTTGCTCTCCATTTCTGACACGGAAACCCTCAAGAAGACAGTTGCCTACAAGTTCTCTTCTCCTGACATCCGTCCCCTTTTGAGTTTGATCGCTCTAGCTGATCCAAAAGTAAAAGAAGATTGCTCAGTGTGGTGACCCTCAGTTGAGATGCTTCGTCTTTCCTGATTATATCATGGCAATTACCCTAGAGGAGTACGTTGCGCTACTAGGAATTCCGATATTGGATCAGATGCCATATGTTCATGCTGAGCCTAATCTGGCTAAGCTTGCTGAAGTTGGTTGTCTAGATGTTTCTGAATTCTCGGGAAGATTGGTTAAGCTGAACGAAGCATACGTGTTTCATTTATCGTTCTTGGTTGACAAGGTTGTTGCTTATGTTATATCAACCATCACCAGTTTTGGCTGAGGTCTTTCCATTACTCGTGCTCAGATACTTGTGCTTGTAACTACCTATGTGGTCTTCCATCTGTATATGAGGAGTTTTTTACTATTGCTGTCTGAGGGATTTCCATTGTCATGTGTTTCACCCGGAACTAGAATCAAGGGAAATATTCCATATGCATATATACATTGTTAGCATTTTGCATATTTTTCTTTGTGTTTGCAGGTACCTTCTTAAGCCTCGTTCTTATGTTCTTTTGTCTTTCCAGAGTTGTTTCAGGATTGCTGACCAGAGAATTCACCGGTATCCTACTAGAAACAATCTCAAGAAAGCCATGGATCACGTTCAGACTGAGATGCAAGAGATGAGGGAGCGCATGACTCAGCTCATGGAAGTCATGCAAGGTATGGCTCAAGGACAGGAGCAACTGAGAACAATGGTCCAGCCCCTGGTAGCTAGGTGTCGCTACTGCGAAAATCGGCGCCGGCTTGACAGGAGAGTTGCCACCGTGCGTTATTTATCCCTCAGAGCGGGAAAGGAAACGCTCGAAGTAAACCTCGCAAAGACGGGAAAAAGGTATGGTCATCGCAACCAAAACCTGGATTCGGGAGTCGGTTACGCAAGGGGAAGGTATTAGCACCCCTCACGTCCATCGTACTCGATGGGATCCACGCTTGGTGTTTATAATGAAAAGGGTGTGTTTATCTATCTACGCTAATGGTCGGTCTGAAAAGAAAAGAAAAGGACAGGACTCGACAGAACATACGGTGTTCTGGGCCTACGTATTCCCTCGTGCAATGGGAAAGTCAGAGTCAACGTAGTTCGACTACCTACGACTAAACGGGGGAAAGGTTGCTCGCCAGGACATTGCGTCCTGTGCCTACGTACTTCCACACTGCATGGAAGATCAGAGCAAACGTAGTTCGACTAACTACGGGTAAACAGGGGGCTCTCACACAGCAGTGAGAAAACAAACTGGTCCTAAAGGTTCGGGAACCTACAACTACGATCTGGTCTCAAGTGCACTCGGGCAAGAGAAAGGGGAAACAATTAGTCGTCAGCGGGAAAGTCTCGATCGCACAGCCGCGAGAGAACAAAGGTTAGTTGTTAGTGTGCTCGCTAGGATATCGCATCCTATGCCTACATATCCTCGTCTGGTACAAGGAATCAGAGCAGCTGTAGTTCAGCTAACTACGGATCAAGCTACTCAAAAGCTACTACTGAAAGGAAAGGGAAAAGGACACCCTAAAACTATAGCTGGAAAAGGGGAATCTACCTACTGCTATCATGCCTGGTTGAACATCCTAATGTCTATCATAACGACTCCGCAGCGGAGAAGTCAGAGCTCCTCAGGGATCATGGAAACAGGACTAAACGGCAAACAAGAATCAACTACAAAGTAAAGGAATAACGAAAATATGCATAAATGCAACAACTAAACAAACAAGGCACAAAGGCCGCAAGCCACAGAGGTAAGGGAGCTCAGCTCTACCAAATACCAACAAGCAAAGCCACTCAATAACAAACAAGCAGAAGGAGGACCACCTCTACTTCTCATGCACACAAAGTCTACTTCTAAAATGCACTTAACTCAGAACTATCTAGATGAACACCTAAGTCTAATGCAACATAACATCACACAAGTCAAACGATACAAAGAGAAGGCTAGCTAACCTGACAAGCCTCTATCTACAAAACAAGAAACTACTCCTGGGCAAGGCCCCTAACAAACAGACTTCTAATCTATCTCTGAACAAAACTCCATGCAACACTTAAACAAAACTCTAAGCAAAACTTCAATCAAAACCCTTAAGCAAAAGGAATCAATCCCAGTCTCCAAGCTTCAGAACAAGCTTACCAGAGAAAGGGAGCTAAGCAGACAAGCTCATAGTGCCTTCCTCAGGAAAGTACCAGGAGGTTACTACTCAGGAGTCATATCCTACGCGGCTCGACAACTGTGATCAGTTTACATTCCTCCTCAGGAGAAATTAAACTCACATGAAGGCTCCGACATCATCAGATATTTAAGAAAGCCTATATGCACTAAGGGAACTAAGTGAGCAGACCCATAGGACCTTCCTCAGGAAAGTACTAGGAGGCTGACACTTAGGAATTGTATCCTACGTGGCTCAACAACTGTGATCAGTTTACATTCCTCCTCAGGAGAAACTAAACTCACAAGTTGGCTCCAACATCACTGGATACTTAAGAAATCCTAGATAAACTAGAGGAACTAAGTGAATAGACCCATAGGACCTTCCTCAGGAAAGTACTAGGAGGCTGACACTTAGGAATCGTATCCTACGTGGCTCAACAACTGTGATCAGTTTACATTCCTCCTCAGGAGAAATTAAACTCACAAGTTGGCTCCAACATCATTGGATACTTAAGAAAGAGGTGAGAAGAAAGAATGAAAGTCATTCATAGTGCCTTCCTCAGGAAAGTACCATAAACTCCCTTCAAACTTCAGGATCTCGAACCTCACAAACGGGGAACAAGCTCTTAGACTAAGCCTCAATCCAATGCATCCTTGCAAGCTCCAACAGGACTTCAACCAGCTCCCATCTTCAAGAAGAACCCACAGGCCATCAAACCACAAGAGACTATCTCTGAAGTTCAACCACAGTTGAACTTCAAAGTCAGAACTCGTCAAGACTTCTCCTATCCTCAAGCTCAGATAAATCATATCAGAACATCCTACAAAAATCTATCAAAAACCTATGGGAAACCTACATGGGTCTAGCACAACATACTAAAAAATCAGAGCAGAACTCAATACCAGATGAAAGAACCAAAATTAACAAAGCAGACATATCCACAAACCAATTATTCAATATCAAAACAATACAAAAAATGCAATTAAATTGAAAATGCTTGATTAAGCTAATGTTTTTTTGCACCATAAAATTCTACATTGAATTACGAGTCTACAGAAAAAAGAACGGAATTATTTGATCGAATCTACTATTTTTTATGAATTTTCTAACAATATGCATGCACCAAAGAATATTAAAAAAGTCAATTAAATGGAAAATATACCAAAAATAGAAAAAAAAAATAAAATGACATTTTTATTTTTATACAATTTTCTAGACATTATTATAAAGTGGTAGAAAAAAGAAGAATTAAAAAATCAATTGTTTTTATTTTGTTATGAATTTTATCATATGCAAGAAAATAAAAGAAATTGAAAAAAAAAAAAAATTGAAATAACATGGTAGGGGGGTGCACACAGCAAAGCTGCTCAGTTATTATTGCAAGTTGGGCCCACGCCAGGGGGGCGTGAATAGCAAATGGGCGCAGGGCCCAATGAATCAAAAAGTCACTTAAGAAATAAAAGAAAACTGAAACTCACTGGGGGGTGCCATCAGTAGGTTTTCATGTTAGTTCTCATTGGGCTTACGCCCAGGGGGGTGTGGATAGCATTAGGGCCTAAGGCCCAAATCAACATCATCTGTCTCTCACACGAAGGGGGGGGGGGAAGGGAAGTAAAGTGAGGGTGGTGTCTCAGCAAACACAATTGGGCCTTGAATCCAGCCCAAACCCTAACCAGAAACCCTAAATAACAAAACCATTCCCCCTTCCCCAATCCCAAATCACTGTTCACCCTTGACCTGGCCGCCGTCCTCTCTCATCTCCCTCCTCTCAAACAATTTCTGAAACCTAATCGCTCACTGAATCATCAATCTCACGAGAACACTTAAACCCTCACGAATCAGAAACTAAAGCCTACGCCACAAACTTAATTCTTCACCTCACAACCCTAATTTGACCTAAATCCATCTGGATCAAGACAAGAACCAAATCTGGAATTCAGGAAGAAGAACGAAAGCATACCTGGATATGGAGCAAGAACAAGCTTGCGGAGTTCTTTGGAGGATGAAGAACTTGACGATCTCAAGATCTAACGCGTGAAGTCCTTTGGAGAACTTGCTGAAGTCTTCTTGAAGATCGCTTCCTGGGAATCTTGAAGGAAAAATCTTGACGAAGACAACAAAACCTTCTTGATCCTGAGAAGATCGAGCGAATCTGGGAAACTGAAGGAGCTGATGAAGGTCTGATGGTGTTCTTGAATTTCCAGATGACCGATGAATGTTGATGATGTTCTGGAAAACTGTATGAAGGTTCTGGGCGCAAGCTATGAGTTTCCGGCGCTGTTGAAGTCTCCGGCGAGGCAATGATGAATGATGGACGGAGGAATAAGATGAAGATCGGAGGCGTTTGGAGGATTCTGGGTTTTGTTGCAGTTTCCGGCGAAGAAGACGGTGGCCGGAGACGGTTGGACGGTGGCTCAGGGCGTCTGCATGCCCGGCGGCGAGGTCCCGGTGATGCTCCGGTGACTAGCTGTGGTGGTGACAAGTGGCGCAGAGGGTTACTGCATGGGTGGCACGTGGCTTAGGGAGAGAGAGAGAGAGAGAGAGAGATAGTGGGTCTGAGTGGGACGCGTGGCGTGTGCTGGGGAGAATCTGAGTGTGTGAGGTGGGGTCCTTTCTGTGTTACGCGTGGGGCCAACCCTTTACTAACACGTGGCGTGCTGATACTTATACTGAGCTTTGTTTGGACACTTCTAGATCCTTCTGGAGAAAACTGGAAAATAGCTGGACATTTTGGACATTGCTGCGAATTGAATTGGGCCCCTGCGAACTGGGCTTTGCAAAAACGCATATGGACCCAAACGAAAATCATAAAAACTCAACAAAAAACTGAATTAAACCCAGAATTAAAGTCCTAATTAATATCTAAACTCAATTAAACTAATTAACTCCTGATGCTCTAAAAATTCCACTAAGAAAAATCTAATAAATTTCTATAATATCTAAAATTGATTAAATTTCTTAAATCCTCAATAAAACTATATTATTTATTTAAATTCTATAAAAGAAAATAAAAGAAAAACCTATTTATTTCTATTTATTAAAATCCCTATTAACATAAAAGAAAAATCTATATTTTGTATATTATCTAAAACAATTAAAACTAAATTTAAAATCTAATATATTCTAAAAATGATTAAAAACTATTAAACCTATTTTAAAATCTATATAAAATTCTAAAAAATGATTTAAACTATTAAAAAAATACAAAAACCCTATTTAAATTCCAGAAAAATCTATAAAGCCTATTAAAAATCCGCAAAAGGCTATTAAACCCTAAAAATGCAGACAAATGCAAATGACCCCTATAAAAGAGTGCACGAGACCAGATCGAATCGAACAGAGAACCCCGGGCATCAGAATATCCCAAAATCACTATGCAAGCTAAAAATCACCGAGGAGCGCACAATTTCCCGAAAATAGACCCTGGTGATCTGGACTGGATCTGCCATATCTGATAGACGAAAATCAAGCTGTAACCCTGATATCCTCTGTTTATGTACAAATATCATATGTCTGATTTGCGAATATGAATTTAAACCACGAGTCAGATAGGAGAATCAGTTGGTCAAATTTTAGGGTGCAACAGCTGCCCCTATTCAAGCGACTTGGACCTGAAGGGTTTGAAGAGCGCTCAGCCTTCAAACATTTGGAGGTACGAGACGGTTGAATACCAATAAAACCCGAAAATTTGCCAACCGCGAGCATATACTGTAAGATTGCTTGGGGAACAAACTCCTGAAAACCGAGCCCAGTCATTACGGCACCAAACTGATCAATCATCTGATAAAGAACTCCTGATTTAAATACCCGTTGCTTGTGATACCCCATATAAAAAATCCTGAGGGTTGCAACAAAACACCCGATCCTTTCACATTGCCTACTGATAGGCAGGAAGAGAAATATACTCACATCGTCCAAAGATGGACGGGAAGACATCCTGATTGAATACTCACCTCGTCTAATGATAGACGGAAAGACAACATTAATCTCCAAATTCACGTCGTCTACTGATAGACGGGAAGAAATAATCTCCATACTCACATCGTCTAAGGGTAGACGGGATCATCCTGATTGATGAAACAAACCAATATTCACATCGTCTAAGGGTAGACGGGATCATCCTGATTGATGAAACAAGTCAATTCACATCGTCTAAGGATAGACGGGAAGACACCTTGATCGAATACTCACATCGTCTAATGATAGACGGGATCATCCTGATTGATGAACAAATCAATTCACGTCGTCTAAGGATAGGCGGAAAGATATAATCTCCATACTCACATCGTCTAAGGATAGACGGAAAGACACCATTAATCTCCAAATTCACATCGTCTAAGGATAGACGGGATCATCCTGATTGATGACAAATCAATTCACATCGTCTAAGGATAGACGGAAAGACACCATTAATCTCCAAATTCACGTCGTCTAAGGGTAGACGGGATCATCCTGATTGATGACAAATCAATTCACATCGTCTAAGGATAGACGGGAAGAAATAATCTCCATACTCACATCGTCTAATGATAGACGGAAAGACATTCTTACGCAATTTCAACACCATCCCTCGAATTTCAGAATCCTTCTGTCTACGGGAATTGATGGAAAGATCAATATCTTTGAAGGGGCCACATCATCAGTATGGACCGACGGGAAGAAAACCACCTTTTAAAGAACCATGTCGTCAATAAGAATTGACAATCGCGAAAACTGAACATTCTTCGAAGAGCCTCGACATCAATAAGGATTGACAGTCAGAAAAGTCCCTCTTGAAACGTCATCTCATCCAATAAACAGCAAGAAAACCACTATCCGAAATATCGTTTTGAAACCCTCAACAACCAAAGATAGCCGGAGAAGACTCGCTGGGGGAACACCCCCCCTGCATGATCTGACAATAAGAAACCTGCTGAACAATGACCTGAAACTTCACATCGTCTACTGATAGACGGAAAGAAAAGCCACTTGCTAGAGAAACTCTGTTTTGAACCCCATTGAAAATCAACCAAAACTTCACATCGTCTACTGATAGACGGGAAGAAAAGCATATCCTGAGGAAACCCCTTCTTGAAACCCTACTGCGATCACCCGCAACTTCACATCGTCTAAGGATAGACGGAAAGAAAACCACATTCGTACTCAAGACGTCTAATGATAGACAGAGAAATCCACTTATTGGAGGAACACATCGTCAATATGAATTGACGGGAAGAAACGTCTGCCGATACCAGATGACTGATTGATCAAAGCACAACTATTGTATGATCTGAGATACAAATAATCTGCTGAACTGTCTGAACGCGGCTGTTGGATAAATGCCCCTGAACTGATCACAGCGTAATTCACGCGCCATATGAGGCTGATAGAAAATCTGACTTATGCTTCGTATGCATATGCGTATGTTTGAATCTTTCTATGGCGTAATGCTCCATTCAGGATGGAAATGCTACGCATTCTGAAAATGTCATGCAGGTATGATGCAAGTATGATGATGCATGCAATATGCTAAGGCAGGCTCGAGCTGCCGGATAAAGTCGGGTACAGAATTCCAGCAACATAAATGTTGAAGACGAAGCCAACTCCGCTGGGGGATAAACCGGATATCACAGGATTATCCCAGCAAAATAAATGCTGGGAGAGTGAAATCAACTCCGCTGGGGGTATTAGGAACTTGACCGAACACCATCGACGAAGTAATACCCTGTTGAGGAATATAACTCCACTGTGAAATAGCAGATGTGCCGAGTATGATTAGACTCCTCTAGGGATAGCTTACCCGTACCAATGAAAAATTGGAATTTGCTGGAGAAAATAGAGGGAGTCTTCCCGCGTACTGCCGAAGATTAGATCTGGAACCTGATGCGCCGACATGGATGGGCCTCACAATGGTTGCCAACATGGATCTATGCTTTTAGACTATCCGTGATGGGTCAGGTACAACCGACGCTGGAAAACATTCTACCTGAATACGCAGCCTTTTAGTGGAGAGTCAAGGGATAGTGACACGACTTCCCGCATTCGTCTCGCTCTCGAAAATCGCCTAAATCTGCTCGAATAACTCCGAGTGACCTTGCTGGTACGGAGAAGACCAATCCTTTCGCTTCTGATATGCCTCAGCCTGCGGGATCTTTGTGGGGATAGTCCTTGAAAGGAAATCTGCAAATCTGAGCCCTGATGGTCTGATATGACATGCCCCAGCATTCTGAACCTCGGAGAGACGCTTCACATCAAATGCTCCTCGAATAAAGAACAAACTCTGCGCTCTTAAGACAGCCTGTCCCTGACTTCACTGACCTTGCTCCTGATTACCTGATTCAGAGTAGTGTCCCTGACTACAACACATTTTCCTGAATCTCAACCTGATTGCCCCAGGATAACTGACTTCGAAAAGCTGACCTGACTGGGGATCACAATAAAAGCTTGCCCCTGCTCTCGGAACATTCGGGCGTTCTGCATTCTATCCTGACCGTACTTTCCACTTGTAGGAGGCTTTTCTGCTGTCAAGCGCTTACTCGCAAGTAAAACAAGTTGTTTTGCGTAAAAGATATACTAATGCAACACATATGACAGCTTTGACATCCAATCTGTTCACTGGGAAAAGGAAAAACAGTTCATGGCATATAATGCACAAAACATTTATCAAGAATATCAACATCAGTACCAACATGGTATGAAGAACCCTTTTAAGAGTCAGAATCGACGTGACCTTTACCGGAGTATGCTTTCGAAACAACCTGCTTCAATTAGGACTTTTGAGGGTTGTAACGTGGTCGGGTTCACGGTTCTGAAGGAAAGGATAAAGGCTCAAAGTTTATTTTAACCCACCCATTCTCCTTGATGTTCTCCGATCCTACGTTCAGCTAATTCGACCTTAGCGCTCACCTCTCGGAGGCTGAAAGATAGGAGTGATAGTTCGAGAAACCTTTGGATTTTCGGAGTGACAGCCACTCACTTTTCGTCTTTGACACGTGAGGTCACACGACTCGTATTTCCTTCGAGGATTTTTCTTTTGATCCTTTTCATATCCCTAACTTTTGCCTGGACTGACTCCTTTTGAGTTTCTTTTGATTTTTTTAAGTCCAGCGGGATGCCCTCATTTTTGCCTAAGTCATTTGTTTTGAAGTTTTCTTGACTTAGCGGGCTTTTGGTTCTTTTTTCACTCTTTTTTCTCGGACAAGTCGTGTGACACTGGTTGTCTGACTCTTTGGGGAATGATGTGACTGCCCTACTCTTGATTGAACCATTGTGGTTTTTAGGCACGACCTCTAGGGGCGTGATTGATCCTCGAACGGACACTCCTTTTGCAATTTGGACGCTCGGTCAAATTAGCTAACACCTACCCGGCCCCAGGTTAAGATTGAGGGTTTTTCGTTTGTAGAAAGAACTCCTACTACAAGGCTCAAAGGGGTTGACAAGGGATTATCTTCCTTATATCTCCGGTGTTTAGGGATTTGAAACAATGCCTGTACATCATCAACAGGTTTTATTTCAAAAGCATACAATATCGGCAGTTGTATGTCGGTCATTTTCGTCATCCTCCCCAAATTCTTCTTAACCAAGCGTTGGACATTTGTAAAAACAGTTAGTGAACACGAATGGATTTAATCAAAACATGCATATTTATTTCATTATCATCAATTGAATGAAAACAACAAGTTTTACAAACAAGATTACAAATTCAAACAGGAAAGCAACTACAGATGTAAAGAAATGACAAGATAAAACAAAGAAAAATGCTAGCTTCCGAGAACCGGGCTTTCACATTCGTCCTGCTGCTGAACCAGCTATCTTCACAGTCAATTATTAGAGGCATCCTGATGATGTCCTGATCTGCTTGCAACGACACAACCAAATCATAGAGCCCTTCCTCCTTCATTCAGATGATTTGGGGACCTTGCCCGAAGCTGATTGCTGCACTATCAAGTAGATCCTGCACTTTGTGCTTAAAAGCTTTACAATTCTCAATCGTATGGCCAGGTGCCCCAGTGTGGAATTCACAAGTAGCATTGGCATCATACCCCGGTGGTGGTGCCCCTGTTAAGGGAGCCATTGTCCTCTTATGAACCAATTGGAGCTGAAGCAACGTTTGCAGAAGCTGTGCATACGGCATAGGAGGAGTTTCCAAATGACGGCTTGCCAGGGGAGCCCGATTCTGATATCTTTTATACCCCTGCTGGTTCTGCTGCTGAGGCTGCTGCTGCTGGTATCGGGTTGACTCTTGAACACCCTCCGTATCAAATGCAACATCGGTTTCTTGACCTTCAATGTATTGATTAACGCCCTCCTTATGCTTAGCCATTTTCTTTCTCAGATCTGCCCCAGGAATAGGCAACAGTTGTGGGCCTGGAGATTCTGACACCATGGAGTCCAGGATACGCTTCTGACCCACTGCAGCTTTAGAAACATCTGTCATCTTAGCATCGACTGAGACAGGAGCAATACGCACAGCTACGCCGCTCGGCGTGAATTCAATATCGTGCGAGTCAACCAGGTCTTGAACATTGTGCTTAAAAGCATGACAACCCTCGATGTCGTGTCCGAATGCCCCAGAATGAAACTCACATTGCTTACTGGCATCGTACCCATGAGGAAGCACTCTCGTTGGTGGTTCCAACGTTCTCTTTTTAACCAGATTAAACCTCAATAAAGCCTGCAAGAGCTCATCATATGTTATAGGCGGCGCCTCAAATATTCTCTTTGGCTTCCCTTCCTGGATCCTCCATTGAGCCGGATGTATCTTCTGTTGCTGCTGCTCAGGTTCCACATGTACGGGTGGCGCGAGCTTCTTCATTGCGGCTTCGAATAGTTGATCTTCCTCTTTCCTAAGCACGTTTTTGACTACCTCCATGATCAAGCTCATTTGGGTCTTCAGCTGACTGTTCTCCTCTTTGAGAATCTTCTGCTCCAGACGCATCTCTGGCATGTCTCTCATCATCTGCCCCAGCTGGCTTTGGACTTCAATCAATTCAAACTGATTCTGTTCCATATCTCTGAAGGAATTCCTGCAACAAACTGAGACGATGAGGAAATGAGACCCACGGTTCTGATGTACCTGTTTAAACGATAATACAACGTAGAAAGCAAACATATATTCATAACGAGATAAAGAGAAACTCAAGCTATAAGCATACAGACAAACATCTCCCACATATGTACAACCAACAAAATCAGCAGGTAAGCACAAATGAGTACGAATATAATGACCCCAGCCAACAATCCTGGTGGTGGTCGGCAGACACTAGTGCACAAAAACGGATTAAGCAGAGAAAACAGATGCGACACCCGGCGCAAAAACCTCTAGAAACTTCTCCCACACAACTGAACTCTCTGATTGACAATCTTCAGAGCACACACTTCCTGTGGAGTCTTCCATGACATTAACTGACGAACCCACATAACTGGAGGATGGAAAATCATTATTCTGAACAAAACCCTGAGGAGTGATGCAAATACGGCTAGAGTCTAACAGATCTTGAACCTGGCTTCTAAGCACTTTACAATCATTTGTTGAATGCCCCTGTGCCCCAACATGGTACTCACAGTGGGCGCTGGCATCAAAACCTGGAGGATATGGTGGAATCACCGGCTTAGTCTCTTTCGGCACTATCAATCCACTTTTGACCAGATCTGGCAACAACTGGCTGTACGACACCGGTAGCTGAGTAAACTGCCTTTCAGGTTTCCTTGGTCTTCGTGGGGCGTGCTGACGCGATCGGCGATAGGATGATCGTTGACTGGAAGTGTCTGAAAACTGATCCTGAGATGCTAGAGATTCCGAGGTGGCGTCATCTCCTTCCCACTCTTCTTGAGAACTGACAACTGACTCAATCTTATCAACTGGGACGTAAGGAACATCTCGAAATTTTCCACTCCTAAGTCCTCTCTCGACAATCTCTCCCAGTCTCATCAGGCCCACAAAGTTTGTGCAACTGAACAATTTGTCAAAATAATGGCCTTTCAGAGTACCCAAGAAGATGTCAACCAGTTCCCTTTCCGGAAGCGGTGGTTGAACACTAGCAGCCAATTTTTTCCATCTTCGCAAGTACCCTCTGAATGATTCATTCTCCGCCTGAGACAATTCTTGCAGATCTACAAGACTAGGAGTCAAATCCAGGTTGTAATCGTACTGCTTCAGGAAAGCTCTGGCTAAATCCACCCATGATCGAATCTAATTACTCTCTAATTGCACATACCACCTCAAGGATGCCCCAGTCAGGCTATACTGGAAGCAATGGATCATTAGTTTGTCATTTCGCACAAACGAAGTCATCCTTCGACAGAACATCATCAAATGCAGCTTCGGACATCTATCTCCCATGTACTTCTCAAATTCCGGCACTTTGAACTTGTAAGGCAACACCAGATCAGGGACCAAACACATGGCTACAGCATCCAGGTTGACGGCATCTTTCGCTTCTAAGGCTTTTATACCTTCTTCCAATGCTCGGAGCCTTCTATCGTCTTCAAGAGCCACCATCCCGGCCATTGGAATATCTCTCTGGTAATTCGTCACAGGGAAAGCAACACCTTGATTGTTAACAGGAGGATAACGTTCATTTCGGGCAACGAACTGCTCATGTCGATCTTGGTTCTGGACAGTAGGCTGCACAACTTGGTCTGCAGTAAGATTGTTCGCTTGCGGGAAGCCTTCCATAGAATCATACTGATGGTTGGACGCCATAGTAAACCCTGTCAAAGTGTTAGGAGCCTGGAAATTGCCTTCAGCCATAGCTACCAATTACCTGTAACTGACTACACTGCTTGATTCTGCTCAAATCTGCTTCAGCCCCTTGGTCGTCTTCGACACTCCACTCTTGCCTCAAACAGTCCCCAAGAATCACCCTCTGGTGAAAACAAAGGCTGGATAAGTACTTTGGCCTGCTAAATGCTATGCAATATGATTTATGCAAACAGAAATACAAAAATGCTAACGTGCATGTGTGCATTGGAGATATTTCCCCTTCAATTCCAGTGTCAGTGGTAGCAAGACGAGATAAACCATAAAGACAATATTTAGAAAAACCCTCATATATTCATTAGAATAACAATCTTATCAAGAGGTTACATAACTATGCTTCATACAGCTGATACGATAAAGGAGGATCCCAGCCAACATGCCTGGTGGTGATCTCAACATACAGAATACAAGAGAGAAATCAAGCACGGGTACGGTTGCGGAAGTCCTCGACCATCTTCCTCGTCTCTGCGTGATCCGGTCGATGAATCAAACCCTCTATCAGCTGATCCCTCTTTCTGACCGTTCCTTGGATGTCTCTGACAAAGTCTTCCCAAGCTTTATCATTGGCACCACCCCCAGGTTTGGGTCTCTTGGCATCTGCTCTATGCTGAAAATCTTCCAAGTTCTTCATGGCATCAGTCAGCTTGCGCTCGGCCTCGTATCGGCGGCAGGCTTCCTCTTCAAGCTCTTCAGTCTTCACTTTGACCTGTTCTTCTAACTGAGCTACCTGCGTCTTCAGCTCTTCTTCCCGCTCTTTGCGCTTGGTCATAGTGAGATCCCAATGTTCTCTGAACTTGGCTAGCTTCGCGTAGGCCCTTTCCAGCTCTTGCTTCTTAGTGGCCAACACACTACTAACTGAGTCTACATCTAACTCCAGACGCTTCTTGGTTTCAGTCAATTCCAATAGCGTGGTCTTCAGATGTTTCAGAGTTTCGGCCTGTTGCTTGGAAAAGTATCTTGTTTCAATCTTTTCATGACGAAGCTGGGCATTCTCCTGCTCTAAAGCCTCTTTAGCCTTCGCTAGCTCTTCTTTCTCCACCATCAGCTGCTTGTACACCTGAACGTCCACAGTGGTAGGCTCCTCCACCGGAGAAGGATGCACTGGCTGAACCGCTGGATAGGGCATAAGGAATTTCACAGCTCGCTCACGAATCCATTCCACATACGGGCCAGGAACTCGAGTATCCCCTCTGCTACCTGAAGGCTTCCCTCTCTTGTGCAAGTTCTTCCATGCCTTCTCGAGCTTGGTCAGCATTTCTTTCCCTATTGCCCCGGTGAGATACAGAGATTCCTGTATCTCCTCGGGCTTTGGCGCTCCTTGAGGTACATACCCAAATTGCCTGATCAATAAGGAAGGGTTGTAGTTGACACACCCTTTCCTTCCTATTAACGGAACATTCGGGAATCCTTCGCATTTGAGTATAACCTCAACTCCGAATACCTCTTCGTTAACCCATACCACATCCTCGGCAGTCAATCCCATCAAGCGCTCGGGCCATCCTAGAGAATCGATAGAAGTGACAAAAGGGCCTGACTTAGGCATATGACTGGTGAACCACCTACACAGGAGAGGTACACAGCACGACACATTCCTTCCTCGCCGCTTTTCATTCTGGTAGTGGGTAGAATGGTGGATATCTCCCAGTAAAGTAGGAACTGGGTTCTTCGCAGCTAAAATATAGAAGGCATCTGAGTCAACAAAATCAGGAATGTTCGGGAACAACACGATGCCATAAACACATACGGCAAGGATGACGTCAAAAACACCCCAGCCACCCTTCTGGGCATACTCCCGAGCCTTCTCTACCAAGACATCCAACGGAAATCCCCATACATCTCCTCTTCTGATCATCTTCCCGGACAGCTCAGAATCTCTCAAGCACAGGATGGCAGAAAGCTTAGCCAGCTTAGGCTCAGCGTCCGTACGATAGAAAGGCATCTGCTCGCGGATCGGTATATCCAGAAGTGCAGAATACTCCTCCAGGGTAGGAGCCAAAACAAAGTCGGGAAATACAAAACACCGGAGCTCCGCATCATAAAACTGTAACAGAGTATAGATGCCGCTGGTCTCGTAGGTCGATGGCTGATAAACACAGGTCAGAATCCTCCCATATCTCTTTCTGAAGTCACCCATTACCCTCTTCTTAGCAGTAGTAATCAATTCTAACAATAGACTGATATCCGGCGACGGAAACTTTTAGGGCAATACTCTCTTCAGGGTTTCCATGTCTTGCTAGGAACAAACACCAGAACTGGGAGGGAAAATATGTACCTGCAATACACACACGTTAGTTGAATGCAGATGGTAATGCAATGATGCAATATGATAAATAATGCAATCTGCGAACACAGGGGCTATGCTGTAGCCTGAAGAGGAACATCTCGGTGATCAAGAACAGAAAACCACCATAGTCACCAGAACCTCATGACACTAACTATCATCTGATACTCAAAATATCAATCCCCTGGTAAGAAAACCATCTGAACTTCTGTATCTGGCGAGAAAACCATCTGATAATAGCATCAACCTCCAGATAAGAAACCCATCTGACCCAGACAATACACCTGGAGATGAATCAAGAACACCATCTGATAACTATTGAATCATGGTTTCTGAAGGCCAGTTTTCCTGCAATAACCCAATCCCTCTCACAGGTATGATAGACCTAATCCACGGACAAAGGTACGGCATCCTATGCGGTCATCAGCGTCACAGACTTTCATGAATGACGATACGATTCCCAGAAGGAGTGGCATCATCGAGTCATGAAGAGGCCTCACTTAGCTGACTTCCAAATGATCGGTCCCCAGAGTCGACAATCCTCACGTCTGGACTCCCCTCAGATCCTCAGGACCGGAAAGGAGCACCTCTGCGAGAATCTCGTCTGAGCGTAGATTTCGTAGGGAACTGTGCCTGCTCAGCAGACAGGTTCGTCTACTACTCTCCACAACTATATCTAGGTGCATACTCAAGCCCAGGTCCGGCTTCTCACTCACAGTAACCTCCCTTGCCCACAGCAATAATCACAGTAATATAATGCTGAAAATAAATGCAGAAAGGTAAAGGTACAGAAAAGTAAAGTGCAGAAAGGTAAAACACATATGCACAACACCCAACAAATAAGCATCCAAGCGCTAGGATTGACTCGCGTAGGGGATGGGAAACGGTCCCAGCATAAGGGATGGGAAAAGTCCCTAGATGCTATAAGTCCCCAACAGAGTCGCCAGCTGTCGCTACTGCGAAAATCGGCGCCGGCTTGACAGGAGAGTCGCCACCGTGCGTTATTTATCCCTCAGAGCGGGAAAGGAAACGCTCGAAGTAAACCTCGCAAAGACGGGAAAAAGGTATGGTCATCACAACCAAAACCTGGATTCGGGAGTCGGTTACGCAAGGGGAAGGTATTAGTACCCCTCACGTCCATCGTACTCGATGGGATCCACGCTTGGTGTTTATAAGGAAAAGGGTGTGTTTATCTATCTACGCTAATGGTCGGTCTGAAAAGAAAAGAAAAGGACAGGACTCGACAGAACATACGGTGTTCTGGGCCTACGTATTCCCTCGTGCAATGGGAAAGTCAGAGTCAACGTAGTTCGACTACCTACGACTAAACGGGGGAAAGGTTGCTCGCCAGGACATCGCGTCCTGTGCCTACGTACTTCCACACTGCATGGAAGATCAGAGCAAACGTAGTTCGACTAACTACGGGTAAACAGGGGGCTCTCACACAGCAGTGAGAAAACAAACTGGTCCTAAAGGTTCGGGAACCTACAACTACGATCTGGTCTCAAGTGCACTCGGGCAAGAGAAAGGGGAAACAATTAGTCGTCAGCGGGAAAGTCTCGATCGCACAGCCGCGAGAGAACAAAGGTTAGTTGTTAGTGTGCTCGCTAGGATATCGCATCCTATGCCTACATATCCTCGTCTGGTACAAGGAATCAGAGCAGCTGTAGTTCAGCTAACTACGGATCAAGCTACTCAAAAGCTACTACTGAAAGGAAAGGGAAAAGGATACCCTAAAACTATAGCTGGAAAAGGGGAATCTACCTACTGCTATCATGCCTGGTTGAACATCCTAATGTCTATCATAACGACTCCGCAGCGGAGAAGTCAGAGCTCCTCAGGGATCATGGCAACAGGACTAAACGACAAACAAGAATCAACTACAAAGTAAAGGAATAACGAAAATATGCATAAATGCAACAACTAAACAAACAAGGCACAAAGGCCGCAAGCCACAGAGGTAAGGGAGCTCAGCTCTACCAAATACCAACAAGCAAAGCCACTCAATAACAAACAAGCAGAAGGAGGACCACCTCTACTTCTCATGCACACAAAGTCTACTTCTAAAATGCACTTAACTCAGAACTATCTAGATGAACACCTAAGTCTAATGCAACATAACATCACACAAGTCAAACGATACAAAGAGAAGGCTAGCTAACCTGACAAGCCTCTATCTACAAAACAAGAAACTACTCCTGGGCAAGGCCCCTAACAAACAGACTTCTAATCTATCTCTGAACAAAACTCCATGCAACACTTAAACAAAACTCTAAGCAAAACTTCAATCAAAACCCTTAAGCAAAAGGAATCAATCCCAGTCTCCAAGCTTCAGAACAAGCTTACCAGAGAAAGGGAGCTAAGCAGACAAGCTCATAGTGCCTTCCTCAGGAAAGTACCAGGAGGTTACTACTCAGGAGTCATATCCTACGCGGCTCGACAACTGTGATCAGTTTACATTCCTCCTCAGGAGAAATTAAACTCACATGAAGGCTCCGACATCATCAGATATTTAAGAAAGCCTATATGCACTAAGGGAACTAAGTGAGCAGACCCATAGGACCTTCTTCAGGAAAGTACTAGGAGGCTGACACTTAGGAATCGTATCCTACGTGGCTCAACAACTGTGATCAGTTTACATTCCTCCTCAGGAGAAACTAAACTCACAAGTTGGCTCCAACATCACTGGATACTTAAGAAATCCTAGATAAACTAGAGGAACTAAGTGAATAGACCCATAGGACCTTCCTCAGGAAAGTACTAGGAGGCTGACACTTAGGAATCGTATCCTACGTGGCTCAACAACTGTGATCAGTTTACATTCCTCCTCAGGAGAAATTAAACTCACAAGTTGGCTCCAACATCATTGGATACTTAAGAAAGAGGTGAGAAGAAAGAATGAAAGTCATTCATAGTGCCTTCCTCAGGAAAGTACCATAAACTCCCTTCAAACTTCAGGATCTCGAACCTCACAAACGGGGAACAAGCTCTTAGACTAAGCCTCAATCTAATGCATCCTTGCAAGCTCCAACAGGACTTCAACCAGCTCCCATCTTCAAGAAGAACCCACAGGCCATCAAACCACAAGAGACTATCTCTGAAGTTCAACCACAGTTGAACTTCAAAGTCAGAAGTCGTCAAGACTTCTCCTATCCTCAAGCTCAGATAAATCATATCAGAACATCCTACAAAAATCTATCAAAAACCTATGGGAAACCTACATGGGTCTAGCACAACATACTAAAAAATCAGAGCAGAACTCAATACCAGATGAAAGAACCAAAATTAACAAAGCATACATATCCACAAACCAATTATTCAATATCAAAACAATACAAAAAATGCAATTAAACTGAAAATGCATGATTAAGCTAATGTTTTTTTGCACCATAAAATTCTACATTGAATTACGAGTCTACAGAAAAAAGAACGGAATTATTTGATCGAATCTACTATTTTTTATGAATTTTCTAACAATATGCATGCACCAAAGAATATTAAAAAAGTCAATTAAATGGAAAATATACCAAAAATAGAAAACAAAAATAAAATGACATTTTTATTTTTATACAATTTTCTAGACATTATTATAAAGTGGTAGAAAAAAGAAGAATTAAAAAATCAATTGTTTTTATTTTGTTATGAATTTTATCATATGCAAGAAAATAAAAGAAATTGAAAAAAAAACAAAATTGAAATAACATGGTAGGGGGTGCACACAGCAAAGCTGCTCAGTTATTATTGCAAGTTGGGCCCACGCCAGGGGGGCGTGAATAGCAAATGGGCGCAGGGCCCAATGAGTCAAAAAGTCACTTAAGAAATAAAAGAAAACTGAAACTCACTGGGGGGTGCCATCAGTAGGTTTTCATGTTAGTTCTCATTGGGCTTACGCCCAGGGGGGTGTGGATAGCATTAGGGCCTAAGGCCCAAATCAACATCATCTGTCTCTCACACGAAGGGGGGGGAAGGGAAGTAAAGTGAGGGTGGTGTCTCAGCAAACACAATTGGGCCTTGAATCCAGCCCAAACCCTAACCAGAAACCCTAAATAACAAAACCATTCCCCCTTCCCCAATCCCAAATCACTGTTCACCCTTGACCTGGCCGCCGTCCTCTCTCATCTCCCTCCTCTCAAACAATTTCTGAAACCTAATCGCTCACTGAATCATCAATCTCACGAGAACACTTAAACCCTCACGAATCAGAAACTAAAGCCTACGCCACAAACTTAATTCTTCACCTCACAACCCTAATTTGACCTAAATCCATCTGGATCAAGACAAGAACCAAATCTGGAATTCAGGAAGAAGAACGAAAGCATACCTGGATATGGAGCAAGAACAAGCTTGCGGAGTTCTTTGGAGGATGAAGAACTTGACGATCTCAAGATCTAACGCGTGAAGTCCTTTGGAGAACTTGCTGAAGTCTTCTTGAAGATCGCTTCCTGGGAATCTTGAAGGAAAAATCTTGACGAAGACAACAAAACCTTCTTGATCCTGAGAAGATCGAGCGAATCTGGGAAACTGAAGGAGCTGATGAAGGTCAGATGGTGTTCTTGAATTTCCAGATGACCGATGAATGTTGATGATGTTCTGGAAAACTGTATGAAGGTTCTGGGCGCAAGCTATGAGTTTCCGGCGCTGTTGAAGTCTCCGGCGAGGCAATGATGAATGATGGACGGAGGAATAAGATGAAGATCGGAGGCGTTTGGAGGATTCTGGGTTTTGTTGCAGTTTCCGGCGAAGAAGACGGTGGCCGGAGACGGTTGGACGGTGGCTCAGGGCGTCTGCATGCCCGGCGGCGAGGTCCCGGTGATGCTCCGGTGACTAGCTGTGGTGGTGACAAGTGGCGCAGAGGGTTACTGCATGGGTGGCACGTGGCTTAGGGAGAGAGAGAGAGAGAGAGATAGTGGGTCTGAGTGGGACGCGTGGCGTGTGCTGGGGAGAATCTGAGTGTGTGAGGTGGGGTCCTTTCTGTGTTACGCGTGGGGCCAGCCCTTTACTAACACGTGGCGTGCTGATACTTATACTGAGCTTTGTTTGGACACTTCTAGATCCTTCTGGAGAAAACTGGAAAATAGCTGGACATTTTGGACATTGCTGCGAATTGAATTGGGCCCCTGCGAACTGGGCTTTGCAAAAACGCATATGGACCCAAACGAAAATCATAAAAACTCAACAAAAAACTGAATTAAACCCAGAATTAAAGTCCTAATTAATATCTAAACTCAATTAAACTAATTAACTCCTAATGCTCTAAAAATTCCACTAAGAAAAATCTAATAAATTTCTATAATATCTAAAATTGATTAAATTTCTTAAATCCTCAATAAAACTATATTATTTATTTAAATTCTATAAAAGAAAATAAAAGAAAAACCTATTTATTTCTATTTATTAAAATCCCTATTAACATAAAAGAAAAATCTATATTTTCTATATTATCTAAAACAATTAAAACTAAATTTAAAATCTAATATATTCTAAAAATGATTAAAAACTATTAAACCTATTTTAAAATCTATATAAAATTCTAAAAAATGATTTAAACTATTAAAAAAATACAAAAACCCTATTTAAATTCCAGAAAAATCTATAAAGCCTATTAAAAATCCGCAAAAGGCTATTAAACCCTAAAAATGCAGACAAATGCAAATGACCCCTATAAAAGAGTGCACGAGACCAGATCGAATCGAACAGAGAATCCCGGGCATCAGAATATCCCAAAATCACTATGCAAGCTAAAAATCACCGAGGAGCGCACAATTTCTCGAAAATAGACCCTGGTGATCTGGACTGGATCTGTCATATCTGATAGACGAAAATCAAGCTGTAACCCTGATATCCTCTGTTTATGCACAAATATCATATGTCTGATTTGCGAATATGAATTTAAACCACGAGTCAGATAGGGGAATCGGTTGGTCAAATTTTAGGGTGCAACACTAGGGTCGATCTTAATGGAGTTCTTCACGGAGGTATTGCTGCTAATACTCCCCGCAACGATACAGAGATTCCTAACGCCACCGCTGTGCCTACCGGATGCACCCCAACTGCTGCAGGGGCCGGGAATGGTAGTGATATTGGCGTCTGCCACCCTGGTCTGGGTAATGCTACTGGTAATGCAGGTTTTTGTAATGCTGGTAATACAGGTCTTGGTAATACAGGTCTTGGTAATACTGTTAACTTGGGTTGTGGTAATGGTGCTCATAATGCTGGGTTTGGACCTGGTACTGCTAACCATGGTCTGGGTAATGCTGGTTATGGTTACAATGTCAATCGGAATGTCTATGGTCCGGAGGGCGCCTACGCAGGGTATGACAATGGGGACCAACGATGGAATGAAGATCGTCATGACGACGTGCTCTATATGAGGGATGTAGGCACTGAGTTGCCTGCTGAAGCTGATCGTAGATTCAGAATGCTGGAGGAACAAATGAGGAATATAACAAATCAGGACTCCATGGGGCTCGACATGGCCAATTTATGGCTGATCCCTGATTTACGAGTGCCGTACAAGTTCAAAGTTCCTACCTTCGATAAATACAAAGGTGTCAGTTGCCCAAGGGTGCACATACGTTCATACTACAGAAAAATGTCAGCCTATTCAAATGATGAGAAAATGCTCATGCATTTTTTCCAGGATAGCCTGTTAGGGTCGTCGCTCGAGTGGTATATGGGTTTGGAACCCTCTCAAGTTCGTAGTTGGAAGGGTTTGGCTGAAGCATTCGTGAAGCATTACCAGTACAATAGTGACCTTGCTCCCAATAGGGTCCAACTTCAGAATGTCGTCCAGAATAGCGGGGAACCTTTTAAAGAGTACGCCCAGAGGTGGCGTGAGCTTGCAGCCAGAGTGCAACCTCCAATGGTAGAGAGAGAGTTGATTGACTTGTTTGTATCGACGTTATCTGGGATGTACTATGAAAAGCTCGTCAACTGTATGTCCGGGAGTTTCTTTGACCTTGTCATCACTGGTGAGCGTATAGAAAATGGCATCAAGATTGGGAAAATTCAGGCCGTAGAAGTACCTTCGTCAGGTGGAGGAAAGAAAGTGTTCGGAAATAAAAAGCGTGAAGGCGACGCTAATTCTATGTCAAGATCTCGGGGTAGAGGCAGAGGCAGATATCAAGATCAGTGTCATCATCATCAGGCTACAAGTGTTATCATTCTGATACCACAACAACCACAACAGCAGCAGAATCAACAGGGCTACAGGAAGTACCAGAATTCGAGGGGAGAAAATAGAGTATTCGACACGCCGCCAATGCCGTACTCCCAGATGCTTCAGACGTTACTACAAATACAGTTAATCCAGAAGAGAACCTTGGCCCCTCTGACAGGCCGACCACCACCTGGCTATGATGCAAACGCCCGCTGCGAATTCCACTCGGGGGCACCCGGGCACAACATTGACGATGGTAAGGCTTTTAAGCACAAGCTACAAGATTTGATTGACAGTAAAGCCATAAACTTCTCGCATGAAGCACCCAACGTGGTACAGAATCCTCCGCCAAACCATGGACAAGCTGGAAGCGGTTGGGTCGCCCACAAGTCAAGATACAAGAAGCCCAGTTCTCAGAAGCTGGCAATCTGCATTTTGCATGTCATTGCTTTACATTTGTAGTTTCTTTCCTGTTTAATTGCACATTTCGCTTGTAAAGCTTGTTGTTCTCAATTGATATTGAAAATGAAATAAATATGCATGTTTTGAATTAATCCATTCGTGTTCACTTTATTGCTTTCTTTTATTTCAAACGCTTGTTTAAGTGGAATCCGGGGAGGATGACAAAACCGAAAGACGTGTAAACTTCCGATTGTATGCTCTTGGATAGAAAAACCTGTTGACGATATACAGGCATTGTTTCAAATCCATAAACACCGGAGATATAAGGAAGATAATCCCTTGTCAACCCCTTTGAGCCTTGTAGTAGGAGTTTCTTTATGAAAGTGAAAAACCCTCAATCTTAACCTGGGGCAGGGTATGCGTCAGTTAATTTGACCAAGCGTCCAAATTGCGAAAGGAGTGTCCGTTCGAGGAACAATCACACCTGTATAGGTCGTTCCTAAAAGACCACAATGGTTAAACCTTGCCGATAAGGAGTGAAACAGTCACAATTTCTTTTAACAAGTCAGACAAGCCGGTGTCACATGATTTGTTCAACAAAAAAAAAGAAAAAAAAAAGCCCGCTAAGTCGAATCTTGAAAACAAGCGACTTAGGCAAAAATTAGGGAACGAAAAAGCGAAAAAACGAAAAGGGTTACAAGAGAAAAATCCTCAAACAAGAACGAAATCGTGTGACCCAGGCACTACAAAGACGGAAAAGGAATGACTGTCACTTCAGAAAGCATATGGTTTCCTGAACCATCACTCCTATCATTCCACCTTTAAGAGGTGAGCGCTTGTGTCGAATTAGATGGACGTAGGATTGGAGAACATCAAGGAGAATGGGTGGGTTAAAATGAATTTTGTGCCTTATATCCTTCCTTGTTAACCGTGAACACGACCACATTACAACCTTCAAAAGTCCTAATTGAAACAGGTTTAGTTCGAGAGCATACTTCGGTAAAAGATCGCATCGAAACTGACTCCAAAAAGGATTCCTCTTACAGCGTTGTATTAATTTTGACACTTGATTCGTTCATTATATGTCATAAATTTTTCCAGTGAACAGGATTGGGTTTTGAAAAAATTGTCATATGCATTGCATTTAATATATCTTTTATGCAAAACAACTTGTTTTACTTGCGAGTAAGCGCTCGACCGCAGGAAAGTTTCCACAGTGGAAAGTTTGATCAGGATAGAATGTAGAATGCCTGAATACTTCGTTGAGCTGTGGCCAGCTATATCAAATAACCCCTAGTAAGGTCAGCCATCCAAGAATCAGTTAATCTGGGGCAATCAGGTCGAGATTTGGTAAATCTCTCGCAATCGGGGGTACCACTCCACAAACTAGTCAATCAGGGGTAAAGCCATTTCAAGGCTGGGGCATGCCACCCTATGAGGAAAAGAATTTTTTCTTCTCCATACCTCTAGAGCTTATCCGAACTATTCAACCAAGGATCCTCTCACGGTCCAGATTCTGGGGCAAGCCATCTTGGGGTCGTCTCATGGCAAGCTATTTTCTTCTCAGCGTAGACCTTCCCAAAAAAATCAGACTGGGGGCAGGGGCATTACGCTTGGGGAAAATTCTCTGAGAGATTCGGATGAGGCTCATTTTCCCAACAATCAAAGATATTTCCCTAGAAGATGGAAGCTGCATCTTTACCCCCCAACAATTGGTCAGGCGTACCTCTAATCCCTACAGAGTACGAGTATGGGTTTGTTCCCCAGCGAGTCGAGATCAGATTTCTCTCCACCAAGCATATGTGGAATATCCTCCAGTAGGTCGTTCGTGACCTCTAGCAGTGTAAGATGTGTTCCAGGGAGGTTATGCAGGACTTTTACCCTGTTCCTCAGCAAAAGTCGCTCATCCCCAGCAGAGAGTTGTTCATTTCCAGTAAAGTTTGTAACTCCAGGTTTGTTAGTATACCCCTCAGCAGAGTTGGGATCGTATCTTCCAAAGTTGTTCAGAGTTCTTCTCCCCAGCATGGAATTGTGGTATTCAGACATCAGTTTTTACGTTGAGTATTCAGGCTCCGGTCAGCACGTTGAGTATTCATACTCCGATATTGTGAAAAGATTCTTTCTTCCGTCGAGTATCCAGGCTCCGGTAAATCTCCACTTTGTATTGATTCTTTCTCTCGTCGAGTATCCGGACTCCGGTAAAGATTTTGTAAGGTGATCTTGATAAGTATTTGTAGTATTCTCTTTCCGATTTGTATCTTCGTCGAGTATCCAGGCTCCGATTTGTTGCTTCATCGAGTATCCAGACTCCGATTTGTTGCTTCGTCGAGTATCCAGGCTCCGGTTTGTTTGCTTCGTAGAGTATCCAGGCTCCGGTGCGTCTTCGTCCGTCGAGTATCCATGCTCCGATTTGTTGCTTCGTTGAGTATCCAGGATCCGATTTGTTACTTCGTCGAGTATCCAGGCTCCGGTTTGTTAGCTTTGTTGAGTATCTAGGCTCCGGTGTGTAACTTCGTTGAGTATCCAGGCTCCAGTTTATCACTTCGTAGAGTATCCAGGCTCCGGTGCGTTTTCGTCCGTCGAGTATCCAGGCTCCGGTTTATAGCTTCGTAGAGTATCCAGGCTCCGATGCATCTTCGTTCTTCGAGTATCTAGGCTCCGGTTTGTTAGCTTCGTTGAGTATCCAGGCTCTGGTGTGTTTTCGTCCGTCGAGTATCCAGGCTCCGGTTTGTTGCGTTGAGTGTTCAGACTCCGGTTTGTTCGCTTCGTTGAGTTTCCCGGCTCCGGTGTGTTTTCGTTGAGTATCCAGGCTCCGGTTTGTAGTTTCGTCGAGTATACAGGCTCCGATTTGTTGCGTTGAGTTATCAGACTCCGGTTTGTTGCGTTGAGTGTTCAGACTCCGATGTGTTACGTTGAGCGTTCAGGCCCCGGCTCCTCCGTTGAATATCTAGATTCCGGTGAAATTTTTCAATTTGTAATGTTTTGCTTTGTCCGTTGAGTGTTTGGACTCCGATAAAGGCAGTTGGGTATACAGATCCTAGTAAGTGTTGCGATAGTACTCTCTCTTCGTTGAATGTCCAGATTTTGGTGAATGTTCGGTTTGTGATGTATTGCTTCGTCTGTCGAGTATCCAGGCTCCGGTAAATCCCCAGTGAAATCACCAGTTACGTCGAGCATCGAGGCTCCGGTCAGTGCGTTGAGTATCCAGATTCCAGCAGATTTTTGATATGGCCCTATCGTGCGTTGAGTATTCAGATTCCGACGATTCGAAAGTTTGTCCTTTGGCCCAGGTGGTGTTCAGACCATGGCCAGTTACGTGTTTCCTGAAACAGGGTTACTTGATTAAGTTTCTCTTTCCCTTGGTGGGATGTTCAAGATGTTCAGTATGTTCGGTTTCTTCGGAGATTCTATCCCAATCAGAGTTTGCAGTTTATTTCTGCGGTTGGCAAATTTCCAGGTTCTTTCGGTATTCAACCGTCTTTTACCTTGATTGATTGAAAGTCGTTCAATTTTCACTCATTCAGGTCCAAGTCGCTTGAATAGGGGCAGCTGTTGCACCCTAAAATTTGCCCAACCTTTTCCTTCTTGTTTTTGCATTAGCATAACATCATCATAGCATTATCATAGCATTGCATTAGCATTTATGCAGGGGATCAAGTATGATATACATCAAGAGAGGCCTATCTAGAGGTTTTATTCGAGCTTGAGGAGTCACTAAAGTCACCAGGAAGTGGTTCATGTCCTTGAGAAGTTCAGATGCTTGTGTGGGGTTCATCCCCTGACTTAGAGGCCAACTGAAGATTATCAACGAGTTGGGAAACTATGATTACAGGTCATAAAATTACAGGTCAAGTTCAATACTTTGCATAACTCAAATGGACTTTTTTCCAACATGAAAGTTGCTCCAAATGGGGTCATTTGATCAACCATACCTCAAGGATTCAATGGGCTAGCTCGTAGGTGAAGTTTCATGGAAGGTACTTTGGTGAAAGTTTGTGAAATGGCCTAGATTGGAAAGTTACCAAATTTTAATCAAACAAAGTCATATTTGTGCTTATTTTGAATGGAAATCATGTTTTAAGAACAATGGCATTATTACATTTTTCATTTGAGGATTTTATCATGGCCTATTTCAAGATTTCTTCATGGTTAAGGTACACTTTGAATCTAAGCCCTTAAGATTGAAACAAGGGCTAACTTTGGACCATTGATCATTCTTACAAGGAAATATATATATATATAAAAATGAGGCCAAGGCAAATGAGAGGATTCATGATCATTTTTCTCACATTCTTCATCACTTTTCCATTTTTTCCATAATTGAAAACTTCAAAATTCAATTCCTTTTCTCTCCCATTGTTTGTCCATTTTCTCATCACAAATCCATTCTACATTCTTCCTACAAGTGGTTCAACACTTTTTTGGCCATAATTGATGCAAGAACAAAGCTATACACCTCCATTAAAGTGAGCTCCAACTCAAAATCGTTTTTTCATTTCAACCTCAATTCATGCCAATTCTTCCATCCAAATACTTCCAACAAGGTTCATTGAACATTTCCACATAGTTTTCTTGAAGAATTAGTGGATATTTGAAGCTCCATAGTGCAATTTTCAGAGGTATACAATTCTTGATGTATGTCACTAATTACTAGTCTTTACGCATCCATTTTCACATTAATGCAATCCCCTCAATGCCTATTTGGATTCTGGTACAAAAGGGAGCATTTTCGTGACAATTTCATGTTCTTGGTCATTTCTTGGGATAACACGGTTTATGGGATTTAAGGCATTTCAATTAAATCTAATGCTATATTTGAATTCCCCATGAGATTTCATGCGATTTTGGTTCAAAAATATTTTGGTTTGGTTGAGTATGGAAGGAGTTAGAGGGAGAGAAGCTCCGCCGGTGAAGCTCCGGCCTCCGCGAGCTGTAGCTGAGTTTTCCTTCTCATTTTCGTTCAAAAGGAAGAAGAAGGCTTTGGTACCGTTGGATCTCATGGAAAGGTTGAATAATTCCACTCATCGCACGCCCCTCCACGCGACACATCAGCAATATCAAAACTACGTATTTTTGATTAATGAGTTTCCTGGGCCTTTTTTCCAGATTCATATTCACACCCCCAACCGGCCCAGTCCACACATTCTCACTGTCTTGGATTACTAATGGCACCGTGGACTTATTTTATTTCTTATTCATTTTCTTTCATTTTCTTTTATTTTCCTTGTTCATTTTAAATGCTTTAAAAATATTAAAATTGCACCAAAAATTCCAATTCTTTTTGCATATTGATCTTTAATGTGTCTAGGTATTTTAGGAATAATATTTTCATTTTATCAATTTTTTCCATTTAGTTTTGATTTCTTTTATTTCTATTGTCATAAAAATAATCATAATTGTGCTTTAACTTTGTGGATTTTCTTTGAGGCCTCAAAATCAAATATTTTTGCCTAACCTTTTGTAGGACTTTGGTAGACATATTGAGGTATTTGAATATAATTTTCTATGAATTTTATACTATGGTTTGTATAGGTTTTGAATACTATCTTTGGGTATGTTCCAATTTTCCTAGTTTCGAGATATCTTGAGATGTTTACTATTTGTTTGCCCATTTCCTTTTGTATATCTTCTCCATCCTTTTATCCCCTGGTTTGTTACATGTTGTAGGTGGTTGGAGATTTTATCTAGATTTTTTTGATACCATTTACTATTTTTCCCATATTTTTGTAATTGGACTTGTGATATGGACTTTCAAGCGGACATTGGTTTTATTTTGGCTCCAACGGCCTCGAATTGTTTGTATGATGAACGCTATGGTTCCTATTTCTTATTGTAGACATTGTATAGGACTTGTAGATCATTGGATGGCTGTTTTTATCATACATAACTTGCCCATTAGGTACCATACTTTCATGATAGTGCGTTATGATTCTAAATCGTGGTTCATGTACGTCATTCATAGGTTTCTGTTGCCTTGTATCTCTTTATATTCACTTGTGGCCAAGATTGCATGTTTAGAATAGGCCAACTTACATTCATTATGGGCTTAAGGTTGAGATGACTCGCCTCCCTCACTTGCATTCCAGGTTTACTGTTATGAATCTGCATTTCCTGTATGCTGTTATTCATCTTTCTGTTTCTGTTTTTGCCTTTCCCTTAGGAGCTCCATTATTTCTTGTTTAAGATAGAATGTGATAGACATTAGGCTTTGAAACCATGTATGACAACATTAGGCTAGTCTTCCATGTTCAAACTTTAACCATAGGATGAACATTGCCTGATAACACCTGGGGTTGTTCAGTTTCCCTTAGAGGTCTGTTTCTCTTTCTCATCTTCAAACATTCTTAAAATACTTAATAAAGGTTAACATGTGTCGTGCGTTACAAGCCTTAATCTACTTGAGAAAGAGTTATGGGAGGGTTTCCCTCACATAATTTGAATGTTTAGTATGGCACCCTTTGGGTGACGTGCGACGCATTCACTCTTAAGTCCAAGTCTTTAGTGCAACACAAGTTACAAACAAAACTCAAAACACTTCTTCATAAAAGACACAAAAACAAACATTCAACTTATTTTTGTCCTCTTGGACCTCCAATCCTTAGAAACCATTTTCTTAAAGAGAGTTTTGTTAACTCTTGGTTCTCTGGAAAAACGGTAACGCCTAAGTCTCCAATGGTCGAGCTGCATACACCAAACTGCTAGAACCGTTTGTTAACCCTACTCGGGTTAAAACATAATGAACCAAACCTGTGGTCTAGTTAGCCCGAACTACGTTTGCTCTGATCTTTCATGCCGTGTGAAAGTACGTAGGCACGAGATGCGATATCTCGGCGAGCAACCTTCCCCCCCTTTACCCGTAGTTAGGCGAACTACGTTGACTCTGATTTCTCGTTCCAGACGGGAATACGTAGGCATAGAACTGCTGTGTTCTGCCGAGTCATTTTTCTTTTCTTTTGACCTTAAGCCCTTAGCGTAGATAGTATTAATCAACCCTTTTAGATAAACAATTAAGCGTGGATCCCATCGAGTACGATGGACGTGAGGGGTGCTAATACCTTCCCCTTGCGTAACCGACTCCCGAATCCAGGACTTGGTTACGATGACCGTTCCTTTCCCTTTTTGTTAGGTTTTCTCTGAGCGTTTCCTTTCCCTTCTTTGGGATAAATAACGCACGGTGGCGACTCTTCTGTCATTGTCGGCCTCGACTTTCGCAATAGCGACAGTACGCCTCCACCAGGTTACGATGCAAACGCTAGGTGTGATTTCCATTCTAGTGCTTCGGGTTATAATATTGATAACTGTAAAGCTTTTAAGCATAAAGTGCAGGATTTTCTTGACTCCAAAGCAATCAATTTCACAAATGAGACCCTTAATGTAAATCAGAATCCTATGCCAAATCATGGGGTGGCCAGAACTAATGTTGTTATTGAGGGAGAAAGGTTAAACTTGGTAACTAATATTGCGGAATTGAAGACACCGTTGAGCTATGTGAAAGACAAATTGCTAAAGGGTGGCGTTTACCCGGGTTGTTTAGAAGGTTGTTGTCGCTACTGCGAAAATCGGCGCCGGCTGAACAGAAGAGTCGCCACCGTGCGTTATTTATCCCACGGGAGGGAAAGGAAACGCTCAGAGTAAACCTCGCACAACACGGGAAAGGTATGGTCGTCGCAACCAAAACCTGGATTCGGGAGTCGGTTACGCAAGGGGAAGGTATTAGCACCCCTCACGTCCGTCGTACTCGACGGGATCCACGCTTGTTTTCGGGTATGGATTGTTATTCTATCTACGCTAAAGGTCAAGGGTGAAAAAGAAAACAAAATGAAAATAAAAATGACTCGGCAAAGTATCGCACTTTATGCCTACGTATTCCCGTCTGGAACGAGAAATCAGAGTCAACGTAGTTCGCCTACCTACGGGAAAGGAGGGGAAGGTTGCTCGCTAGGATATCGCATCCTATGCCTACGTACTTCCACACAGCATGGAAGATCAGAGCAAACGTAGTTCGGGCCACGTACGACACAAGTCTGTCCTTGATTGATTTTATTCCTTCTGAAAAAGGTTTTTCTGATTAACAGTCCCGGCGGACAAAAATGACGTTTTGATGAGTTCACATTCTTTTACGGAAGAAGTGTCTTTTATTGTGTTTGAAATCTTTATGTGTTTTCCTGTTTGTTTTGAGAAAGAAAGAGACAGAACTCTAACCTACGGTTGCGAAGGGAATCAAACTATCCTAATGTTATCATGCATGGGTTAAGACCTAGTGTCTATCATGCTCCTCTCTTGCACAGAGAGAAACAGAGATCCTACGGGATAGGCAGAAACAGAAGCAATATCAGATATATACAGTAAAACAGTAAAATGCATGGATGCAACAGCACAAGCGAGGCAAGGGAGTCCCACTCAACCTCGAACCTAGAAAACAATAGGCAAAAGTGAACAGGCTTCACTTTCAACCCAGCAGGGTAAACAGCAAACAATACAGCTCAGAAAACCAATCAATACATCAGCAATAAAAATACAACAGCAAAAGAAACAGCATCAGCAGCTCTGAATCAACATCTGGCTTCAAGTAATCTCCAATCAGCTACAGGCTTCAACAAGCATCAATCTCCATCTTCATGGCCTTCAGACAAGGGCTTTGATCATCAGTCTTCTATCTGCAATGGCTTTTCTTCAAGCTCAAACCTCCAGGATAAGGAATCAGTCACAAGAGTGAAGTGAATGAATGTTAGACAGTTAATTACCTGCCAAGGGTGGTTTATCAACTGTTAACATCAAACAGAAAGTTTCCTCTCAAAAGTTCTATCTTTCAAATATATTCACTGATCCTTCCAAAGGAAGGAGGTGGATATTTGAAAGAGACTTTGAATCATAGAGAAAGGATGGATGCAGACAAGGCATTCCATGTTTGAGAAACAAGCTTTCTAATCTAGAGCTCTGCCTAGCTCCTAAACCCTAATCTCCTCAGCAGCTGCTAGCAAGAAACTCCTCCTCAACTCTGACAGTTGATCTTCAATATTTGAATCTCCAATGGTCTTCATCTCCTCAAATCTTCAGCTTCCCCAAGGCTCCAGACAAACCCAATACCCAAACAAGCAAGCAATAATCCCCAGAGGGCACACCACACCAGTCAATCAGATATACAGACAGTATTAATAGCAGTAGGGGAATCCTAACTTTTTTCTAAGGGATCTAATAACTACCCATAGCCCCTATAGTCCCATAACTAATCTATTCAATCCCTAAGTCCTAAGGGAAATGAAATCAAACTCCTAAGTCATCACCTAAAACCCTAGTTTTGTTCATGATGTTCAAACCTATTTTAATCACCTAAAATTAATCTCTAAAAATGGGAATTAAATTGAATCTACAATTTTAATGTCTCATCTAAACAATATAAAAAGAATGACCAAAAAATATTAAAGCATGTAATAGAACAAAAATTATTAAAATGATGCATGAAATGAATCTATTTAAAATGACATTTATTTAGAAAATATGAAAAAAATATGAAATGAAAATAAAAATGAAATTTTATTTTTCTATAATATTCTACACATCCTAAAGAAAATATTGTAAAAAGAATGGATAAAAAATGAATTTTTATGAATTTGTTATGAATTTATGAAAATTGGAAAATAGTAAGAGAAATTAAAAATAAAATGAAAGAAATAAATGGGAGAGGGGTGTAGTTAGCAGGCACGCTCAGTTATAAATCCATTGGGCCAGCAAACAGGGGGGTGCGCATATCATTTTGAGTAAGGCCCAGCACTAATTCAGAAATAATGAAAAAATAAAAAGGCGCAGGGGGTGAGAAAAGAAACAAAACCACGTTCAGAATGGAATGGGCCTATAACTGGGGGGTGGGATTAGCATCATCAACTCAGGCCCGCCTGTTTCAATTAATGAAACGGTGCGTTTTGCACCTGACTCATCTCCCTCCAAAATCAGATTGAATAAGAGCCATTGGATTATCCTCCAAGTCAAAAGTCCAACGCGCATTGAACGGACACGATTATGTCTTCCTCCTTGGATCAGCTGAAACTTAGGGTTTCACCATGGCTACCATGCACGAGCCAAACTTCCCTCCCTCTGTTCTCACTCTACAGGCAACCAATCCACACGATGTGAACATGAAAAATGCTCAGAATTCTTCCCTCTACAATCCTATGGTTTTAATTCAGTCTGAAACTCAACAATTCATTCAACCCGATCGATGCAAATTCTGATCACCATGGATATACACTGAGATGCACCATCACAATTCTCCATCAAACTTGCACTAACCTAATCTACAACTAATGGTAACTAACCTGCGCTATCAAGCTAAGATTCTAATGCACTAACCTAAGAGATTTAAACCCTAACAGTTTATTGCACCTGCTAACAACCATCACCAAATCACTCCAAACTCAACCTAATTGCTCTACTAACCTCCTACATTATGTCTAAACTAACAACAACATGCCTAACTAACTGAATCAAGCAAATCGAATGAAAACATACCTGGTGCAAAAGCTTGAAAACAGCTATGGAAGATTGAGGATCTGAGGCTTCCAAGGCTTGGATCTTGATCAATTAACTCAGGGATTGATTCTGTATGCAATGTTGTGATGATTCTTGGCTTGAATTATGCTGTCCACTTGAAACTCCAATTTTGATGTTGATGATGGAAGTGCTCGAAAATGGATGATCCACACTTGATTCTTGATTGAATTATGATCTATGATGATGATTGAACAAGATTGAATTGATGTGGATGAGAATTGGTGAAGGTTTTGTGAGATTGGAATGAAACTTCAAAGAGAAAGAATGAGAAAGTTTGTGAAATTCTTGGTGAAAAATGAAGCCAACCCTTGCTAAATTCTCATTTCATGAATATATAGACCTCATATGAACATTCTAGATCCATCTTGCACATTCCCTTGCTTTCCAATTTTGATCCATTTTGGTTATGTTTCTTCAATTACAAGTAACCAAAGATAACTTTCTTTTTTCCTTCTAAACTCAAAAAAGTGTTTGAACCATTGTTCTTAGAATTGTTTTTCCATTCAAAATCATATATTGGAAGTCTCCATTTGGACTTGTAAATCTCCCAAACCATTTTCCATCTTGAATTTATTCACTTTATAAGCCATTTTAGTTTATATTTTGACCAATTATGCAACTTCATGCTATGAGCTTCTCCAATAATTTGTGACCTTCTTTCTAGACTTAAAATCCCATTTGGAGCAAGTTTGATGTTGTAAGTTTTTCCATTTGAGGCCTCCTTGTATGAGTTTTGGACATAGGATAAAATGACCTGTAATTCACAAATGCCCAAAATACCCTTTGCTTGCCAAGACCATAAGTTGAGTTCCACACATCATATGAAGGCATACTATACCATTCTAGAAAGCTAAGACAATGAGGAACAATTCTTATGTTGACCAAGAATTCATTTGAAATCTCCTTGAGGGGCAAAACTTGCTTGGAAGTCAAGTCACTTTCACAGACAAAAATTCAGATACCTCAGATGACCTGTAACTTGCAAGGACCATAACTTGAGTTCTATAAATCTCCTTGATGTCTTCCACCACTCAAATTAAAGGTCTTGAGATCCTCTACAAGTTTCATGTTGGCCAAGAAGCCATTTGAAGCTAGCATTTTGACTTATCTTGCTTGGAAATTTGACCTAAACTAGGGGATTTTACAGAGAAACCCTAATTTAGTAACTCCTCTTCTCCTTGATTTCTCTTGAATACTCCTTGTCATATCTCCATATCCTTCTTTATATGTCCAATGATGAACCCCACATCTCTCCACTAGCCTTGAATGCCCTTTTAAATTAGTCAATTGACCTAGGGTTGACCTAGGGTTGACCCAGATGAAACCCTAGTTGACTGTCTTCAACTATAGCTCTTGTGCTCATATCAATAACTTGTCTTCTTCTCCAAATGACTTTCTAAGTCTCTCATAATGTCTAGATACTCTCCATGCCTTCAATTCACAGCTCACCACCCTCTTGTTGACCCTCAGATACCCTCAGCTAAGAGATGGACTCAAGGCTTGATCTGATGAACTCTTTGCTTTCAAATTCTTTCCTGATGACTTGAATGAGATTGAATTAGGATAATAACCTCTTGATAGGCCTCTAGAGATGAGAATAATGATTGGTCCCCTGTTGAATGACTTGCTATGCTTATGCTATGCAGATGGTTAGTCTATGTACATGACTCTATATGCAAATGCTAATGATAATGAAATATAAACCAAGGAATAAGGTTGGGCAAATTTTAGGGTGCAACAGCTGCCTCTATTCAAGCGACTTGGACCCGATTGGGTGAAGAGCCCGGAGCCTTCAGACATTCGCGGTACGAGACGGTTGAATACTAGTGAAACCAGAAATTTGCCAACCGCAAAAATAAATTGCGCTCCTGCTTGAGGAACGACATTCATCAGCTGAATCTGACTGTTACAGCAACCCACTGATCTCGTGCGATTGTGCTGGGGATTGTCTTCATCGTTCTGAAGAGGATTCTGTCATAAAAGATTGCTTGCTTGTCCACGTTAGGACTCCGTCTGTCATCAATATGAAGAAATCTCAACTAAAACCTGTCCACGTTAGGACTCCACTTACTGTTAACCCAGAAAAATCTCGGCAACTCCGCTGGGGGATAATTCGTCTGCATTTCCATAAACTGAATCGTCCACGTTAGGAATAACATTCTTCCACGTTAGGAGTAACACCTATCCACGTTAGGAATCATTTTTTCTGTATCTGTCCACGTCAGGACTAACCCTTTCATCTTTCCACGTCGGGAAGCAATTTCTTTCCACATAAGGAGAACTACATCAATCCGTCCACGTAAGGACTCCAATACCACATAACATGTCCACGTCAGGACTCCGATCTTTCCGCGTAAGGAATTCAACTTTGGTTCTGAACCTGTCCACGTAAGGACTCAACTCTTCCACGTAAGGAGTACATCGCTCTTCCACGTCAGGAATCTTGAGTCTGTCCACGTTAGGACTAAACTTTCCACGTCAGGAATCTGCCTTCTTTCCACGTTAGGAATCTCCTCTTGATATATCCGCGTAAGGACTCTAATCTCTCCTTCTCTTTCCACGTCAGGAATCAACTTCTTTTCCATCTGTCCGCGTCAGGACTAAACTTTTCCCCGTTAGGAATGCACTTATCTCCCCGTAAGGAATCTATCTCAATATGTCCGCGTAAGGACTCAACCTTTCCACGTAAGGAATACCAACTTCTTTCCCCGTAAGGAATAAATTCGTCTTTCCACGTCGGGAATCATTTTTCTTCCACGTAAGGAATGCTCTTGATATGTCCACGTAAGGACTCTGATCTTTCCACGTAAGGAATACCAACTTCTTTCCGATTTGTCCGCGTCAGGACTACATTTTTCCACGTAAGGAAGGCCATCTTAATCTGTCCACGTAAGGACTCTACTCTTTCCACGTAAGGAATGATCTCTTTTGATATGTCCGCGTAAGGACTACATCGTCCACGTTAGGACCCACTTCTCCACGTTAGGAATAATAGTCTCTTTGATTTGTCCACGTCAGGACACTGATCTCGTCTTGATTTGTCCACGTTAGGACTCAGGCGTCTTCGACCCGCTGAGGAAATAAGACTTGTCCACGTAAGGACTCACACTGGTCTGATCTGTCCACGTCAGGACCCATGATTTGCCAACGCAAAGAAAGATAACTGCTGAGAGGAACTGGTCCACGTCAGGACACCAACACAAAGAGTAATCACTTTTGTCAACGTCATGACCTCCCATTCCACTAATTTCGAGAAACCGAATCTGCCCACGATAGGACTAACACATCTCCCCAATCCAAGGAAATAAACCTGTCCACGTTAGGACGCCCACTTCTGAAGACATCCCGTCGATCTAGGAATAAATTGTCCACGTCAGGACTTAGTTCTCCACTGATCCTCACCCACAAACTCCTTAGCACTGACGTAACAGTGACTTTGAGATGAACTCTACTGGGGATGTCTGGAAACCAAACTATCGGACGCCTGTTCTGATAACCGGCGGTGCCTCTGAAATTCTGATTCATGGAACCCGTTGATGACAAACAAACTCTGCTTGGGGATAAGGAGACACTTATCCTGGCAACTCTGGTGGGGAAAATAAGAGACATTTGCATAAATGACTCTGCTGGAGACAAAGAGACTCTCATCATGCTAACTCTGTGGGGAATACAGCCAAAACTGACATTGGATGAATGTCTCATGCCGAGATCTTGAATGTTTGGTAATTCATTTGAGCAAGAGCTCTCTCCACCTGAATTGCTAGAGTACAGAACTGCTTCAGCAAAATAAATGATGGAAGGATAATGCCGACTCCGCCGGGAATAGCCAGATGCTACAGAATTATTCCAGCAAAATAAATGCCGGAAGGGTGAAGTCGACCCTGCTGAGAAATTGGGAACTCAAGCCAAACCCTATTGAGGTAACCCCCTGCTGGGGAACATAACTTTGCTGGGGAATAGCAGATGTGCATAGTTCGATCGGACTTTCTGCTGGAACGTGAACTGATATCACCCGTATCTCCGACAAAATAAATGACAGGTACCCACCATCAACTCTGCTTGGGGAGAGTCATAATCTTCGAATTCCACTGGAAGGAAAGAACACTTGCTGAAAAGAGAACTCCGCTGGGGATGGGATGATTCTCTTGGGGGAAAATTAACTGACTCCGCTGGGGGAGAGTGCCTGACCCTGCGGGGAAAGATGAACCTGTCTGAATACAGCCTTACGATCTTGGACTCGCCAAACTCTGCTGAGGACGAATAACTTTTCTAGAGCACGTTCTTTGGATAAGCTACGGCTAGCGGGGGAATTCTATCCTTCTTCAGAAAGAACATGCATGACCTGCGTGGGGATCAAGTCTTTCGTTATCGCAATCTTTTGATCATCTTCCTCGTATGGTTATGAGACCTGCAACAACACAAACAAGACACGACAAGCCTGTGCAATCAACTCAATTCAGGTTAGTGACGTTACACCCAATTAATTCAAAGCTTTAACAATTGTTGGCAAGGGCCAGTGACGTTATACTCATGCTAGCTTCAATCAAACTTAGGCGTTAATCATGCACAAAACAGTAAAGAACAGGCATCAAGTACTGAATAACACATTTTCATTGATTGGGCCCCTGAATGGGCGGAGTTTTGTACACGGGATGTAACTCCTGAAAAGAGGAAGCTACGCAAAGCAAATACATAAGTATGCACAAGAAGCATGAATATTTTGACAAATTAAATTTTGTACACATGTCGGCAACTGGATGCAGATGAACACCACGAACTGATCCTCCTATGACTCATCCGACTCTAATGCTTTCCCGGTATCCCCACTTCTGAAGAGGTTGTATCCGATAACTGACTTCTCGAATATATTCTCCCGCATTGATGCTCATTGCAATATCAAATCCGGACCGCGGTCGTTTGCTTTTCACATCCCTAACTTTTGCGTGAACCGCCCTTTACGGGTTTTCAGTTCACCGGGATACCCCTTTTTGCCGAAGCCGCCCAGTGTAGGTTTTCAACTTCGCGGGTGTACACATTTTTCAACTTTATCCCTAACTTTTGCCCGAACCTTTCATTCTGTTTTTGGTTCGCCAGGATGCCCCATTTTTGCCTGGACTTTCTTTTTCTGTCCAGCGGGTCTGTTTTAAGCAAAGTATTTTTTAACTGCGTCCGAATTCACAGGTGACGCGAAGTCTTCCCCGTCCATGGTGGACAACAATAACGCTCCTCCTGAAAAGACCTTACTGACAACGTATGGCCCTTCGTAGTTGGGGGTCCACTTGCCCCTGTGATCTGCTTGCGGCGGGAGAATCCTTTTCAGCACAAGGTCGCCCGTCTGAAAGCTTCGCGGAAGTATCTTCTTGTCGTACGCTTTCTTCATTCGTCTTTGGTACAAACGACCGTATGCCAGAGAAGCTAGCCTCTTCTCATCCATCAAACTCAGTTGGTTCAATCTATTCGTTACCCATTCTGCCTCGTCCAGCTGAACGTCTCGCAATACCCTCAGAGAAGGGATCTCAACTTCCAATGGTAGTACCGCCTCCATTCCGTATACCAACGAGAACGGAGTTGCCCCGGTTGATGTGCGTACCGTCGTACGATAACCGTGCAAAGCAAAAGGTAGCATCTCGTGCCAATCCTTATAGGTCACCACCATTTTCTGGACGATCTTCTTGATATTCTTATTGGCCGCTTCAACAGCGCCATTCATCTTGGGTCGGTAAGGGGAGGAGTTGTGATGTTCGATTTTGAAATTCTGACAGAGCTCCTTCATCATTTTGTTGTTCAGATTTGAACCATTATCTGTGATTATCCGCTCGGGAATCCCATATCGGCAAATGATATCTCTTTTGATGAATCTAGCCACCACTTGCTTCGTTACATTCGCGTAAGACGCCGCTTCCACCCACTTGGTGAAGTAATCGATTGCTACTAGTATGAACCGATGCCCATTAGAAGCCGTCGGCTCGATCTTTCCGATCATATCGATTCCCCACATCGAGAATGGCCATGGAGATGACATCACATTCAGAGGACTCGGAGGCACGTGAAGGTGAGAAAATACTTAGAAGGGGGGGGTTGAATAAGTATGACAGAAAATAATCAAAGATAAAAACACAAGTATTTTTATCCTGGTTCGTTGAACTCAACTACTCCAGTCCACCCTTTTCAAGAGTGATTTGCCTTTCTCAACAAGGACTTAATCCACTATTCAAATCAACTGATTACAAATAGCACACCTAAGAACAACTGTTCTTAGTCTTCTTAAGAGCTACTGATCTAACCTAGATCCTCTTAAGGAAAACTTTCTTTACAAATTAATGTAATACAATGAAAGAGTAAGAATTGCTTCTATGAAAGCTATAAACACAACTGTGTTATTTCTCTAAGTTTAGAACAATGTATGAACAGTGAAGAATATGAAAGCTTTGAGCGTGAGAGAGTTCTTGTCAATATTGTTGTAATTCTTGGCACTTGAAGAATGAGCTATGATGTCCTTTATATAGCCACTTGAATATTGGAGAGAATATTTTACCGTTAGAGAAAATATTTCCAATATCAAAATAGTACTGTCCTTTGTACTATTACAGCAGAGAGACGGCGCACAAAATGTGGGTGTAGCAATTGTCTGCTGAGCTGTGATTTAACTATATCAGGAATGTACCAGAGGAATAATCTTCTGTGCAGAGAATTTTGTCTATCCCAATTAAGGAAAGATTTGCTGGCATATTCCAACGGATATATTAAAATATTCTTCTTCAAATAATTCAGATCAACAATCAATATCAGAGTCTTCAGTCTTCAGAACCTTCTGGAAACTTCAGAGCCTAATATGTTCTTCAGATGTTGATGAATCAGAGTCTGGTGCAGCTGTGTGCTTGAAGCGTAACATGCTCTTAGATCAGAGTCTTCACTCAGATCAGAGTCTTCTCTCATTCAGAGTCTCTTCACTCAGAGTCTTCTCTTATTCAGATTCTTGATAATACATGCAGCGTGTTGTATCTTCAGAATCTTGATAACTAAGCTCTTATACTTCAGATTCTTCTAATCTTCAGATGCTCTTGAGCCATTCAGAATTCATTGTTCACATCAAATTTGCTCTTTAAGATTAAAATCTTTTGTGCCTGTAGAAAACAGTTTAGAACAAATTTAGAGAGTATAATTCTTGTATACAAATTATCATTAATGTTATCATCAAAACATAGAGATATTACTGAGACACAATCTATGCTCTTACAATCTCCCCCTTTTTGATGATGACAAAACATGAGCAATTTGTTCAATAAAAATGAATTAAAATTACTCCCCCTGAGATTAACAATCTCCCCCTGAAATGAATACTCTAATGGAATTAGATACTTCCCTTTCTGGTTGAGTATATTTCAGATTCAGAGCCTGATTTCATTTCAGATTCAGAGCCTGATTGCATTTTGGGTTCAGAGCCTGATTAACATCCTGATTGAAGCCTGGTTGACAAATCCTGGTTGATATATGTTTGACTTCTAGAGTCAAAGCTTGATGCCAAAGCTTGATGCCATATTAAAGCTTGATGCCAGATGAACAACTTCAGAACACTTGGTTGTTTATCTTGCCATTTCCTGTCTTGAGTTATCTTTCAGATCATAGTACTCAAGGTTAGATATCAGAGTCTGGTCTTTAGATATCAGAGTCTGGTTTACTCAGATTTAGCTATTTTTGATCAGGTTCTGAAAAGATAGATCTCAGGAAAAACTTCAATGAAATTTGTCAGAGTCTGGTTAGATAAATTTGTCAGATTCTGATTAGATTCAAAGAATGTTAGTAACATGTCTGACTTAGTTCAGATAATTGCTTATAGATTTGAACAATCGGATTCTATTTTGTTTCTCCCCCTTTTTGTCATAATCAAAAAGATTTTTAAAAGACAGTAAAGATGCAGAAGAAACACATATCCAGATAAGCAAAAGATCATTTTCATTAAGATAACATCCAGATTCAGATAGAAGCAAACAAAACATATCAGAAGACAATCAAAAACAAAACAAAGCATGAAAAACTTGTGCAAAAGCATTAAGAAGGTTTGGCAGATGAGGCTTGTTGAGAAGCGATGAGTTGCAGCAGTGCTGTAATCCTCTCTGAATTCTCATCTTGCTTAGCCATCCAAGTTTTCATTTCTTCATTTGTCTTCTTTTGATCAACCATGAAGTCCTTTAGTTCCTTGACATCCTTCTGAAGATCTGTAGATACTGAAATAGAAGATTCTGGAACAGTGGATTCTGAAACAATCTGAGTGACATTGGGTGCAGGAATTTCTGGAGGTGGAGGAGCTTCTAGAAGAAGAATAGGAGGAGGGTTTTTCTTAATCCTTTTCTGATAAGCAGCAAACCTTACTTTTGATAATCTAAGACATTGAGTCCTGATTTTCAAAGCCTCCCTATTCAGTCTGTAAAGATATTTCTTCCAGACAGCATTAGCAGCCTCTTTATCCATAGTGGTCATGCACACATCCATAATGTCAGCAAAGTCTGAGACATTATCCTTGTCAAAATTTCTTAACATAGTATAAACACTTGATCCCAATTCTGCTTCATCAGGAATTCTGGGTTGGGTTGGTTGTGTTTGTGGTGTTTGTTTAGAAGGTTGAGGTTGTGGTTGTGGAGATGGATGTTCAGATGTTTGAGTTTCAGATGTTTGTTGGTTAATTTGTGGTTCAGAAGTTTGTTGGTTGGTTGGTTCAGATGATGGTTGTGGTTCAGATGTTGGTTGTGGTTCAGATGTTGGTTGTGGAGTGGATTGGATTTCAAGATGTTGTGGATTGAGAGTTTGAGTGGGGGAATTTTGTGGAGAAGGTGGATGATCAGAGGTGGGAGATTTAAAAAGTTGTTTCCAAACACTCTCAGTACGAGGTTGTTTGAGATCATTCAAACATTCATTAATGAAACCAGATGATTCATCATCAGATGATGTATCAGATTGGTTAGATTGTTCAGAAGTTGAAGATAAAATGATAGAACGGTTTAAGGGTGTAATATCTAAAATCTCATTAGGATCAATGGGATTTTCAGGTTGGTCAGAGTGTTCAGGGTGAACATCCTCTGGAATTGTAGATTCTGGGATGGGGTTTTGAGGTTGTGGTGTTGTTTGTTGAGTTTGTTTGGATTGTGGTGTATGAATGATTGTTGGTTGTGGTGTATGAGTCTCAGATGGTCTAGATCTTTTAAATATGAGGGGTGAGTCAGATGGTGTGGTAGCAGAATGATGAACAGGATTAGAATCAGTGTTAAATACCTGTTTCAGAGTATCTCTTATCTCTTCAAAAGTTGCTGCAGGAGGATTTTGTTGAACCTTCTTCAGCTTCTTTCTTTTCTTCTTCTTCTCAGCATCTGAATGCTTTCTTTTCTTCTGATGACCTTCTTTATCAGCTTTTCTCTTGCGTCTTCTTTCCCTTGTCTGATCAGGAAGAACTTGGCCTTCCTTCTGCACAAGATTTGCAGGGATCTCAACACCATCTCTGATGCAGCAAGCAACATACTCAGCTATTAGCTCTCTGGGTTCATCTGAGGTAAATAGAGGAAAGTCCTCAACAGGAATCCTTCTCCCCCTAACCTCTTCAGAGTTAGTTTTCCTTGGTTTCTCAGATAAATCTTCAACCAATTTCATCCTTCTCAGAGTTAAGCCATTTATCTCAGAGCCAATGATAAAGTTCAGATCTTCTGTCAGCCCAGCCTCTTGCAGATGCGCCACAAGTTGGTTTTCTACCAGAATATCTGAAATCAGTCTTCCCATAGGAATCCATGATCTGACTTTTCCAGTTTTATCTCTTGCTGTTTCCCTTGTTTCCTTGACATGAGATACCAGATGATTGAACAACAGATAAGGAAGATCAATCTGAATGTTTTGATGCAAACAGTACATGAAGTAAAGTTGTTCAGCATTAACATAGTCAGATGAGTTTGAGGAGGGTCTGTGAAAAATGGTGTTCAAGAAAATCTTAGCCCAAATCTTGTAAGTGGGTTTCAAAAACTTAACCTTCTTACAAGGTTCACCAGTAGTGCAGATTTCTTGACAAACATCCTTCAGGTCTTCACGCGCAGAAGATAGAGAGGTTACTCCATCAGTTGCCTTGAAACCTATAAGTTTCCTGATCAGATTTTCAGTGATAACAATCTTCTTACCCAGCACAGAAGAATGAACGAACTTTGGAGTAGCGAATGCATGGATCCAAAACTCCTTCACTAACTTTGGATACACAGGACCCATCAGCCTATCAAAGTAACCATCCCAGCCTTGTGCTTTGATTGAAGGAACCAGATCAAACCCATTATCAGCAAGGTCTTCCAAATCCACGAAACTTTCACATAACACTTCTAGAGAATCAACAGGAGTCAGAAGAGTGCGTACTGGTTCAATGATAGTGGTAGAATCTTTGGTAGTAACTGCTTTTGATGTGGATGCCATTGTTGATGAAGAAGAAGGAGATGACGGTTTCTGGGTTCGTTTAGGGTTTGAGAAGAGAGAGAACAACAGACAAAAGCGCATATGTGTTGAGAATGTGAAAAGTGTGAATGTGTTGTGAGAGTGGTTTATATAGAAAAATAAAACACGCATGGGAAACACAACAGACATACATAGGACACATACGCACGTTTGCATTTAATGAAAAGTAATCATTTTTAATTATGATATGACATTTGGGGGGAAAATCAAGACAGATTGAGATTTTCAAAGCAATACCTTAAACGTCATAGTCAGTAGGTGTACTCCATCTTTTCAGATTCTGAGTGACACGTGTTTGCTTTGCATGTGATTCTGTAACTCTTAAGAAATGAAACGTTTTCAACTTTCAGATCCTCTGAGATGGTCAGTACAGAGTTTCACACAAAAATAAATCACAGATAAATTAAATAAGCAAAACAGATGAAATACTTCAGAGTGTTAAACACTTAGCATCTGAGAAGTAGACTCTGAGAAATATTACTCTGGACAAAAATCCATACAAATATTTTTCAGAATAAACTTAAACCTATCTTCAGCAAGGGGTTTTGTGAAAATATCTGCCCATTGATGATCTGTATCAACAAAGGCTAAATTTATTACACCCTTCTGAACATAGTCTCTGATGAAGTGATGTTTAATCTCTATATGTTTAGCCTTAGAGTGTAAAATTGGATTTTTGGATAAACATATAGCTGAAGTATTGTCACAGAAGATAGAAAGATTACTCTCATAGATTTGATAATCTTCTAGTTGACTCTTCATCCAGAGCATCTGAGTGGAACACCCAGCAGCAGCAATGTATTCTGCCTCTGTGGTTGATAGTGCAATTGTTGGTTGCTTCTTGCTGTACCATGAGATCAGATGACTTCCAAGAAACTGACAGCTTCCAGAAGTACTTTTGCGCTCAACTCTATCTCCAGCATAGTCAGCATCACAGAATCCAACTAGTGAATATTTGTCAGATCTTCTGTAACACAAACCAACATTAGCAGTACCTTTCAGATACCTTAGAATCCTCTTAACAGCAGTTAAGTGTGATTCTCTAGGATCTGATTGGAATCTAGCACATAAACAAACACTAAACAGAATGTCTGGTCTAGAAGCAGTCAAATAAAGAAGAGATCCTATCATACCTCTGTAGAGTTTCTGATCTACCTTCTTACTTACCTCTTCCTTACCTAGAGTGCTTGTAGGATGCATTGGAGTCTTTGCCATTTTGCTATCCAGCATGTTAAACTTCTTCAGAAGCTCTTTAACATACTTCGTCTGATGTATGTAGGTGCACTCTGGAGTCTGATTTACTTGGATTCCCAGAAAGAATTTCAGTTCTCCCATCATGCTCATCTCAAATTCTTCCTGCATACATTTAGCAAACTCCTTTCCAAGCATAATATTTGTTGATCCAAAAATAATATCATCTACATAAATTTGACAAATCAACAAATCTTTCTTAATGGTTTTACAAAATAGTGTGGTATCCACTTTTCCTCTGATGAAATCCTTCTTAAGAAGAAAATTACTCAACCTCTCATACCAAGCTCTGGGAGCTTGTTTTAGTCCATAAAGAGATTTTTTTAGTTTGTAAACATGATCTGGAAAATTTTCATTTTCAAAACCAGGAGGTTGGTGGACATACACTTCCTCTTCTATAATTCCATTAAGAAAAGCACTTTTAACATCCATCTGATAAAGAGTGATGTTATGTTGTGCAGCAAATGAAATAAGCAAGCGTATAGACTCTAACCTTGCAACAGGAGCATATGTTTCTGTGTAGTCTATGCCTTCTTGTTGACTGTAGCCTTGAGCAACCAGTCTTGCTTTGTTCCTTTCAACTTCTCCTTTTTCATTCAGTTTATTTCTGAAAACCCATTTTGTTCCAATAACATTGAAACCTTTAGGTCTTGGAACCAGATCCCAGACTTCATTCCTTGTGAATTGATTCAGCTCCTCTTGCATAGCTAAAATCCATTCATTATCTTCCAGAGCCTCATCAACAGATGAAGGTTCTATAATTGACACTAAGCCACAGAAGGAAGATTCAGAAGTTCTGAGAAATGCTCTTGTCCTTATTGGATCATCTTTCTTTCCAATTATCACATCCTCTGGATGAGAAGCTTTCATTCTGGAAGAAGATCCTCTGACTGTTGGTCTTTCAGAAATATGCAGATTGTCAAGTTGGGAAGTTAAAGGTGTAGCATCTGGATTTTCTTCAGAGTCTTTGTCTTTAGTCTTGTTTGCCTCTGAGCCTTCAGAGTCTGTGAGAATAACTTCTCTATCTGCAAAACTTTCAACTTGCTTTGGCTTTTCAGAGCCAAGCTTATCATCAAATCTAACATGAATAGATTCTTCCACAATCTGTGTTTCAGTATTGAATACTCTGTAGCCTTTAGAGCGTTCAGAATAACCAAGCATGAAACACTTCTGTGCTTTGGAATCAAACTTGTTTAGATGATCTTTAGTGTTAAGCATATAACAAATACATCCAAATGGATGAAAATAAGCAATGTTGGGCTTTCTGTTTCTCCACAATTCATAGGGAGTCTTTTCCAGAAGAGGTCTTACAGACACTCTGTTCTGAATATAACATGCTGTATTTATTGCTTCTGCCCAAAAATGTTTTGCCAGATTTGTCTCGTTGATCATGGTTCTGGCCATTTCTTGCAATGTTCTATTTTTCCTCTCTACAACTCCATTTTGTTGTGGAGTTCTAGGACAGGAGAAATCATGTGCAATTCCCTTTTCAGAAAAATATTTTTCAAAATATTTGTTTTCAAATTCGCCACCATGATCACTTCTGACTTTAATAATTTTGCATTCTTTTTCAGTCTGGACTTGATTGCAGAAGTCAATGAACACAGAATGAGACTCATCCTTGTGTTTTAGAAACTTTACCCATGTCCATCTGCTGTAGTCATCTACAATGACTAACCCATACTTCTTGCCTCTGATGGATGCAGTTTTCACTGGTCCAAACAGATCAATGTGAAGTAATTCCAATGGTCTAGAGGTGGAAACAACATTTTTTGGTTTAAAATGGGATTTTGAAAATTTACCCTTTTGACATGCGCCACACAGAGCATCTGAATTGAACTTCAGATTAGGGAGTCCTCTGACCAGATTGAGTTTATTAATCTGAGATATACGTCTCATATTAATATGTCCCAATCTTCTATGCCAGACCCATTGCTCATCATTCACAGATAAAAGGCATTTTACATTTTGAACTTTAAGTTCTGAAAGGTTAATTTTGTAAATGTTGTTTTTCCTCTTTCCACTGAATAAGGTTGAGCCATTCTTTTGACAAACAGCTTTGCAACATTTTTGATTAAAGATGATATCATAACCATTGTCACTTAATTGACTTATGGACAATAGATTATGTTTCAATCCTTCTACTAACAGAACATTAGAAATAGAGGGTAGGTTACCATTACCTATCGTACCAGAGCCAATGATCTTGCCCCTCTGGTTCCCTCCAAATTTCACGTCCCCTCCAGATCTAAGTTCCAGGCTTTGGAACATAGACCTTTCGCCCGTCATATGTCGCGAGCATCCAGAGTCCAGGTACCATGATTGGTGTCTGGATTTTGCTGCTAAGGATATCTGCAACAGGTATTATTTTGCTTTTAGGTACCCAGATCTTTTTGGGTCCTTTGGGGTTAGATGTTCTGCGGTTTTGCCTAAACTTCTGTTTTTCAACATAGTGTTTATTCTGGCTAACCCTTGGCTTAAACACATAAGTACTCTTTTCAGAGCTTGTATGTTTAATATCATTCAGATGACCAAACTTGAAATGAGAATACAGAGGAGTCTTCTTGATGAAGAGTTTATCAACAGACTTTGGATTGCTTCCAGAGGAGGATTCACATCCAATGCCTCTTCTGTTGTTCCCACTAACACCATAGATCATAGAAGCCATTTTGCTTCTGTCTATGCTTTTAGTGAGAAATCTTCTAAAACTGGAGTCATATTTTTCTAAAATATTTTCACTGGACTCTGTTTCAGTATCAGATTCTTGTTGAGTTGTTTCTAAATCATTTTTGAGTTTTAAATTTATCTCTTTCTGCTCAACAAGTTCTGTTCTCAGAAGATTAATCTCAGATTCAAGATTGCTTTTCAGCTTCTTGTATTTGAGTTTAATCTTGCTGTAGCTTTCCATCATGTCAGATAAACTTTCAACAAGTTCAGCTCTGGAGAGTTCAGAAAATACCTCTTCAGAGTCAGAGTCTGATTCTGACTCAGATTCAGATGATGACGTTCCTTCATCTTGATCATCTGTGTTGGCCATCAGCGCAACATTTGCACATTCTTCCTCAGATTCAGAAGATGATTCAGATTCATCTGAGTCATCCCATGTAGCCATCAGAACCTTTTTCTTTTTGTCAAACTTCCTTTTGGGTTTTTCCTTTTGAAGTTTGGGACATTCACTCTTGTAGTGTCCAGGTTCTTTACATTCAAAACAAGTGATCTCTTTCTTGCCAGATCTTCTGTGTCCAGAAGATTCTTTCTTTTGATCAGATCTTCTGAAGTTGTTGAACTTCTTCCCTTTGTGCTTCCAGAGTTTGTTGATCCTTCTGGACAGCATAGAAAGTTCATCTTCCTCTTCAGAAGAAGATTCCTCAGAGCTTTCTTCATTAACCTGCAAGGCTTTAACAGATTTGTTAGATTTAAAAGCTAAGGATTTACCTTTATCTTTCTTCTGGGGTTCATCTTCCTCCAGCTCAATCTCATGACTTCTCAAAGAACTGATGAGTTCTTCTAGTGAGATTTTGTTCAGATCCTTGGCCAGCTTCAATGCAGTCACCATAGGTCTCCATCTGGTAGGAAGACTTCTGATGATTTTCTTGACATGATCAGATGTTGAGTAGCCCTTGTCCAGAACTTTCAACCCAGCTGTTAGAATCTGAAATCTGGAAAACATAGTCTCAATGTTCTCAGATTCTTCCATTTTGAACGCTTCATACTTCTGTATCAGCGCCAGAGCCTTTGTTTCTTTCACCTGAGAATTTCCCTCATGAGTCATTTTGAGAGACTCAAACATATCATGAGCAGTTTCTCTGTTGGTAATCTTTTCATACTCTGTATGAGAGATTGCATTCAGAAGTATGGTTCTGGCTTTGTGATGATTCTTGAATTCTTTCTTCTGCTCCTCAGTCATTGATTTTCTATCAATCTTTTTGCCATCCTTAGTAGGATGTTCATACCCATCAATGACTAAGTCCCAGAGATCAGCATCATACCCCAAGAAAAAACTTTCAAGTCTATCCTTCCAATAATTAAATTTTTCTCCATCAAACATTGGAGGTTTGGTGCTGATTCTGTCTCCTTCATATTTGTTGCTTGATGTAGGAATATCACCCATATTAGCAACCAAATAAATAACAGAGTATTTTTCTCACTGGATCTTTATCTGTCACGGTTAAGCGAATGCACACTCAGAACCGGAGCTCTGATGCCAACTGAAGGTGAGAAAATACTTAGAAGGGGGGGGTTGAATAAGTATGACAGAAAATAATCAAAGATAAAAACACAAGTATTTTTATCCTGGTTCGTTGAACTCAACTACTCCAGTCCACCCTTTTCAAGAGTGATTTGCCTTTCTCAACAAGGACTTAATCCACTATTCAAATCAACTGATTACAAATAGCACACCTAAGAACAACTGTTCTTAGTCTTCTTAAGAGCTACTGATCTAACCTAGATCCTCTTAAGGAAAACTTTCTTTACAAATTAATGTAATACAATGAAAGAGTAAGAATTGCTTCTATGAAAGCTATAAACACAACTGTGTTATTTCTCTAAGTTTAGAACAATGTATGAACAGTGAAGAATATGAAAGCTTTGAGCGTGAGAGAGTTCTTGTCAATATTGTTGTAATTCTTGGCACTTGAAGAATGAGCTATGATGTCCTTTATATAGCCACTTGAATATTGGAGAGAATATTTTACCGTTAGAGAAAATATTTCCAATATCAAAATAGTACTGTCCTTTGTACTATTACAGCAGAGAGACGGCGCACAAAATGTGGGTGTAGCAATTGTCTGCTGAGCTGTGATTTAACTATATCAGGAATGTACCAGAGGAATAATCTTCTGTGCAGAGAATTTTGTCTATCCCAATTAAGGAAAGATTTGCTGGCATATTCCAACGGATATATTAAAATATTCTTCTTCAAATAATTCAGATCAACAATCAATATCAGAGTCTTCAGTCTTCAGAACCTTCTGGAAACTTCAGAGCCTAATATGTTCTTCAGATGTTGATGAATCAGAGTCTGGTGCAGCTGTGTGCTTGAAGCGTAACATGCTCTTAGATCAGAGTCTTCACTCAGATCAGAGTCTTCTCTCATTCAGAGTCTCTTCACTCAGAGTCTTCTCTTATTCAGATTCTTGATAATACATGCAGCGTGTTGTATCTTCAGAATCTTGATAACTAAGCTCTTATACTTCAGATTCTTCTAATCTTCAGATGCTCTTGAGCCATTCAGAATTCATTGTTCACATCAAATTTGCTCTTTAAGATTAAAATCTTTTGTGCCTGTAGAAAACAGTTTAGAACAAATTTAGAGAGTATAATTCTTGTATACAAATTATCATTAATGTTATCATCAAAACATAGAGATATTACTGAGACACAATCTATGCTCTTACAGCACGTGTATCTTGTCAGCATAGATTTGGCACTTGTGGCACTTCCTTGCAAATTTGAAACAATCAGTTTCCATCGTCAGCCAAAAATAACCTGCCCTCAGCAGTTTTCTCGTCATAGCATGTCCACCAGCATGCGTACCAAAGGCACCTTCGTGAATTTCCTCCATGAGAAGCTTTGCCTCTTTCTCATCTACACAACGCAGCAACACCAAATCGTGGTTCCTTCTGTATAAGACGCCATCCGGGTTCAAGTAGAAATTACCCGCTAATCTCCTGAGAGTCTTCTGATCTTGGCTGGATGCCCCAGCCGGATACTCTTTATTCTTCAGGAAATTAAGGATATCAAAATACCACGTTTTGTCATCAGACGCTTTGTCAATAGCAAATACATAAGCTGGCCTGTCCAACCGAGAGATAGTGATTTGGGGAGCTTCGTTCCAGAAGTTGACCTTGTACATGGAAGACAAAGTGGCAAGGGCGTCAGCCATTTGATTTTCTGCCCGCGGCACGTGATGCAATTCAACTTTGTCGAAGAAAGGCAACAATCTCCTTGCATAATTCATGTAATGTATCAAATTAGGCTGACGTGTCTCCCATTCCCCTTTGATCTGATTCACCACCAGAGCTGAGTCTCCGTATACGTCTAGATGTTTGATTCGCAAATCAATGGCTTCTTCGAGCCCCATTATACAAGCTTCGTATTCGGCCTCATTGTTGGTAACGGCAAAGGTCAATCGGGCAGTAAACGGGATATGCGACCCGTGTGGCGTGGTGATAATTGCCCCTATTCCGCTACCATAAGCATTTACAGCTCCGTCAAATATCATCTTCCACTGGGACCCCGGCTCTGGTCCTTCGTCTGGCAACGGTTCTTCGCAATCCTTCATCTTGAGATACATGATATCCTCGTCAGGAAAATCAAATCTCATTGATTGGTATTCTTCAATAGGCTGCTCCGCCAGATACTCAGACAGCACACTCCCCTTTATAGCCTTTTGCGAGACGTATTGAATATCATATTCAGTCAAGACCATCTGCCACCGGGAAATTCTACCTGACAACGCCTGCTTTTCGAATATATATTTGATTGGATCCATCTTCGAGATGAGCATGGTTGTATGATTCAGCATGTACTGCCTCAAACGCTTGGCGGCCCAGGCTAGCGCGCAACACGTTTTCTCCAGCATTGTGTATCGAGATTCACAGTCTGTAAATTTCTTACTCAAATAATAGATCGCATGCTCTTTTCTCCCCGTCTCGTCGTGTTGACCGAGAACACAACCCATGCTTCCCTCAAGAACCGTCAAATACATTATCAAGGGTCTCCCTGCCACCGGGGGTATCAAAATAGGAGGCTCCTGCAGATACTTCTTTATTTTATCGAACGCCTTTTGACAATTTTCGTTCCACGTTACAGCTTGATCTTTCTTTAGCAGCTTGAATAATGGTTCACACGTGGCCGTTAGGTGAGATATGAACCGGGCAATGTAGTTCAATCTCCCTAAAAACCCGCGTACCTCTTTCTCTGTTTTAGGCGTCGGCATTTCTTGAATCGCTTTTATTTTAGCAGGATCGACCTCTATTCCTCTTTCGCTTACGATAAACCCCAGCAGCTTACCCGATCTCACCCCGAAGGTGCATTTGTTAGGGTTCAGCCTCAGCCTGAACTTCCTAAGCCTTTTAAACAACTTCAGCAGATTCACCAGATGCTCTTCCTCCGTCTGGGATTTGGCAATCATATCGTCAACATAAACTTCGATCTCTTTATGCATCATGTCATGAAAGAGAGTCGTCATCGCACGCTGATATGTTGCCCCAGCATTTTTCAAACCAAAGGGCATCACTTTATAGCAAAATGTTCCCCACGGCGTTATGAAAGTAGTCTTCTCCATATCCTCTGGCGCCATTTTAATTTGATTATAGCCTGAAAAGCCATCCATGAAGGAGAATACAGAGTATTGAGCGGTATTATCAACTAACACGTCAATGTGAGGAAGTGGAAAATCGTCTTTTGGGCTTGCTTTATTCAAATCTCTATAATCCACGCACATTCGAACCTTGCCATCTTTCTTTGGCACTGGTACGATGTTGGCAACCCATGAAGGATACTTCGTCACAGCCAGGAAACCAGCGTCCCACTGTTTCTGCACTTCCTCCTTGATCTTCATTGCCATATCTGGTCGAGTTCTGCGAAGCTTTTGTTTGACTGGCGGGCAATCTTCTTTCAGTGGCAGGCGATGCACAACCATATCAGTATCGAGTCCTGGCATATCTTGATACGACCAAGCGAATACATCACTATACTCTCGGAGCATTTCAACCAGCCTTCGCTTGATATCACTCTGCAGTGCGGCTCCAATACGAATATTCTTCTCAACCCCTTCCGACCCCAAATTGATAATTTCGATAACCTCGTCGTGAGGCAGAATGGCTCTTTCCTCTTGCTTCACCAACCAAGACAGTTCTTCAGGAACGTCGTTATCTTCGACAACCTCTTCTTCAGTCTGGAATACCGGGTGATCGAAGTCGGGATGAGTCATAGGTGGCTCAAGGATGTCATCTGAAAATGTTATCCTGCAAAAGGAATGGTTAAGTGCTTCAAAATGCGTATAAAGCGAATAACCACGTTGCCATTTTATTGAAAAATACAAAACAAGAAAGACAGGGATTACAGTATTTGCACATGAAGAACGCCATTTATTTAATGATTAACGCGCAATGTTTATAACAACACAGCCCTAAGCAAATCCTGATGCCCCGGGCAAGACATCAGATTATTCAACAATTAATAAAGCAAAGCATTACTGTTTAAAAGTCACAAGAACAAGCTCCTGAATAGACCAGTTGCACAGTCCTTGTCCTGGCGTGCTTGGCTGAATCCAGGCATCCATATCACAGTCGCTGTCTCCTTCATCAGACTCTGAAGCAGCATTGACAGTTTCATGACATACTCCACTGGCAGAGATGGTGATTGACTTTCTGAAATGAGGGGCCCCCACGGAAGGAGTTGATGACGACGGTCGGTACCCCAGTCCGAACCGGTCCATCTTCACCGGAATGTCCAGCACTTTGCCCCAGCCCTTGGCTTCTCCTGCTTCCACTAGCGCTTGAGCTTCTTTATACGATGAGACAGCTATCTCTGGCACTTTGCTCGGCCCGGGACCCTTGTCCTTGATGCGCAAACCTTCGAATGCCTGGCATGGCGTCTCGTGGATCTCCCCGTCGACTTCCACATATTTAAACGAGGATAGATGGCTGACCAGGATGTCTTCTTCTCCGCACACGGTGACTACGCTGTCTCCGACCATATACTTTAACTTCTGATGCAGGGTAGATGTGACTGCCCCTGCCCCATGAATCCAGGGTCTTCCCAGCAAGCAGCTGTACGCAGGCTGTATATCCATGATATAAAACTCAGTTGCAAACACTTCCGGCCCCACTTGCAGAGGCAAGGTAATCGATCCGAAGACTGTTCTCCGCGTGCCGTCAAACGCTCTGACTACCAAATCGCTGGGTGTACACAAAATTCCTCGAACATCCAGCTTCATCATCGCCTTCTTAGGCAGCACATTCAAAGATGACCCGGTGTCAACCAATACGTGCGACATTACTGATCCCCTACACTCAACAGATATGTGTAATGCCATATTATGATCCCTCCCTTTCGGAGTCAAGTCAAAATCGGTAAAACCCAGACTGTGGCCAGCATTCACATGTGCCAATACTCCTTCTAGCTGATTTACAGAGACGTCTTGAGGTACAAAAGAAGTGTCCAGGACTTTCAGCAAAGCATTTCTATGAGCTTCCGAACACAACAGCAATGATAAGATAGATATCTTGGACGGTGTCTGCTGTAGATGCTCCACAATCTTATAATCACTTTTCCGAATTAAGCGCATGAATTCTTCCACATCTTTCGATGCTGCTTCTTTTTCATTTGCTTGAACCGGAACATTCTCAACCGCTTTCCCTTTTCCTTTCGCTAGCCTTTCAGCCTCCACTTCAGGAGATATAAAGATCCTGCCGCTCCTCGTCATGCCTCCTGAGCCCACAACATTATCCACAATCTCCGCTGACTGCTTGTTAACATCAATCTTAATCCCATCACAATACACCTCTAGCCCATATGACCATGGGACTGCTTTCGTGTTCTCATACGGGATTGGCCCGGCTTTAGTTATGGTGATCGGTGGGCGCTGAGCTGGTGCTGCAATAGTGATCGTCTTCCGCGGAATCGTCACTGTGGCCACATCACTCCGATTATCCACTACTGCCCCTGCGGGCTCGTCAGTTGCTGTTCTATCAAACTGCAATATACCATCATCAATTAAGGCCTGAATGCCTTTCTTCAAATCCTCGCACCCCCCAGCTAGGGTCCAACAGTCTAGGCAGTACTCATTACATCCTGGGTAAACACCTCCCTGTAACAGTCGGCTCTTTATCTCGCTCAGCGGCGTCTTTAAATCCTCAACATCCATAATCAGATCCAACCCTTCCTCCGTCAGAATGGCGTTTGCCCCATGATTAGGCATGGGTTTCTGGACTATATTTGGACCTGCCGTTCCGAAGTTGATAGTCTTGTTGTCTAAGAGATCCTGCACAACGTGCTTAAAAGCATGACAACCTTCTATATCATGGCCCGGGGCCCCAGAATGAAACTCACAGTGCCTATTTGCATCGTAGCCGAACGGGGGAGTTCTCGTTATCGGTGCCAGGGTTCTTTTCTCTACTAGGTTCAATCCCAACAATGTCTGCAATAAATCAGCATAGGTTGAGGGAGGCTTCTCAAATACTCTTCTCGGCTTGCCACCCTGGAATCTTCGCTGAGCCTGCTGTGCCCCTTGCTGAGGCTGCTGCTGCTGTGGCGTTGGTTGCTGCTGAACCTGTTGTTGTTGCTGGAGTGGTTGCTGCTGATAGGGAATAGTAACACTCGACACTTGCTGCTGCTGACGATATTGATTTCTTCCCCTGCCTCGGCCTCGGCCTCGGCCTCCAAATACCGCGCTAGCTTCGCCCTGACGGCGCCCACCATAAGCTTTCCTATTACTGCCAGATGCAGTTGATTCCTCGACTTGGAACTTTCCTTGCTTAATATTACGCTCAATCTTTTCCCCCATCAGGATCAGGTCTGAAAAACTAGCCAGAGACGTATGAAACAGCATATCATGAAACAGCCCGGTGAATGTGCCGACAAACATATCATTCATCTCTTTATCTTCCACAGGAGGACGGACCCTGGCAGCCATATCGCGCCACCTTTGCGCGTACTCTTTAAAACTCTCCCCCTTCTTCTGCGAAAGCCCGGCCAACTGGACCCGATTGGGTGCCAGGTCGCTGTTATACTTGTAATGGGCTACGAACGCCTCCGCCAATTGCTTCCATGTCTTGATATCAGTTGGCTCCAACCCCATGTACCACTCTAGGGAAGGACCCGATAGGCTATCCTGAAAGAAATGCATGAGCATTCTTTCATCAGTGGAGTATGCAGACATCTTTCTGTAATAAGCTCGTACATGCACCTTCGGACATGTGTCTCCTTTGTACTTATCGAACGCAGGCGCTTTGAATTTAATTGGCACCCTCAAGCCAGGTACCAAGCCCATTGTTGCCATGTCCAATCCCACAGCACTCTGATTTAGGACTCCCTTCATTTGCTCTTCCAGCATTCTAATCTTTTGAGAATCATCCATCGGCCCTTCAAAACCTCCTCCAGAGAAGGCGTCCTCCTGTTGATCCTCTTGCCACATACCGTTTCCAGCCCCGTATCCATCACATGCATTATTACGTCCAGCTCTGTTCTGATTCATCCCCGGTCCTCGGCCTCTGTTGCCATACCCTTGAACACCTCCAGTAGGACCATAAGCCATAAATCCAGTACCGTTTCCGTTTCCAAAGCCTCCGTAACCCTGATTGACCATACCATAACCATCTTGCCCAAAGCCTTGAGCATTAAAGCCATACTTGCCAGTGTTGTCAAATCCCTGATCGTTGAATCCGAACCCAGTATTGACAAAGTCGTTGCCTCCGAGATTATCTCCCACATTGACATCACCCAGCCCAGCATTATGGACAGCAGTTTCATTCCCCACTCCGACGTTACCATTCACAGCAGCGGTAGCGTTGTTGACGTTAGCAGCAGTCATATTGATTACGGGCGGAGCCACTGGCGTGGGAGTGCCGTCTCCATGAGCAGTATCAACCCGGACAGACTGATGATCGTCATTACCATGACCAACGTTGCGAGCCAACAGAGGCTGGACCATGGCCTGCAAGTTCTCCTGCCCTTTTGCTATAGCCTCCATGGTCTGCATGAAGAGGGCGAGCTTCTCGCGCACATCCTGCATCTCGTTCTGAATCTGGTCCATGACTTTCCGACAATTGGAGCGTGTAGAATAGCGGTGCGGATGTTGATCTGGAATCCTGTTAAGTACCTGGTACAGAGCAGGAGATAAGACACCATTCAAAGATTACCTGTAATGCAATATGAATATGAATGCAATGCAATGTGTCTGTGCATTAGGGAAGTTTTATTCCCCCAGTTCTAGTGCGAAGGTGCCGGTGCAGTGACAGTGCTGACAATAGGAATATCGGAGCTGAATCATAGAAAGCCTCATATATTGCAGAGAGAATCAATAAGCCCAGGGTACAATATCACTGAGAGTACAAAGAAGGCATGACCTCAACCAACAATCCTGGTGATGGCCAGCACTATAAAGCATACAAGATACTACATGAAATGATCAAATCCTCCCAAAAGTCTGGTACTCGTCTATCAACTTCCTGGTCTCCGGATGGCTTGGTCGATCAAGCAGCCCTTCAACAAGCTGGTTTCTCCTCTTAAGGACACGGCGTACGTCTTCAGCAGTTTCTTCCGATGTTGCTTCTCCGAAGCAATCTTCTAACTTTCGCTTCTGAGACACCGCTTCATCTCTGGATTTGATTGCCTTGTTCAGTGCATGCTGGACACTATACCGGGTCATCACTTCTTCCTCACACTTCTTGATGCTAGACTTCAACTTCTCTTCGAGGTCGGAAATTTGCTGCTTCAGCTTATCTTCCCTCTTCTTGTTGTTAGTGAGTGTAGCATTCCAAGTCTTGTTGCAAGAAGATATCTCTCGGTGTGCTGCGTCGAGCGCTTTCTTTTTGGCTTCCAGCATGTCATGGGAGCTTCTGAACTCTTGCCCCAGACGTTCGCGCTTTTTCTTTTCCTCAGTCAACTCAGCCCCTAACCTGTTTACCAGCTCGATCTGTTGTTGGAAAGCATATACAGCCTTGTTTTTCTCACTGCGTACTTGAGCTAGCTCTTGCTCTAACCCTTCGTTGACCTTCATCAAGGCTTCTTTTTCCTTCACAACTTGCTCGTAGGCCTCCCTAGAAACAGTAGTTGGCTCTTCTGCCGGGACGGGAACAATGACGGGTGCAGCTGGAAATGGCATCCTCAATTGACTAGCCCTCTCCTGAATCCAAACTCTATAAGGTGCATAGGCCTGACAGTCATTCTTTCCTAACAACAGCTTCCCCCTTCGGATAATACGCGTCCAGGCATGTTGCAGCTTGGCTAGTAACTCCCCCTTCACGTCTCCGGTGAAGTACAGAGATTCCTGTACTTCTCCCTCCTGAGGTGGATTCTTCAGCGCATATCCGAACTGACGAATGAATAGAGAAGGGTTGTAATTGATACACCCTTTTCTTCCTATCAGCGGTACATTAGGGTACCCAGAACAACTGAAGATGAGCTCAGATCCCAACAGGTCTCGATCGAACCACTCCATATCTTCCGACGATAGCCTCATCAGGCGCTCTGGCCAACCAACTGGAACTGTAGTCTCTGCAGCAGATCCTCTCTTAGGAAGGTGACTCTCAAACCACATACTCAACAAGGGCACACACAGGTGAACATTCTTTCCTCTTCCCTTCTCATTCTTGTAATGCAGTGAGTGGTAGAGATCTCCGAGTAAGGTAGGTACAGGATTACCAGCGGCAAACAAGTAGAAAGCATCAAAGTCCACAAAGTCCGGTATATTGGGGAACAGAACTATGCCATAAATGCACAAGGCCAACACAGCATTGAAAGCAACCCAGCACCCGCTCTTGGCATACTCTTGGGCTTTACCGACTAAGAATTGGAGTGAGAAGCCTGGAACTCCACGGGAGACAGTAGTCACAAGTTCAGAAGCATCAATATGCAAGGCTTTTGCCAGATTCTCCGGCTTGGGCTTGGCTCCATAATGAATGAATGGAACCTGGTTCTGCACGGGCAGCTCAACATACTCAGCGTATTCCTCCAGGGTTGGTCCCATAATAAAGTCAGAGAACGTAAAGCACCTCAAAGCAGGGTCGTAGAATTGCATCAAAGCATACAACCCATCTAACTCTACCTCTGTAGGTTTGCACACCAATCTCAATAATCTACCATAGCTCATCCGGAAACTCCTACGAACACCCTCGTCAGCAAGAGAGATCAACCCAAGTAAAGGAACAATATCAGGCGTAGGCAATTTGTAAGCAACCGTTCTCCTTAAGCTAGTCATGATCAAACACTCAGAAGTCTGGGAACTAGAACTAGGGAAATGCAAATGCACCTGCAGCACAGACACACGTTAGTGAAATGCAAATGATAATGGATATGCAGGGATGCAATGCAAGTAACATTCAACAGGGACCAAAGCTGCAGCTGAATAGCCTAAACCCAATCCAGAAAGGTCTCAGATAGACCATCCAGAAGTCATCAACCCTGGTCTCAGATAGACCTGAAATAACACTCCAATACTGGTCTCTGACAGACCTCAAACCATAACTCCAACTGGTCTCTGATAGACCTCAAACCAAATCTCTAATTGGTCTCTGACAGACCTCAGAACTCTCCAACTGGTCTCTGACAGACCTCAGAATACATCTCCAAATGCTCTCTGACAAACCTCAGAACACATCTCCAAATGGTCTCTGACAGACCTCAGAACACATCTCCAAATGGTCTCTGACAGACCTCATAACTCTCCATAAATAACCAGGATCTCTGATCAAGAACAACCGGTATCTGAAGGTCTGGTTACCTGCATAACCCTGAATCCCCTCACAGGTGGGTGGCCCTATAACTGGCACAAGGTACGGCATCCTATGCGGTCGTCGGCGTCACAGACTTTCAGGGTTGATGATACGATTCCCAGAAGGAGTGGCATCATCAATTCCTGAAGAGGCCTCACTTAGCCAACTTCCAAATGATCGGTCCCCAGAGTCGACAATCCAACTAACCAGCAACCCACGCCAACTAAAGGAAGGGGCAGGAGGCCAACCAGAGGAACCTTGTCTGAGTGTAGATTTCATGGGACACCAAAGCAAGCAAAGCAAGCGGGCGCCCACTAATTTCTACTCTAATTCTAGGTGCACTCAAGCCCAGGTCCGGCTTATCTCTCAATATCAGAACACCCGTCACACCCCAACTACAGCAATAATAATCAATATACAAAGCTGAAAATACAAGGTTAGAAATATACAATAACTCCATACAAAATCCTCGACGGGAAAACAAGCGTTAGGATTGACTCTCTTAAGGGACGTTGGATCCCAAATGCATAAGAACCATCGCAGTCCTTAGCAGCCAGGGGACGTTGGATCCCCAGCAGAGTCGCCAGCTGTCGCTACTGCGAAAATCGGCGCCGGCTGAACAGAAGAGTCGCCACCGTGCGTTATTTATCCCACGGGAGGGAAAGGAAACGCTCAGAGTAAACCTCGCACAACACGGGAAAGGTATGGTCGTCGCAACCAAAACCTGGATTCGGGAGTCGGTTACGCAAGGGGAAGGTATTAGCACCCCTCACGTCCGTCGTACTCGACGGGATCCACGCTTGTTTTCGGGTATGGATTGTTATTCTATCTACGCTAAAGGTCAAGGGTGAAAAAGAAAACAAAATGAAAATAAAAATGACTCGGCAAAGTATCGCACTTTATGCCTACGTATTCCCGTCTGGAACGAGAAATCAGAGTCAACGTAGTTCGCCTACCTACGGGAAAGGAGGGGAAGGTTGCTCGCTAGGATATCGCATCCTATGCCTACGTACTTCCACACAGCATGGAAGATCAGAGCAAACGTAGTTCGGGCCACGTACGACACAAGTCTGTCCTTGATTGATTTTATTCCTTCTGAAAAAGGTTTTTCTGATTAACAGTCCCGGCGGACAAAAATGACGTTTTGATGAGTTCACATTCTTTTACGGAAGAAGTGTCTTTTATTGTGTTTGAAATCTTTATGTGTTTTCCTGTTTGTTTTGAGAAAGAAAGAGACAGAACTCTAACCTACGGTTGCGAAGGGAATCAAACTATCCTAATGTTATCATGCATGGGTTAAGACCTAGTGTCTATCATGCTCCTCTCTTGCACAGAGAGAAACAGAGATCCTACGGGATAGGCAGAAACAGAAGCAATATCAGATATATACAGTAAAACAGTAAAATGCATGGATGCAACAGCACAAGCGAGGCAAGGGAGTCCCACTCAACCTCGAACCTAGAAAACAATAGGCAAAAGTGAACAGGCTTCACTTTCAACCCAGCAGGGTAAACAGCAAACAATACAGCTCAGAAAACCAATCAATACATCAGCAATAAAAATACAACAGCAAAAGAAACAGCATCAGCAGCTCTGAATCAACATCTGGCTTCAAGTAATCTCCAATCAGCTACAGGCTTCAACAAGCATCAATCTCCATCTTCATGGCCTTCAGACAAGGGCTTTGATCATCAGTCTTCTATCTGCAATGGCTTTTCTTCAAGCTCAAACCTCCAGGATAAGGAATCAGTCACAAGAGTGAAGTGAATGAATGTTAGACAGTTAATTACCTGCCAAGGGTGGTTTATCAACTGTTAACATCAAACAGAAAGTTTCCTCTCAAAAGTTCTATCTTTCAAATATATTCACTGATCCTTCCAAAGGAAGGAGGTGGATATTTGAAAGAGACTTTGAATCATAGAGAAAGGATGGATGCAGACAAGGCATTCCATGTTTGAGAAACAAGCTTTCTAATCTAGAGCTCTGCCTAGCTCCTAAACCCTAATCTCCTCAGCAGCTGCTAGCAAGAAACTCCTCCTCAACTCTGACAGTTGATCTTCAATATTTGAATCTCCAATGGTCTTCATCTCCTCAAATCTTCAGCTTCCCCAAGGCTCCAGACAAACCCAATACCCAAACAAGCAAGCAATAATCCCCAGAGGGCACACCACACCAGTCAATCAGATATACAGACAGTATTAATAGCAGTAGGGGAATCCTAACTTTTTTCTAAGGGATCTAATAACTACCCATAGCCCCTATAGTCCCATAACTAATCTATTCAATCCCTAAGTCCTAAGGGAAATGAAATCAAACTCCTAAGTCATCACCTAAAACCCTAGTTTTGTTCATGATGTTCAAACCTATTTTAATCACCTAAAATTAATCTCTAAAAATGGGAATTAAATTGAATCTACAATTTTAATGTCTCATCTAAACAATATAAAAAGAATGACCAAAAAATATTAAAGCATGTAATAGAACAAAAATTATTAAAATGATGCATGAAATGAATCTATTTAAAATGACATTTATTTAGAAAATATGAAAAAAATATGAAATGAAAATAAAAATGCAATTTTATTTTTCTATAATATTCTACACATCCTAAAGAAAATATTGTAAAAAGAATGGATAAAAAATGAATTTTTATGAATTTGTTATGAATTTATGAAAATTGGAAAATAGTAAGAGAAATTAAAAATAAAATGAAAGAAATAAATGGGAGAGGGGTGTAGTTAGCAGGCACGCTCAGTTATAAATCCATTGGGCCAGCAAACAGGGGGGTGCGCATATCATTTTGAGTAAGGCCCAGCACTAATTCAGAAATAATGAAAAAATAAAAAGGCGCAGGGGGTGAGAAAAGAAACAAAACCACGTTCAGAATGGAATGGGCCTATAATTGGGGGGTGGGATTAGCATCATCAACTCAGGCCCGCCCGTTTCAATTAATGAAACGGTGCGTTTTGCACCTGACTCATCTCCCTCCAAAATCAGATTGAATAAGAGCCATTGGATTATCCTCCAAGTCAAAAGTCCAACGCGCATTGAACGGACACGATTATGTCTTCCTCCTTGGATCAGCTGAAACTTAGGGTTTCACCATGGCTACCATGCACGAGCCAAACTTCCCTCCCTCTGTTCTCACTCTACAGGCAACCAATCCACACGATGTGAACATGAAAAATGCTCAGAATTCTTCCCTCTACAATCCTATGGTTTTAATTCAGTCTGAAACTCAACAATTCATTCAACCCGATCGATGCAAATTCTGATCACCATGGATATACACTGAGATGCACCATCACAATTCTCCATCAAACTTGCACTAACCTAATCTACAACTAATGGTAACTAACCTGCGCTATCAAGCTAAGATTCTAATGCACTAACCTAAGAGATTTAAACCCTAACCGTTTATTGCACCTGCTAACAACCATCACCAAATCACTCCAAACTCAACCTAATTGCTCTACTAACCTCCTACATTATGTCTAAACTAACAACAACATGCCTAACTAACTGAATCAAGCAAATCGAATGAAAACATACCTGGTGCAAAAGCTTGAAAACAGCTATGGAAGATTGAGGATCTGAGGCTTCCAAGGCTTGGATCTTGATCAATTAACTCAGGGATTGATTCTGTATGCAATGTTGTGATGATTCTTGGCTTGAATTATGCTGTCCACTTGAAACTCCAATTTTGATGTTGATGATGGAAGTGCTCGAAAATGGATGATCCACACTTGATTCTTGATTGAATTATGATCTATGATGATGATTGAACAAGATTGAATTGATGTGGATGAGAATTGGTGAAGGTTTTGTGAGATTGGAATGAAACTTCAAAGAGAAAGAATGAGAAAGTTTGTGAAATTCTTGGTGAAAAATGAAGCCAACCCTTGCTAAATTCTCATTTCATGAATATATAGACCTCATATGAACATTCTAGATCCATCTTGCACATTCCCTTGCTTTCCAATTTTGATCCATTTTGGTTATGTTTCTTCAATTACAAGTAACCAAAGATAACTTTCTTTTTTCCTTCTAAACTCAAAAAAGTGTTTGAACCATTGTTCTTAGAATTGTTTTTCCATTCAAAATCATATATTGGAAGTCTCCATTTGGACTTGTAAATCTCCCAAACCATTTTCCATCTTGAATTTATTCACTTTATAAGCCATTTTAGTTTATATTTTGACCAATTATGCAACTTCATGCTATGAGCTTCTCCAATAATTTGTGACCTTCTTTCTAGACTTAAAATCCCATTTGGAGCAAGTTTGATGTTGTAAGTTTTTCCATTTGAGGCCTCCTTGTATGAGTTTTGGACATAGGATAAAATGACCTGTAATTCACAAATGCCCAAAATACCCTTTGCTTGCCAAGACCATAAGTTGAGTTCCACACATCATATGAAGGCATACTATACCATTCTAGAAAGCTAAGACAATGAGGAACAATTCTTATGTTGACCAAGAATTCATTTGAAATCTCCTTGAGGGGAAAAACTTGCTTGGAAGTCAAGTCACTTTCACAGACAAAAATTCAGATACCTCAGATGACCTGTAACTTGCAAGGACCATAACTTGAGTTCTATAAATCTCCTTGATGTCTTCCACCACTCAAATTAAAGGTCTTGAGATCCTCTACAAGTTTCATGTTGGCCAAGAAGCCATTTGAAGCTAGCATTTTGACTTATCTTGCTTGGAAATTTGACCTAAACTAGGGGATTTTACAGAGAAACCCTAATTTAGTAACTCCTCTTCTCCTTGATTTCTCTTGAATCCTCCTTGTCATATCTCCATATCCTTCTTTATATGTCCAATGATGAACCCCACATCTCTCCACTAGCCTTGAATGCCCTTTTAAATCAGTCAATTGACCTAGGGTTGACCTAGGGTTGACCCAGATGAAACCCTAGTTGACTGTCTTCAACTATAGCTCTTGTGCTCATATCAATAACTTGTCTTCTTCTCCAAATGACTTTCTAAGTCTCTCATAATGTCTAGATACTCTCCATGCCTTCAATTCACAGCTCACCACCCTCTTGTTGACCCTCAGATACCCTCAGCTAAGAGATGGACTCAAGGCTTGATCTGATGAACTCTTTGCTTTCAAATTCTTTCCTGATGACTTGAATGAGATTGAATTAGGATAATAACCTCTTGATAGGCCTCTAGAGATGAGAATAATGATTGGTCCCCTGTTGAATGACTTGCTATGCTTATGCTATGCAGATGGTTAGTCTATGTACATGACTCTATATGCAAATGCTAATGATAATGAAATATAAACCAAGGAATAAGGTTGGGCAAATTTTAGGGTGCAACAGTTGTGTAGAATGTGGAGTTCATCCAGAGGGCTGTGTTACATTGAGAAATCATATTCAAAGTTTGACCAATAAAGGCAGTTTTTAATTCGACATAATGGTGGGGGAAGAAGTGAAGAAAGTCAATAATGAGCAGGATGAAATTGCAACGATTTTAATCCCATATCGAACAATTAACATTTCAGCGTCGTCAAGGCTAACTCCTGTTATCATTACTACACCAGGACCGGTACCCTACGAGAGCACCAAGGTTGTTCCTTGGAATTATGGGGCAGAGGTGTTCTACAATGGGCACAAACAAGAGCTGGTGGAGACATCATTTAGAGGTACGTTTGTTGACAATATTGTTGGATCCGGGGGAATAACTAGGAGTGGCAGAGTGTTCTCTCCACCTAAAACTAATGTTGGAAGGAATGACAAAGGTAAAGGTAAAGCTGCAATAGAAGGGGACAATCAACAGCAAGGGGAGAAAGACTCCTTGACTAAAGATGCTAAAGAGTTCATGAGACTTATTCGTAAAAGTGATTACAAGATCGTAGATCACTTGCATCAGAAACCTTCTAAAATCTCAATTCTATATTGTTGTTATGCTCTGAGGCACATAGAAATGGTTTGTTGAGAATCTTGAATACGACTTATGTACCACAGGAGATTTCTGTTAATCAACTGGAAGGAGTAGTGGCTCACGTCAATGCTGGTAATGGATTGGGTTTTACTGATTTGCATTTAACTCCTGCTCGGAGAAACCACAAACACGCTCTGCACATATGCATAGAGTGTAGAGGAGCTACTATATCCTATGTGCTAGTTGATATGGGATCTTTTCTCAATGTATTGCCGAAGAAAGCACTGATGAAGCTAGACACTCAAGGCCTAATTTGCACTCTAAGTGATTTGGTAGTAAGGGCATTTGATGGACCAGGAGATCAGTACTTGGTGAGGTAACGTTGCCAATTCATGTGGGTCCAGGGATCTTCGATGCGGTCTTCTATATCATGGACATACAACCTGCTTATAGTTGTTTGCTCGGCTGGCCGTGGATACACTCCGCTGGGGCAGTCACCTCGACTTTGCACCAGAAACTGAAGTATATGGTGGAGTGGAAGATTGTTACATTTTGTGGAATGGAGGATATTATGATCAATCATTTGTCATCTTTCAAGTATGTGGAGGTGGATGGTGAGATTCATGAGACGTTGTGTCAAGCTTTTGAAACTATGCAAATTCAGTAGAAGCCTCCTGTAGAAGCCAAATGTCTAGAGGTCTTGATGCCATCATTCAAGGAAGCCCGTGCTATAGTGGAATCTGGGTCTTCTCATAAATGGGGCTAAGTGCTTGATGTTCCTGTTAAACAAGACAAGTTCGGTCTAGGGTATAACCCATCTTCTTCAAGGGATCCTTCGAGGTACAGAGGACCTGTTTAGTTTACCAGTGGTGGGGTTATTTTCGATAGGATCAATGTTGTTGACGATGATGAAGGAGACAGTGATTGTGATATGGATGCTTGGATCCATCCATGTGTTCCCAGATAGAAACTTTGCAACTGGACTATGGAGGAAATCGTCCAAGTTACATCAGAAGAATAATTTCCATTTGTTTTTTATTATCTCTGGTCATACGTTCTGCCCAAGACGTAGTGGTTTTTCCTTGTAGGGCCCCTTTGTTTATTTTCAACTTTTATCATGAATGAAAGACGTCCATTTTGCACTCAAATATTTTGATCCTTGTTTTTATTTTCATCTTTTTTTAACAAAACATAAAAATGGCAATGTGTTTATGTATGTTTGCATATCATAATAAGCATAAAACATTAATCATGCATGTTTCACATCTCAGATACCATCGATTCAGATTTGGCTATGACTCGATATGACTTCGACAATCCTATTTATCAAGCCGAAGAAGAGACTGATGAAGATTGTGACCTACCCGAAGAGCTGGCCAGACTTTTGAAACAAGAGGAAAGGGTTATTTTGCCTCATCATGAGGATGTTGAAGTCGTCAATCTGGGCACTGAAGATGACAAGAAAGAAGTCAGGGTCGGGGATGCATTGGAAGACGATGTCAAGAGAAGATTGGTAGAAATGCTCCGTGAGTACAGAGATGTCTTCGCTTAGTCATATGAAGATATGCCAGGGTTGGATACCGACATAGTGATGCACCGTCTACCTCTTCGAGAAGAATGTCCGCCTGTGAAGTAAAAGTTAAGAAGAACCAGGCCCGATATGGCAGTCAAGATCAAAGAAGAAGTCCAGAAGAAGTTAGATGTTGGTTTTCTTGTTGTCACAAATTATTCTCCATGGGTTGCTAATATTGTTCCTATACCAAAGAAAGATGGGAAGGTCAGGATGTGCGTTGATTATCGTTATCTAAATAGAGAGAGCCTGAAGGATGATTTACCGCTCCCCCACATTGACGTTTTGGTTGACAATACCGCTCAATATTCTGTTTTTTCCTTCATGGATGGCTTCTCTGGGTATAACTAAATCAAAATGGACCAGAAGGCATGGAGAAAACTACTTTTATCACGCTGTGGGGAACTTTTTGCTACAAAGTCATGCCCTTTGGATTGAAAAATGCAGAGGCAACTTGTCAGCGGGCGATGGTGACTCTCTTTCATGATATGATTCATCATGAGATCGAAGTATATGTTGATGACATGATTGCGAAGTCACAAACAGAAGAAGGGCATCCGGTTAATCTTCTCAAGTTGTTTGAAAGGTTAAGGAAGTTCAAGCTGAGATTGAATCCTAACAAATGCACCTTTGGGGTGAGATCGGGAAAGTTGTTGGGTTTTATTGTCAGTGAAAGAGGAATTGAGGTCGATCCTGCAAACATAAAAGCTATTCAAGAGATGCCTGAGCCGAGAACAGAAAAAGAAGTCTGTGGTTTCCTTGGGATACTGAATTACATTGTGAGATTCATATCTCACCTTACAGCTACTTGTGAGCCTATTTTCAAATTGTTGAGAAAAGATCAAGCGATTATTTGGAATGAAAATTGTCAGAAGGCTTTTGAGAAGATAAAAGAATATTTGTAGGAGCCTTTGATATTGATGCCTCCAGTTGCAGGGAGACCTTTGACTATGTGTTTGACGTTTCTTGAGAATTCAATGGGTTGTGTGCTCGGTCAACACGACGAGACAGGAAGAAAAGAGCATGCCATATACTATTTGAGTAAAAAGTTGACAGGGTGTGAGGCAAGATACTCGATGCTAGAGAAGACATGTTGTGTACTTGCTTGGGCAGCTAAACCCTTAAGGCAATATATGTTAAACCATACGACCATGTTGATTTCAAAGATGGATCCGATCAAATATGTTTTTGAAAAGCAGGCGCTTTCTGGGAGAATTGCTAGATGGAAAATGGTTCTGACAGAGTATGACATTCAATATGTTTCTTAAAAAGCCATTAAAGAGAGTGTTTTGTCAGAATATCTTGCAAAACAGCCAATTGAGGATTCTCAGCCAATGAGGTTTGAGTTTCCGGATGAAGATATAATGTTTTTGAAGATGAAGGACTGTGACGAGTCTCTGCCAGACGAGGGTCCCAAAATTGGGTCTTAATGGAAGTTGGTTTTTGACGGTGGTATTATCTTATACGGCAACGGGATTGGGGCAATTATTACAACTCCTCACGGTTCTCACATACCGTTCACCGCCCGATTAACGTTCGCTTGCACCAACAATGAAGCCGAATATGAAGCATGCATCATGGATCTAGAAGAAGCTAATGATTTGAGAATCAAGAATCTAGATGTGTATGGTGATTTGGCCATAGTCGTCAATCAGATCAAAGGAGAGTGGGAAACCCGTCAAGCCAATCTTGTGCCTTGTATGAACTATCCAAGAAGACTGATGTCTTTCTTCGATAGGGTTGAATTTCATCATGTGCCGAGGGCTAAAAATCAGATGGTGGACGCTTTAGCAATGTTATCATCAATGTATAAAGTGAATTTCTGGAATGAAGCTCCAATAATCACTATCATGCGCCTCGATAGGCCAACTTTTATATTTGCGGTAGAAGGAGCATCGGATGGGAAGCCTTGGTATTTTGACATCAGACATTTCCTCAAGACTCAAGAGTATCCGCCTGGGGCATCAAGTAGAGACAAGAAGACTCTGAGGAGGCTTTCGGGTAACTTTTACTTGAACAAGGATGATGTGCTATACAAGAGAAATTTCGACATGGTGTTGTTGTGTTGCGTGGATGAAAATGAAGCAAGCTTACTAATGGAAGAGGTCCACGAAGGTTCTTTTGGTACTCATGCTGGAGGGCATGCAATGTCTAGAAAACTATTGAGAGCAGGGTATTACTGGATGACTGTCGCTTCCGCGAGAATAAGGTGCCGGCAAAACAGAAGAGTCGCCACCTTTCGTTATTTATCCCTCAGAGCGGGAAAGGAAACGATCGGAAAAACCTGACGAAAAGGTATAAGACAAGGTCATCGCAACCGTTGTCTGAGTTCGGGAGTCGGTTACGCAAGGGGAAGGTATTAGCACCCCTCATGTCCATTGTACTCGACGGGATCCACGCTTGTTGTGTTTATATGACGAGTTGGTTTATCTATCTACTTATCAAGGCTGGTTTGAAACCTTGGTTTCAACCACTCACTTTGAGGATCTTTTGACTTCTCTGACAAGGATATCAACCCTTGAACACTTGAATAACCTTCTTGGCTAGCTTCATAGTCTTGCATAACCTTTGATTGGTAATCATACCTCTTGATCTCCTGCATACATGTCAATGAAATGCAAATGATAATGCTAATGTGAATGAAATGAAACATAAGCTAGGTAAAGAAATGTTGATCAAATTTTGGGGTGCAACAATGACCATGGAGTCCGACTATTTTAAGTACGCCAGAAAATGTCATAAGTGTCAAATTTATGCTGACAAAATGCATGTACCACTGAGTCCTCTAAATATATTGACATTCCCTTGGCCCTTTGCAATGTGGGGCATCGACATGATCAGCAAGATTGAACCGACCGCCTCCAATGGGCATCGCTTTATTTTGGTCGCAATTGATTATTTCACCAAGTGGGTAAAGGCAGCTTCTTTTGCCAATATGACCAGGCAAGTGGTTGCTCGTTTTATAAAGAAAGACATCATCTGCCGATATGGAGTGCCAGAACGAATCATTACTGACAATGGTTCGAATTTGAACAATAAGATGATGAAAGAATTGTGCCAAAATTTTAAAATTGAACGCCACAACTCTTCTCGTACCGTCTGAAGATGAATGGTGTTGTTGAGGCAGCCAATAAGAATATCAAGAAGATCGTACAGAAAATGGTGGTGACTTACAAAGATTGGCACGAGATGTTGCCATTTGCTTTACATGGTTATCGTAATTCGATGCGTACATCTGTCACACCCTAAATTTGTCCTCCCCTTTTTCAAATATTTTCACATTTTCGATTCTATTTTTAATTTTGCATTGCCCCCTTAAGTTCATGCCATTTAGACACATGTCCACCCACGATTGGGTGTTTTTCAAATTTTATCATTTTTTGGCCAATGAAAGCGTGACACGTGGCCTAAGGATGTTATTTTTGTGAATTTTAATTCCATTTTAGTTTCCTAACTTTTTCTTTTTAAAATAATAATAATAATAATAATAATAATAATAATAATAATATTTTGTACATATATTGTTTTTGTAGGAATTTGATTAGAATTTAGAATAGAATAGAATTTTTATAGGAATTTGATTAGAATTTGAATTAATTAATTAGTTTAGAAAATAGAATTAATTAGTATTTAGATTTTAGAAAATAGAATTGAATTAGGAATAGATTTTAATTAGAATAAGAATAGGTTTTAATTAGAATTTAGGATTTAGAAATTAATTTAGAAATAATATTAGTTAATTAATTTGAGAATTAGAAATTAGGTTAGAATTTTAATTAATTAGAAATAGAAATTAAAATTTTAATTAGAATAAAATTAATTAATTAGGATATATTAGAATTTAGATTAGAATATTAAGTTAGTTTAGAATTAGAATTATTTAATTAATTAGAAAATTAAATCAAAAAAAGAAGAAAGAGACACGTTCTTTTCTTCAGAATAAAAGGGAGAGTATTCATCATCTTCCCATGGATTTTGAACCTAGCCGCCCCTTGAACTGTTCATGATCTTCCTCACTAAGACCTAGCCTCCGTTTCTCTTTTCATCTCCAACCTTCATACCTTTTCATTCACATCTACAACAAACCCTGAAACTTCTCCAATCTCCTTCTTCCTCAACATTCAAAACAACTGAAAAACCTTGAACTCATGTCTCACTTCTCATCAGCTTCCTCACAACCCATTCAAAACAACCCAGGACCATTTTTCAACCCCAAAACATGAAAGGAGGAGAAAGTCTCAAACCTCTTCCAAAAACATGAATCCCAGGCTATTCCATTTTTCGGCCACAGACCCCCTTTAAATTTCTGTTTTCAAACTTCAATAAAAAAAATACAAAACCCAATCATTTTCTTCCTCCCTCCTCAACAACAACCTTCCGAAACCCCCCTCAACTTATACCCGACCTCAAAACTTTTCTTCACAACCCAAATCACTTGAACCTGCATCGCGACCCACAACCACGCTTCTCAATCCTCACCCATCTTCCAAAACCTTACACCCAAACAATTACTTCAAAACCAAACTAAACCCAGATTTCCAAGCCATCTCAGAGCGAAGATGAAGGAGAAAAAGAGAGATTTGAATCAGAAAAGCAAGCAATAACAAAAACCATACCCGTGCGAAGACGAACTTGAACCAGAAACGAGAGTCAGATTTTTCAACTTCGTAGCGTGGTTTTGTGTTGTTGAGTTGCCGGTGGCAGTCACAAATCATTTTTATTTTTACTTAACTGTGTTTTTTTTGCGGCATTCGATTTTGGATTTTTTTGACTGGCGTTTTCTACTCTTTTGTTTTAAGAGATATGTTTGTTGCTGTTTCCAAAGTGGAACACTTTTCAGCATTCAAGTTGATGAAGAGCATGGTCTATTAAGGCATTGAGATGTGGATTGGCGTACTGGGCTTACAAGCCCGTTTCTACTTTCCGCATTTACTTAAACGTTGCCTTCGTATCATTGGGGATGATGGGCTTGGTTGGGCCCAAGTGATTCCTCTATCTTACATACTCCCATTATGTATTTCCATCCCCTCTTATTTTGATTTCTTTTTCAAAATAGTAATTTAGAATTGTAATTTCTTTTTTCAAAATTAGTTTTTAGAAGTTTAATATATTTATGGCAAAATATCTTTTTTGGTCCCTTAACTATACCTCGGGGTTCATTTTGGTCCCTTAACTTTAAAAAGTTCCATATTGGTCCCTTATCTCTTCAAACGTTCCATATTAGTCCTTTTTGACCTATTAGCGACAGAAAAAAAATCAAAAAACCGTCGCTAAATCCGTCGCTAATTGGTCAAAAAGGATTAATATAGAACATTTGAAGAGTTAAGGGACCAATATGGAACTTTTTAAAGTTAAGGGACCAAAATGAACACCGAGGTATAGTTAAGGGACCAAAAAAGGTATTTTGCCTATATTTTTTTTAGAACTTTATAATATTTTTCTAAATAGGTTTTTTTTTTAAAGTTTTAACATACTTTTCTAAATAATTTTAGAATTATAATTTTCAATACTTTTTTTATTAGTTTTAGAGTTTATATTGTTTGTTTTTTTTCCCTTAAAAAAATAAGTTTTATAGGTTTTAATATTTTTCTAATTTTAGTTTTTTTTATAGAATATTTAATATGTTTTTTTCTAAAGTTAGATGTTGGTGTTTGAGGTTTTATTTTCGTTTCAGTCGATGACGAGATCTCTAAAAAACCATAATCGGTCAAATTATTGATAGATAAACGGTTTGTCCAAGACCACCTTTTTCTCTCCTCATTTCTTCTTCATTTCAATTTTTATTTAATTTTCTCGATCTATGAAGTCTTTAGATTTGTAAACGCCATTTTATCGAAGTCGATAATCTTCTCGATTTCAAATCTATGGAAAGTGACCATTTGGATCATTTTCTTTAGTTTAGGATCGTGATAGGCTACCTTCGATTAATAGACATAATGTTTGCGATTAAGACGAGATCTCACCTTTCTTTGGTTCGTGCTACACGATTAAATCGGAGAATGATCCTCAATATTATTTCTCTATCTTGTCATTTGCACGGATATCAATCTACGCGACCTCCTATGGTTCGACTTTTATCATAAGTCGAGCTACGATGGTTTAGCGTCACATTTTGTCCCGATTCAATTCACTAACAAACTGACGACTAACTTTTTATTTTTCTGTCAAATATACACTGCTTTATTTTTCAGTCAATATTATCATGTCCGTTATACCTGTTAATATTTATCTTGATATATTATTATGGATATTCTTGTATATTATTCATGCCTTGTATATATTCATATCTCACTTGTACATTCTTTCAAAAAACCTAATATATATCGAAACCATAAAACTCAAAATTGGTGGACTATTGTTTGTTTGTCCGAGTGACGGACCTTTGGACATTTTCAGGAACCCAAGCATGGAGTTGTGCCTGACTTTTGCTCAAAGGCATAGCTTAGGACACATTGTACTCACACGGCTTCCTCTTGGGCTACTTGACGACGAGACTTTTTATTTTTCATGCAATCCCGTGTAATTTGCATGTACCCCTCTCCCATTTCTGATGTACGTATTTCGTATATCTTTGACTGTGGCTTATCGTCTAGGAGCACCCCCAGGGACTAGAATATTCGTTTTCAAACTAATTATCGATTCATCATCGAGCTATTTTTAAACTCACTTCTATTCCACCATGTTTTTTCATGCAAATACAAGTCAACCCCTTGATCTAATGTCAAGCGGATTTTATCAACCAATTTTCAAACTAATTCACCACTTTTTTTTTACAAATTTTCTCTTAAAACCTTGGCCTCGTACCAAGCGCATTTTCGAAACTATTTTCACAATAAAACTTGAGTGGTCGTGGAGTGGTTAGGCATAGGCCTTCTCCTATCCCGAGTGCTTGACATTACCTTAAGGGTTCACTGTCGCTAAGTGCTTACCATTCAAGATAAAAAAACATCTTTAATAAGAGAATGAAGTTCTCTTTGCATTGAACTAAAGAGAGAAGATTGAGTGCAGACTTCTTCCTCTCCGAGTGTCAGGATACTCACTGTAGAGTGTGGGGTTTCGATACTCGTTTTTCAATACGAAGACATAACTATGTCCACCATGACTTTTCATATTAATATTTTGAGATAAAGAATTGGGTACTACCCGCAAGAGGTTACTATCCGAGGACCTATTGTCGCTACTGCGAAAAAAAGTGTCGGCAAAGACAGAAGAGTCGCCACTGTTCGTTATTTATCCCAAAGAGAGGGAAAGGAAACGATGAGAGAAAACCTACGAAAAGGGAAAAGACAGGTCATCGCAAACAAATCTTGGGTTCGGGAGTCGATTACGCAAGGGGAAGGTATGAGCACCCCTCACATCCGTTGTACTCAACGGGATCCATGCTTGTTATCTATCTAAAGGGTGTTAATCTATCTAAGCTACAGGCCACAGGGACAAAAGAAAAGAAAAGAGACTCGATAGAGCATCGCCGCTCTATGCCTACGTACTCCCTCGTGCAATGGGAAAGTTAGAGTCAACGTAGTTCGGAAAACTATGGGTAAAGGTGGGGGAGGTTGCTCACCAAGACATCACTGTCTTGTGCCTACGTATCCTCGTCTGGTATGAGAAATCAGAGCAAACTTAGTTCAGGCTGACACGACCACAGGTTAGTTCAAGTGTTTTAACCGAGTAGGGTTAAACCTTCGTTCTAGCGGTTAGGTGTATTGCTGCTCGACCATTAGAGACTTAGGCTGTTTGCAGTAGAACCAAGAGTTAACAACACTCTCTTTGAAAATGATTTTCAATTAATCCCGAAGGATAAAAAAGTTTGATGTTTGTTTTTGAGTCTTTTATGAAGAAGAAGTGAATTGAATTGTGCTTGTAATTCATGTTGCACTAAAGACTATGACTTGAGAGGGAATGCATCGCATATCGCCCAAAGGGCATACGCTAAACACTCTAGACAATTGAGAGGAGGCCCCCCAATCATCATTTCCCAAATGCTTAAGGCTCGTAACGTAGAACACTAATACCCTTTATTACATGTTTTGAAGAAGTTTTGAGATGAGAAGAGAGAAAACACAACTAAGGGGAAACTAACTCAACTCTAATGTTATCATGCAATATGCTCCTATGATTGAGATTGAAAAGGGAAAAGATTATCCTAATGTTAGCATGCTTAGATTGAACACTTAATGTCTCTCCTACTCCGGAGGGACTAGGAATCCTAAGGGATCATGGCAAAGAAAACCAAGTAAACACAAGATAAATCAATCACAAATGAAAAGGAAGAAAGGGATGCAAACATGAAATGCAACACAATGAAAAGAGGGAGGAAAAAAGTGTGAGGCAGAAGCCACCACAATCACATCTCAACCTCTTGAAAACAAACAAAGAGATGCAAAACAAAAGAGGAATGTAAGCAAAAGAACTTAAACAAGTCCAAGCAAAAGTGAGATAAAATGGGAGAAGTTACAACTCCTACAACCATTCATGCATCAACCACCAACCTCAAAAGGTAAACAAATAAGAAAGAGAGGAAGGCATGATCAAGATGAGGATGGGAGAATAGGCTTGGGCAGCAAGCAACATAATAAGAATCCTAACCAAATGCATTAAATTGATCATGCAAAATGAAAGCACAAACAAGTTCTCAAAGTGGCATCTTATTCAAGGCAAACTCAAAGTACAAACAAAGAGTGCCAAATCACCTTGAATAAGTTCCAAAGTCCAAGGGGCAGAAGTGAGAACAAGAGAAGAAGGATCACAAATAGAGAAGAAACAAATCCAAGGCAAGTCACAAGTTAGGACAAGAGAAAGAACTAAAGTTTAAACCACACTCAACACTTAAACATAAGTGGAAAACCCAACTTTAAAGTGACTTGTAACACAAACCAAACAAGTGTGTGACCTATAAAATTGAAACCAACATCCTAAACATGTCAAGAACGTGAATCAAGAAGCATAGGATGCAAATGGGATCCACAAAGGTCATCTCCCAAAGAAACTAGGTCAACTAGTTTGTATGAACCTCAACTAGGGTGTCTTGACTTGCAAGGTTCACCAAAAATAGGAGGAGTGGTCAATAAATCTCAAATAAAATACACAAAGCTCTTAAACATGTTGGTAACCAGAGGCCAAAACATCCAAACTAAATTCCAATCAAGGCATCACCAAATGATTTGATCAACTAGGGTGCTCCACCTTATGGAAATATTATCGAGGGTCAAACAAAAGCAACACAAAGTCAAACAAAAATTGATCAAACCTTGACCAAAATCAGCCTCAAAGTTGCCTCAATCCATCATCAAAGTGGAGAAGAAACCTCACTCATTGGTGATTGCAAATGGTCCACAAAGCAAGCATGAACAAAAAAAGAACCACATTAAAAACACTTCCAATCACAAAATTAAAATTAAATTGAAAAATAAAAGAAAATCAAAATTAAAAATTATGAAAAATTAATTAAGACTTTAAAGTATTTGAAAATATTCTGATATTTGGAAACATTTTTAATAATTAAAAAGCAAAACATAAAATAAAAAAAATGAACAAACAAGGGAGGTGTGATAAGCAAAACCATAAACAAATCAAATCTGGTTAAACACGCTATGGGCTCAAAATATGGGAGGCGTGGCTAGAACTTTTGGCCCAATCCACCAGCCAAAGCTGGGAAAATGAAACGCAGCGTTTCATTTAATCCATGTGGATTCAACGCGCCAAGTGTGCAACGTCAAGCCAATGAGAAACACACACGCATCGGTCAACAAGTCAAACACCAGCCAGGTCATATTTGAACGTCAAATAACCAGATGCCGGAGCCCTATCTCCGGTCGTCTTCTTCGGCGAGGTGGCCGGAGCTCAGGTCATCAGATCTCAACCAAACTTCACAAAATTTATACCAAATTAAAGCTGAAGTCACATAGGTCATGAATCTAAGATCCAATCATCCATATCCTTCACAAATTAAGAGAATTGAACGCAACAAGCTTGAGATGCACAACTGCGACCTCTATCAAACATGGCCTACACGAGGTAGGGCTTCAGATGCAACCAGTATGAACCTAGATCATGGCCTACGATGAGAGAAAACTTGATTGGAAACTTACTGAACAGAGACACTCTGTTGGTGCTTCTCAGACGTGCAAGCTTGCTTCAAATGATCCAGATCCACTCCAAATACTTCAAGGAAGATGAATTGCTCTTCAATTGGACTTGAATTGCAGAGAAAAGTGAAATACGATTTTGAAATTTCTTTGAGAATTTGAAAACTGAAATTGCTCTCTCTAAACTCAATTTGCACTTCTCAGCTCTCAAGGCGCGTTTTGAGTTTATATATGATCAATTGGAAGGCCCATGAAGCCTTATTTTGTTGAATTTGAAAAAATGCCCAAAATGGCAAGCTCCTCATGCACATGTGAATTGCTTGCATACACACATGGAAATCACTTAATTCGGCAGCTGGTGAGTTGAATTTTACATTGGAAATGGATTGGGCTTTGCATTGGATCCAATTAGCAAGTTTGAATGTGAAACTTCTTTGTGAAGGAATGCCAAAATGCCCGTGTTTTTTCTCATCATGTGCCAAACCAATTTGTGCATTTTGCTTGTGAATGTATCTTGAAGAGAATTGGATCAAAATAAGACATGAAGATGGCCATTAATGCATTGAATTGAAATCACACTTTAAAGTCCATTTTTCACTTGAAATTATCACTAAATGTCCATAATCAATCATAATTCACACAATCCTTGAGTTTTATGATGCAAATGAGGTCCTTAGGAGCAACTTTCATGTTGGTTGAAAGTTCATTTGAAGTACACAAGTGCATGAAAATGGCTTATGTAACAAATGACTTATAATCAAACTTTCCCAAAATACCCTTGCCTTGTACGGTCCATAATTTGAGCTAAGATCATGAGGAAAAACTTTCATGTTCACTTCAAGTTGAGGAGAAACTTTATTCTAGGTCAAAAGTGCCTTGGAAGTGAGTTGACTTTTGTTGACCAAAAAATAAGTTCATCTGAGACCTATAATTTGATGGAATCATAACTTAAGTTCCATAAACCCAATGAGTGGGTTCTAGTACTCAAAAGAAAGCTTAGAACATGCCCTACACAATTCTTGTTTGCATGAAAATGAGATTGAACTTGTATCATGATGTAAATTATCCTTGAAGTTAGGCACTAAAGAAGGGGATTTTACACTGAGATCCTCTGAAATCCTAATTTAGTAACTTCTTGAACTCTTGATTCTTCTTTATTTGAACTTGAAATGACATCCTAGATGTCTCAACATAACTCCCCATAGCTCCAATGACTTAAAACCAAGTCTCAAACTCCCTCAAGTCCATAGTTGACCTTGAGCTGACCAGATGAAACCCTAGGTGCACAGCCTTTGACTGTGACCTCTTGCAAGTGAAATAAGTGTTTAGATGAGCTCCAAAATGGCTTCCAAAGCACTCAATGAGCTTCTCAAACATCTCTTATCCATAACCATGAACTTGTGAACCCCTGATGATCCTCTGTTGACCCCCAAGATAGGAGGTAAGCCACATACATCAATCTACTCTCTCAAAGAGCTCTGACCACTTCCTGATGATTATAATCACTTGATAACATGAATAAGCACTCATGCTTGAGCTTGAAATATTTTAGACTCTTCTCTTGAATGGCACACCTCTCTTGATCCCCTGTAAAGGACAATGCTATGCAAATGCAAATGCTAAAATGAAAAGAAACATAAGCCGAGTAAAGAAAAAGGTTGGTCAAATTTTAGGGTACAACACTTATTTCATCCCTAAAAACAACTCCCACAAATCAAATGTGACATCTTGCCTCGATGGCGAAAACTCTCTTTTCCAAAAGGATATGTTACATCCATTCTACCGCAAACAGGTAACACCTAAGACTCCACGAGCGAGCAGCAATACGCCTAACTGCTAGAATACGCACGATAGCATCATCCAACAAAAACATCGGTTAATCGTTTCCCGAACTACGTTTGCTCTAATTTCTCATACTAGATAAGAATACGTAGGCACAAGACGGTGTTATCTTGGCGAGCAACCTTCCCCCCATCACCCGTAGTATCACGAACTATGTTGCTCTGATTTCTCATACCATATGAGAATACGTAGGCACAAGACGACGATGTCTTGGCGAGCACCTTTTTTTTCCTTTACCCGTAGTAGGCCGAACTACGGCTGCTCTGATTCCTTACTTCTTTTAAGTAAAGATATGTAGGCACGAGGGCCCCAATCCTCGCTGAGCATAATTCTATCTTCCACCCGTAGTTTTCCGAACTACGTTGACTCTAACTTTCTCATATCTGTTGAGAATACGTAGGCCTATGACCGCGAAGTCCTACCGTGTATCTCTCTCTCTCTTTCTCTCTCTCTCTCTCTCTCTCTCTCTCTCTCTCTCTCTCTCTCTCTCTCTCTCTCTCTCTCTCTCTCTCTCTCTCTCTCTCTCTCTCTCTCTCTTTTCTCCCCATTTACCTCACTTTCCCCTGTTTCTAACCTCTCTTGGAACACTCTTTAAAGCAATATCTTTAAGCAAATAGCTTCACACATAGACAAGCAAATGGTTCCCATCGAGTACGATGGATGTGAAGGGTGTTAATACCTTCCCTTCGCATAACCAGCTTTCGAACCCGTTCTTTGGTCGTGAGACCATCTTATTTGTTCCTTCCTTAGGGTTTTCTCGATGTTTTTCCTTCCCCTCATGGGATAAATAAAGTTCGATGGCGACTCTTCTGTCTTTTCGTTCTCGCCTCTCCGTCGTTGCATTTTTCGAGTAGCGACAACATCTACTAAGGAAACACCTTTCTCGTTGGTATATGGTATGGAAGTTATCCTACCATTAGAAGTTGAGATTCCTTCTCTAAGGGTATTGTATGATGTGAAGCTTGATGAAGCAGAATGGGTAAAGGCTAGGTTGAATCAACTTAGTTTGATTGATGAAAAGAGGTTGGCAGCTATCGCCCATGGCCGGCTATATCAGAGCAGAATGAAGAAGGCATTTGATCAGAAGGTGCACCCTCAACATTTCCAGATAGGTGACTTGGTGTTGAAGAGGATCCTTCCTCCTTAAATAGATCACAAGGGCAAAATGGACTCCTAATTATGAAGGTCCATACATAGTAAGAAAGGTTTTCTCTGGAGGAGCCTTATTACTATCAACCATGGACGGTGAAGATTTTACGTCCCCTGTGAACGCAGACGTAGTCAAAAAAGAGTTAAAAACCTAAGAAGGCAACTTTGGCAAAAATGGGTATCCCGGTGGATCGAAAACTCGCAAGGGCGATTCAGGAAAAAGTTAGGGATTTAAGAGCAAATGACTACGATCTGCGTCTGACCTGTGAACACGGTGGGATTCTTGGAGATTTTGAGGGTTAATAAATCAGTTTCTTCAAAAGGCAGAGCATTGGTGAAGCAACAAAGACATACAGGTCATAGCTGAATTGACACATGGTGGTTGTCTGTTTCCACATTGTCGACATTTGTATATCTTTGTCATTTATACTTTTTGTGCAATTTTCTCTTTTCAGGAGTTGAATCTGTTGTAATTCGCCTATTTACAGGCCCTTTTTAATCAATGAAATATTTTCCACAAAGAGCTCCTTTTCTTGTTTTTCCTTTTACTGTTTTGTTTACGAAAAGACGTCTGATATTTTTGATAAACTTTGCATACAAAAACTTTGGGGCTTTGCTAATCATATTAAAAATTATGATTTACTTGAAAGATGTCATGGATGGTGACCGAAATATCCATTTATGCATACAGGACGCATATCCTATTTATTTGTCGTTTACAGGATAATTGATCTTTTTCCGGCAAGATCCTCTCCACTGGGTACTATTTTCAGGTCAGAAATTTCTCACTAGCAAGGATGGGTAGGTATCCCCAGCAAGGTAAAAATGAGTTTGTTCCTTAGCAGCAAGGTACGCTCAGCGTTGTTCCCCTATAGGATCTATGTTACTGACTTCTCTCCCCAGGCAGAGATTAATGTTGATTCCCTTGGCGAGTAAATCAGAAATGGTAGACATCCGCAGTAGAATCCAGTGATCATTGGTATTCTTCAAAGTAAGATCTTTGGGACAACTTTCAGATGAATGTTATTTTCAATTCCCAGCAGAATGGAATTGTCCCCAGAAGAGTTCTATTCCAGAAGGCCGTTCAGGGCATATTCCTCAACAAGTTTGCTCGTCATTTCTCTCGGCACCTTTTCTTGGTGGTGCTCCTTTGCATTTGCATTTTGCATAGCATCCTCCCAAGCGCGTAGCATTTCCATTTCGTATGGAGCATTACGCCATATTCAAACCTATTGATGTGAAGCATAAGCCAGATATGATACTTTTGTTGCCAGACATCTCTCTAGTAGATAACGGCATAATTCATGAGCCTTTGTGGTACTTTACCCCAACACAAAATCATGTTTTCATCTTGCTTTTGCTCCCCAACAAAGTTTGCTTGTTCAAGTTTTTCTTTCCCCAACGGAGTTTTCTTTTCAAGTTATAAATCAGTCGATTATACTTCCTGCCTATCTTGGATGGTATCCCGACTTTTGGTTGGTAGTCCATTGTTTTGTGGATGTTATCCCGACTTTTGGTTGGTAGTCCATCGTTTTGAGGATGTTATCCCGACTTTTGGTTGGTAGTCCATTGTTTTGTGGATGTTATCCTGACTTTTGGTTGGTAGTCCATCGTTTCCTGGATGTTATCCTGACTTTTGGTTGGTAGTCATCTTTTGTTCCCCTGCGGAGTCGTCATCCCAACTTTTGGTTGGTAGACTCCTTTCTTGGTGATCCTAACTTTTGGTTAGTAACCTTTACCCCAACTTTTGGTTGGAGGATCTTCTTTTATTCCCTGCGGAGTCGTTATCCCGACTTTTGACTAGTAGGCTCCGTTTTTAGTCAAGTTCGCATTCAGTAGACGTCTTGGTGATTCCAACTTTTGGTTGGTAGCTACCTATTTATTTATTAGCTTTTATTCCAACTTTTGGTCATTGGTTTCTTTTCTGGGCGATCCTAACTTTTGGTTAGTAGCTTTTATTCAGACTTTTGGTTGGTAATCTCTTCTTGGCGATCATAACTTTTGGTTAGTAGCTTCTATTCCGACTTTTGGTTGGTAATCTTCTGGGTGATCCTAACTTTTGGTTAGTAGCCTCTTCCTTACAACTTTTGGTTATTATTCTCTTTGATAATCCTAACTTTTGGTTAGTAGCCAGTATCATCTTTTTATCAGTTGTCTTTCCAGTTATCCCAACTTTTGGTTGGTACCCGCTGCCTTTAAGTCCACCTTCGGCTGACAATCACTTCACTATATACATCCCCGCAGGTTGAAAATTTCTGGGTTCTTTTAGTATTCAATCACCTTTTACCATGAATGTTTGAAAGTGATTGCTTTTCACCCCTTCAGGTCCAAGTCGATTGAATAGGGGCAGCCGTAGTACCCCAAAATTTTCCCATCCTTTTTCTAACTTTGACTGGCTTTTGCTTCGAGCTCTTTTGCATCATCATTAGTTCATAATTCATGATCATACTTTTCACTGGTCTTCTAAGACATGGGATCAGGAGTTTTTCTCGGAATCAAATTATCAAGTATCAGACTTACTTTCTTCACGAGTTGTCAAGCATCGCGGACCTAGGGTTTCATCAGTCCTTGGATTCAAGTTTATTGGCAATCCTATATCCAGCTGGCTCAGGATCAGGGTTTATTTCTCATCATGGATAGAAAATCAGGTTATCTGGGACGGTGGCATGGTTTTGAGTCAAGCGTGGTTGTTCAGTCACGATCAATATCAAGGGAAGTTTGACCCAATTATGGTCAAACCATCAAGGAATTTCTTCAATTGCAAGTTATTTGTAACATTGGTTGTTTTCACAGTGCTGTGTACCCAAATTCAAGTTACCATGTGTGGAAGTTATAAGGTTATCGAGCATTGGTTCTTGAAAAGTTGGTTCAAAAGTCAGGATCATCGTGATTATATGTTTAGTGGTGGCTCATCTGTGGGTCTGTGCTCTTCAATGTGGATTCAATAATCAATGCAAGGTCTCAAATTGATTCAAATGGTTGTTGTGAGTTGTTCATAGTAGCTTTGCTCATTTAATCAGAGATTTGCTAATAAGGGAAAGATTGAGTTTGGGTTGAAAGCGAAGGCTTCATGGATGTGTTGTTCATATTTCTAAACTAAGTTCATTTTCATCCATATACTTAGTTCACTTTTGTTAACCATTCTCTTTTACCCATTTTACATTTTTTATCCACTCTTTTAACCATCCTTATTTAATTTTGTTCATCCCATTGACCATTTCTTTTTCGTTTATTCATTCAATATCCATAAAATCAATTCCAATACCCATTTCTATCTTTTTATCTAATTTCTATTTCAAATATCCATTTCTAATAAATAACCATATGTCATTTTCATAATACATTTCTGAACATATTCAAAACTTTCAAAATCCAAGTCAAAAATCACATTGTCCATATCCATTTAGCTAATCCAATCCATATTTTTGTCCATAAATCATATCCACTTTAAAACCACATTCATTCCCCATTTAACATCCAATCATCCATCTTGAATACCCATTTCCAATTATTTTTCATAGATATTTGTTCCAAATTCTTTCTATTCCAATATGCAAACTAAATGGCTCTTAAGTTCAAAAGGTGTTCAAGGCTGGAACTTAATTGGATCACTGATTTACTGTGTGTTAAAAACAAAACAAACAAAAGGGAATTGATGAAAGTTTCTAATGGAAGTTTAGAATTTACACCATTGACGAGTATGACACAATGCAACAAATTATTTTGTTTACTCACTACTCATCATCACTCACATACCGCTCTTCATTTCAACATTAATACTCTATCTATGGCGTTGCCGGCCTGAGTTTCAAACTTGTCATCGGTGGCGACGGTGGCACAGGAAATGCGACATTTGTGAAGAGTCATCTTACTGGAGAATTTGAGAAGAAATATGAATTAACTATTGGGGTAGAAGTGCACCCATTGGATTCTTTCACAAATTGTGGCAAGATTTGTTTCTACTGTTGGGATACTATATCCATGGGCATTGAGCTATTATAATGTTACTGCGTGATTGACATGCTAAAATATTCCTGCTTAGCGTCGTGATCTTTGATTGGGTTTGTGAGAACATCCCAATGGTTCCTTGCGGAAACAATGTCGACGTGAAGAGCAGGCAAGCAGAAGGAAAAGGAGTTTACAGTAGAACAAAATACAAATAGTGCAGAAATTAAAAAAAATAATTCATTCTAACATTTCATGACAGGTTTTCAGCACAAGTACATCAGAAAAAAATGCAATCGTTTGTTTTCATACAAAAAGCTCATAACAAAAAATTACAAACAGCCACTAATATGATAATTGTACCACTTGTATGACTCTTTTGATGACCATGCCCTCCCACAACTGTACCTCTGCTCAACCTACGTAGGTACACTCCATAAGAAAACAAAAAAAACAGTTACCTTGCTTGCAAATGGTACCTGCTACGAAAACAACAACAACACCAATTGTATAATTTTCCCAACAGAATTCAATTGGAAACCCTATTCTACCCCTTTTAATTTCTGATACAAAACCAGCAGCAATGAAGATAGCAGACGACGACTTCCCTCATCTCTCTTGTCGTTTCCACAACAGCTGCAACCCTTACCAATTTTACTCTCAAAAAAATAAATCACCAGCACCATGAACATTCACCTGGCAGGAGATCTGTAACCTTCACCAACTCATATCAACTCCCATCAGCAATAACATTTATCACAACATAGAAAGAGGAAGAAACGGAGTTGAAGGTATAGCAACTACAACAGCTAAAGCACGTGAGAAAAAGAAGAAGGTTCAATCGAGAACTATCGGTATTTCGATGAAAACGTCACGCGAACACGGTATGCTCATTCTAAATCTTGATTCCACGGCCGTGTAGATTCTATTTTTTTGATGTTTGTTGGTGGCTTTATGCTTTTCTGGTTCTGATCCCTCCTTGTGTTCGCTTGGTTTTACGAGTGGTATAGCCAAAGAGGGAGGATGAGCGCTTCACAGGTGGTAGTGGAGGAATAAGGCGGGACCGAAGGTGATGGAGAAGAAGGTTGACGGCACGGAGAGGAAACGTAGGGCTTGTGGATGCCGAAATCGCGCGACAGACGAAGATTTTGTTGAAGGAGACGGCGAAGTTAAGTAACAGAAAGAGGAAGAAGGTTGAACTAAGTAGGTGCATGGTTTGTTTTTTAGTTTTTAGGTTAAGTTTTGTTGTTCCTTGAGTCGGTTTGGGCCTTTGACCCACTTGTTCTTCCCTTCACCGCACCCGGATCCACCCGCTGCACCCCCCGTATGATTCATTGCTCAAAATCTTTGGGCCTGAGTTCTGAGCCCAGTAAATTTCCTGTCATTCACCCTGCGAGTACTACTTCCCCCCTGGTTCGTTTAGATTAGTTTTTTTCAATTAGTATTAATTTAGATTAATATAATTAGAATGTTAGTGTTTAGTTTAATAACTAGTTTAGAGTAACTTAGTATTAGTTTAGATTAGTTAAAGTTTAATAATTAATTTAGGTTAATTAATTTCTTATTTAATGTAATATTTAGTTTAGAAATAAGTTTTTACTTAACTAGGATTTAGTTAGATTTTAGTTCTTTTTTTTAATATTAGTATTATTTTTAGCTTTAGGACTAGTTTTAGATTAATTATTTAGAATAAAATTATACTTTAATTAGCATTAGTAATATTTTAATTTTAATCCTAGAATTTAATTTAGAGTTAGATTAGGATTTAATCAACTAGAATTTTTAGTAATTAGTTTAGCATTAGTATTAGAATTTAGTTTTAATTTAGTTCTTTTTAATTAATTTAGGAATTCTAGTCTTTAATTAATTTTAGAATTAGCTTAGTGTAATTTTGGCTTAGAATTAAATTAGGTTTTAATGTAGGTTTATCTTTTGTTTAGAACTTAATTATTTTTTAGAATTTAATTAGTTAGAATTTAGATTTAGTTTTGACTAATTAGACTTTTAATCTTTGACCAATTCTTCTCTTATTTAGTTTTAGTTTCAAAAACTCTCGAGTGCGCTTGTAAATTTATTTTAAAATATACTTGCATATACTTTTCCATAGATTTTAATGTGAGTTTCAATATTTGGTGTTGTCTGTGATTGCGATGCTTCGTGTTTACTTGTCGTTTACCCCCTGTATTCACATGATCCCTTAGGGTTCCTAGATCGACTTAATTTCCGATTAAGTTTGAGGGAGGAGAGACATTAGGCTTTCAATCCAAACATTACAACATTAGGTAGGTTTCCCTCCTAATCCTGATCTTAGAGCCACATTGTATGACAACAGTTAGGGTTCAGTTTCCCCTAGGTCTTTGTATGCGTCTCTCTTTTTCTCACCTCAAAATTTCTTTAAGACACTTAATAAGGAATGGTAAGCATTGTGCACTATGAGCCTTAAGTACATGAGGAATGATGAGTGGAGGTTTCTCCTCGCTTGTCTAGAGTGTTTAGCGTATGCCCTTTAGGCAATATGCGACGCATTCGCTCTCGTGTCATAGTCTTTAGTGCGACGTGAGTCTCAAACTAACTCAATCCACTTCACTAAAACTCTTGAACCAAATTCAAATCTTTTTATCCTCCGGGATTGTTCTTAAATCATTTTTAGAAAAGAGAACGTTGTTTTTCCGTTCTACCGCAAACAAGCATCGACCCTAACTGCTGGAGTGGGAACTTAACATCACTCATAAAAAACACTTAACCAACCAGTGGTCTAGGTTACCCGAAGTACGTTTGCTCTGATTTCTCATACCAGATGAGAATAGGTAGGCACAAGATGACGATGTCTTAGCGAGCAACCTTCCCCCCATCACCCGTAGTTTCCTGAACTACGTTGACTCTGACTTTCCCGTTGCACGAGGGAATACGTAGGCATAGGGCGATAATGTCCTATCGAGTCTCTTCTTTTCGTTTTCCCCCCGGTTTAGCAGTAGCTTTTAGATAACTTTCACCCATAAATTAGACAACAAGCATGGATCTCGTTGAGTACAACGGACGTGAGGGGTGCTCATACCTTCCCTTTGCGTAACCGACTCCCGAACCCAAGATTTGGTTGCGATGACCTTGTCTTTCCCGTTCTTCAGGTTTTCTTTTATCATTTCCTTTCCCTCTCTTTGGGATAAATAACGTTCGGTGGCGACTCTTCTGTTTGTTTTCGCCGGCCCTTTTTCGCAGTTGCGACACCTATCACATGATAACATTAGGTTAGACTTTCCGCCTAGAATTTCTTAGACCAGTTCTCCTACAAAGAGAACTAGACGTGATTCATCTACGTAGTTGAGATGTAATTCTCCTACCCCATAACACAATTGAGAGATGTAGAAACTTTTCCGCGTGAGAGAGGTATGTGGCATACTCATTGATAAATCTGAGCTCTGATCCCTTCTCCCAATGTGACGCAAAAACCATCTCCTATAAGTTGTGATGGTTGAGTCAAGTATTCTCCCTTAGGATGACGACTCGTCTCTTCTCCTAGAACCAATCAACAAACCTTCTCCCCCATGGAACCTTGGCCATAATCAAGAGTTCCTCAATCCTTTTTAGGGGAACTACGAATGCTCTGATTCCACTCCCGTCAGGATACGTAGGCACAAGATGTAACTTCTTGGAGAGCATACTTAGAAATAAACCCCTAGATCTTTCACCCTTAGCTAACAACAATAACATTGCATAAAACAAGAGGTTCCTGTAGAGTATTACAGATGCTTAGGATGCTAATACCTTCCCTAAGTATAACCAACCCCCGAACCTTAGACTCTCTTGCTTTTGCATTGCATTGTATACTTTTGGGTTATCCAATCTTTTTCCTTTCCCTTGGACAAGTTAAAGACCGGTGGTGAATCATGAATTAAGATTCAAGTTAATTAATAGCTTGATATCCAATTCTCACCGTGATAGAAATGGTGACTTCACTGGGGATAAGATTGAAGTAAACTGAGGGTTCCCCCTAACTTGTTTGTTTGTGTTTATTGTTATACATCTATTTACTTATTTATATGTATATTATTTATGCTTTGGGTTGATAACCTTGTGTGGTGAGAAAGGTCATACACCCGGACTTAAGTCTACTTATGATAGGAAGGTGATATATTTGAGAAGGCTTATAGGGAGTGATTCCCGACCAAGTTAACTTAAGAATCGCCGCTCAGTTAAGGCCCTCTTGAGAATGGTATTTTTGAACGAGTATTCGTGAAAACAATTACTATTTTCGACCTAGGAGCCTGTGATTATGGGGACCTTTAGTTACCTTTAACATAACCTAGTCTTTCTTAGGACATAGTGCGATAACTATGAGGGAGTAGTCCTAAAATAGTTGATACGCAATGCTACACCCAAAAGAGGTTCTCTTGAGAATATTACTAATCACCAAGTTATTTGGGAAATTGATTATATTCAAAAGATGGACTGATGACTTTGGGAACTTTTAGAACCCTTGTTCTGCAGGTACAATAACCCTTAGTACATACCCTTCGGTATGAGTAGACCATTATTCCAGGCTCGTTGATTTTCAAACCTAAGTCTTTGCCTATTGAAATGAGTATGTGTATATGTGAATCTATGTATACTTGTGTTTTGCATCCCTGCATTCTTAAACATCATGTTAATAAAAGTTTCATAGAAATCAAAGCTTTTGTTTTACCATTGGATTTTGAAATTATACTCTATCTTCAATAAAGTGAGATTTTCAGTTATAAAAAATGTGTCAACTTTGTGGTGTTTTTAAACATAATTTTTGAATTCTTTAAAACTCATTTTCATTACGCATTTGCATATATCATTAGCACCACATCATTCTTGCTTCTTCCTTCAGTAGACAAACGGTCACATCACTATGATGCCTGGGCCAATCAAACCAAGAAGATGGACAATAGTGAGCAAGGAAACCATTGAACTTTGTGAGGAGGTTACTACTTTGAGGGCTGGTATGGAAAATCTCTATGCTTTAATTGAAACTCTGGTTGCTACTCAAAATAAACTTTCTCCTCATATTTTTCAAAATCCGCTTCAAGGAGCCGTGATTTCTGAAATCATGTCAATACCTATTCCCGTGACTCCTCATGGATGTTCTGTTGCGAAAAGGGATCTCCAGGATATGTTAGATCAGAAACTTCTTCATATCACTAGAGAAAGGATGACTGTCATAGTTCTGCATTTTAATATACCGGAACCAAAGGTGATTACTTTCAACAGTAAGAAGTCCTCTCATGTTCCTTACGGATACGATGCTACCATGATGGAAGATGATAAGAAATCTCTTGTTAATATTTCTCATACCACTAAGATAATTATGAATTGTCAATCACAGTTTCATCAGAGATTACATCAGAATCATCCAATCCAATTGACTTAAACTCAATTGTGGTCCTATTTTACTCGAGACTCAGTAATGACACCCGAAAAAACTAAGAACCATGAAATGTTGCCTTTTTGGTTCAATACAGATACTAGTTTTTAATTTCATGATGGGACAGTGGGGCATCCGATTGAAGAAGGTAGGGTTTTTCAAAAAGAGATTTGAGAAATGAGCAATGATGAAGTGCTTACCTTCAAAGAAGGAAGCCCAGTTGTGAATGGAACACCTTTATGTTGATGGATATGAAGACTCAAGAAAGTTCTTTCCAAGCCAGTGTAATCAAGAGGAGAGCCCATCAGATTATTTGTTTGTTTGCCTGCATTTGTTGTTATCTCTTTGATTGTAAAAGCATGATTTGCATGTAGGAACTTGTTTGTTTTGAATGATTAATGTAATGAATATGTTTGTCTTGAAGAAATCCATTCATATTCACTCGTAAAATTATTTTTCATGTTTTATAATGCCAACTTTACCTAATTTCTTTCTTTAATGGAGAATTGGAGGGAGGATGACGAAAGTGAAAACACAAGATCTCTTGTTGTATGCTTTTGAGTAAAACCATGTTGATGACGTAAGGCATTGTTTCAAATCCCCAAACATTGGAGATATAAGGAAGATAATTCCTCTTTAACCCCTTTGAGCCATGAAGTAGGAGTTTTCTTTTCCTTACATACAAAAAAACCCCAATTTTTACCTAGGGCAGGGTAGTTTTCAATTAAACTGATTGAGCGCTCAGACTCTCAAAAAGGAAGAGTGAACATTCGAAATCCATGTTATCTATTCCTGACATATTAGGAGACTGGAAGTCAAAAAAACCACAATGATGATCCCTCGACTATCTAAAGAGTGAGGTAGTCATAATCCTTTAAAAGGGGTCAAAATAACTTAGAGTCACACGACTTATTCATAAATAAATAAAAATGCAAAAAAGAAAAAGCCCGCTAAGTCAAAACCTATGAAGGAGACTTAGGCAAAATTGAGGCATTCTGCTGGACTTTAAAGTCAAATCCAAAGACTCCATCCAGGCAAAAGTTAGAGAATAAAAACAAAATAATAATAATAATAAAAGGAAACACGAAAATCAAAAACAAAGGATCACCAAGAAAAATCCTCAATAAATAACAAAGTCGTGTGATCAAATACCAGAAGCAAATAGGTGAATGTCTGCCATGTCTAAAGCCTCAGTGGTTCAACCATATCAAAACTCCTCTTGAGAGATGAATGCTCGTGTCAGGTTAACTGAAGGTAGGATTGGAGAACATCATGAAGAATGGGTGGGTACAAATAAACTTTGAGCCTTTTATCCTTTGTTTCTTAAACCGTGAACCAAGCCACGATACAACCTTTAAAAGACTTAATTGAAGCAGGGTTTATTTTGAAAGCATACTCGATGAGATAACGTTTTGTGACTCCTATGAGCTATGCTCAAATTTGTGTTGGCTTTGTAAAATAAATCAATTTCACATCCTAACTAGTGATTCGGTCACAAGTTATTGTGATGTCTTTTCAATAAAAACTTCAAGACTAACATGTGTGTTGCCTTAGCGATTTTAGAATTAACATTTTTCTGCTTGCAAACGTTGCTTGACATCATAAAAGCTTGCATACAAACAACATTGATAAGCTTAATCTCTCAAGACTTGAAACTCTGATGAAAAATGGTGAATCATTACAAAAGATGATCATATCCAGAGGCATATTGCTTGAAGACTCTGCTGAATAGGGGCAAATTGTTTCTTAGTTGTTGCTTTCACAATATAACCATCCCTAAGAGGTAAGTTCAAAGACTCAGTTGTACAGAATACAGTCAATCTGGGGCAATTACGTCGAGATACGACAATCTCTCCAAGAGTTGGAAGATATTGGAACATCTTGGATTCCAAATTTTTTGTAAAATCCTCTTGGAATGACTTTCTTCTCATAAACTATGTGATCTTGGGGCATTTGAGAATTGAATATTATTTTATTCATTCACAACAAATGTTGTTCGAAATGGCGACCACCGCGCAGTTCATCAATGTAGAGCTACTTTGTTCTCGTAGAATTCTTCACCCATACCCCAAAGAGCTCGTGTCTCAAGTGGTGTGATGATTCCCCATTAAGTCTCTACCACAGGTAGTCATGACAATTCCCCGGTGAATCTCCACTTCAAGCAGTTATGGCATATCTGGTGCAAGATATCCCCTATTGGTAACCTAAGCATTCGCCAGTGAATTTCCTTGGCTTCAACCTTTCTAGTGAAGTGAATGTTATTTCACTCCTCAACGGACTTCTTACAACTGCAATCTTCCTCGACAAAGTGGATGTTTATTTCATCCCTATAGAGTCTCAACTTTGATATCTGCAGCTACGACTTTGATCTGAGTTCCCCTAATGTAGTGGATATTTATTTTATCCCTTATGAATTTTTTTCGATCATGAGTTTGATCCTTTCCTAGTGAATCTTTCTCATCCCAACAGAGTAGCGAGATTCATCTTGACAATCCCTTAAGTGAAGTCATGATATAATATCCCCAAGTGGAGTGCTCTCTTTTACCGAGAGAAGTTTGAAGCCTTGAAGCAAGACTGTGATTCCATGTGTAGCTTTCCATTCACCCTAGTGATGCTTCTATCTTACGAAGATTGACCGAGTATCTGTGTCGAGATGTTTATTTCATATTTGGTTTACGCCTCCTTATTTGTTTTGTCAGCATAAGCATAACATAACATACATTCATTCATATGGATACATGGCATCTGTATATTTTTCATTTTTTTGTGTTTGTTTGTTTGTCCACTTTGGCCCTGTTTTTCCCCAAGTGACTAGTTTTATCTTCTCCCTCCAAGTAGAGTCGTCAGGCCTAAGCAGAAAGAGCACATCCTTTCTAATTCCCCACTGAGTTCGATTCTCGTGGAATATGGTTGCTTTAGTTTCCTTTTCCACTTTTGGATAAAGATAAACCCCAGTTGAGTTCATTCCTCAATGGGTAGAGTCTTTCTTGACCGTTTATCTTCAGTTATTTCCTGAATTGAACTTTGGTCCCTGACAATCACAATTTTGAGTCTCTATAGGCTTTTGAACCTGGATTGAGCGTGCATTTATTTTGCACTTTTCCCCCGGAAGAATCTATTTGAGGATCACCATTGAAGACAAAATATTTCCTCAGCGGCAGTGTTACAAGATTTTCTCAGCAATTTATACCCAGACAACAAATGGTAGGTCTTTAATTGAGCAGCTTGATTCGTTCTCAGGTTTTTTATTTGGATGACAAATGGAAGTCTCTTCAAGACAGTTTGTCTATCCCCAATGAGTTTATCAACATTATCAACTTATCCTCCATCAAATGGATATCTCCGGAAATCCATCAGAGAAGTTTGGTGAAGACTTTAGAAGTGTTTCTCATTATTTTGAGAATTCCTGATACACATATTTTATTTGCTCCAATGCAACTTCAACTACAACAATATCACTCCTCAGTGATGTTCTCCCTAGTGATTCCGCTATTCGTTTTGCTTCCATCAGATGGCATCTCTCCGAGAAGTTTGATGAAGATTCAGATGATCTTTCTCTTTATTTGAGAAGACATATTTTGTAAATCAACCGGCTTGCATCTCTTTTAGATCCCTGACGATATTTTCTAATCTCTAGTAAAATTCCAATCCCCTGTGAAGATACTCTCCCATAAGTATTCACCTTTCTAGGAAGCAACTGAGACCCGTTCGTGGCTTATGACCTGAGACGAGGGGAGGTTTATTTTACCCTTGTCAAGTAAGTACTTGTTTAAAGAAGAAACTGAGACTCGTTCATGGCATAAACCCTTGAGGTGTGGGAGGTTTATTTTACCCTTTTCAAGTGGAATACTTGATTAAAGAAGAAACTGAGACATGTTCATGGCATACAACCTTGAAGCGTGGGGAGGTTTATTTACCATTTCTAAATAAGTCATCTAGCCAGACAAGCTGAATCATCTTACTTTGGATATTACCTTTTCTTAGGCTATCATACGTTTGATAGTAGATAATATACTGTATCATTTCTCATTTCTAGTCTATTACCTTTGCTTAGGCTATTATGTACCTGATAGTAGGCAATATACGTCCTTTTATTCCAACTGGATACCTTTGTTTAGGCTGCCACAAGTTGTTGGTAGTAGGTTATCCTTCCCTTCAAGTGTCTTGCTTATTGTTTAGGATTCCATATCCATTGTTCTATAGGGTAATGCCCTATGATTGTCAGTAGGTAGTCTCTTCCCTAGTGGAGTTGAGTCTCATTCCCAGTGGAGTTGGATCTTTTCCCTGTGGAGTCTTGCTATGCTAAATTGTTCCCCACCAGGTCTTCCATTCTTTAATTGTGTTTCAGCGATGTCTATATACAGTTATCTCCTAATGTTAGCGGGTGTCCCTTATTTGGGACTGTAATGACTCTGGTATTATTATTATTGCAATAACAATCTCTTTTTTCATAATTGATTTGATCTTTTGTTGTTCTTAATGCTTGCCTTGTCAGACAAAAGGGTTTGCTTTACGGTTAACGATTAGGTTGGACCGTCGTTGTTAATGCTTTGATTTAGATTATTCTATAGTAGATATCACCTAGAACTATGGATACCCTATAGAAACCAAAATATTCTTGATATAGGAATGCTTAATTTCAACTTAATTCTCTATGGACATAGGAATTAGGTTGGATGATTAAAGGGTTTCTCACTAAGGACTTAGGAGTAAACACTCTAAATAATCGATATTCTATGAGTTAAAATAAGTTGTTGCGGTGGAAATAGGATATCAAACTATTAATTAATTTGAATCACAATTATTTATTCACAATCGCTCTTTGATTTATCTGAAGGAAAAGGTCAAAAGAGGGAAAACCTATTTTTGCATCGTAAACACAATGCGGGGAGAGACCTAGATAAGGGGTTGGTTAAGGTTAGGGAAGGTATTAGCACCCTAAACTTCTGTAGTACTCTACAGGAACCTTTTGTTTATTTTTGCTTTATTATTTGCTTTAAGTATATACTGAGCTAAGGGATAGAGTGACCTAAAAAGACCTAAGGGTTAGTCCTAAGTTTACTCGGCAAGACTCACATCTTGTGCCTACGTATCCTGGATAGGGAATGGAATCAGAGTAATCGTAGTTCCCCTCGAAAGGGAGGTTAGAAACATCTTGACTATGGTCAAGGTTTCAAGGGGAGTAAACGTATCTTAAGGACACGCTTACGTGGAGTCTTGAAACTCCTATTTCTACGTTGAAAGTTTTTAATTGAAAATAGGGTTGACTAAATGTTCCACGGTCGGAAACCCTAAAACAGAGTACGACGACTCTTTGACCTAATGCTAGGGTAAATGGCGTTTTCGTCCACGGCGGGACGCCTAGGCTAATTAGGGTTTTGAAATGGTCAGGGGCTAGGACTATGGACTCGGCGGTCAAACGGTTTAGACCTAATCCTTTAGAAGGTTACGGTAAAAAACATGCATGCAAATGAATTATTACATGGCAGAAAATAAAGAAAGCGATAAACGAAAGCATCGCGACGATCACTCGCGTAAATTACAAATCCCCAAAAAAAGTAAAAATAAATAGTTGCGACGACAACCTCGCATGATTACAATTGAGACAAAGACAGTACGGACAAATGACATATTAACAAGCTGAAACGAACAGGCAAACGGTAGTGGACAAAATTGAAACGGCCAAATCAAGAACTTTCTTTTTTAAATTTTTTATTTATTTAAAAAGAAAAGTTAATTTTTACATAAAAGAGAAACCAAAGTAATTTTAATGTTCTTATTCCAAAATTTGTTCTAATTTAATCTTAAAGAAAACTGTTTTAAATTTTATTTTAATTAAGAAAAAGTTGCTGCCATTTTTTTATAAAACTTTGATGAATTGAAAAAAAATAATTTAATTGCAATGTTGAATTAAAGAAAAAAAGTTTTTTTGTTTTAATACTTAGTTAAAGAAATACTGGTCTTAACGCTAGATTAAGAAAAAGAAAACAATTTTAACTAATTTAAATGTTAAGTTAAAAAAAGATTTTATGATTTTTGGACTGATGAGATTAATAAGTTATTAACATTTTCCTTTAATAATTTAATTAAGGGTTAAAACATTGAATAAAACTAAACGATATAATAGGTTCCCAACGAGACTAGGGTTTTTTTAACCCCAATCCCGTCTCGTTTCCGTCTCCAGCGGCGCATGTTTCTTTCCCTTGTCTTCTCTGCCAAATCGGCGCCGCAACTCCCATTGGTGCTCCTTGCAAGCTTTTCTTCTTCTTTATCACTTTGCATGTCCGATTTTCCTTTTTTTGATACCTGAAACACAATCCAAAAACATCAAAGAAAATCGAGGAAACTCACCCTTCAATCTACGGCTAGCGGTGAACGATTGAGTATCTAATGATGTTTGTGAGCTGAGGATGATGATAACGGGTCCCGGTGGTAGTGATGATCGGAAGAATCCACGGCCGTTGTGGGTTCCCGGTGCTGATCCGTTAATGGTGGGGCTTCGATTTTGGTTTTTCGTTCTTTCTTGATGGTGTTGCTGAGATCTCGATCCTCTTCTTCTTTCTTTGTGACGGGATGATGATGAAGACCTCTGGGTTTTCTGAATTCGACAATGATGATGAATCCTTAGGATTCTCTGAGCCCAGCTTGATTGTGCCGTCGGTGTTGGTTCTACTTAGGGTTTCTTCGGATCCCTTTTCTGAACTTTTGAAGATCCTTTTATATGGTGATTGTGGGCTTTTGGATCTGCGATTGATTCGCCCTTTTTTCTGCAGTTTTGACGCTTTGATTATTGATGAATTTGTTAGGCTTTTCGGAGACTTTGTTGGCTGTTTGACTGAGTTGTTTGCAATTTTTTCTGAAACTTGGTTTGACCCTCCTTAACGGTTGGATTGTTGCTTCTTCTTTACTGAAAGTTCGGAGAACTTGCCTCCGTGTTTGATCCGTTGGACTTGGCATTTTCCGGAAAATTATGTTTGTTGTGTTTGGCTTGAAAATCACTTTTTACTTAAGTGCTTTTTCAAATAAGCACTTTTGTGGAAAACAGCTTTTTCAATAATCAATTTTCGGAAAATAGCTTTTATCTCTCTATCTCTCTCGTTGCCTCGGAAACAAGAACAAAATCTGCCTATTTTAGCTTTTGGGTCGGAAATAAGTCGGGAATCGGTTTCAGTACACTCTGTTACCTTCCCGACACACCTAATGATGATAATATTCTGAAGGTGTCGGGAAAAACTTAACCGATAAAATTGTGTTTGCTTTGGTTTGCAGGTTCGGGCGTTAATCGGAAAAGTCGGAAAGAGTCGGAGAATTCAGAAGCTTAGAATTTTTAGGAATTTAATTTTTTATGTAAAATATAATTTTTTATTTTTTTGTAATTTTATTTTATTATTCTCTTTTTTTTTGTAAGAAATAATATTGTTAATAAAATCCCTTATTTTTATTTATTTATCGTTTTGATTTTTGATATGCAAATCAATGAAAACAAAAATTAATATGCACAAAAAACATGAAAAACAATATTAAATTAAATAGGAAAATAAAAATTAAATTAAATTATCTCTAAATGATATGAAAAATAATATTAAAACGAAATAAAGTTTTTTCCAAAAAGAATTATTATTATTACTATTTTTTATTTTAAAGAAAATGAAATGAAATGAAATGAGAGAAAAAAGGTCAAATAACAAATGAAATGAAATGTTTTTTTTAAATGGAATACAACTTAAATTAAATAGAAAGAAGAAAATTAAACACAATATGGATTATTTTTTGTTATTATTTATTTTTATTTTAAAAACATGAGATCAAATACCAAAACAAAATCTATTTTTTATTTTTAATTCCCAATTCTTTCAAATTGTCCGACTAATCCCGTTTCCAACATAGTTTTCAATTAAACTTCTGGCACATCAAATGAACAACCCTATAAAATCAATCCGCCTGATGATCGCGCTCTTCTAACCAAATCAATCATCAAATGAAACTCCCGATTAAACCAACCGAAGCAAGACCTCTGATCAAATTCCTCGATTCCCATCAACGGGTTCAAACGGCTCAAATTCCCTGACGACAACTCAAATTCACAAATGGACAACCAACTTCCAACAAATGACCATTTTTCCCTTCATGAACTAAAGAGCACGCCACATGATATTTTCCTGCAAAAACTCAACCCACTGCACAACCTGTTAGCGACTGGTTAAATGCCATGCAAAAATGCAATAAAATGCGAGATAAAATGACAAGTCTTAGGGCAAAATTTGGGGTATTACAGCAGTGTTAATTCAGAGTTATTACTGAATCAGATCATACACTATCCCCAACATACTCCTCATGTTTATTTTAATCGTTCCTGTACTTTCTTTATTTTATTCGCAATTATTTTTATAAGTAAGCCAAACAATTCCAAAACCCTCAAAGATTTTTTTTAATTGAAATAAACTTAGAACTTTGTATCCTCAAGCACTCCTTGAGATCGTCATTCGTGGAAATTCCCTTTTATTACTATGGCAGATTAGTACATTTTCTAATTTACCAAACATGTATGCTATAGTCGAAGTTTGTTGGAGCATACTATCGAAATATGTTAGCTTTATGTTTAAGTTAGCATGTCGAAATGGGTCTTGCTTGTAAGTGCAATTGTTATGTTAGTTTGTAGCCTAAATTAGATTAGTAGTTGTCATACCCTAATTTTTGATCCTAAGATTCTGTTTTCTCGTTTTGCATTGTCTGTATGGCATATCACGTATTTCATTTGTCCTACCTTTCCCAGTTTTTTCTTTGTAACATCATTTGGCTCTTGGTCATGATCTCCTGAGATTTCGGAATCCGATGTGTGTGTGTTTATCATTGAAATTCTAGTATCAGATATAAGATGTCGAAGGCGATGTTACGACACTAATATCTGAACTATCATCAATAAGAACAAAGACCAATTGTTAACATAGTAAAAAGACACAAGCAATTGTTAACCCAGTTTGGTGAAAACACACCTACGTCTGGGGGCTACCAAGCCAGGAAGGAAATTCACTAAGTAGAATTAGTTTGAAGATACACAGTAGACTCTCTCTAGTTTACTATCTTCGCACCTAATCTCTACCCTTGGCATTTCTACCTAGGACACTCCTAGATAAGAGATACCTCTCACTCCCCCTCAATCACAACAGTGATAACAACAGATAAATAAGCTTTTAGAAGACACACTTCAAAGACAATACTTGATCTTGCTTAAAAGCTTCAATCAAGGACAATACACTCTTGCTTACAAGCTTTGAGTGAACAACTTATAACACAAAAACTTAGTCCAATTCACACATTAAAGTAATGAGTGAATGACTCACAAACTAACATAAACACATGAAGCTAAAAAGCTTTAATCCTTACGCAATGCACTATCTTAACCCTAGCTTCTCTAGTCTTCAAAATAGGGTTGTGAAGACTTTAAATAGTAACTCTTGGACGGGTTTGGGCTTTGGTAAAAACAACATCTGATCTTGATATAATCAATTAAAATAATTAGCATCAATAAGTAAAACCAAAACAGATTTGATTTGATCCAACCAGCTCCAATCAAATCACTCTTCAGATCTTCAAGATTTCCTTCAGAGAATAGCTCACACGATTCCATAAATACTCCACGAAATATGGATCAAAAACACTTTTGAAAAAAGTCTATTTCCATGCAGATTTGAACCATAAATGACAGATCATAACAACGCAAAGAGTTGCACAAAAAGTAACAGACAAACAAACACATTCTCACAGAATGTTCTGTTTCAAAATGTTAGGACATCATGCTTGACATCATGAACTAAACCATGTAACAACAACCATAGCTACCTGCAAAATGTTAAGAACATATGTCAAGACATCCTGTAGGACATCTTGTGATATCACCAAGTTTTACCAAAATTCCTGCCAGTCAAGAACTAACAAACTCCCTGTCATACCCTAAATTTGTCCTACCCTTTGGTAAATATTTTTGCATTTGTTTTTTACTTGTGCATAGTTTGCTTAATTTCTCATTATTTAGACGCGTGTCCGCTCACAATTAGTTGATTTTTAGGACTTTATCTTTTTGACCAATTAAAATGCGACACGTGGCCTAAGAACCTTTTTTGTGAATATTATTTTTTTTAAATTTTTCTTTTAAATATTACTAACAATATTTTTTAGTAGTTATCTTTCATCTTTATAAATTCTAGTTTGTTTTCATATATTTTAATATTTATTAGTTGTTAATTTTAATATTGTAATTATTAGGTTATGTCATTAATATTTGTTTTAACAATTAATTTAAAATATTGAAGAGAAAATTAAAATAAGAGAAATCTGGATTTGGGCAGGCCCATTTGTGGGGAGCCCGTTAGGGTTTATTCTTTGGTTGCATTTAAAAGGGAGGATACTGTTCATAAGAGAAAAAAAAACCTAACTCACTGTTCACGTCTGCCCCCTATCCATCCCAGAAACCCTAAATTGAAATACTGTTCATCATCACTAAAGAAAGAGGCAGTCGTCACCCTCTTTCAAAATCATCAAACCCTTAAACCTCAATTTCACCTCCGCCGTCTATCCCATTATCGATCCCTCTCTGTGTTTTCTTCACAGCCATCTTCAATAATCACCTTCTCCTTTCTCCCTTCCGAAACCCATCACCATCCGTACCCTCCTCGCCGGAAAACCCTCATTTTTATCACCACCTTCCTCATCACTTTCTTCATCCCTCACCGGAAATCCCTTCATCTTCTTCATCTAACCACTTCCATCAACTTTTCTTGTTTTTTCACATTCAGAACATCGTAACAACCACAATACGATACATTCGCGAGAAACATTGCGTTATTTGACCATTTGTTAGTTTTGTTCTTCTTTACATGCGACAAGCTCTGGTAGCGGCGTCGACGCCTGTGATAACGGAGAGAACCTCAATACTGTTTGAGGGCTATCAATCTTGGTGAGAAGTTTTTTTAAGACAATGCCTCATACGGTTGGAAGTACAAGGTAAAGTGTGAACGACGCAAGAAGAAAGATGCAGCTACAATAACGTTTCGAGAGTAATACCAACACCTACAGTGAGCATTTGATTCCGCCTTCGTCGACGCGGAGTTATGAGGTTGTGATGACTTTAGCACGACGATCCCGACAACATCACAGATTTAATTCAGCAGTAGATTTTCAGTATAAATCGGTATGGTTTGAATCTCTAAACGCGTCACAAGCACTCATCGGTAACAGTTTCGCACTCGGTAACATTTTGAACTGAAAATATTTGGTATTCTGAGATGCATCTTGCCCCCTTTTTCTGTTGCGCGTCTAAGGGTTGTTTGCATTCTATTCTAGCTTATAATTAAGCTTTTTATGTAAACTAATGTTTGGTGTTGATTATGGAATGCAGTAGGTCTGGTATTGATAAGTTTCAGGTACAACAGTGGTTCGCAACGGTAGCATTTTCAGCTTTCGCGAGGCTCTGACTTAGCGGTAACCGCAACATAAAGCAGATATGTAGATTGCAGCAGTTGGAACCGGCAGCATTTTGACTCTGCAATGGAAAGACTTGTTGAGTTGTAGCTAAACATAAACCACACTTATTACAGTGGATTGAAGGCATCCAAGTCTTCAATAACAACAGAAGTCGCATCTTCAACTTGATTATGCAGCATCTGATTGCGACATCGCAAGCAGTCGAAGCCAACAGCTTTTAAAATCTGCAATGAAAGTTGAGTAGCAGCAACTTAAACAGAAACCAGGCGATTCAATGATATACGCATCTCATTGACTCTCTGGAGAGCCGCAAACGCAACAGACAATTCGTGAACTGATACGTGACTGTATCCTGTTTCGGTTGGTTTTCGTTTATAATTATGCTTCCATTTGATTGTTAATTTGATGATATAGTATTCAACACTATTTTTGTAACATTGGAATTTTGTTTTCTATTAAGTTAATTTATTTTTTAGAGTTGAGTTGAGTTGCTATAACTTGTTTTGTGTCTCAACTATTGCATTGACATATCGCGATTCGGTTTTGAACGAGATTTTTATGACGCTATTATTGATTGAGTAGTGTATATTCACATTGATGCTTGTACTGTAATTTAGAGTAGTAAATCCTGTGGATGTTGTTGGGATTTCAAAGCGCTGCGGTTGTACATTACAGCTTCGGATATCTCGTTTTGGTATGGATATATAGTTTATGTTTTGTTTGGACTGATACAGCTTGTTAGAATTTTCTGCTATATGTCTGTTAGTTTTCTTGTTGCAAATGTATTTAATTAAATTTACTTGGATTCACTTGATAAAGACCATTTGTTACTATTGCTTATTTATTTTTTTCCGCAAGTGACTTTCGCTGGAATAGTTGTCTGAAGCATTTGGCTTTGATTTTGTATATTGTATATTATGCGTTTGGATCATGTATGTGTTCCAATTTTATTCCAGGCATATTGTTTCGTCATCGCAGCTATTATATCGCGGCAGGGTGCTATCATGCTATTTTTAATTGGTTTTGATATTAGAGGATTTCAGTCTTATTTCATTAAATTACGGTTGTGGTGATCGATTTCATTACGTCCATTTTGATGGCCTGATATGGGGAGTGTTCATTGCAACTTCTCCTTTCAAAGTAGGAAATTTAATTTTTGTCTTTGTATATGCTTTAGTAAGTAGCATGTTTTAGACAATTCAAAAATCACACCTTAGTTCTTCATCAAACTTACTTTTAAAATTTTGATTAATTTTCTAATCTTAATATAATTTATTTTAAACTTATTTCTAAAATATGGTTAATTTTCTCTAAATCCTATTTCAATATATATATTTCTACTAAATTACTTTTAAGTCAAAATTACGAAAGATTAAATCCTTGAAGTCTAGCACTTCTTGAATTTTTGGACAATCATTATTGAGGTGTACACCTTAAATAATATATTGTTTGACTTTTTGTTTTTTAAAATATACTCTTTTGGACAAAGAAATATCATAGGAATCAAGCATTCTGTGTGATATTTCTGTCGTTCATCCAATCATTTTTCAAATGAAAAAGGTGTCGTCGAGATCTAGCATTTCGATAATACCCCAATTAATTGGTTGTGAGGCCTACGTCCCATTTATCAAATAATTGTCATTTCTCTTATTTTAAAAATCCAATATCGTATTCTCACCTCTCGTACCACAATCCTTTTTCATACCCTCGATTCAATTCTTCAAAATATCTTTCTCGACCGAAAGAAGAAGGTTCTTGGAATCTAGCATTCCTTGAATTTTCGAGTGAATAGCTCTCGAGGCACGCTCTTGAGTTGTTATTCACTCAACCTTTCGACTTTTTCAAACTCAAACATTTTCAAACGTATCCTAAGTCGAGTGTTCATACGCATTCGCAACCATCGACATTTCGCACACACTTCACAATTCCTCGTAGTTTCGATATTAGGGGCACCCTTAGGGACTAATATCGTTTCTCACAATCTTAACCCTTGACACGTCGTCAAGTCGGTTTCATTTTCAATCAAATCCTCGACACGTCGTCGAGCCATTTTCAAACCAACTTCCTTTGGCCTCGCATGCCATTTTTCGATTCGATCTTTTCACAAACGTTTTTTAAACTTACGAAAGAGGGATATTCCTAGAATCTAGCATTCTTTGAATATTCGAATGAGTAACTCTTGGGCGCGCCCCCGAGTTGTTATTAGTTCATTCTTTCGATTTCAAAACATCCAACTCTTATCTTCAACTTATTCAACTCAATTTCCGAAAGAACTGAGTTCTTGGGATCTCGCATTCCTTGAATTCTTGAGTGACAAGCTCTTGAGGCAGGCCCTTAGGTTGTTTGTCAGTCACTCTTTCGTCTCTCAACTCAACGTCAAACTCATTCAATCTTGTTTCTCTTCGTGGTTGTTACCACGAACTACGACTGCTCTGATTCTTCATTCTCGTCCGAATGTAAGATACGTAGGCACAAGATTGCGATAATCTTGGCGAGCTACCTCCCATCCATTTCCCCGTATCCTTTTTGTGGTTGTTACCACGAACTACGAACACTCTGATTCTTCATTCATTCTTGAATGTAAGATACGTAGGCACAAGATTGCAATGATCTTGGCGAGCCAACTTCTATCTTCCTCCATTATTCCGTCCACACTTTCCTTTATCCTTTCCCGTGGTCGAACTACGACGCTCTAATTTCTCATTCTCGTCCGAATGGGCATACGTAGGCACAAGGGCCCCAATCCTTGGCGAGCACCCTATCCTCTTACCACCCACTTTCCCCTAGCGTCTTTATCCTTTTGTCCTGCCAATTCTACCTTTGCAAATGAGAAGAAAACAAGCAAACCTAGACAACACTCTCCACAAAATACCTTAAGAGGTTCCCGTTGAGTACAAGGGACGTGAGGGGTGCTAATACCTTCCCCTCGCGTAACCGACTCCCGAACCCGGAACTTGGTTGCGACAGCCCTGTTCCTGTCCTTTCGTTTTTAGGAGGTTTTCTCAATATTTTCCTCTCCCGTTTATTCGGGATAAATAAAGTTCGGTGGCGACTCTGTCGGACCGCATTTTCGCGCCTTTCGTGCGAGGGTCGTCTCTCCGAAATGTCTCCGTGATTTTTCGAGGTGCGACAGCTGGCGACTCTGCTGGGGATGTTGCTCCATGCAAAGAGAGAGTTGAGCCTATCTTATGGTTTTGTGAGGAGTGTTGTTTTTATTTGTTTTTCTTCTTGTTTATGTATTCGTTCTCTTGTGGATTTTATTTATGCTTGTTATCTTGGTTGCCTGTTGGTTCTGGGGATGACATTATGAGTAAAGCTCTACGCCCGAGCTTTGGTAAAAGCAGAGAGAACACATAGTTTAGAATTGGTAGTCGAGTAGTGTTAGTCTCCGAGGACTCGCTCCTTGTGTGCCTAGCATGAAAGCTCCTCCAGAGGAGATCTATTCGTGGATCTTGTTGTAACACAGCTAGCCTGTTGCATGACTTGATTAATGAAGGGTCCATGATTCTGGGAACCCTTTTTAGCACCAGTTCCAATATTGGTGGTCGTGTAGTGTTAGTCTCCAAGGACTCGCTCCTTGTGTGCCTAGCATGAAGACTCCGCTCAAGAGAGACCTTATCGTCATTATCGTCGTAATACAAATAGCCTGTTACGTGATGCTAATACGGCTAGTGTCCGTGATCTTGGGAACCAAACATAGAAACCATCCCGTAAGTGGGTTTATGGGTAGAATATCTAGACCTTCCCGTATAGAGTTTTCTTGTGTCAGTTTCTTTGATCAGAAATTGTGGTTACGTATCTGTTACAGCTACCAGCTTCAGGAGTTGTTTGAACTGTGATATTATGATCATGGATCTTGTATCTTGCATTGCATTTTGCATATCATTTTCATTTCATTTCATATGTTGTGCATTTTGCATTTCCAGTCCTTCAACAGAATCTTATGTCTCCTTCCTTCCTCTCCAGTAAATCAAGTTGATTCCTCGACACCCGTACGTAACTAGAGCCAGTACAAGACAAACGATGGAGCAGATTCAGCGAGAACAAGTTGCCATTAGAAAGGAGTTGGAATCCCTCAACGGAAAGATTGATCAGATCTTCGAAGCCCTTGCCATAACCAAAAAGGGATCAAAACAGCAAGTCACTCGACGATCGCGTCAGCGAAACCAACAGAGAACATGGAAGCCTGATAGAGTATTTGATCGCCTGCCAATGACATATGCTAGTATCTTTGCTCAGTTGACGGAGAAGAAGGTTGTGGTTCCGAGAGATTTGGCTCCTCCAACTGTCATTCCTGCCGATTATAATGCAAATGCTCATAGTGAGTTTCATAAGGGCGCTCCAGGTCATACCATTGAGGACTGCAGAGCTTTTAAGCATATAGTTCAAGACATGATCGACAAGGATGCTATCAACTTTAATGGGAAGTCTCCAAATGTCATCAATGATCCGATGCCATCAGCCAACTAGTGCCAACATCAGATCAAGCAGAGTCAAGTTCATTTCTCGAAGAAGGTCGTCATGTCGCCATTTCATTTCACGCATTTCTTATTTTGTCTTTGTTTGTTTAAGTATTGTATGCTTTGAACAATTGCCATTCGTATTTGGTTTTCATTAATGTATCGTTTATGCATGTTTCGAATTAGTTATGTTGTATTCACTCATTTTTCACTTATCACCGACACATTTTATTCACTCCACTATATCCACTGTTGTTTAGCATGATTTGAGGGGGAATGATGAAAACAAGATACCCATAATTGCAAACCGTATGCTTTCAGATCGAATCTCGTCAATGATGTACAGGCATTGCTTCAATTCCCATAAATACCGGAGATATAAGGAGTTAATCCCTAGTAAACCACTTCGAGCCTAGAAGTAGCAGTTTCCTTCGGATATTCAAACCTTTTACACTCAACCTAGGGCAGGGTAGTGTTCAGTTAATCTAATCCCACATTCGAATCAACAGAGCAAAATCCAAAGACGGTTGTTCATCAAAGATCCATGACATGGCAGTCACAATCTTCCAACAAAATCAAAAAAATTAAAAGCCTGCTAAGTCAGACACCTTAGAGAGGACTTAGGCACAAAAAAAAATCAAGGCAATCCTGATGGATCTGATAAGAAAAATAAATCCATGCAAAAGTTAGGGATCAACAAAAAGCAAAAGAGGACCCCATAATCCTCAACAAAAAAAACACAATAAGATTCAGTGGTCACCCAAATCAGAGGGTCGCTGACATCCATCAAAATAAGGTGACTACCGCGTCGAGCAAACCTTGAATCATCAAGCTTACACTATCAAGACAAGTGCAGAATTAACTGAGCGTAGGACTAGAGATCATTAAGAAGAAGGGGTGGGTACAAATCATACTTTGAGCCTAATACCTTTGTTTCATAAACCGTGAACCAGACCATGTTACAACCCTCGAAAGACCTAATTGAGGCGAGGTTTATTCTGAAAGCATAACATCGCAAGGTTGCGTAACCTGACTTCTCACATGATTGCTAATTATCAGCATTGGTGTCATTATTCTTGCAACATCTTTTGACACCAATCAAAATTAGCACTACGTTTGGGCTAACGGTCCATTCGTCTCACTATCACGACACTTCAAATAAATGACATTTTTTTCAAAAACATGCATTGAACTTTGCATTAATATTACCATTTGTGAATGTACAATTTTAATTGCAAATCAGTGCTAGGTATTCAAAGACACTTCAGCAAGGGGCAATCAAGGAAGAACTTGACTTCCAGTGGCTGATACGAAGCAAGACTACTTCAAAACCCGCAGGCTGGGGCAAATCATTCAATAGCTCAAGCAGGGGCAAGTCATCCAAGTTCAACGTCAACTTCAAAACAGGTTAATCTGGGGCAGACCATTACCATGTTCAGACTGGGGCAAGTCTAGATTATCCTAATTATCAAGCAGAGTGGCAACCTTCTCTGGAGCAAGTTCATAACAAATCATCAAGTACCCAGCCTTGGGGCATCCAGAGCATCATCTTCTGCTCCAATCATGGCGTCTTCAGCGAACTGCTTGTCGAGGCAGTCAATTCCTCCCACTACCCGAAGTCCAATTCATATTGGCAACTACCAAAGACCACCAAGTTGGCGTCTCCACCTGCATTTCCAATTACTCGTCTGCATCATGTGCATCATACGCATTGCATTCCCCTCATAAGCATTCTGCATCATATGCATACCAATCATATCATACTTCCCTAGCTCTTGCATCTCCGCGCGTCAGCATTTGCATTTGCACTTCCATTCGTTATGAAACATCATTATCATTCAGCATCCGCATATGCAAGTCAAGGTCCAGGATCAATTTCGAAGATTTCCAAGACTATCATCAACCTAGTCAGGGGTATACCATTCAAGACCATGGCCGTTCCCCACAAAGTTGTTCAACCGTTTGTTGGGCAAATTTAAGAAGTTCAGTGCAAGATTCAGCCCAGACAGGGGCATCATCAGCAAAGCCATGAGCGTTCCTCATGAAGTTGTTCAACCTTTTATTGACCAAAACAAGACATCAAGACAAATTCAGCCCAGACAGAGGCATCCTCTTGTTCAATTCATGGGCGTAACCATGAAATCATTTCAACAAAATTATAATCTCCAAGCAAGACGGTGGGCGTACCCCGTTGACTCATTTCAATCCAATCTTCCTCTCAAGTGTTCCCCAATGAGTTATACCCAGCAAGCGTGACTGTTGTCAATTGCCTCACTATGATCCTTTTGGGTGGTAGTGGTCGGTATTTGTGTTTCGCTTCGTCATCCTTTTGGTGGGGGGTCTATCATAGTCATTAATGATAGATTGTGCGATAGTTTGTTTGTGTTTCGCTCTGTCATCCTTTTGGTGGGGGGTCTATCATAGTCATTAATGATAGATTGTGCGAATGTTTGTTTGTGTTTCGCTCTGTCATCCTTTTGGTGGGGGGTCTATCATAGTCATTAATGATAGATTGTGCGATAGTTTGTTTGTGTTCGCTCCGTCATCCTTTTGGTGGGGGGTCTATCATAGTCATTAATGATAGATTGTGCGATAGTTTATTTGTGTTTCGCTCCGTCATCCTTTTGGTGGGGGGTCTATCATAGTCATTAATGATAGATTGTGCGATATTGTTTTGTGTGAGTTTCGCTCCGTCATCCTTTTGGTGGGGGTCTATCATAGTCATTAATGATAGATTGTGCGATAGTTTGTTTGTGTTTCGCTCCGTCATCCTTTTGGTGGGGGGTCTATCATAGTCATTAATGATAGATTGTGTGATAGTCTATTTGTGTTTCGCTCCATCATCCTTTTGGTGGGGGGTCTATCATAGTCATTAATGATAGATTGCGCGATAGTTTATTTGTGTTTCGCTCCGTCATACTTTTGGTGGGGGGTCTATCATAGTCATTAATGATAGATTGTGCGATCGTGTATTTGTATTTCGCTCCATCATCCTTTTGGTGGGGGGTCTATCATAGTCATTAATGATAGATTGTGCGATAGTTTATTTGTGTTTCGCTCCATCATCCTTTTGGTGGGGGGTCTATCATAGCCATTAAAGATAGATTGTGCGATATTGTTTTGTGTGTGTTTCGCTCCGTCATCCTTTTGGTGGGGGGTCTATCATAGTCATTAATGATAGATTGTGCGATAGTTTGTTCGTGTTTCGCTCCGTCATCCTTTTGGTGAGGGGTCTATCATAGTCATTAATGATAGATTGTGCGATAGTTTATTTGTGTTTCGCTCCGTCATCCTTTTGGTGGGGGGTCTATCATAGTCATTAATGATAGATTGTGCGATAGTTTATTTGTGTTTCGCTCCGTCATCCTTTTGGTGAGGGGTCTATCATAGTCATTAATGATAGATTGTGCGATAGTTTATTTGTGTTTCGCTCCGTCATCCTTTTGGTGAGGGGTCTATCATAGTCATTAATGATAGATTGTGCGATAGTTTATTTGTGTTTCGCTCCGTCATCCTTTTGGTGGGGGGTCTATCATAGTCATTAATGATAGATTGTGCGATCGTGTATTTGTATTTCGCTCCGTCATCCTTTTGGTGGGGGGTCTATCATAGTCATTAATGATAGATTGTGCGATAGTTTATTTGTGTTTCGCTCCGTCATCCTTTTGGTGGGGGGACTATCATAGCCATTAATGGTAGATTGTGCGATATTGTTTTGTGTGAGTTTCGCTCCGTCATCCTTTTGGTGGGGGGTCTATCATAGTCATTAATGATAGATTGTGCGATAGTTTGTTTGTGTTTCGCTCCGTCATCCTTTTGGTGGGGGGTCTATCATAGTCATTAATGATAGATTGTGCGATAGGTTGTTTGTGTTTCGCTCTGTCATCCTTTTGGTGAGGGGTCTATCATAGTCATTAATGATAGATTGTGCGATAGTATATTTGTGTTTCGCTCCGTCATCCTTTTGGTGGGGGGTCTATCAGAGTCATTAATGATAGATTGTGCGATAGTTTGTTTGTGTTCGCTCCTTCATCCTTTTGGTGGGGGGTCTATCATAGTCATTAATGATAGATTGTGCGATATTTTATTTGTGTTTCGCTCCGTCATCCTTTTGGTGGGGGGTCTATCATAGTCATTAATGATAGATTGTGCGATATTGTTTTGTGTGAGTTTCGCTCCGTCATCCTTTTGGTGGGGGGTCTATCATAGTCATTAATTATAGATTGTGCGATAGTTTGTTTGTGTTTCGCTCCGTCATCCTTTTGGTGGGGGGTCTATCATAGTCATTAATGATAGATTGTGTGATAGTCTATTTGTGTTTCGCTCCATCATCCTTTTGGTGGGGGGTCTATCATAGTCATTAATGATAGATTGCGCGATAGTTTATTTGTGTTTCGCTCCGTCATCCTTTTGGTGGGGGGTCTATCATAGTCATTAATGATAGATTGTGCGATAGTTTATTTGTATTTCGCTCCGTCATCCTTTTGGTGGGGGGTCTATCATAGCCATTAATGGTAGATTGTGCGATATTGTTTTGTGTGAGTTTCGCTCCGTCATCCTTTTGGTGGGGGGTCTATCATAGTCATTAATGATAGATTGTGCGATAGTTTGTTTGTGTTTCGCTCCGTCATCCTTTTGGTGAGGGGTCTATCATAGTCATTAATGATAGATTGTGCGATAGTATATTTGTGTTTCGCTCCGTCATCCTTTTGGTGGGGGGTCTATCAGAGTCATTAATGATAGATTGTGCGATAGTTTATTTGTGTTTCGCTCCGTCATCCTTTTGGTGAGGGGTCTATCATAGTCATTAATGATAGATTGTGCGATAGTTTATTTGTGTTTCGCTCTGTCATCCTTTTGGTGTGGGGTCTATCATAGTCATTACTGATAGATTGTGCCATAGTTTATTTGTGTTTCGCTCCGTCATCCTTTTGGTGGGGGGTCTATCATAGTCATTAATGATAGATTGTGCGATCGTGTATTTGTATTTCGCTCCGTCATCCTTTTGGTGGGGGGTCTATCATAGTCATTAATGATAGATTGTGCGATAGTTTATTTGTGTTTCGCTCCGTCATCCTTTTGGTGGGGGGTCTATCATAGCCATTAAAGATAGATTGTGCGATATTGGTTTGTGTGAGTTTCGCTCCGTCATCCTTTTGGTGGGGGGTCTATCATAGTCATTAATGATTGATTGTGCGATAGTTTATTTGTGCTTCGCTCTGTCATCCTTTTGGTGAGGGGTCTATCATAGTCATTAATGATAGATTGTGCGATAGTTTATTTGTGTTTCGCTCCGTCATCCTTTTGGTGAGGGGTCTATCATAGTCATTAATGATAGATTGTGCGATAGTTTATTTGTGTTTCGCTCCGTCATCCTTTTGGTGGGGATTCTATCATAGTCATTAATGATAGATTGTGCGATCGTGTATTTGTATTTCGCTCTGTCATCCTTTTGGTGGGGGTCTATCATAGTCATTAATGATAGATTGTGCGATAGTTTAATTGTGTTTCGCTCCGTCGTCCTTTTGGTGGGGGTCTATCATAGCCATTAATGATAGATTGTGCGATATTGTTTTGTGTGAGTTTCGCTCCGTCATCCTTTTGGTGGGGGGTCTATCATAGTCATTAATGATAGATTGTGATATAGTTTGTTTATGTTTCGCTCCGTCATCCTTTTGGTGAGGGGTCTATCATAGTCATTAATGATAGATTGTGCGATAGTTTATTTGTGTTTCGCTCCGTCATCCTTTTGGTGGGGGGGTCTATCATAGTCATTAATGATAGATTGTGCGATAGTTTATTTGTGTTTCGCTCCGTCATCCTTTTGGTGAGGGGTCTATCATAGTCATTAATGATAGATTGTGCGATAGTTTATTTGTGTTTCGCTCCGTCATCCTTTTGGTGAGGGGTCTATCATAGTCATTAATGATAGATTGTGCGATAGTTTATTTGTGTTTCGCTCCGTCATCCTTTTGGTGGGGGGTCTATCATAGTCATTAATGATAGATTGTGCGATCGTGTATTTGTATTTCGCTCCGTCATCCTTTTGGTGGGGGGTCTATCATAATCGTTAATGATAGATTGTGCGATAGTTTATTTGTGTTTCGCTCCGTCATCCTTTTGGTGGGGGGACTATCATAGCCATTAATGGTAGATTGTGCGATATTGTTTTGTGTGAGTTTCGCTCCGTCATCCTTTTGGTGGGGGGTCTATAATAGTCATTAATGATATATTGTGCGATAGTTTGTTTGTGTTTCGCTCCGTCATCCTTTTGGTTGGGGGTCTATCATAGTCATTAATGATAGATTGTGCGATAGTTTGTTTGTGTTTCGCTCCGTCATCCTTTTGGTGAGGGGTCTATCATAGTCATTAATGATAGATTGTGCGATAGTATATTTGTGTTTTGCTCCGTCATCCTTTTGGTGGGGGGTCTATCAGAGTCATTAATGATAGATTGCGCGATAGTTTATTTGTGTTTCGCTCCGTCATCCTTTTGGTGAGGGGTCTATCATAGTCATTAATGATAGATTGTGCGATAGTTTATTTGTGTTTCGCTCCGTCATCCTTTTGGTGAGGGGTCTATCATAGTCATTACTGATAGATTGTGCGATAGTTTATTTGTGTTTCGCTCCGTCATCCTTTTGGTGGGGGGTCTATCATAGTCATTAATGATAGATTGTGCGATCGTGTATTTGTATTTCGCTCCGTCATCCTTTTGGTGGGGAGTCTATCATAGTTATTAATGATAGATTGTGCGATAGTTTATTTGTGCTTCGCTCCGTCATCCTTTTGGTGAGGGGTCTATCATAGTCATTAATGATAGATTGTGCGATAGTTTATTTGTGTTTCGCTCCGTCATCCTTTTGGTGAGGGGTCTATCATAGTCATTAATGATAGATTGTGCGATAGTTTAATTGTGTTTCGCTCCGTCATCCTTTTGGTGGGGGTCTATCATAGCCATTAATGATAGATTGTGCGATATTGTTTTGTGTGAGTTTCGCTCTGTCATCCTTTTGGTGGGGGGTCTATCATAGTCATTAATGATAGATTGTGATATAGTTTGTTTGTGTTTCGCTCCGTCATCCTTTTGGTGAGGGGTCTATCATAGTCATTAATGATAGATTGTGCGATAGTTTATTTGTGTTTCGCTCCGTCATCCTTTTGGTGGGGGGGTCTATCATAGTCATTAATGATAGATTGTGCGATAGTTTATTTGTGTTTCGCTCCGTCATCCTTTTGGTGAGGGGTCTATCATAGTCATTAATGATAGATTGTGCGATAGTTTATTTGTGTTTCGCTCCGTCATCCTTTTGGTGAGGGGTCTATCATAGTCATTAATGATAGATTGTGCGATAGTTTATTTGTGTTTCGCTCCGTCATCCTTTTGGTGGGGGGTCTATCATAGTCATTAATGATAGATTGTGCGATCGTGTATTTGTATTTCGCTCCGTCATCCTTTTGGTGGGGGGTCTATCATAATCGTTAATGATAGATTGTGCGATAGTTTATTTGTGTTTCGCTCCGTCATCCTTTTGGTGGGGGGACTATCATAGCCATTAATGGTAGATTGTGCGATATTGTTTTGTGTGAGTTTCGCTCCGTCATCCTTTTGGTGGGGGGGTCTATAATAGTCATTAATGATATATTGTACGATAGTTTGTTTGTGTTTCGCTCCGTCATCCTTTTGGTTGGGGGTCTATCATAGTCATTAATGATAGATTGTGCGATAGTTTGTTTGTGTTTCGCTCCGTCATCCTTTTGGTGAGGGGTCTATCATAGTCATTAATGATAGATTGTGCGATAGTATATTTGTGTTTTGCTCCGTCATCCTTTTGGTGGGGGGTCTATCAGAGTCATTAATGATAGATTGCGCGGTAGTTTATTTGTGTTTCGCTCCGTCATCCTTTTGGTGAGGGGTCTATCATAGTCATTAATGATAGATTGTGCGATAGTTTATTTGTGTTTCGCTCCGTCATCCTTTTGGTGAGGGGTCTATCATAGTCATTACTGATAGATTGTGCGATAGTTTATTTGTGTTTCGCTCCGTCATCCTTTTGGTGGGGGGTCTATCATAGTCATTAATGATAGATTGTGCGATCGTGTATTTGTATTTCGCTCCATCATCCTTTTGGTGGGGAGTCTATCATAGTTATTAATGATAGATTGTGCGATAGTTTATTTGTGTTTCGCTCCGTCATCCTTTTGGTGGGGGGTCTATCATAGCCATTAAAGATAGATTGTGCGATATTGGTTTGTGTGAGTTTCGCTCCGTCATCCTTTTGGTGGGGGGGTCTATCATAGTCATTAATGATAGATTGTGCGATAGTTTATTTGTGCTTCGCTCCGTCATCCTTTTGGTGAGGGGTCTATCATAGTCATTAATGATAGATTGTGCGATAGTTTATTTGTGTTTTGCTCCGTCATCCTTTTGGTGAGGGGTCTATCATAGTCATTAATGATAGATTGTGCGATATTTTATTTGTGTTTCGCTCCGTCATCCTTTTGGTGGGGGTTCTATCATAGTCATTAATGATAGATTGTGCGATCGTGTATTTGTATTTCGCTCCGTCATCCTTTTGGTGGGGGGTCTATCATAGTCATTAATGATAGATTGTGCGATAGTTTAATTGTGTTTCGCTCCGTCATCCTTTTGGTGGGGGTCTATCATAGCCATTAATGATAGATTGTGCGATATTGTTTTGTGTGAGTTTCGCTCCGTCATCCTTTTGGTGGGGGGTCTATCATAGTCATTAATGATAGATTGTGATATAGTTTGTTTGTGTTTTGCTCCGTCATCCTTTTGGTGAGGGGTCTATCATAGTCATTAATGATAGATTGTGCGATAGTTTATTTGTGTTTCGCTCCGTCATCCTTTTGGTGGGGGGGTCTATCATAGTCATTAATGATAGATTGTGCGATAGTTTATTTGTGTTTCGCTCCGTCATCCTTTTGGTGAGGGGTCTATCATAGTCATTAATGATAGATTGTGCGATAGTTTATTTGTGTTTCGCTCCGTCATCCTTTTGGTGAGGGGTCTATCATAGTCATTAATGATAGATTGTGCGATAGTTTATTTGTGTTTCGCTCCGTCATCCTTTTGGTGGGGGGTCTATCATAGTCATTAATAATAGATTGTGCGATCGTGTATTTGTATTTCGCTCCGTCATCCTTTTTGTGGGGGGTCTATCATAGTCGTTAATGATAGATTGTGCGATAGTTTATTTGTGTTTCGCTCCGTCATCCTTTTGGTGGGGGGACTATCATAGCCATTAATGGTAGATTGTGCGATATTGTTTTGTGTGAGTTTCGCTCCGTCATCCTTTTGGTGGGGGGTCTATAATAGTCATTAATGATAGATTGTGCGATAGTTTGTTTGTGTTTCGCTCCGTCATCCTTTTGGTTGGGGGTCTATCATAGTCATTAATGATAGATTGTGCGATAGTTTGTTTGTGTTTCGCTCCGTCATCCTTTAGGTGAGGGGTCTATCATAGTCATTAATGATAGATTGTGTGATAGTATATTTGTGTTTCGCTCCGTCATCCTTTTGGTGGGGGGTCTATCAGAGTCATTAATGATAGATTGCGCGATAGTTTATTTGTGTTTCGCTCCGTCATCCTTTTGGTGAGGGGTCTATCATAGTCATTAATGATAGATTGTGCGATAGTTTATTTGTGTTTCGCTCCGTCATCCTTTTGGTGAGGGGTCTATCATAGTCATTACTGATAGATTGTGCGATAGTTTATTTGTGTTTCGCTCCGTCATCCTTTTGGTGGGGGGTCTATCATAGTCATTAATGATAGATTGTGCGATCGTGTATTTGTATTTCGCTCCGTCATCCTTTTGGTGGGGAGTCTATCATAGTCATTAATGATAGATTGTGCGATAGTTTATTTGTGTTTCGCTCCGTCATCCTTTTGGTGGGGGGTCTATCATAGCCATTAAAGATAGATTGTGCGACATTGGTTTGTGTGAGTTTTGCTCCGTCATCCTTTTGGTGGGGGGTCTATCATAGTCATTAATGATAGATTGTGTGATAGTTTATTTGTGCTTCGCTCCGTCATCCTTTTGGTGAGGGGTCTATCATAGTCATTAATGATAGATTGTGCGATAGTTTATTTGTGTTTCGCTCCGTCATCCTTTTGGTGAGGGGTCTATCATAGTCATTAATGATAGATTGTGCGATATTTTATTTGTGTTTCGCTCCGTCATCCTTTTGGTGGGGGTTCTATCATAGTCATTAATGATAGATTGTGCGATCGTGTATTTGTATTTCGCTCCGTCATCCTTTTGGTGGGGGGTCTATCATAGTCATTAATGATAGATTGTGCGATAGTTTATTTGTGTTTCGCTCCGTCATCCTTTTGGTGGGGGTCTATCATAGCCATTAATGATAGATTGTGCGATATTGTTTTGTGTGAGTTTCGCTCCGTCATCCTTTTGGTGGGGGGTCTATCATAGTCATTAATGATAGATTGTGATATAGTTTGTTTGTGTTTCGCTCCGTCATCCTTTTGGTGAGGGGTCTATCATAGTCATTAATGATAGATTGTGCGATAGTTTATTTGTGTTTCGCTCCGTCATCCTTTTGGTGAGGGGTCTATCATAGTCATTAATGATAGATTGTGCGATAGTTTATTTGTGTTTCCCTCCGTCATCCTTTTGGTGGGGGGTCTATCATAGTCATGAATGATAGATTGTGTGATCGTGTATTTGTATTTCGCTCTGTCATCCTTTTGGTGGGGGGGTCTATCATAGTCATTAATGATAGATTGTGCGATAGTTTATTTGTGTTTCGCTCCGTCATCCTTTTGGTGGGGGGTCTATCATAGCCATTAATGATAGATTGTGCGATATTGTTTTGTGTGAGTTTCGCTCTGTCATCCTTTTGGTGGGGGGTCTATCATAGTCATTAATGATAGATTGTGCGTTAGTTTGTTTGTGTTTCGCTCCGTCATCCTTTTGGTGGGGGGTCTATCATAGTCATTAATGATAGATTGTACGATAGTTTATTTGTGTTTCGCTCCGTCATCCTTTTGGTGGGGGGTCTATCATAGTCATTAATGATAGATTGTGCGATCGTGTATTTGTATTTCGCTCCGTCATCCTTTTGGTGGGGGGTCTATCATAGTCATTAATGATAGATTGTGCGATAGTTTATTTGTGTTTCGCTCCGTCATCCTTTTGGTGGGGGGTCTATCATAGCCATTAAAGATAGATTGTGTGATATTGTTTTGTGTGAGTTTCGCTCCGTCATCCTTTTGGTGGGGGGTCTACCAGAGTCATTAATGATAGATTGCGTGATAGTTTATTTGTGTTTCGCTCCGTCATCCTTTTGGTGAGGGGTCTATCATAGTCATTAATGATAGATTGTGCGATAGTTTATTTGTGTTTCGCTCCGTCATCCTTTTGGTGAGGGGTCTATCATAGTCATTAATGATAGATTGTGCGATAGTTTATTTGTGTTTCGCTCCGTCATCCTTTTGGTGGGGGGTCTATCATAGTCATTAATGATAGATTATGCGATCGTGTATTTGTATTTCGCTCGGTCATCCTTTTGGTGGGGGGTCTATCATAGTCATTAATGATAGATTGTGCGATAGTTTATTTGTGTTTCGCTCCGTCATCCTTTTGGTTGGGGGACTATCATAGCCATTAATGGTAGATTGTGCGATATTGTTTTGTGTGAGTTTCGCTCCGTCATCCTTTTTGTGGGGGGTCTATCATAGTCATTAATGATAGATTGTGCGATAGTTTGTTTGTGTTTCGCTCCGTCATCCTTTTGGTTGGGGGTCTATCATAGTCATTAATGATAGATTGTGCGATAGTTTGTTTGTGTTTCGCTCCGTCATCCTTTTGGTGGGGGGTCTATCAGAGTCATTAATGATAGATTGCGCGATAGTTTATTTTTGTTTCGCTCCGTCATCCTTTTGGTGAGGGGTCTATCATAGTCATTAATGATAGATTGTGCGATAGTTTATTTGTGTTTCACTCCGTCATCCTTTTGGTGAGGGGTCTATCATAGTCATTACTGATAGATTGTGCGATAGTTTATTTGTGTTTCGCTCCGTCATCCTTTTGGTGGGGGGTCTATCATAGTCATTAATGATAGATTGTGCGATCGTGTATTTGTATTTCGCTCCGTCATCCTTTTGGTGGGGAGTCTATCATAGTCATTAATGATAGATTGTGCGATAGTTTATTTGTGTTTCGCTCCGTCATCCTTTTGGTGGGGGGTCTATCATAGCCATTAAAGATAGACTGTGCGATATTGGTTTGTGTGAGTTTCGCTCCGTCATCCTTTTGGTGGGGGGTCTATCATAGTCATTAATGATAGATTGTGCGATAGTTTATTTGTGCTTCGCTCCGTCATCCTTTTGGTGAGGGGTCTATCATAGTCATTAATGATAGATTGTGCGATAGTTTATTTGTGTTTCGCTCCGTCATCCTTTTGGTGAGGGGTCTATCATAGTCATTAATGATAGATTGTGCGATATTTTATTTGTGTTTCGCTCCGTCATCCTTTTGGTGGGGGTTCTATCATAGTCATTAATGATAGATTGTGCGATCGTGTATTTGTATTTCGCTCCGTTATCCTTTTGGTGGGGGGTCTATCATAGTCATTAATGATAGATTGTGCGATAGTTTATTTGTGTTTCGCTCCGTCATCCTTTTGGTGGGGGTCTATCATAGCCATTAATGATAGATTGTGCGATATTGTTTTGTGTGAGTTTCGCTCCGTCATCCTTTTGGTGGGGGGTCTATCATAGTCATTAATGATAGATTGTGATATAGTTTGTTTGTGTTTCGCTCCGCATTCCTTTTGGTGAGGGGTCTATCATAGTCATTAATGATAGATTGTGCGACAGTTTATTTGTGTTTCGCTCCGTCATCCTTTTGGTGAGGGGTCTATCATAGTCATTAATGATAGATTGTGCGATAGTTTATTTGTGTTTCCCTCCGTCATCCTTTTGGTGGGGGGTCTATCATAGTCATGAATGATAGATTGTGTGATCGTGTATTTGTATTTCGCTCTGTCATCCTTTTGGTGGGGGGTCTATCATAGTCATTAATGATAGATTGTGCGATAGTTTATTTGTGTTTCGCTCCGTCATCCTTTTTGTGGGGGGTCTATCATAGCCATTAATGATAGATTGTGCGATATTGTTTTGTGTGAGTTTCGCTCTGTCATCCTTTTGGTGGGGGGTCTATCATAGTCATTAATGATAGATTGTGCGTTAGTTTGTTTGTGTTTCGCTTCGTCATCCTTTTGGTGGGGGGTCTATCATAGTCATTAATGATAGATTGTACGATAGTTTATTTGTGTTTCGCTCCGTCATCCTTTTGGTGGGGGGTCTATCATAGTCATTAATGATAGATTGTGCGATCGTGTATTTGTATTTCGCTCCGTCATCCTTTTGGTGGAGGGTCTATCATAGTCATTAATGATAGATTGTGCGATAGTTTATTTGTGTTTCGCTCCGTCATCCTTTTGGTGGGGGGTCTATCATAGCCATTAAAGATAGATTGTATGATATTGTTTTGTGTGAGTTTCGCTCCGTCATCCTTTTGGTGGGGGGTCTACCAGAGTCATTAATGATAGATTGCGTGATAGTTTATTTGTGTTTCGCTCCGTCATCCTTTTGGTGAGGGGTCTATCATAGTCATTAATGATAGATTGTGCGATAGTTTATTTGTGTTTCGCTCCGTCATCCTTTTGGTGAGGGGTCTATCATAGTCATTAATGATAGATTGTGCGATAGTTTATTTGTGTTTCGCTCCGTCATCCTTTTGGTGGGGGGTCTATCATAGTCATTAATGATAGATTATGCGATCGTGTATTTGTATTTCGCTCCGTCATCCTTTTGGTGGGGGGTCTATCATAGTCATTAATGATAGATTGTGCGATAGTTTATTTGTGTTTCGCTCCGTCATCCTTTTGGTGGGGGGTCTATCATAGCCATTAAAGATAGATTGTGCGATATTGTTTTGTGTGAGTTTCGCTCTGTCATCCTTTTGGTGGGGGGTCTATCATAGTCATTAATGATAGATTGTGCGATAGTTTATTTGTGCTTCGCTCCGTCATCCTTTTGGTGAGGGGTCTATCATAGTCATTAATGATAGATTGTGCGATAGTTTATTTGTGTTTCGCTCCGTCATCCTTTTGGTGAGGGGTCTATCATAGTCATTAATGATAGATTGTGCGATAGTTTATTTGTGTTTCGCTCCGTCATCCTTTTGGTGGGGGGTCTATCATAGTCATTAATGATAGATTGTGCGATCGTGTATTTGTATTTCGCTCCGTCATCCTTTTGGTGGGGGGTCTATCATAGTCATTAATGATAGATTGTGCGATAGTTTATTTGTGTTTCGCTCCGTCATCCTTTTGGTGGGGGTCTATCATAGCCATTAATGATAGATTGTGCGATATTCTTTTGTGTGAGTTTCGCTCCGTCATCCTTTTGGTGGGGGGTCTATCATAGTCATTAATGATAGATTGTGATATAGTTTGTTTGTGTTTCGCTCCGTGATCCTTTTGGTGAGGGGTCTATCATAGTCATTAATGATAGATTGTGTGATAGTTTATTTGTGTTTCGCTCCGTCATCCTTTTGGTGAGGGGTCTATCATAGTCATTAATGATAAATTGTGCGATAGTTTATTTGTGTTTCGCTCCGTCATCCTTTTGGTGGGGGGTCTATCATAGTCATTAATGATAGATTATGCGATCGTGTATTTGTATTTCGCTCCGTCATCCTTTTGGTGGGGGGTCTATCATAGTCATTAATGATAGATTGTGCGATAGTTTATTTGTGTTTCGCTCCGTCATCCTTTTGGTGGGGGGTCTATCATAGCCATTAAAGATAGATTGTGCGATATTGTTTTGTGTGAGTTTCGCTCCGTCATCCTTTTGGTGGGGGGTCTATCATAGTCATTAATGATAGATTGTGCGATAGTTTATTTGTGCTTCGCTCCGTCATCCTTTTGGTGAGGGGTCTATCATAGTCATTAATGATAGATTGTGCGATAGTTTATTTGTGTTTCGCTCCGTCATCCTTTTGGTGGGGGGTCTATCATAGTCATTAATGATATATTGTGCGATAGTTTATTTGTGTTTCGCTCCGTCATCCTTTTGGTGGGGGGTCTATCATAGTCATTAATGATAGATTATGCGATCGTGTATTTGTATTTCGCTCCGTCATCCTTTTGGTGGGGGGTCTATCATAGTCATTAATGATAGATTGTGCGATAGTTTATTTGTGTTTCGCTCCGTCATCCTTTTGGTGGGGGGTCTATCATAGCCATTAAAGATAGATTCTGTGATATTGTTTTGTGTGAGTTTCGCTCTGTCATCCTTTTGGTGGGGGGTCTATCATAGTCATTAATGATAGATTGTGCAAAAGTTTATTTGTGCTTCGCTCCGTCATCCTTTTGGTGAGGGGTCTATCATAGTCATTAATGATAGATTGTGCGATAGTTTATTTGTGTTTCGCTCCGTCATCCTTTTGGTGAGGGGTCTATCATAGTCATTAATGATAGATTGTGCGATAGTTTATTTGTGTTTCGCTCCGTCATCCTTTTGGTGGGGGGTCTATCATAGTCATTAATGATAGATTGTGCGATCGTGTATTTGTATTTCGCTCCGTCATCCTTTTGGTGGGGGGTCTATCATAGTCATTAATGATAGATTGTGCGATAGTTTATTTGTGTTTCGCTCCGTCATCCTTTTGGTGGGGGTCTATCATAGCCATTAATGATAGATTGTGCGATAGTTTATTTGTGTTTCGCTCCGTCATCCTTTTGGTGGGGGGTCTATCATAGTCATTAATGATAGATTATGCGATCGTGTATTTGTATTTCGCTCCGTCATCCTTTTGGTGGGGGGTCTATCATAGTCATAAATGATAGATTGTGCGATAGTTTATTTGTGTTTCGCTCCGTCATCCTTTTGGTGGGGGGTCTATCATAGCCATTAAAGATAGATTGTGCGATATTGTTTTGTGTGAGTTTCGCTCCGTCATCCTTTTGGTGGGGGGTCTATCATAGTCATTAATGATAGATTGTGCGATAGTTTATTTGTGCTTCGCTCCGTCATCCTTTTAGTGAGGGGTCTATCATAGTCATTAATGATAGATTGTGCGATAGTTTATTTGTGTTTCGCTCCGTCATCCTTTTGGTGAGGGGTCTATCATAGTCATTAATGATAGATTGTGCGATAGTTTATTTGTGTTTCGCTCCGTCATCCTTTTGGTGGGGGGTCTATCATAGTCATTAATGATAGATTGTGCGATCGTGTATTTGTATTTCGCTCCGTCATCCTTTTGGTGGGGGGTCTATCATAGTCATTAATGATAGATTGTGCGATAGTTTATTTGTGTTTCGCTCCGTCATCCTTTTAGTGGGGGTCTATCATAGCCATTAATGATAGATTGTGCGATATTGTTTTGTGTGAGTTTCGCTCCGTCATCCTTTTGGTGGGGGGTCTATCATAGTCATTAATGATAGATTGTGATATAGTTTGTTTGTGTTTCGCTCCGTCATCCTTTTGGTGAGGGGTCTATCATAGTCATTAATGATAGATTGTGCGATAGTTTATTTGTGTTTCGCTCATGTCATCCTTTTGGTGAGGGGTCTATCAAAGTCATTAATGATAGATTGTGCGATAGTTTATTTGTGTTTCGCTCCGTCATCCTTTTGGTGGGGGGTCTATCATAGTCATGAATGATAGATTGTGCGATCGTGTATTTGTATTTCGCTCTGTCATCCTTTTGGTGGGGGGTCTATCATAGTCATTAATGATAGATTGTGCGATAGTTTATTTGTGTTTCGCTCCGTCATCCTTTTAGTGGGGGGTCTATCATAGCCATTAATGATAGATTGTGCGATATTGTTTTGTGTGAGTTTCGCTCTGTCATCCTTTTGGTGGGGGGTCTATCATAGTCATTAATGATAGATTGTGCGATAGTTTGTTTGTGTTTCGCTCCGTCATCCTTTTGGTGGGGGGTCTATCATAGTCATTAATAATAGATTGTACGATAGTTTATTTGTGTTTCGCTCCGTCATCCATTTGGTGGGGGGTCTATCATAGTCATTAATGATAGATTGTGCGATCGTGTATTTGTATTTCGCTCCGTCATCCTTTTGGTGGGGGGTATATCATAGTCATTAATGATAGATTGTGCGATAGTTTATTTGTGTTTCGCTCCGTCATCCTTTTGGTGGGGGGTCTATCATAGCCATTAAAGATAGATTGTGTGATATTGTTTTGTGTGAGTTTCGCTCCGTCATCCTTTTGGTGAGGGGTCTACCAGAGTCATTAATGATGGATTGCGTGATAGTTTATTTGTGTTTCGCTCCGTCATCCTTTTGGTGAGGGGTCTATCATAGTCATTAATGATAGATTGTGCGATAGTTTATTTGTGTTTCGCTCCGTCATCCTTTTGGTGAGGGGTCTATCATAGTCATTAATGATAGATTGTGCGATAGTTTATTTGTGTTTCGCTCCGTCATCCTTTTGGTGGGGGGTCTATCATAGTCATTAATGATAGATTATGCGATCGTGTATTTGTATTTCGCTCCGTGATCCTTTTGGTGGGGGGTCTATCATAGTCATTAATGATAGATTGTGCGATAGTTTATTTGTGTTTCGCTCCGTCATCCTTTTGGTGGGGGGTCTATCATAGCCATTAAAGATAGATTGTGCGATATTGTTTTGTGTGAGTTTCGCTCCATCATCCTTTTGGTGGGGGGTCTATCATAGTCATTAATGATAGATTGTGCGATAGTTTATTTGTGCTTCGCTCCGTCATCCTTTTGGTGAGGGGTCTATCATAGTCATTAATGATAGATTGTGCGATAGTTTATTTGTGTTTCGCTCCGTCATCCTTTTGGTGAGGGGTCTATCATAGTCATTAATGATAGATTGTGCGATAGTTTATTTGTGTTTCGCTCCGTCATCCTTTTGGTGGGGGGTCTATCATAGTCATTAATGATAGATTGTGCGATCGTGTATTTGTATTTCGCTCCGTCATCCTTTTGGTGGGGGGTCTATCATAGTCATTAATGATAGATTGTGCGATAGTTTATTTGTGTTTCGCTCCGTCATCCTTTTGGTGGGGGGTCTATCATAGCCATTAAAGATAGATTGTGCGATATTGTTTTGTGTAAGTTTCGCTCCATCATCCTTTTGGTGGGGGGTCTATCATAGTCATTAATGATAGATTGTGCGATAGTTTATTTGTGCTTCGCTCCGTCATCCTTTTGGTGAGGGGTCTATCATAGTCATTAATGATAGATTGTGCGATAGTTTATTTGTGTTTCGCTCCGTCATCCTTTTGGTGAGGGGTCTATCATAGTTATTAATGATAGATTGTGCGATAGTTTATTTGTGTTTCGCTCCGTCATCCTTTTGGTGGGGGATCTATCATAGTCATTAATGATAGATTGTGCGATCGTGTATTTGTATTTCGCTCCGTCATCCTTTTGGTGGGGGGTCTATCATAGTCATTAATGATAGATTGTGCGATAGTTTATTTGTGTTTCGCTCCGTCATCCTTTTGGTGGGGGTCTATCATTGCCATTAATGATAGATTGTGCGATATTGTTTTGTGTGAGTTTCGCTCCGTCATCCTTTTGGTGGGGGGTCTATCATAGTCATTAAAGATAGATTGTGATATAGTTTGTTTGTGTTTCGCTCCGTCATCCTTTTGGTGGGGGTCTATCATAGCCATTAATGATAGATTGTGCGATATTGTTTTGTGTGAGTTTCGCTCCGTCATCCTTTTGGTGGGGGGTCTATCATAGTCATTAATGATAGATTGTGATATAGTTTGTTTGTGTTTCGCTCCGTCATCCTTTTGGTGAGGGGTCTATCATAGTCATTAATGATAGATTGTGCGATAGTTTATTTGTGTTTCGCTCCGTCATCCTTTTGGTGAGGGGTCTATCATAGTCATGAATGATAGATTGTGCGAACGTGTATTTGTATTTCGCTCCGTCATCCTTTGGGTGGGGGGTCTATCATAGTCATTAATGATAGATTGTGCGATAGTTTATTTGTGTTTCGCTCCGTCATCCTTTTGGTGGGGGGTCTATCATAGCCATTAAAGATAGATTGTGCGATATTGTTTTGTGTGAGTTTCGCTCCATCATCCTTTTGGTGAGGGGTCTATCATAGTCATTAATGATAGATTGTGCGATAGTTTATTTGTGTTTCGCTCCGTCATCCTTTTGGTGAGGGGTCTATCATAGTTATTAATGATAGATTGTGCGATAGTTTATTTGTGTTTCGCTCCGTCATCCTTTTGGTGGGGGGTCTATCATAGTCATTAATGATAGATTGTGCGATCGTGTATTTGTATTTCGCTCCGTCATCCTTTTGGTGGGGGGTCTATCATAGTCATTAATGATAGATTGTGCGATAGTTTATTTGTGTTTCGCTCCGTCATCCTTTTGGTGGGGGTCTATCATTGCCATTAATGATAGATTGTGCGATATTGTTTTGTGTGAGTTTCGCTCCGTCATCCTTTTGGTGGGGGGTCTATCATAGTCATTAATGATAGATTGTGATATAGTTTGTTTGTGTTTCGCTCCGTCATCCTTTTGGTGGGGGTCTATCATAGCCATTAATGATAGATTGTGCGATATTGTTTTGTGTGAGTTTCACTCCGTCATCCTTTTGGTGGGGGGTCTATCATAGTCATTAATGATAGATTGTGATATAGTTTGTTTGTGTTTCGCTCCGTCATCCTTTTGGTGAGGGGTCTATCATAGTCATTAATGATAGATTGTGCGATAGTTTATTTGTGTTTCGCTCCGTCATCCTTTTGGTTAGGGGTCTATCATAGTCATTAATGATAGATTGTGCGATAGTTTATTTGTGTTTCCCTCCGTCATCCTTTTGGTGGGGGGTCTATCATAGTCATGAATGATAGATTGTGCGATCGTGTATTTGTATTTCGCTCTGTCATCCTTTTGGTGGGGGGTCTATCATAGTCATTAATGATATATTGTGCGATAGTTTATTTGTGTTTCGCTCCGTCATCCTTTTGGTGGGGGGTCTATCATAGCCATTAATGATAGATTGTGCGATATTGTTTTGTGTGAGTTTCGCTCTGTCATCCTTTTGGTGGGAGGTCTATCATAGTCATTAATGATAGATTGTGCGATAGTTTGTTTGTGTTTCGCTCCGTCATCCTTTTGGTGGGGGGTCTATCATAGTCATTAATGATAGATTGTACGATAGTTTATTTGTGTTTCGCTCCGTCATCCTTTTTGTGGGGGGTCTATCATAGTCATTAATGATAGATTGTGCGATCGTGTATTTGTATTTCGCTCTGTCATCCTTTTGGTGGGGGGTCTATCATAGTCATTAATGATAGATTGTGCGATAGTTTATTTGTGTTTCGCTCTGTCATCCTTTTAGTGGGGGGTCTATCATAGCCATTAAAGATAGATTGTGTGATATTGTTTTGTGTGAGTTTCGCTCCGTCATCCTTTTGGTGGGGGGTCTACCAGAGTCATTAATGATAGATTGCGTGATAGTTTATTTGTGTTTCGCTCCGTCATCCTTTTGGTGAGGGGTCTATCATAGTCATTAATGATAGATTGTGCGATAGTTTATTTGTGTTTCGCTCCGTCATCCTTTTGGTGAGGGGTCTATCATAGTCATTAATGATAGATTGTGCGATAGTTTATTTGTGTTTCGCTCCGTCATCCTTTTGGTGGGGGGTCTATCATAGTCATTAATGATAGATTATGCGATCGTGTATTTGTATTTCGCTCCGTCATCCTTTTGGTGGGGGGTCTATCATAGTCATTAATGATAGATTGTGCGATAGTTTATTTGTGTTTCGCTCCGTCATCCTTTTGGTGGGGGGTCTATCATAGCCATTAAAGATAGATTGTGATATATTGTTTTGTGTGAGTTTCGCTCCGTCATCCTTTTGGTGGGGGGTCTATCATAGTCATTAATGATAGATTGTGGGATAGTTTATTTGTGCTTCGCTCCGTCATCCTTTTGGTGAGGGGTCTATCATAGTCATTAATGATAGATTGTGCGATAGTTTATTTGTGTTTCGCTCCGTCACCCTTTTGGTGAGGGGTCTATCATAGTCATTAATGATAGATTGTGCGATAGTTTATTTGTGTTTCGCTCCGTCATCCTTTTGGTGGGGGGTCTATCATAGTCATTAATGATAGATTGTGCGATCGTGTATTTGTATTTCGCTCCGTCATCCTTTTGGTGGGGGGTCTATCATAGTCATTAATGATAGATTATGCGATCGTGTATTTGTATTTCGCTCCGTCATCCTTTTGGTGGGGGGTCTATCATAGTCATTAATGATAGATTGTGCGATAGTTTATTTGTGTTTCGCTCCGTCATCCTTTTGGTGGGGGGTCTATCATAGCCATTAAAGATAGATTGTGATATATTGTTTTGTGTGAGTTTCGCTCCGTCATCCTTTTGGTGGGGGGTCTATCATAGTCATTAATGATAGATTGTGGGATAGTTTATTTGTGCTTCGCTCCGTCATCCTTTTGGTGGGGGGTCTATCATAGTCATTAATGATAGATTGTGCGATAGTTTATTTGTGTTTCGCTCCGTCATCCTTTTGGTGGGGGGTCTATCATAGCCATTAAAGATAGATTGTGCGATATTGTTTTGTGTGAGTTTTGCTCCGTCATCCTTTTGGTGGGGGGTCTATCATAGTCATTAATGATAGATTGTGCGATAGTTTATTTGTGCTTCGCTCCGTCATCCTTTTGGTGAGGGGTCTATCATAGTCATTAATGATAGATTGTGCGATAGGTTATTTGTGTTTCGCTCTGTCATCCTTTTGGTGAGGGGTCTATCATAGTCATTAATGATAGAATGTGCGATAGTTTATTTGTGTTTCGCTCCGTCATCCTTTTGGTGGAGGGTCTATCATAGTCATTAATGATAGATTGTGCGATCGTGTATTTGTGTTTCGCTCCGTCATCCTTTTGGTGGGGGGTCTATCATAGTCATTAATGATAGATTGTGCGATAGTTTATTTGTGTTTCGCTCCGTCATCCTTTTGGTGGGGGTCTATCATTGCCATTAATGATAGATTGTGCGATATTGTTTTGTGTGAGTTTCGCTCCGTCATCCTTTTGTTGGGGGGTCTATCATAGTCATTAATGATAGATTGTGCGATAGTTTGTTTGTGTTTCGCTCCGTCATCCTTTTGGTGGGGGTTTATCATAGCCATTAATGATAGATTGTGCGATATTGTTTTGTGTGAGTTTCGCTCCGTCATCCTTTTGGTGGGGGGTCTATCATAGTCATTAATGATAGATTGTGATATAGTTTGTTTGTGTTTCGCTCCGTCATCCTTTTGGTGAGGGGTCTATCATAGTCATTAATGATAGATTGTGCGATAGTTTATTTGTGTTTCGCTCCGTCATCCTTTTGGTGAGGGGTCTATCATAGTCATTAATGATAGATTGTGCGATAGTTTATTTGTGTTTCCCTCCGTCATCCTTTTGGTGGGGGGTCTATCATAGTCATGAATGATAGATTGTGCGATCGTGTATTTGTATTTCGCTCTGTCATCCTTTTGGTGGGGGGTCTATCATAGTCATTAATGATAGATTGTGCGATAGTTTATTTGTGTTTTGCTCCGTCATCCTTTTGGTGGGGGGTCTATCATAGCCATTAATGATAGATTGTGCGATATTGTTTTGTGTGAGTTTCGCTTTGTCATCCTTTTGGTGGGAGGTCTATCATAGTCATTAATGATAGATTGTGCGATAGTTTGTTTGTGTTTCGCTCCGTCATCCTTTTGGTGGGGGGTCTATCATAGTCATTAATGATAGATTGTACGATAGTTTATTTGTGTTTCTCTCCGTCATCCTTTTGCTGGGGGGTCTATCATAGTCATTAATGATAGATTGTGCGATCGTGTATTTGTATTTCGCTCCGTCATCCTTTTGGTGGGGGGTCTATCATAGTCATTAATGATAGATTGTGCGATAGTTTATTTGTGTTTCGCTCCGTCATCCTTTTGGTGGGGGGTCTATCATAGCCATTAAAGATAGATTGTGTGATATTATTTTGTGTGAGTTTCGCTCTGTCAACCTTTTGGTGGGGGGTCTACCAGAGTCATTAATGATAGATTGCGTGATAGTTTATTTGTGTTTCGCTCCGTCATCCTTTTGGTGAGGGGTCTATCATAGTCATTAATGATAGATTGTGCGATAGTTTATTTGTGTTTCGCTCCGTCATCCTTTTGGTGAGGGGTCTATCATAGTCATTAATGATAGATTGTGCGATAGTTTATTTGTGTTTCGCTCCGTCATCCTTTTCGTGGGGGGTCTATCATAGTCATTAATGATAGATTATGCGATCGTGTATTTGTATTTCGCTCCGTCATCCTTTTGGTGGGGGGTCTATCATAGTCATTAATGATAGATTGTGTGATAGTTTATTTGTGTTTCGCTCCGTCATCCTTTTGGTGGGGGGTCTATCATAGCCATTAAAGATAGATTGTGCGATATTGTTTTGTGTGAGTTTCGCTCCGTCATCCTTTTGGTGGGGGGTCTATCATAGTCATTAATGATAGATTGTGGGATAGTTTATTTGTGCTTCGCTCCGTCATCCTTTTGGTGAGGGGTCTATCATAGTCATTAATGATAGATTGTGCGATAGTTTATTTGTGTTTCGCTCCGTCATCCTTTTGGTGAGGGGTCTATCATAGTCATTAATGATAGATTGTGCGATAGTTTATTTGTGTTTCGCTCCGTCATCCTTTTGGTGGGGGGTCTATCATAGTCAGTAATGATAGATTGTGCGATCGTGTATTTGTATTTCGCTCCGTCATCCTTTTGGTGGGGGGTCTATCATAGTCATTAATGATAGATTGTGCGATAGTTTATTTGTGTTTCGCTCCGTCATCCTTTTGGTGGGGGTCTATCATAGCCATTAATGATAGATTGTGCGATATTGTTTTGTGTGAGTTTCGCTCCGTCATCCTTTTGGTGGGGGGTCTATCATAGTCATTAATGATAGATTGTGATATAGTTTGTTTGTGTTTCGCTCCGTCATCCTTTTGGTGAGGGGTCTATCATAGTCATTAATGATAGATTGTGCGATAGTTTATTTGTGTTTCGCTCCGTCATCCTTTTGGTGGGGGGTCTATCATAGTCATGAATGATAGATTGTGCGATCGTGTATTTGTATTTTGCTCTGTTATCCTTTTGGTGGGGGGTCTATCATAGTCATTAATGATAGATTGTGCGATAGTTTATTTGTGTTTCGCTCCGTCATCCTTTTAGTGGGGGGTCTATCATAGCCATTAATGATAGATTGTGCGATATTGTTTTGTGTGAGTTTCGCTCTGTCATCCTTTTGGTGGGGGGTCTATCATAGTCATTAATGATAGATTGTGCGATAGTTTATTTGTGCTTCGCTCGGTCATCCTTTTGGTGAGGGGTCTATCATAGTCATTAATGATAGATTGTGCGATAGTTTATTTGTGTTTTGCTCCGTCATCCTTTTGGTGAGGGGTCTATCATAGTCATTAATGATATATTGTGCGATAGTTTATTTGTGTTTCGCTCCGTCATCCTTTTGGTGGGGGGTCTATCATAGTCATTAATGATAGATTGTGTGATCGTGTATTTTTATTTCGCTCTGTCATCCTTTTGGTGGGGGGTCTATCATAGTCATTAATGATAGATTGTGCGATAGTTTATTTGTGTTTCGCTCCGTCATCCTTTTGGTGGGGGTCTATCATAGCCATTAATGATAGATTGTGCGATATTGTTTTGTGTGAGTTTCGCTCCATCATCCTTTTGGTGGGGGGTCTATCATAGTCATTAATTATAGATTGTGATATAGTTTGTTTGTGTTTCGCTCCGTCATCCTTTTGGTGAGGGGTCTATCATAGTCATTAATGATAGATTGTGCGATAGTTTATTTGTGTTTCGCTCCGTCATCCTTTTGGTGAGGGGTCTATCATAGTCATTAATGATAGATTGTGCGATAGTTTATTTGTGTTTCGCTCCGTCATCCTTTTGGTGGGGGGTCTATCATAGTCATTAATAATAGATTATGCGATCGTGTATTTGTATTTCGCTCCGTCATCCTTTTGGTGGGGGGTCTATCATTGTCATTAATGATAGATTGTGTGATAGTTTATTTGTGTTTCGCTCCGTCATCCTTTTGGTGGGGGGTCTATCATAGCCATTAAAGATAGATTGTGCGATATTGTTTTGTGTGAGTTTCGCTCCGTCATCCTTTTGGTGGGGGGTCTATCATAGTCATTAATGATAGATTGTGGGATAGTTTATTTGTGCTTCGCTCCGTCATCCTTTTGGTGAGAGGTCTATCATAGTCATTAATGATAGATTGTGCGATAGTTTATTTGTGTTTCGCTCCGTCATCCTTTTGGTGAGGGGTCTATCATAGTCATTAATGATAGATTGTGCGATAGTTTATTTGTGTTTCGCTCCGTCATCCTTTTGGTGGGGGGTCTATCATAGTCATTAATGATAGATTGTGCGATCGTGTATTTGTATTTCGCTCCGTCATCCTTTTGGTGGGGGGTCTACCATAGTCATTAATGATAGATTGTGCGATAGTTTATTTGTGTTTCGCTCCGTCATCCTTTTGGTGGGGGTCTATCATAGCCATTAATGATAGATTGTGCGATATTGTTTTGTGTGAGTTTCGCTCCGTCATCCTTTTGGTGGGGGGTCTATCATAGTCATTAATGATAGATTGTGATATAGTTTGTTTGTGTTTCGCTCCGTCATCCTTTTGGTGAGGGGTCTATCATAGTCATTAATGATAGATTGTGCGATAGTTTATTTGTGTTTCGCTCCGTCATCCTTTTGGTGGGGGGTCTATCATAGTCATGAATGATAGATTGTGCGATCGTGTATTTGTATTTCGCTCTGTTATCCTTTTGGTGGGGGGTCTATCATAGTCATTAATGATAGATTGTGCGATAGTTTATTTATGTTTCGCTCCGTCATCCTTTTAGTGGGGGGTCTATCATAGCCATTAATGATAGATTGTGCGATATTGTTTTGTGTGAGTTTCGCTCTGTCATCCTTTTGGTGGGGGGTCTATCATAGTCATTAATGATAGATTGTGCGATAGTTTATTTGTGCTTCGCTCGGTCATCCTTTTGGTGAGGGGTCTATCATAGTCATTAATGATAGATTGTGATATAGTTTGTTTGTGTTTCGCTCCGTCATCCTTTTGGTGAGGGGTCTATCATAGTCATTAATGATAGATTGTGCGATAGTTTATTTGTGTTTCGCTCCGTCATCCTTTTGGTGGGGGGTCTATCATAGTCATGAATGATAGATTGTGCGATCGTGTATTTGTATTTCGCTCTGTTATCCTTTTGGTGGGGGGTCTATCATAGTCATTAATGATAGATTGTGCGATAGTTTATTTGTGTTTCGCTCCGTCATCCTTTTAGTGGGGGGTCTATCATAGCCATTAATGATAGATTGTGCGATATTGTTTTGTGTGAGTTTCGCTCTGTCATCCTTTTGGTGGGGGGTCTATCATAGTCATTAATGATAGATTGTGCGATAGTTTATTTGTGCTTCGCTCGGTCATCCTTTTGGTGAGGGGTCTATCATAGTCATTAATGATAGATTGTGCGATAGTTTATTTGTGTTTTGCTCCGTCATCCTTTTGGTGAGGGGTCTATCATAGTCATTAATGATAGATTGTGCGATAGTTTATTTGTGTTTCGCTCCGTCATCCTTTTGGTGGGGGGTCTATCATAGTCATTAATGATAGATTGTGTGATCGTGTATTTTTATTTCGCTCTGTCATCCTTTTGGTGGGGGGTCTATCATAGTCATTAATGATAGATTGTGCGATAGTTTATTTGTGTTTCGCTCCGTCATCCTTTTGGTGGGGGTCTATCATAGCCATTAATGATAGATTGTGCGATATTGTTTTGTGTGAGTTTCGCTCCATCATCCTTTTGGTGGGGGGTCTATCATAGTCATTAATTATAGATTGTGATATAGTTTGTTTGTGTTTCGCTCCGTCATCCTTTTGGTGAGGGGTCTATCATAGTCATTAATGATAGATTGTGCGATAGTTTATTTGTGTTTCGCTCCGTCATCCTTTTGGTGAGGGGTCTATCATAGTCATTAATGATAGATTGTGCGATAGTTTATTTGTGTTTCGCTCCGTCATCCTTTTGGTGGGGGGTCTATCATAGTCATTAATGATGGATTATGCGATCGTGTATTTGTATTTCGCTCCGTCATCCTTTTGGTGGGGGGTCTATCATAGTCATTAATGATAGATTGTGCGATAGTTTATTTGTGTTTCGCTCCGTCATCCTTTTGGTGGGGGTCTATCATAGCCATTAATGATAGATTGTGCGATATTGTTTTGTGTGAGTTTCGCTCCGTCATCCTTTTGGTGGGGGGTCTATCATAGTCATTAATGATAGATTGTGATATAGTTTGTTTGTGTTTCGCTCCGTCATCCTTTTGGTGAGGGGTCTATCATAGTCATTAATGATAGATTGTGCGATAGTTTATTTGTGTTTCGCTCCGTCATCCTTTTGGTGGGGGGTCTATCATAGTCATGAATGATAGATTGTGCGATCGTGTATTTGTATTTCGCTCTGTTATCCTTTTGGTGGGGGGTCTATCATAGTCATTAATGATAGATTGTGCGATAGTTTATTTATGTTTCGCTCCGTCATCCTTTTAGTGGGGGGTCTATCATAGCCATTAATGATAGATTGTGCGATATTGTTTTGTGTGAGTTTCGCTCTGTCATCCTTTTGGTGGGGGGTCTATCATAGTCATTAATGATAGATTGTGCGATAGTTTATTTGTGCTTCGCTCGGTCATCCTTTTGGTGAGGGGTCTATCATAGTCATTAATGATAGATTGTGATATAGTTTGTTTGTGTTTCGCTCCGTCATCCTTTTGGTGAGGGGTCTATCATAGTCATTAATGATAGATTGTGCGATAGTTTATTTGTGTTTCGCTCCGTCATCCTTTTGGTGGGGGGTCTATCATAGTCATGAATGATAGATTGTGCGATCGTGTATTTGTATTTCGCTCTGTTATCCTTTTGGTGGGGGGTCTATCATAGTCATTAATGATAGATTGTGCGATAGTTTATTTGTGTTTCGCTCCGTCATCCTTTTAGTGGGGGGTCTATCATAGCCATTAATGATAGATTGTGCGATATTGTTTTGTGTGAGTTTCGCTCTGTCATCCTTTTGGTGGGGGGTCTATCATAGTCATTAATGATAGATTGTGCGATAGTTTATTTGTGCTTCGCTCGGTCATCCTTTTGGTGAGGGGTCTATCATAGTCATTAATGATAGATTGTGCGATAGTTTATTTGTGTTTTGCTCCGTCATCCTTTTGGTGAGGGGTCTATCATAGTCATTAATGATAGATTGTGCGATAGTTTATTTGTGTTTCGCTCCGTCATCCTTTTGGTGGGGGGTCTATCATAGTCATTAATGATAGATTGTGTGATCGTGTATTTTTATTTCGCTCTGTCATCCTTTTGGTGGGGGGTCTATCATAGTCATTAATGATAGATTGTGCGATAGTTTATTTGTGTTTCGCTCCGTCATCCTTTTGGTGGGGGTCTATCATAGCCATTAATGATAGATTGTGCGATATTGTTTTGTGTGAGTTTCGCTCCATCATCCTTTTGGTGGGGGGTCTATCATAGTCATTAATTATAGATTGTGATATAGTTTGTTTGTGTTTCGCTCCGTCATCCTTTTGGTGAGGGGTCTATCATAGTCATTAATGATAGATTGTGCGATAGTTTATTTGTGTTTCGCTCCGTCATCCTTTTGGTGAGGGGTCTATCATAGTCATTAATGATAGATTGTGCGATAGTTTATTTGTGTTTCGCTCCGTCATCCTTTTGGTGGGGGGTCTATCATAGTCATTAATGATGGATTATGCGATCGTGTATTTGTATTTCGCTCCGTCATCCTTTTGGTGGGGGGTCTATCATAGTCATTAATGATAGATTGTGTGATAGTTTATTTGTGTTTCGCTCCGTCATCCTTTTGGTGGGGGTCTATCATAGCCATTAAAGATAGATTGTGCGATATTGTTTTGTGTGAGTTTCGCTCCGTCATCCTTTTGGTGGGGGGTCTATCATAGTCATTAATGATAGATTGTGGGATAGTTTATTTGTGCTTCGCTCCGTCATCCTTTTGGTGAGGGGTCTATCATAGTCATTAATGATAGATTGTGCGATAGTTTATTTGTGTTTCGCTCCGTCATCCTTTTGGTGAGGGGTCTATCATAGTCATTAATGATAGATTGTGCGATAGTTTATTTGTGTTTCGCTCCGTCATCCTTTTGGTGGGGGGTCTATCATAGTCATTAATGATAGATTGTGCGATCGTGTATTTGTATTTCGCTCCGTCACCCTTTTGGTGGGGGGTCTATCATAGTCATTAATGATAGATTGTGCGATAGTTTATTTGTGTTTCGCTCCGTCATCCTTTTGGTGGGGGTCTATCATAGCCATTAATGATAGATTGTGCGATATTGTTTTGTGTGAGTTTCGCTCCGTCATCCTTTTGGTGGGGGGTCTATCATAGTCATTAATGATAGATTGTGATATAGTTTGTTTGTGTTTCGCTCCGTCATCCTTTTGGTGAGGGGTCTATCATAGTCATTAATGATAGATTGTGCGATAGTTTATTTGTGTTTCGCTCCGTCATCCTTTTGGTGGGGGGTCTATCATAGTCATGAATGATAGATTGTGCGATCGTGTATTTGTATTTCGCTCTGTTATCCTTTTGGTGGGGGGTCTATCATAGTCATTAATGATAGATTGTGCGATAGTTTATTTGTGTTTCGCTCCGTCATCCTTTTAGTGGGGGGTCTATCATAGCCATTAATGATAGATTGTGCGATATTGTTTTGTGTGAGTTTCGCTCTGTCATCCTTTTGGTGGGGGGTCTATCATAGTCATTAATGATAGATTGTGCGATAGTTTATTTGTGCTTCGCTCGGTCATCCTTTTGGTGAGGGGTCTATCATAGTCATTAATGATAGATTGTGCGATAGTTTATTTGTGTTTTGCTCCGTCATCCTTTTGGTGAGGGGTCTATCATAGTCATTAATGATATATTGTGCGATAGTTTATTTGTGTTTCGCTCCGTCATCCTTTTGGTGGGGGGTCTATCATAGTCATTAATGATAGATTGTGTGATCGTGTATTTTTATTTCGCTCTGTCATCCTTTTGGTGGGGGGTCTATCATAGTCATTAATGATAGATTGTGCGATAGTTTATTTGTGTTTCGCTCCGTCATCCTTTTGGTGGGGGTCTATCATAGCCATTAATGATAGATTGTGCGATATTGTTTTGTGTGAGTTTCGCTCCATCATCCTTTTGGTGGGGGGTCTATCATAGTCATTAATTATAGATTGTGATATAGTTTGTTTGTGTTTCGCTCCGTCATCCTTTTGGTGAGGGGTCTATCATAGTCATTAATGATAGATTGTGCGATAGTTTATTTGTGTTTCGCTCCGTCATCCTTTTGGTGAGGGGTCTATCATAGTCATTAATGATAGATTGTGCGATAGTTTATTTGTGTTTCACTCCGTCATCCTTTTGGTGGGGGGTCTATCATAGTCATGAATGATAGATTGTGCGAACGTGTATTTGTATTTCGCTCTGTCATCCTTTTGGTGGGGGGTCTATCATAGTCATTAATGATAGATTGTGCGATAGTTTATTTGTGTTTCGCTCCGTCATCCTTTTGGTGGGGGTCTGTCATAGCCATTAATGATAGATTGTGCGATATTGTTTTGTGTGAGTTTCGCTCCATCATCCTTTTGGTGGGGGGTCTATCATAGTCATTAATTATAGATTGTGATATAGTTTGTTTGTGTTTCGCTCCGTCATCAGTTTGGTGAGGGGTCTATCATAGTCATTAATGATAGATTGTGCGATAGTTTATTTGTGTTTCGCTCCGTCATCCTTTTGGTGAGGGGTCTATCATAGTCATTAATGATAGATTGTGCGATAGTTTATTTGTGTTTCGCTCCGTCATCCTTTTGGTGGGGGGTCTATCATAGTCATTAATGATAGATTATGCGATCGTGTATTTGTATTTCGCTCCGTCATCCTTTTGGTGGGGGGTTTATCATAGTCATTAATGATAGATTGTGTGATAGTTTATTTGTGTTTCGCTCCGTCATCCTTTTGGTGGGGGGTCTATCATAGCCATTAAAGATAGATTGTGCGATATTGTTTTGTGTGAGTTTCGCTCCGTCATCCTTTTGGTGGGGGGTCTATCATAGTCATTAATGATAGATTGTGGGATAGTTTATTTGTGCTTCGCTCCGTCATACTTTTGGTGAGGGGTCTATCATAGTCATTAATGATAGATTGTGCGATAGTTTATTTATGTTTCGCTCCGTCATCCTTTTGGTGAGGGGTCTATCATAGTCATTAATGATAGATTGTGCGATAGTTTATTTGTGTTTCGCTCCGTCATCCTTTTGGTGGGGGGTCTATCATAGTCATTAATGATAGATTGTGCGATCGTGTATTTGTATTTCGCTCCGTCATCCTTTTGGTGGGGGGTCTATCATAGTCATTAATGATAGATTGTGCGATAGTTTATTTGTGTTTCGCTCCGTCATCCTTTTGGTGGGGGTCTATCATAGCCATTAATGATAGATTGTGCGATATTGTTTTGTATGAGTTTCGCTCCGTCATCCTTTTGGTGGGGGGTCTATCATAGTCATTAATGATAGATTGTGATATAGTTTGTTTGTGTTTCGCTCCGTCATCCTTTTGGTGAGGGGTCTATCATAGTCATTAATGATAGATTGTGCAATAGTTTATTTGTGTTTCGCTCGGTCATCCTTTTGGTGGGGGGTCTATCATAGTCATGAATGATAGATTGTGCGATCGTGTATTTGTATTTCGCTCTATTATCCTTTTGGTGGGGGGTCTATCATAGTCATTAATGATAGATTGTGCGATAGTTTATTTGTGTTTCGCTCCGTCATCCTTTTAGTGGGGGGTCTATCATAGCCATTAATGATAGATTGTGCGATATTGTTTTGTGTGAGTTTCGCTCTGTCATCCTTTTGGTGGGGGGTCTATCATAGTCATTAATGATAGATTGTGCGATAGTTTATTTGTGCTTCGCTCGGTCATCCTTTTGGTGAGGGGTCTATCATAGTCATTAATGATAGATTGTGCGATAGTTTATTTGTGTTTTGCTCCGTCATCCTTTTGGTGAGGGGTCTATCATAGTCATTAATGATATATTGTGCGATAGTTTATTTGTGTTTCGCTCCGTCATCCTTTTGGTGGGGGGTCTATCATAGTCATTAATGATAGATTGTGTGATCGTGTATTTTTATTTCGCTCTGTCATCCTTTTGGTGGGGGGTCTATCATAGTCATTAATGATAGATTGTGCGATAGTTTATTTGTGTTTCGCTCCGTCATCCTTTTGGTGGGGGTCTATCATAGCCATTAATGATAGATTGTGCGATATTTTTTTGTGTGAGTTTCGCTCCATCATCCTTTTGGTGGGGGGTCTATCATAGTCATTAATTATAGATTGTGATATAGTTTGTTTGTGTTTCGCTCCGTCATCCTTTTGGTGAGGGGTCTATCATAGTCATTAATGATAGATTGTGCGATAGTTTATTTGTGTTTCTCTCCGTCATCCTTTTGGTGAGGGGTCTATCATAGTCATTAATGATAGATTGTGCGATAGTTTATTTGTGTTTCGCTCCGTCATCCTTTTGGTGGGGGGTCTATCATAGTCATGAATGATAGATTGTGCGAACGTGTATTTGTATTTCGCTCTGTCATCCTTTTGGTGGGGCGTCTATCATAGTCATTAATGATAGATTGTGCGATAGTTTATTTGTGTTTCGCTCCGTCATCCTTTTAGTGGGGGGTCTATCATAGCCATTAATGATAGATTGTGCGATATTGTTTTGTGTGAGTTTCGCTCTGTCATCCTTTTGGTGGGGGGTCTATCATAGTCATTAATGATAGATTGTGCGATAGTTTATTTGTGCTTCGCTCCGTCATCCTTTTGGTGAGGGGTCTATCATAGTCATTAATGATAGATTGTGCGATAGGTTATTTGTGTTTCGCTCTGTCATCCTTTTGGTGAGGGGTCTATCATAGTCATTAATGATAGAATGTGCGATAGTTTATTTGTGTTTTGCTCTGTCATCCTTTTGGTGGGGGGTCTATCATAGTCATTAATGATAGATTGTGTGATCGTGTATTTGTATTTCGCTCCGTCATCCTTTTGGTGGGGGGTCTATCATAGTCATTAATGATAGATTGTGCGATAGTTTATTTGTGTTTCGCTCCGTCATCCTTTTGGTGGGGGTCTATCATTGCCATTAATGATAGATTGTGCGATATTGTTTTGTGTGAGTTTCGCTCCGTCATCCTTTTGTTGGGGGGTCTATCATAGTCATTAATGATAGATTGTGATATAGTTTGTTTGTGTTTCGCTCCGTCATCCTTTTGGTGAGGGGTCTATCATAGTCATTAATGATAGATTGTGCGATAGTTTATTTGTGTTTCGCTCCGTCATCCTTTTGGTGAGGGGTCTATCATAGTCATTAATGATAGATTGTGCGATAGTTTATTTGTGTTTCGCTCCGTCATCCTTTTGGTGGGGGGTCTATCATAGTCATGAATGATAGATTGTGCGAACGTGTATTTGTATTTCGCTCTGTCATCCTTTTGGTGGGGCGTCTATCATAGTCATTAATGATAGATTGTGCGATAGTTTATTTGTGTTTCGCTCCGTCATCCTTTTAGTGGGGGGTCTATCATAGCCATTAATGATAGATTGTGCAATATTGTTTTGTGTGAGTTTCGCTCTGTCATCCTTTTGGTGGGGGGTCTATCATAGTCATTAATGATAGATTGTGCGAAAGTTTGTTTGTGTTTCGCTCCGTCATCCTTTTGGTGGGGGTCTATCATAGCCATTAATGATAGATTGTGCGATATTGTTTTGTGTGAGTTTCGCTCCGTCATCCTTTTGGTGGGGGGTCTATCGTAGTCATTAATGATAGATTGTGATATAGTTTGTTTGTGTTTCGCTCCGTCATCCTTTTGGTGAGGGGTCTATCATAGTCATTAATGATAGATTGTGCGAAAGTTTATTTGTGTTTCGCTCCGTCATCCTTTTGGTGAGGGGTCTATCATAGTCATTAATGATAGATTGTGCGATAGTTTATTTGTGTTTCCCTCTGTCATCCTTTTGGTGGGGGTCTATCATAGTCATGAATGATAGATTGTGCGATCGTGTATTTGTATTTCGCTCTGTCATCCTTTTGGTGGGGGGTCTATCATAGTCATTAATGATAGATTGTGCGATAGTTTATTTGTGTTTCGCTCCGTCATCCTTTTGGTGGGGGGTCTATCATAGCCATTAATGATAGATTGTGCGATATTGTTTTGTGTGAGTTTCGCTCTGTCATCCTTTTGGTGGGAGGTCTATCATAGTCATTAATGATAGATTGTGCGATAGTTTGTTTGTGTTTCGCTCCGTCATCCTTTTGGTGGGGGGTCTATCATAGTCATTAATGATAGATTGTACGATAGTTTATTTGTGTTTCGGTCCGTCATCCTTTTGGTGGGGGGTCTATCATAGTCATTAATGATAGATTGTGCGATCGTGTATTTGTATTTCGCTCCGTCATCCTTTTGGTGGGGGGTCTATCATAGTCATTAATGATAGATTGTGCGATAGTTTATTTGTGTTTCGCTCCGTCATCCTTTTGGTGGGGGGTCTATCATAGCCATTAAAGATAGATTGTGTGATATTGTTTTGTGTGAGTTTCGCTCCGTCAACCTTTTGGTGGGGGGTCTACCAGAGTCATTAATGATAGATTGCGTGATAGTTTATTTGTGTTTCGCTCCGTCATCCTTTTGGTGAGGGGTCTATCATAGTCATTAATGATAGATTGTGCGATAGTTTATTTGTGTTTCGCTCCGTCATCCTTTTGGTGAGGGGTCTATCATAGTCATTAATGATAGATTGTGCGATAGTTTATTTGTGTTTCGCTCCGTCATCCTTTTGGTGGGGGGTCTATCATAGTCATTAATGATAGATTATGTGATCGTGTATTTGTATTTCGCTCCGTCATCCTTTTGGTGGGGGGTCTATCATAGTCATTAATGATAGATTGTGTGATAGTTTATTTGTGTTTCGCTCCGTAATCCTTTTGGTGAGGGGTCTATCATAGCCATTAAAGATAGATTGTGCGATATTGTTTTGTGTGAGTTTCGCTCCGTCATCCTTTTGGTGGGGGGTCTATCATAGTCATTAATGATAGATTGTGGGATAGTTTATTTGTGCTTCGCTCCGTCATCCTTTTGGTGAGGGGTCTATCATAGTCATTAATGATAGATTGTGCGATAGTTTATTTGTGTTTCGCTCCGTCATCCTTTTGGTGAGGGGTCTATCATAGTCATTAATGATAGATTGTGCGATAGTTTATTTGTATTTCGCTCCGTCATCCTTTTGGTGGGGGGTCTATCATAGTCATTAATGATAGATTGTGCGATCGTGTATTTGTATTTCGCTCCGTCATCCTTTTGGTGGGGGGTCTATCATAGTCATTAATGATAGATTGTGCGATAGTTTATTTGTGTTTCGCTCCGTCATCCTTTTGGTGGGGGTCTATCATAGCCATTAATGATAGATTGTGCGATATTGTTTTGTGTGAGTTTCGCTCCGTCATCCTTTTGGTGAGGGGTCTATCATAGTCATTAATGATAGATTGTGCGATATTTTATTTGTGTTTCGCTCCGTCATCCTTTTGGTGAGGGGTCTATCATAGTCATTAATGATAGATTGTGCGATAGTTTATTTGTGTTTCGCTCCGTCATCCTTTTGGTGAGGGGTCTATCATAGTCATTAATGATAGATTGTGCGATAGTTTATTTGTGTTTCGCTCCGTCATCCTTTTAGTGGGGGGTCTATCATAGTCATTAATGATAGATTGTGTGATCGTGTATTTTTATTTCGCTCTGTCATCCTTTTGGTGGGGGGTCTATCATAGTCATTAATGATAGATTGTGCGATAGTTTATTTGTGTTTCGCTCCGTCATCCTTTTGGTGGGGGTCTATCATAGCCATTAATGATAGATTGTGCGATATTGTTTTGTGTGAGTTTCGCTCCATCATCCTTTTGGTGGGGGGTCTATCATAGTCATTAATTATAGATTGTGATATAGTTTGTTTGTGTTTCGCTCCGTCATCCTTTTGGTGAGGGGTCTATCATAGTCATTAATGATAGATTGTGCGATAGTTTATTTGTGTTTCGCTCCGTCATCCTTTTGGTGAGGGGTCTATCATAGTCATTAATGATAGATTGTGCGATAGTTTATTTGTGTTTCGCTCCGTCATCCTTTTGGTGGGGGGTCTATCTTAGTCATGAATGATAGATTGTGCGATCGTGTATTTGTATTTCGCTCCATCATCCTTTTGGTGGGGGGTCTATCATAGTCATTAATGATAGATTTTGCGATAGTTTATTTGTGTTTCGCTCCGTCATCCTTTTGGTGAGGGGTCTATCATAGCCATTAATGATAGATTGTGCGATATTGTTTTGTGTGAGTTTCGCTCTGTCATCCTTTTGGTGGGGGGTCTATCATAGTCATTAATGATAGATTGTGCGATAGTTTGTTTGTGTTTCGCTCCGTCATCCTTTTAGTGGGGGGTCTATCATAGTCATTAATGATAGATTGTACGATAGTTTGTTTGTGTTCGCTCCGTCATCCTTTTGGTGGAGGGTCTATCATAGTGATTAATGATAGATTGTGCGATAGTTTATTTGTGTTTTTCTCCGTCATCCTTTTGGTGGAGGGTCTATCATATTCATTAATGATAGATTGTGCGATAGTTTGTTTGTGTTTCGCACCGTCATCCTTTTGGTGGGGGGTCTATCATAGTCATTAATGATAGATTGTGCGATTGTTTGTTTGTGTTTCGCTCCGTCATCCTTTTGGTGGGGGGTCTATCATAGTCATTAATGATAGATTGTGCGATAGTTTGTTTGTGTTCGCTCCGTCATCCTTTTGGTGGGGGGTCTATCATAGTCTTTAATGATAGATTGTGCGATAGTTTATTTGTGTTTCGCTCCGTCATCCTTTTGGTGGGGGGTCTATCATAGTCATTAATGATAGATTGTGCGATATTGTTTTGTGTGAGTTTCGCTCCGTCATCCTTTTGGTGGGGGGTCTATCATAGTCATTAATGATAGATTGTGCGATAGTTTGTTTGTGTTTCGCTCCGTCATCCTTTTGGTGGGGGGTCTATCATAGTCATTAATGATAGATTGTGTGATAGTTTATTTGTGTTTCGCTCCGTCATCCTTTTGGTGGGGGGTCTTTCATAGTCATTAATGATAGATTGCGCGATAGTTTATTTGTGTTTCGCTCCATCATCCTTTTGGTGGGGGGTCTATCGTAGTCATTAATGATAGATTGTGCGATAGTGTATTTGTATTTCGCTCCGTCATGCTTTTGGTGGGGGGTCTATCATAGTCATTAATGATAGATTGTGCGATAGTTTGTTTGTGTTTCGCTCCGTCATCCTTTTGATGGGGGGTCTATCATAGTCATTAATGATAGATTGTGCGATATTTTGATTGTGTTTCGCTCCGTCATCGTTTTGGTGAGGGGTCTATCATAGTCATTAATGATAGATTGTGCAATAGTTTATTTGTGTTTCGCTCCGTCATCCTTTTGGTGGGGGGTCTATCATAGTCATTAATGATAGATTGTGCGATAGTTTATTTGTGTTTCGCTCCGTCATCCTTTTGGTGAGGGGTCTATCATAGTCATTAGTGATAGATTGTGCGATAGTTTAGTTGTGTTTCACTCCGTCATCCTTTTGGTGGGGGGTCTATCATAGTCATTAATGATAGATTGTGCGATCGTGTATTTGTATTTCGCTCCGTCATCCTTTTGGTGGGGGGTCTATCATAGTCATTAATGATAGATTGTGCGATAGTTTATTTGTGTTTTGCTCCGTCATCCTTTTGGTGGGGGTCTATCATAGCCATTAATGATAGATTGTGCGATATTATTTTGTGTGAGTTTCGCTCCGTCATCCTTTTGGTGGGGGGTCTATCATAGTCATTAATGATAGATTGTGATATAGTTTGTTTGTGTTTCGCTCCGTCATCCTTTTGGTGAGGGGTCTATCATAGTCATTAATGATAGATTGTGCGATAGTTTATTTGTGTTTCGCTCCGTCATCCTTTTGGTGAGGGGTCTATCATAGTCATTAATGATAGATTGTGCGATAGTTTATTTGTGTTTCGCTCCGTCATCCTTTTGGTGGGGGGTCTATCATAGTTATTAATGATAGATTATGCGATCGTGTATTTGTATTTCGCTCCGTCATCCTTTTGGTGGGGGGTCTATCATAGTCATTAATGATAGATTGTGCGGTAGTTTATTTGTGTTTCGCTCTGTCATCCTTTGGGTGGGGGGTCTATCATAGCCATTAAAGATAGATTGTGCGATATTGTTTTGTGTGAGTTTCGCTCCGTCATCCTTTTGGTGGGGGGTCTATCATAGTCATTAATGATAGATTGTGCGATAGTTTATTTGTGCTTCGCTCCGTCATCCTTTTGGTGAGGGGTCTATCATAGTCATTAATGATAGATTGTGCGATAGTTTATTTGTGTTTCGCTCCGTCATCCTTTTGGTGAGGGGTCTATCATAGTCATTAATGATAGATTGTGCGATAGTTTATTTGTGTTTCGCTCCGTCATCCTTTTGGTGGGGGGTCTATCATAGTCATTAATGATAGATTGTGCGATAGTTTGTTTGTGTTTCGCACCGTCATCCTTTTGGTGGGGGGTCTATCATAGTCATTAATGATAGATTGTGCGATTGTTTTTTTGTGTTTCGCTCCGTCATCCTTTTGGTGGGGGGTCTATCATAGTCATTAATGATAGATTGTGCGATAGTTTGTTTGTGTTCGCTCCGTCATCCTTTTGGTGGGGGGGTCTATCATAGTCTTTAATGATAGATTGTGCGATAGTTTATTTGTGTTTCGCTCCGTCATCCTTTTGGTGGGGGGTCTATCATAGTCATTAATGATAGATTGTGCGATATTGTTTTGTGTGAGTTTCGCTCCGTCATCCTTTTGGTGGGGGGTCTATCATAGTCATTAATGATAGATTGTGCGATAGTTTGTTTGTATTTCGCTCCGTCATCCTTTTGGTGGGGGGTCTATCATAGTCATTAATGATAGATTGTGTGATAGTTTATTTGTGTTTCGCTCCGTCATCCTTTTGGTGGGGGGTCTATCATTGTCATTAATGATAGATTGCGCGATAGTTTATTTGTGTTTCGCTCCGTCATCCTTTTGGTGGGGGGTCTATCGTAGTCATTAATGATAGATTGTGCGATAGTGTATTTGTATTTCGCTCCGTCATGCTTTTGGTGGGGGGTCTATCATAGTCATTAATGATAGATTGTGCGATAGTTTGTTTGTGTTTCGCTCCGTCATCCTTTTGATGGGGGGTCTATGATAGTCATTAATGATAGATTGTGCGATATTTTGTTTGTGTTTCGCTCCGTCATCGTTTTGGTGAGGGGTCTATCATAGTCATTAATGATAGATTGTGCAATAGTTTATTTGTGTTTCGCTCCGTCATCCTTTTGGTGGGAGGACTATCATAGTCATTAATGATAGATTGTGCGATAATTTATTTGTGTTTCGCTCCGTCATCCTTTTGGTGAGGGGTCTATCATAGTCATTAATGATAGATTGTGCGATAGTTTATTTGTGTTTCGCTCCGTCATCCTTTTGGTGAGGGGTCTATCATAGTCATTAGTGATAGATTGTGCGATAGTTTATTTGTGTTTCACTCCGTCATCCTTTTGGTGGGGGGTCTATCATAGTCATTAATGATAGATTGTGCGATCGTGTATTTGTATTTCGCTCCGTCATCCTTTTGGTGGGGGCTCTATCATAGTCATTAATGAGAGATTGTGCGATAGTTTATTTGTGTTTCGCTCCGTCATCCTTTTGGTGGGGGGACTATCATAGCCATTAATGATAGATTGTGCGATATTGTTTTGTGTGAGTTTCGCTCCGTCATACTTTTGGTGGGGGGTCTATCATAGTCATTAATGATAGATTGTGCGATAGTTTGTTTGTGTTTCGCTCCATCATCCTTTTGGTGGGGGGTCTATCATAGTCATTAATGATAGATTGTGCGATAGTTTGTTTGTGTTTCGCTCTGTCATCCTTTTGGTGAGGGGTCTATCATAGTCATTAATGATAGATTGTGCAATAGTTTATTTGTGTTTCGCTCCGTCATCCTTTTGGTGGGGGGTCTATCATAGTCATTAATGATAGATTGTGCGATAGTTTATTTGTGTTTCGCTCCGTCATCCTTTTGGTGAGGGGTCTATCATAGTCATTAGTGATAGATTGTGCGATAGTTTAGTTGTGTTTCACTCCGTCATCCTTTTGGTGGGGGGTCTATCATAGTCATTAATGATAGATTGTGCGATCGTGTATTTGTATTTCGCTCCGTCATCCTTTTGGTGGGGGGTCTATCATAGTCATTAATGATAGATTGTGCGATAGTTTATTTGTGTTTTGCTCCGTCATCCTTTTGGTGGGGGTCTATCATAGCCATTAATGATAGATTGTGCGATATTATTTTGTGTGAGTTTCGCTCCGTCATCCTTTTGGTGGGGGGTCTATCATAGTCATTAATGATAGATTGTGATATAGTTTGTTTGTGTTTCGCTCCGTCATCCTTTTGGTGAGGGGTCTATCATAGTCATTAATGATAGATTGTGCGATAGTTTATTTGTGTTTCGCTCCGTCATCCTTTTGGTGAGGGGTCTATCATAGTCATTAATGATAGATTGTGCGATAGTTTATTTGTGTTTCGCTCCGTCATCCTTTTGGTGGGGGGTCTATCATAGTTATTAATGATAGATTATGCGATCGTGTATTTGTATTTCGCTCCGTCATCCTTTTGGTGGGGGGTCTATCATAGTCATTAATGATAGATTGTGCGGTAGTTTATTTGTGTTTCGCTCTGTCATCCTTTGGGTGGGGGGTCTATCATAGCCATTAAAGATAGATTGTGCGATATTGTTTTGTGTGAGTTTCGCTCCGTCATCCTTTTGGTGGGGGGTCTATCATAGTCATTAATGATAGATTGTGCGATAGTTTATTTGTGCTTCGCTCCGTCATCCTTTTGGTGAGGGGTCTATCATAGTCATTAATGATAGATTGTGCGATAGTTTATTTGTGTTTCGCTCCGTCATCCTTTTGGTGAGGGGTCTATCATAGTCATTAATGATAGATTGTGCGATAGTTTATTTGTGTTTCGCTCCGTCATCCTTTTGGTGGGGGGTCTATCATAGTCATTAATGATAGATTGTGCGATAGTTTGTTTGTGTTTCGCACCGTCATCCTTTTGGTGGGGGGTCTATCATAGTCATTAATGATAGATTGTGCGATTGTTTTTTTGTGTTTCGCTCCGTCATCCTTTTGGTGGGGGGTCTATCATAGTCATTAATGATAGATTGTGCGATAGTTTGTTTGTGTTCGCTCCGTCATCCTTTTGGTGGGGGGGTCTATCATAGTCTTTAATGATAGATTGTGCGATAGTTTATTTGTGTTTCGCTCCGTCATCCTTTTGGTGGGGGGTCTATCATAGTCATTAATGATAGATTGTGCGATATTGTTTTGTGTGAGTTTCGCTCCGTCATCCTTTTGGTGGGGGGTCTATCATAGTCATTAATGATAGATTGTGCGATAGTTTGTTTGTATTTCGCTCCGTCATCCTTTTGGTGGGGGGTCTATCATAGTCATTAATGATAGATTGTGTGATAGTTTATTTGTGTTTCGCTCCGTCATCCTTTTGGTGGGGGGTCTATCATTGTCATTAATGATAGATTGCGCGATAGTTTATTTGTGTTTCGCTCCGTCATCCTTTTGGTGGGGGGTCTATCGTAGTCATTAATGATAGATTGTGCGATAGTGTATTTGTATTTCGCTCCGTCATGCTTTTGGTGGGGGGTCTATCATAGTCATTAATGATAGATTGTGCGATAGTTTGTTTGTGTTTCGCTCCGTCATCCTTTTGATGGGGGGTCTATGATAGTCATTAATGATAGATTGTGCGATATTTTGTTTGTGTTTCGCTCCGTCATCGTTTTGGTGAGGGGTCTATCATAGTCATTAATGATAGATTGTGCAATAGTTTATTTGTGTTTCGCTCCGTCATCCTTTTGGTGGGGGGACTATCATAGTCATTAATGATAGATTGTGCGATAATTTATTTGTGTTTCGCTCCGTCATCCTTTTGGTGAGGGGTCTATCATAGTCATTAATGATAGATTGTGCGATAGTTTATTTGTGTTTCGCTCCGTCATCCTTTTGGTGAGGGGTCTATCATAGTCATTAGTGATAGATTGTGCGATAGTTTATTTGTGTTTCACTCCGTCATCCTTTTGGTGGGGGGTCTATCATAGTCATTAATGATAGATTGTGCGATCGTGTATTTGTATTTCGCTCCGTCATCCTTTTGGTGGGGGCTCTATCATAGTCATTAATGAGAGATTGTGCGATAGTTTATTTGTGTTTCGCTCCGTCATCCTTTTGGTGGGGGGACTATCATAGCCATTAATGATAGATTGTGCGATATTGTTTTGTGTGAGTTTCGCTCCGTCATACTTTTGGTGGGGGGTCTATCATAGTCATTAATGATAGATTGTGCGATAGTTTGTTTGTGTTTCGCTCCATCATCCTTTTGGTGGGGGGTCTATCATAGTCATTAATGATAGATTGTGCGATAGTTTGTTTGTGTTTCGCTCTGTCATCCTTTTGGTGAGGGGTCTATCATAGTCATTAATGATAGATTGTGCGATAGTTTATTTGTGTTTCGCTCCGTCATCCTTTTGGTGGGTAGTCAATCATAGTCATTAATGATAGATTGCGCGATAGTTTATTTGTGTTTCGCTCCGTCATCCTTTTGGTGAGGGGTCTATCATAGTCATTAATGATAGATTGTGCGATAGTTTATTTGTGTTTCGCTCCATCATCCTTTTGGTGAGGGGTCTACCATAGTCATTAATGATAGATTGTGCAATAGTTTATTTGTGTTTCGCTCCGTCATCCTTTTGGTGGGGGGTCTATCATAGTCATTAATGATAGATTGTGCGATCGTGTACTTGTATTTCGCTCCGTCATCATTTTGGTGGGGGGTCTATCATAGTCATTAATGATAGATTGTGGGATAGTTTATTTGTGTTTCGCTCCGTCATCCTTTTGGTGGGGGGGTCTATCATAGCCATTAATGATAGATTGTGCGATATTGTTTTGTGTGAGTTTCGCTCCGTCATCCTTTTGGTGGGGGGTCTATCATAGTCATTAATGATATATTGTGCGATAGTTTATTTGTGCTTCGCTCGGTCATCCTTTTGGTGAGGGGTCTATCATAGTCATTAATGATAGATTGTGCGATAGTTTATTTGTGTTTCGCTCCGTCATCCTTTTGGTGAGGGGTCTATCATAGTCATTAGTGATAGATTGTGCGATAGTTTATTTGTGTTTCACTCCGTCATCCTTTTGGTGGGGGGTCTATCATAGTCATTAATGATAGATTGTGCGATCGTGTATTTGTATTTCGCTCCGTCATCCTTTTGGTGGGGGCTCTATCATAGTCATTAATGAGAGATTGTGCGATAGTTTATTTGTGTTTCGCTCCGTCATCCTTTTGGTGGGGGGACTATCATAGCCATTAATGATAGATTGTGCGATATTGTTTTGTGTGAGTTTCGCTCCGTCATACTTTTGGTGGGGGGTCTATCATAGTCATTAATGATAGATTGTGCGATAGTTTGTTTGTGTTTCGCTCCGTCATCCTTTTGGTGGGGGGTCTATCATAGTCATTAATGATAGATTGTGCGATAGTTTGTTTGTGTTTCGCTCTGTCATCCTTTTGGTGAGGGGTCTATCATAGTCATTAGTGATAGATTGTGCGATAGTTTATTTGTGTTTCGCTCCGTCATCCTTTTGGTGGGTAGTCAATCATAGTCATTAATGATAGATTGTGCGATAGTTTGTTTGTGTTTCGCTCCGTCATCCTTTTGGTGGGGGGTCCATCATAGTCATTAATGATAGATTGTGCGATAGTTTGTTTGTGTTTCGCTCTGTCATCCTTTTGGTGAGGGGTCTATCATAGTCATTAATGATAGATTGTGCGATAGTTTATTTGTGTTTCGCTCCGTCATCCTTTTGGTGGGTAGTCAATCATAGTCATTAATGATAGATTGCGCGATAGTTTATTTGTGTTTCGCTCCGTCATCCTTTTGGTGAGGGGTCTATCATAGTCATTAATGATAGATTGTGCGATAGTTTATTTGTGTTTCGCTCCATCATCCTTTTGGTGAGGGGTCTACCATAGTCATTAATGATAGATTATGCAATAGTTTATTTGTGTTTCGCTCCGTCATCCTTTTGGTGGGGGGTCTATCATAGTCATTAATGATAGATTGTGCGATCGTGTACTTGTATTTCGCTCCGTCATCATTTTGGTGGGGGGTCTATCATAGTCATTAATGATAAATTGTGCGATAGTTTATTTGTGTTTCGCTCCGTCATCCTTTTGGTGGGGGGGGTCTATCATAGCCATTAATGATAGATTGTGCGATATTGTTTTGTGTGAGTTTCGCTCCGTCATCCTTTTGGTGGGGGGTCTATCATAGTCATTAATGATATATTGTGCGATAGTTTATTTGTGCTTCGCTCGGTCATCCTTTTGGTGAGGGGTCTATCATAGTCATTAATGATAGATTGTGCGATAGTTTATTTGTGTTTCGCTCCGTCATCCTTTTGGTGAGGGGTCTATCATAGTCATTAGTGATAGATTGTGCGATAGTTTATTTGTGTTTCACTCCGTCATCCTTTTGGTGGGGGGTCTATCATAGTCATTAATGATAGATTGTGCGATCGTGTATTTGTATTTCGCTCCGTCATCCTTTTGGTGGGGGCTCTATCATAGTCATTAATGAGAGATTGTGCGATAGTTTATTTGTGTTTCGCTCCGTCATCCTTTTGGTGGGGGGACTATCATAGCCATTAATGATAGATTGTACGATATTGTTTTGTGTGAGTTTCGCTCCGTCATACTTTTGGTGGGGGGTCTATCATAGTCATTAATGATAGATTGTGCGATAGTTTGTTTGTGTTTCGCTCCGTCATCCTTTTGGTGGGGGGTCTATCATAGTCATTAATGATAGATTGTGCGATAGTTTGTTTGTGTTTCGCTCTGTCATCCTTTTGGTGAGGGGTCTATCATAGTCATTAATGATAGATTGTGCGATAGTTTATTTGTGTTTCACTCCGTCATCCTTTTGGTGGGTAGTCAATCATAGTCATTAATGATAGATTGTGCGATAGTTTGTTTGTGTTTCGCTCCGTCATCCTTTTGGTGGGGGGTCTATCATAGTCATTAATGATAGATTGTGCGATAGTTTGTTTGTGTTTCGCTCTGTCATCCTTTTGGTGAGGGGTCTATCATAGTCATTAATGATAGATTGTGCGATAGTTTATTTGTGTTTCGCTCCGTCATCCTTTTGGTGGGTAGTCAATCATAGTCATTAATGATAGATTGCGCGATAGTTTATTTGTGTTTCGCTCCGTCGTCCTTTTGGTGAGGGGTCTATCATAGTCATTAATGATAGATTGTGCGATAGTTTATTTGTGTTTCGCTCCATCATCCTTTTGGTGAGGGGTCTACCATAGTCATTAATGATAGATTATGCAATAGTTTATTTGTGTTTCGCTCCGTCATCCTTTTGGTGGGGGTCTATCATAGTCATTAATGATAGATTGTGCGATCGTGTACTTGTATTTCGCTCCGTCATCATTTTGGTGGGGGGTCTATCATAGTCATTAATGATAGATTGTGCGATAGTTTATTTGTGTTTCGCTCCGTCATCCTTTTGGTGGGGGGGTCTATCATAGCCATTAATGATAGATTGTGCGATATTATTTTGTGTGAGTTTCGCTCCGTCATCCTTTTGGTGGGGGGTCTATCATAGTCATTAATGATATATTGTGCGATAGTTTATTTGTGCTTCGCTCGGTCATCCTTTTGGTGAGGGGTCTATCATAGTCATTAATGATAGATTGTGCGATAGTTTATTTGTGTTTCGCTCCGTCATCCTTTTGGTGAGGGGTCTATCATAGTCATTAATGATAGATTGTGCGATAGTTTATTTGTGTTTCGCTCCGTCATCCTTTTGGTGGGGGGTCTATCATAGTCATTAATGATAGATTGTGCGATCGTGTATTTTTATTTCGCTCTGTCATCCTTTTGGTGGGGGGTCTATCATAGTCATTAATGATAGATTGTGCGATAGTTTATTTGTGTTTCGCTCCGTCATCCTTTTGGTGGGGGTCTATAATAGCCATTAATGATAGATTGTGCGATATTGTTTTGTGTGAGTTTCGCTCCGTCATCCTTTTGGTGGGGGGTCTATCATAGTCATTAATTATAGATTGTGATATAATTTGTTTGTGTTTCGCTCCGTCATCCTTTTGGTGAGGGGTCTATCATAGTCATTAATGATAGATTGTGCGATATTTTATTTGTGTTTCGCTCCGTCATCCTTTTGGTGAGGGGTCTATGATAGTCATTAATGATAGATTGTGCGATAGTTTATTTGTGTTTCGCTCCGTCATCCTTTTGGTGGGGGGTCTATCATAGTCATGAATGATAGATTGTGCGATCGTGTATTTGTATTTCGCTCCATCATCCTTTTGGTGGGGGGTCTATCATAGTCATTAATGATAGATTGTGCGATAGTTTATTTGTGTTTCGCTCCGTCATCCTTTTGGTGGGGGGTCTATCATAGCCATTAATGATAGATTGTGCGATCGTGTATTTGTATTTCGCTTCGTCATCCTTTTGGTGGGGGGTCTATCATAGTCATTAATGATAGATTGTGCGATAGTTTATTTGTGTTTCGCTCCGTCATCCTTTTGGTGGGGGTCTATCATAGCCATTAATGATAGATTGTGCGATATTGTTTTGTGTGAGTTTCAATCCGTCATACTTTTGGTGGGGGGTCTATCATAGTCATTAATGATAGATTGTGCGATAGTTTGTTTGTGTTTCGCTCCGTCATCCTTTTGGTGGGGGGTCTATCATAGTCATGAATGATAGATTGTGCGATCGTGTATTTGTATTTCGCTCCATCATCCTTTTGGTGGGGGGTCTATCATAGTCATTAATGATAGATTGTGCGATAGTTTTTTTGTGTTTCGCTCTGTCATCCTTTTGGTGAGGGGTCTATCATAGTCATTAATGATAGATTGTGCGATAGTTTATTTGTGTTTCGCTCCGTCATCCTTTTGGTGGGTAGTCAATCATAGTCATTAATGATAGATTGCGCGATAGTTTATTTGTGTTTCGCTCCGTCATCCTTTTGGTGAGGGGTCTATCATAGTCATTAATGATAGAATGTGCGATAGTTTATTTGTGTTTCATTCCATCATCCTTTTGGTGAGGGGTCTACCATAGTCATTAATGATAGATTGTGCAATAGTTTATTTGTGTTTCGCTCCGTCATCCTTTTGGTGGGGGGTCTATCATAGTCATTAATGATAGATTGTGCGATCGTGTACTTGTATTTCGCTCCGTCATCATTTTGGTGGGGGGTCTATCATAGTCATTAATGATAGATTGTGCGATAGTTTATTTGTGTTTCGCTTCGTCATCCTTTTGGTGGGGGGGTCTATCATAGCCATTAATGATAGATTGTGCGATATTGTTTTGTGTGAGTTTCGCTCCGTCATCCTTTTGGTGGGGGGTCTATCATAGTCATTAATGATATATTGTGCGATAGTTTATTTGTGCTTCGCTCGGTCATCCTTTTGGTGAGGGGTCTATCATAGTCATTAATGATAGATTGTGCGATAGTTTATTTGTGTTTCGCTCCGTCATCCTTTTGGTGAGGGGTCTATCATAGTCATTAATGATAGATTGTGCGATAGTTTATTTGTGTTTCGCTCCGTCATCCTTTTGGTGGGGGGTCTATCATAGTCATTAATGATAGATTGTGCGATCGTGTATTTATATTTCGCTCTGTCATCCTTTTGGTGGGGGGTCTATCATAGTCATTAATGATAGATTGTGCGATAGTTTATTTGTGTTTCGCTCCGTCATCCTTTTGGTGGGGGTCTATAATAGCCATTAATGATAGATTGTGCGATATTGTTTTGTGTGAGTTTCGCTCCGTCATCCTTTTGGTGGGGGGTCTATCATAGTCATTAATTATAGATTGTGATATAGTTTGTTTGTGTTTCGCTCCGTCATCCTTTTGGTGAGGGGTCTATCATAGTCATTAATGATAGATTGTGCGATAGTTTATTTGTGTTTCGCTCCGTCATCCTTTTGGTGGGGGGTCTATCATAGTCATGAATGATAGATTGTGCGATCGTGTATTTGTATTTCGCTCCATCATCCTTTTGGTGGGGGGTCTATCATAGTCATTAATGATAGATTGTGCGATAGTTTATTTGTGTTTCGCTCCGTCATCCTTTTGGTGGGGGGTCTATCATAGTCATGAATGATAGATTGTGCGATCGTGTATTTGTATTTCGCTCCATCATCCTTTTGGTGGGGGGTCTATCATAGTCATTAATGATAGATTGTGCGATAGTTTATTTGTGTTTCGCTCCGTCATCCTTTTGGTGGGGGGTCTATCATAGCCATTAATGATAGATTGTGCGATCGTGTATTTGTATTTCGCTCCGTCATCCTTTTGGTGGGGGGTCTATCATAGTCATTAATGATAGATTGTGCGATAGTTTATTTGTGTTTCGCTCCGTCATCCTTTTGGTGGGGGTCTATCATAGCCATTAATGATAGATTGTGCGATATTGTTTTGTGTGAGTTTCAATCCGTCATACTTTTGGTGGAGGGTCTATCATAGTCATTAATGATAGATTGTGCGATAGTTTGTTTGTGTTTCGCTCCGTCATCCTTTTGGTGGGGGGTCTATCATAGTCATTAATGATAGATTGTGCGATAGTTTGTTTGTGTTTCGCTCCGTCATCCTTTTGGTGAGGGGTCTATCATAGTCATTAATGATAGATTGTGCGATAGTTTATTTGTGTTTCGCTCCATCATCCTTTTGGTGAGGGGTCTACCATAGTCATTAATGATAGATTGTGCAATAGTTTATTTGTGTTTCGCTCCGTCATCCTTTTGGTGGGGGGTCTATCATAGTCATTAATGATAGATTGTGCGATTGTGTACTTGTATTTCGCTCCGTCATCATTTTGGTGGGGGGTCTATCATAGTCATTAATGATAGATTGTGCGATAGTTTATTTGTGTTTCGCTCCGTCATCCTTTTGGTGGAGGGGTCTATAATAGCCATTAATGATAGATTGTGCGATATTGTTTTGTGTGAGTTTCGCTCCGTCATCCTTTTGGTGGGGGGTCTATCATAGTCATTAATGATATATTGTGCGATAGTTTATTTGTGCTTCGCTCGGTCATCCTTTTGGTGAGGGGTCTATCATAGTCATTAATGATAGATTGTGCGATAGTTTATTTGTGTTTCGCTCCGTCATCCTTTTGGTGAGGGGTCTATCATAGTCATTAATGATGGATTGTGCGATAGTTTATTTGTGTTTCGCTCCGTCATCCTTTTGGTGGGGGGTCTATCATAGCCATTAATGATAGATTGTGCGATCGTGTATTTGTATTTCGCTCCGTCATCCTTTTGGTGGGGGGTCTATCATAGTCATTAATGATAGATTGTGCGATAGTTTATTTGTGTTTCGCTCCGTCATCCTTTTGGTGGGGGTCTATCATAGCCATTAATGATAGATTGTGCGATATTGTTTTGTGTGAGTTTCAATCCGTCATACTTTTGGTGGGGGGTCTATCATAGTCATTAATGATAGATTGTGCGATAGTTTGTTTGTGTTTCGCTCCGTCATCCTTTTGGTGGGGGGTCTATCATAGTCATTAATGATAGATTGTGCGATAGTTTGTTTGTGTTTCGCTCCGTCATCCTTTTGGTGAGGGGTCTATCATAGTCATTAATGATAGATTGTGCGATAGTTTATTTGTGTTTCGCTCCATCATCCTTTTGGTGAGGGGTCTACCATAGTCATTAATGATAGATTGTGCAATAGTTTATTTGTGTTTCGCTCCGTCATCCTTTTGGTGGGGGGTCTATCATAGTCATTAATGATAGATTGTGCGATTGTGTACTTGTATTTCGCTCCGTCATCATTTTGGTGGGGGGTCTATCATAGTCATTAATGATAGATTGTGTGATAGTTTATTTGTGTTTCGCTCCGTCATCCTTTTGGTGGAGGGGTCTATAATAGCCATTAATGATAGATTGTGCGATATTGTTTTGTGTGAGTTTCGCTCCGTCATCCTTTTGGTGGGGGGTCTATCATAGTCATTAATGATATATTGTGCGATAGTTTATTTGTGCTTCGCTCGGTCATCCTTTTGGTGAGGGGTCTATCATAGTTATTAATGATAGATTGTGCGATAGTTTATTTGTGTTTCGCTCCGTCATCCTTTTGGTGAGGGGTCTATCATAGTCATTAATGATAGATTGTGCGATAGTTTATTTGTGTTTCGCTCCGTCATCCTTTTGGTGGGGGTTCTATCATAGTCATTAATGATAGATTGTGCGATCGTGTATTTTTATTTCGCTCTGTCATCCTTTTGGTGGGGGGTCTATCATAGTCATTAATGATAGATTGTGCGATAGTTTATTTTTGTTTCGCTCCGTCATCCTTTTGGTGGGGGTCTATAATAGCCATTAATGATAGATTGTGCGATATTGTTTTGTGTGAGTTTCGCTCCGTCATCCTTTTGGTGGGGGGTCTATCATAGTCATTAATTATAGATTGTGATATAGTTTGTTTGTGTTTCGCTCCGTCATCCTTTTGGTGAGGGGTCTATCATAGTCATTAATGATAGATTGTGCGATATTTTATTTGTGTTTCGCTCCGTCATCCTTTTGGTGAGGGGTCTATGATAGTCATTAATGATAGATTGTGCGATAGTTTATTTGTGTTTCGCTCCGTCATCCTTTTGGTGGGGGGTCTATCATAGTCATGAATGATAGATTGTGCGATCGTGTATTTGTATTTCGCTCCATCATCCTTTTGGTGGGGGGTCTATCATAGTCATTAATGATAGATTGTGCGATAGTTTATTTGTGTTTCGCTCCGTCATCCTTTTGGTGGGGGGTCTATCATAGCCATTAATGATAGATTGTGCGATCGTGTATTTGTATTTCGCTCCGTCATCCTTTTGGTGGGGGGTCTATCATAGTCATTAATGATAGATTGTGCGATAGTTTAGTTGTGTTTCGCTCCGTCATCCTTTTGGTGGGGGTCTATCATAGCCATTAATGATAGATTGTGCGATATTGTTTTGTGTGAGTTTCAATCCGTCATACTTTTGGTGGGGAACCTATCATAGTCATTAATGATAGATTGTGCGATAGTTTGTTTGTGTTTCGCTCCGTCATCCTTTTGGTGGGGGGTCTATCATAGTCATTAATGATAGATTGTGCGATAGTTTGTTTGTGTTTCGCTCTGTCATCCTTTTGGTGAGGGGTCTATCATAGTCATTAATGATGGATTGTGCGATAGTTTATTTGTGTTTCGCTCCGTCATCCTTTTGGTGGGGGGTCTATCATATCCATTAATGATAGATTGTGCGATCGTGTATTTGTATTTCGCTCCGTCATCCTTTTGGTGGGGGGTCTATCATAGTCATTAATGATAGATTGTGCGATAGTTTATTTGTGTTTCGCTCCGTCATCCTTTTGGTGGGGGTCTATCATAGCCATTAATGATAGATTGTGCGATATTGTTTTGTGTGAGTTTCAATCCGTCATACTTTTGGTGGGGGGTCTATCATAATCATTAATGATAGATTGTGCGATAGTTTGTTTGTGTTTCGCTCCGTCATCCTTTTGGTGGGGGGTCTATCATAGTCATTAATGATAGATTGTGCGATAGTTTGTTTGTGTTTCGCTCCGTCATCCTTTTGGTGAGGGGTCTATCATAGTCATTAATGATAGATTGTGCGATAGTTTATTTGTGTTTCGCTCCATCATCCTTTTGGTGAGGGGTCTACCATAGTCATTAATGATAGATTGTGCAATAGTTTATTTGTGTTTCGCTCCGTCATCCTTTTGGTGGGGGGTCTATCATAGTCATTAATGATAGATTGTGCGATTGTGTACTTGTATTTCGCTCCGTCATCATTTTGGTGGGGGGTCTATCATAGTCATTAATGATAGATTGTGTGATAGTTTATTTGTGTTTCGCTCCGTCATCCTTTTGGTGGAGGGGTCTATAATAGCCATTAATGATAGATTGTGCGATATTGTTTTGTGTGAGTTTCGCTCCGTCATCCTTTTGGTGGGGGGTCTATCATAGTCATTAATGATATATTGTGCGATAGTTTATTTGTGCTTCGCTCGGTCATCCTTTTGGTGAGGGGTCTATCATAGTCATTAATGATAGATTGTGCGATAGTTTATTTGTGTTTCGCTCCGTCATCCTTTTGGTGAGGGGTCTATCATAGTCATTAATGATGGATTGTGCGATAGTTTATTTGTGTTTCGCTCCGTCATCCTTTTGGTGGGGGGTCTATCATAGCCATTAATGATAGATTGTGCGATCGTGTATTTGTATTTCGCTCCGTCATCCTTTTGGTGGGGGGTCTATCATAGTCATTAATGATAGATTGTGCGATAGTTTATTTGTGTTTCGCTCCGTCATCCTTTTGGTGGGGGTCTATCATAGCCATTAATGATAGATTGTGCGATATTGTTTTGTGTGAGTTTCAATCCGTCATACTTTTGGTGGGGGGTCTATCATAGTCATTAATGATAGATTGTGCGATAGTTTGTTTGTGTTTCGCTCCGTCATCCTTTTGGTGGGGGGTCTATCATAGTCATTAATGATAGATTGTGCGATAGTTTGTTTGTGTTTCGCTCCGTCATCCTTTTGGTGAGGGGTCTATCATAGTCATTAATGATAGATTGTGCGATAGTTTATTTGTGTTTCGCTCCATCATCCTTTTGGTGAGGGGTCTACCATAGTCATTAATGATAGATTGTGCAATAGTTTATTTGTGTTTCGCTCCGTCATCCTTTTGGTGGGGGGTCTATCATAGTCATTAATGATAGATTGTGCGATTGTGTACTTGTATTTCGCTCCGTCATCATTTTGGTGGGGGGTCTATCATAGTCATTAATGATAGATTGTGTGATAGTTTATTTGTGTTTCGCTCCGTCATCCTTTTGGTGGAGGGGTCTATAATAGCCATTAATGATAGATTGTGCGATATTGTTTTGTGTGAGTTTCGCTCCGTCATCCTTTTGGTGGGGGGTCTATCATAGTCATTAATGATATATTGTGCGATAGTTTATTTGTGCTTCGCTCGGTCATCCTTTTGGTGAGGGGTCTATCATAGTTATTAATGATAGATTGTGCGATAGTTTATTTGTGTTTCGCTCCGTCATCCTTTTGGTGAGGGGTCTATCATAGTCATTAATGATAGATTGTGCGATAGTTTATTTGTGTTTCGCTCCGTCATCCTTTTGGTGGGGGTTCTATCATAGTCATTAATGATAGATTGTGCGATCGTGTATTTTTATTTCGCTCTGTCATCCTTTTGGTGGGGGGTCTATCATAGTCATTAATGATAGATTGTGCGATAGTTTATTTTTGTTTCGCTCCGTCATCCTTTTGGTGGGGGTCTATAATAGCCATTAATGATAGATTGTGCGATATTGTTTTGTGTGAGTTTCGCTCCGTCATCCTTTTGGTGGGGGGTCTATCATAGTCATTAATTATAGATTGTGATATAGTTTGTTTGTGTTTCGCTCCGTCATCCTTTTGGTGAGGGGTCTATCATAGTCATTAATGATAGATTGTGCGATATTTTATTTGTGTTTCGCTCCGTCATCCTTTTGGTGAGGGGTCTATGATAGTCATTAATGATAGATTGTGCGATAGTTTATTTGTGTTTCGCTCCGTCATCCTTTTGGTGGGGGGTCTATCATAGTCATGAATGATAGATTGTGCGATCGTGTATTTGTATTTCGCTCCATCATCCTTTTGGTGGGGGGTCTATCATAGTCATTAATGATAGATTGTGTGATAGTTTATTTGTGTTTCGCTCCGTCATCCTTTTGGTGGGGGGTCTATCATAGCCATTAATGATAGATTGTGCGATCGTGTATTTGTATTTCGCTCCGTCATCCTTTTGGTGGGGGGTCTATCATAGTCATTAATGATAGATTGTGCGATAGTTTAGTTGTGTTTCGCTCCGTCATCCTTTTGGTGGGGGTCTATCATAGCCATTAATGATAGATTGTGCGATATTGTTTTGTGTGAGTTTCAATCCGTCATACTTTTGGTGGGGAACCTATCATAGTCATTAATGATAGATTGTGCGATAGTTTGTTTGTGTTTCGCTCCGTCATCCTTTTGGTGAGGGGTCTATCATAGTCATTAATGATGGATTGTGCGATAGTTTATTTGTGTTTCGCTCCGTCATCCTTTTGGTGGGGGGTCTATCATAGCCATTAATGATAGATTGTGCGATCGTGTATTTGTATTTCGCTCCGTCATCCTTTTGGTGGGGGGTCTATCATAGTCATTAATGATAGATTGTGCGATAGTTTATTTGTGTTTCGCTCCGTCATCCTTTTGGTGGGGGTCTATCATAGCCATTAATGATAGATTGTGCGATATTGTTTTGTGTGAGTTTCAATCCGTCATACTTTTGGTGGGGGGTCTATCATAGTCATTAATGATAGATTGTGCGATAGTTTGTTTGTGTTTCGCTCCGTCATCCTTTTGGTGGGGGGTCTATCATAGTCATTAATGATAGATTGTGCGATAGTTTGTTTGTGTTTCGCTCCGTCATCCTTTTGGTGAGGGGTCTATCATAGTCATTAATGATAGATTGTGCGATAGTTTATTTGTGTTTCGCTCCATCATCCTTTTGGTGAGGGGTCTACCATAGTCATTAATGATAGATTGTGCAATAGTTTATTTGTGTTTCGCTCCGTCATCCTTTTGGTGGGGGGTCTATCATAGTCATTAATGATAGATTGTGCGATTGTGTACTTGTATTTCGCTCCGTCATCATTTTGGTGGGGGGTCTATCATAGTCATTAATGATAGATTGTGTGATAGTTTATTTGTGTTTCGCTCCGTCATCCTTTTGGTGGAGGGGTCTATAATAGCCATTAATGATAGATTGTGCGATATTGTTTTGTGTGAGTTTCGCTCCGTCATCCTTTTGGTGGGGGGTCTATCATAGTCATTAATGATATATTGTGCGATAGTTTATTTGTGCTTCGCTCGGTCATCCTTTTGGTGAGGGGTCTATCATAGTTATTAATGATAGATTGTGCGATAGTTTATTTGTGTTTCGCTCCGTCATCCTTTTGGTGAGGGGTCTATCATAGTCATTAATGATAGATTGTGCGATAGTTTATTTGTGTTTCGCTCCGTCATCCTTTTGGTGGGGGTTCTATCATAGTCATTAATGATAGATTGTGAGATCGTGTATTTTTATTTCGCTCTGTCATCCTTTTGGTGGGGGGTCTATCATAGTCATTAATGATAGATTGTGCGATAGTTTATTTTTGTTTCGCTCCGTCATCCTTTTGGTGGGGGTCTATAATAGCCATTAATGATAGATTGTGCGATATTGTTTTGTGTGAGTTTCGCTCCGTCATCCTTTTGGTGGGGGGTCTATCATAGTCATTAATTATAGATTGTGATATAGTTTGTTTGTGTTTCGCTCCGTCATCCTTTTGGTGAGGGGTTTATCATAGTCATTAATGATAGATTGTGCGATATTTTATTTGTGTTTCGCTCCGTCATCCTTTTGGTGAGGGGTCTATGATAGTCATTAATGATAGATTGTGCGATAGTTTATTTGTGTTTCGCTCCGTCATCCTTTTGGTGGGGGGTCTATCATAGTCATGAATGATAGATTGTGCGATCGTGTATTTGTATTTCGCTCCATCATCCTTTTGGTGGGGGGTCTATCATAGTCATTAATGATAGATTGTGCGATAGTTTATTTGTGTTTCGCTCCGTCATCCTTTTGGTGGGGGGTCTATCATAGCCATTAATGATAGATTGTGCGATCGTGTATTTGTATTTCGCTCCGTCATCCTTTTGGTGGGGGGTCTATCATAGTCATTAATGATAGATTGTGCGATAGTTTAGTTGTGTTTCGCTCCGTCATCCTTTTGGTGGGGGTCTATCATAGCCATTAATGATAGATTGTGCGATATTGTTTTGTGTGAGTTTCAATCCGTCATACTTTTGGTGGGGAACCTATCATAGTCATTAATGATAGATTGTGTGATAGTTTGTTTGTGTTTCGCTCCGTCATCCTTTTGGTGGGGGGTCTATCATAGTCATTAATGATAGATTGTGCGATAGTTTGTTTGTGTTTCGCTCTGTCATCCTTTTGGTGAGGGGTCTATCATAGTCATTAATGATGGATTGTGCGATAGTTTATTTGTGTTTCACTCCGTCATCCTTTTGGTGGGGGGTCTATCATAGCCATTAATGATAGATTGTGCGATCGTGTATTTGTATTTCGCTCCGTCATCCTTTTGGTGGGGGGTCTATCATAGTCATTAATGATAGATTGTGCGATAGTTTATTTGTGTTTCGCTCCGTCATCCTTTTGGTGGGGGTCTATCATAGCCATTAATGATAGATTGTGCGATATTGTTTTGTGTGAGTTTCAATCCGTCATACTTTTGGTGGGGGGTCTATCATAGTCATTAATGATAGATTGTGCGATAGTTTGTTTGTGTTTCGCTCCGTCATCCTTTTGGTGGGGGGTCTATCATAGTCATTAATGATAGATTGTGCGATAGTTTGTTTGTGTTTCGCTCCGTCATCCTTTTGGTGAGGGGTCTATCATAGTCATTAATGATAGATTGTGCGATAGTTTATTTGTGTTTCGCTCCATCATCCTTTTGGTGAGGGGTCTACCATAGTCATTAATGATAGATTGTGCAATAGTTTATTTGTGTTTCGCTCCGTCATCCTTTTGGTGGGGGGTCTATCATAGTCATTAATGATAGATTGTGCGATTGTGTACTTGTATTTCGCTCCGTCATCATTTTGGTGGGGGGTCTATCATAGTCATTAATGATAGATTGTGTGATAGTTTATTTGTGTTTCGCTCTGTCATCCTTTTGGTGGAGGGGTCTATAATAGCCATTAATGATAGATTGTGCGATATTGTTTTGTGTGAGTTTCGCTCCGTCATCCTTTTGGTGGGGGGTCTATCATAGTCATTAATGATATATTGTGCGATAGTTTATTTGTGCTTCGCTCGGTCATCCTTTTGGTGAGGGGTCTATCATAGTTATTAATGATAGATTGTGCGATAGTTTATTTGTGTTTCGCTCCGTCATCCTTTTGGTGAGGGGTCTATCATAGTCATTAATCATAGATTGTGCGATAGTTTATTTGTGTTTCGCTCCGTCATCCTTTTGGTGGGGGTTCTATCATAGTCATTAATGATAGATTGTGCGATCGTGTATTTTTATTTCGCTCTGTCATCCTTTTGGTGGGGGGTCTATCATAGTCATTAATGATAGATTGTGCGATAGTTTATTTTTGTTTCGCTCCGTCATCCTTTTGGTGGGGGTCTATAATAGCCATTAATGATAGATTGTGCGATATTGTTTTGTGTGAGTTTCGCTCCGTCATCCTTTTGGTGGGGGGTCTATCATAGTCATTAATTATAGATTGTGATATAGTTTGTTTGTGTTTCGCTCCGTCATCCTTTTGGTGAGGGGTCTATCATAGTCATTAATGATAGATTGTGCGATATTTTATTTGTGTTTCGCTCCGTCATCCTTTTGGTGAGGGGTCTATGATAGTCATTAATGATAGATTGTGCGATAGTTTATTTGTGTTTCGCTCCGTCATCCTTTTGGTGGGGGGTCTATCATAGTCATGAATGATAGATTGTGCGATCGTGTATTTGTATTTCGCTCCATCATCCTTTTGGTGGGGGGTCTATCATAGTCATTAATGATAGATTGTGCGATAGTTTATTTGTGTTTCGCTCCGTCATCCTTTTGGTGGGGGGTCTATCATAGCCATTAATGATAGATTGTGCGATCGTGTATTTGTATTTCGCTCCGTCATCCTTTTGGTGGGGGGTCTATCATAGTCATTAATGATAGATTGTGCGATAGTTTAGTTGTGTTTCGCTCCGTCATCCTTTTGGTGGGGGTCTATCATAGCCATTAATGATAGATTGTGCGATATTGTTTTGTGTGAGTTTCAATCCGTCATACTTTTGGTGGGGAACCTATCATAGTCATTAATGATAGATTGCGCGATAGTTTGTTTGTGTTTCGCTCCTTCATCCTTTTGGTGGGGGGTCTATCATAGTCATTAATGATAGATTGTGCGATAGTTTGTTTGTGTTTCGCTCTGTCATCCTTTTGGTAAGGGGTCTATCATAGTCATTAATGATAGATTGTGCGATAGTTTATTTGTGTTTCGCTCCGTCATCCTTTTGGTGGGTAGTCAATCATAGTCATTAATGATAGATTGCGCGATAGTTTATTTGTGTTTCGCTCCGTCATCCTTTTGGTGAGGGGTCTATCATAGTCATTAATGATAGATTGTGCGATAGTTTATTTGTGTTTCGCTCCATCATCCTTTTGGTGAGGGGTCTACCATAGTCATTAATGATAGATTGTGCAATAGTTTATTTGTGTTTCGCTCCGTCATCCTTTTGGTGGGGGGTCTATCATAGTCATTAATGATAGATTGTGCGATCGTGTACTTGTATTTCACTCCGTCATCATTTTGGTGGGGGGTCTATCATAGTCATTAATGATAGATTGTGCGATAGTTTATTTGTGTTTCGCTCCGTCATCCTTTTGGTCGGGGGGTCTATCATAGCCATTAATGATAGATTGTGCGATATTGTTTTGTGTGAGTTTCGCTCCGTCATCCTTTTGGTGGGGGGTCTATCATAGTCATTAATGATATATTGTGCGATAGTTTATTTGTGCTTCGCTCGGTCATCCTTTTTGTGAGGGGTCTATCATAGTCATTAATGATAGATTGTGCGATAGTTTATTTGTGTTTCGCTCCGTCATCCTTTTGGTGAGGGGTCTATCATAGTCATTAATGATAGATAGTGCGATAGTTTATTTGTGTTTCGCTCCGTCATCCTTTTGGTGGGGGGTCTATCATAGTCATTAATGATAGATTGTGCGATCGTGTATTTTTATTTCGCTCTGTCATCCTTTTGGTGGGGGTCTATCATAGTCATTAATGATAGATTGTGCGATAGTTTATTTGTGTTTCGCTCCGTCATCCTTTTGGTGGGGGTCTATAATAGCCATTAATGATAGATTGTGCGATATTGTTTTGTGTGAGTTTCGCTCCGTCATCCTTTTGGTGGGGGGTCTATCATAGTCATTAATTATAAATTGTGATATAGTTTGTTTGTGTTTCGCTCCGTCATCCTTTTGGTGAGGGGTCTATCATAGTCATTAATGATAGATTGTGCGATAGTTTATTTGTGTTTCGCTCCGTCATCCTTTTGGTGAGGGGTCTATGATAGTCATTAATGATAGATTGTGCGATAGTTTATTTGTGTTTCGCTCCGTCATCCTTTTGGTGGGGGGTCTATCATAGTCATGAATGATAGATTGTGCGATCGTGTATTTGTATTTCGCTCCATCATCCTTTTGGTGGGGGGTCTATCATAGTCATTAATGATAGATTGTGCGATAGTTTATTTGTGTTTCGCTCCGTCATCCTTTTGGTGGGGGGTCTATCATAGCCATTAATGATAGATTGTGCGATATTGTTTTGTGTGAGTTTCGCTCTGTCATCCTTTTGGTGGGGGGTCTATCATAGTCATTAATGATAGATTGTGCGATAGTTTGTTTGTGTTTCGCTCCGTCATCCTTTTGGTGGGGGGTCTATCATAGTCATTAATGATAGATTGTACGATAGTTTGTTTGTGTTCGCTCCGTCATCCTTTTGGTGGGGGGTCTATCATAGTCATTAATGATAGATTGAGCGATAGTTTATTTGTGTTTCGCTCCGTCATCCTTTTGGTGGGGGGTCTATCATAGTCATTAATGATAGATTGTGCGATATGTTTTGTGTGAGTTTCGCTCCGTCGTCCTTTTGGTGGGGGGTCTATCATAGTCATTAATGATAGATTGTGCGATAGTTTGTTTGTGTTTCGCTCCGTCATCCTTTTGGTGGGGGGTCTATCATAGTCATTAATGATAGATTGTGCGATAGTTTATTTGTGCTTCGCTCCGTCATCCTTTTGGTGGGGGGTCTATGATAGTCATTAATGATAGATTGCGCGATAGTTTGTTTGTGTTTCGCTCCGTCATCCTTTTGGTGGGGGGTTTGTCATAGTCATTAATGCCAGATTGTGCGATGGTGCTTGCTCTGCCATCCTTTTGGTGGTAGTAGCTGTGTGTTTTTCATCCCATCATCTTTTTGGTGATGACTTTTTCCAGTTATTTACAGTTGACTTAGAGGTTTATATTTATCCAGTATTTCAATTCCCAAGCATCTCTTTTCTTTTCGGACAAATTCAGGGTTTTCTTCATATCTAATTGACTTCTACCTCGAAAAATGAACGCTGCAGCAGTTCATTCCACTAGGTTTAAGTCAATTAGATAGGGGCATCTGTCATACCCTAAATTTGTCCTACCCATTGATAAATATTTTTGCATTCGTTTTTTACTTGTGCATAGTTTGCTTAATTTCTCATTATTTAGACGCGTGTCCGCTCGCAATTAGTTGATTTTTAGGACTTTATCTTTTTGACCAATTAAAATGCGACATGTGGCCTAAGAACCTTTTTTGTTAATATTATTTTTTTAAAATTTTTCTTTTAAATATTACTAACAATATTTTTTAGTAGTTATCTTTCATCTTTATAAATTCTAGTTTGTTTTCATATATTTTAATATTTAATAGTTGTTAATTTTAATATTGTAATTATTAGGTTATATCATTAATATTTGTTTTAACAATTAATTTAAAATAATGAAGAGAAAATTAAAAAAAGAGAAATCTGGATTTGGGCAGGCCCATTTGTGGGGAGCCCGTTAGGGTTTATTCTTTGGTTGCATTTAAAAGGGAGGATATTGTTCATAAGAGAAAAAAACCCTAACTCACTGTTCACGTCTGCCCCCTATCCATCCCAGAAACCCTAAATTGAAATACTGTTCATCATCACTAAAGAAAGAGGAAGTCGTCACCCTCTTTCAAAATCATCAAACCCTTAAACCTCAATTTCACCTCCGCCGTCTATCCCATTATCGATCCCTCTCTCTGTTTTCTTCACAGCCATCTTCAATAATCACCTTCTCCTTTCTCCCTTCCGAAACCCATCACCATCCGCACCCTCCTCGCCGGAAAACCCTCATTTTTATCACCACCTTCATCATCACTTTCTTCAGCCCTCACTGGAAATCCCTTCATCTTCTTCATCTAACCACTTCCATCAACTTTTCTTGTTTTTTCACATTCAGAACATCGTAACAACCACAATACGATACATTCGCGAGAAACATTGCGTTATTTGACCATTTGTTAGTTTTGTTCTTCTTTACATGCGACAAGCTCTGGTAGCGGCGTCGACGCCTGCGGTAACGGAGAGAACCTCAATACTGTTTGAGGGCTATCAATCTTGGCGAGAAGTTGTTTTAAGACAATGCCTCATACGGTTGGAAGTACAAGGTAAAGTGCGAACGGCGCAAGAAGAAAGATGCAGCTACAATAACGTTTCGAGAGTAATACCAACACCTACAGTGAGCATTTGATTCCGCCTTCGTCGACACGGAGTTATGAGGTTGTGATGACTTTAGCATGACGATCCAGACAACATCACAGATTTAATTCAGCAGCAGATTTTCAGTATAAATCGGTATGGTTTGAATCTCTAAACGCGTCACAAGCACTCATCGGTAACAGTTTCGCACTCGGTAACATTTTGAACTAAAAATATTTGGTATTCTGAGATGCATCTTGCCCCCCTTTTTTCTGCTGCGCGTCTAAGGGTTGTTTGCATTCTATTCTAGGTTGTAATTAAGCTTTTTATGTAAACTAATGTTTGGTGTTGATTATGGAATGCAGTAGGTCTGGTATTGATAAGTTTCAGGTACAACAGCGGTTCGCAACGGTAGCATTTTCAGCTTTCGCGAGGCTCTGACTTAGGGGTAACCGCAACATAAAGCAGATGTGTAGATTGCAGCAGTTGGAACCGGCAGCATTTTGACTCTGCAATGGAAAGACTTGTTGAGTTGTAGCTAAACATAAACCACACTTACTACAGTGGATTGAAGGCATCCAAGTCTTCAATAACAACAGAAGTCGCATCTTCAACTTGATTATGCAGCATCTGATTGCGACATCGCAAGCAGTCAAAGCCAACAGCTTTTAAAATCTGCAATGAAAGTTGAGTAGCAGCAACTTAAACAGAAACCAGGCGATTCAATGATATACGCATCTCATTGACTCTTTGGAGAGCCGCAAACGCAACAGACAATTCGTGAACTGATACGTGACTGTATCCTGTTTCGGTTGGTTTTCGTTTATAATTATGCTTCCATTTGATTGTTAATTTGATGATATAGTATTCAACACTATTTTCGTAACATTGGAATTTTGTTTTCTATTAAGTTAATTTATTTTTTAGAGTTGAGTTGAGTTGCTATAACTTGTTTTGTGTCTCAACTATTGCATTGACATATCGCGATTCGGTTTTGAACGAGATTTTTATGACGCTATTATTGATTGAGTAGTGTATATTCACATTGATGATTGTACTGTAATTTAGAGTAGTAAATCCTGTGGATGTTGTTGGGATTTCAAAATGCTGCGGTTGTACATTACAACTTCGGATATCTCGTTTTGGTATGGATATATAGTTTATGTTTTGTTTGGACTGATACAGCTTGTTAGAATTTTCTGCTATATGTCTGTTAGTTTTCTTGTTGCAAATGTATTTAATTAAATTTACTTGGATTCACTTGATAAAGACCATTTGTTACTATTGCTTATTTATTTTTTTCCGCAAGTGACTTTCGCTGGAATAGTTGTCTGAAGCATTTGGCTTTGATTTTGTATATTGTATATTATGCGTTTGGATCATGTATGTGTTCCAATTTTATTCCAGGCATATTGTTTCGTCATCGCAGCTATTATATCGCGGCAGGGTGCTATCATACTATTTTTAATTGGTTTTGATATTAGAGGATTTCAGTCTTATTTCATTAAATTACGGTTGTAGTGATCGATTTCATTACGTCCATTTTGATGACCTGATATGGGGAGTGTTCATTGCAACTTCTCCTTTCAAAGTAGGAAATTTAATTTTTGTCTTTGTATATGCTTTAGCAAGTAGCATGTTTTAGACAATTCAAAAATCACACCTTAGTTCTTCATCAAACTTACTTTTAAAATTTTGATTAATTTTCTAATCTTAATATAATTTATTTTAAACTTATTTCTAAAATATGGTTAATTTTCTCTAAATCCTATTTCAATATATATATTTCTACTAAATTACTTTTAAGTCAAAATTACGAAAGATTAAATCCTTGAAGTCTAGCACTTCTTGAATTTTTGGACAATCATTATTGAGGTGTACACCTTAAATAATATATTGTTTGACTTTTTGTTTTTTAAAATATACTCTTTTAGACAAAGAAATATCATAGGAATCAAGCATTCTGTGTGATATTTCTGTCGTTCATCCAATCATTTTTCAAATGAAAAAGGTGTCGTCGAGATCTAGCATTTCGATAATACCCCAATTAATTGGTTGTGAGGCCTACGTCCCATTTATCAAATAATTGTCATTTCTCTTATTTTAAAAATCCAATATCGTATTCTCACCTCTCGTACCACAATCCTTTTTCATACCCTCGATTCAATTCTTCAAAATATCTTTCTCGACCGAAAGAAGAAGGTTCTTGGAATCTAGCATTCCTTGAATTTTCGAGTGAATAGCTCTCGAGGCACGCTCTTGAGTTGTTATTCACTCAACCTTTCGACTTTTTCAAACTCAAACATTTTCAAACGTATCCTAAGTCGAGTGTTCATACGCATTCGCAACCATCGACATTTCGTACACACTTCACAATTCCTCGTAGTTTCGATATTAGGGGCACCCTTAGGGACTAATATCGTTTCTCACAATCTTAACCCTTGACACGTCGTCAAGTCGGTTTCATTTTCAATCAAATCCTCGACACGTCGTCGAGCCATTTTCAAACCAACTTCCTTTGGCCTCGCATGCCATTTTTTGATTCGATCTTTTCACAAACGTTTTTTAAACTTACGAAAGAGGGATATTCCTAGAATCTAGCATTCTTTGAATATTCGAATGAGTAACTCTTGGGCGCGCCCCCGAGTTGTTATTAGTTCATTCTTTCGATTTCAAAACATCCAACTCTTATCTTCAACTTATTCAACTCAATTTCCGAAAGAACAGAGTTCTTGGGATCTCGCATTCCTTGAATTCTTGAGTGACAAGCTTTTGAGGCACGCCCTTAGGTTGTTTTTCAGTCACTCTTTCGTCTCTCAACTCAACGTCAAACTCATTCAATCTCGTTTCTCTTCGTGGTTGTTACCACGAACTACGACTGCTATGATTCTTCATTCTCGTCTGAATGTAAGATACGTAGGCACAAGATTGCGATAATCTTGGCGAGCTACCTCCCATCCATTTCCCCATATCCTTTTCGTGGTTGCTACCACGAACTACGAACGCTCTGGTTCTTCATTCATTCTTGAATGTAAGATACGTAGGCACAAGATTGCGATGATCTTGGCGAGCCAACTTCTATCTTCCTCCATTATTCCGTCCACACTTTCCTTTATCCTTTCCCATGGTCGAACTACGACGCTCTCATTTCTCATTCTCGTCCGAATGGGCATACGTAGGCACAAGGGCCCCAATCCTTGGCGAGCACCCTATCCTCTTACCACCCACTTTCCCCTAGCGTCTTTATCCTTTTGTCCTGCCAATTCTACCTTTGTCAACGAGAAGAAAACAAGCAAACCTAGACAACACTCTCCACAAAATACCTGAAGAGGTTCCCGTTGAGTACAACGGACGTGAGGGGTGCTAATACCTTCCCCTCACGTAACCGACTCCCGAACCCGGAACTTGGTTGCGACAACCCTGTTCCTGTCCTTTCGTTTTTAGGAGGTTTTCTAGATATTTTTCTCTCCCGTTTATTCGGGATAAATAAAGTTTGGTGGCGACTCTGTTGGACCGCATTTCCGCGCCTTTCGCGCGAGGGTCGTCTCTCCGAAATGTCTCCGTGATATTTCGAGGTGCGACACTCCCCCTTTGGCAAATTTTGGCTAAAACATTCAACAAATCACAAGAGCTCCTAAATCAGAGAGCACAACAGTAGATATACAAACAAAAAACTTCAAAACAGGAGTAAACACAAACTCCCCCTTAACACAATAATCAGAAACTCCTCAAGACACACAATAGCCCATACATCTAGCAACCTGTAATCATAACCTCCCCTCAATAAAATCATCAGCAACATCCAGCAGGACAACACTAGATAATTAGCTAACCAATAACTTCTCCCCCCTTTTTAGCCATAAATTAGGAACACATACTGAGGGTAACAAAATATCATAGTTCAAATAAACAAAACCAAGTAAATTTAAGGGTACAAAGATGACCCAAATAGAGTACAAGCCAACAACACTTTAAGGGAAAACAAATTCTGCAACAGCAGACACAACAAAGAAAAAAAACAAAGAACACATCAGTCAAGCATAATTAATCTTCTTTTTCAGATCGAGTACTCTCATCTTCACCAGCATTTGTAGACCCAGAATTATTATCATCAGTCTTCTCCCCTGAACCAGAAACTTCCTCATCTTCTTCTTCATGATCATCAGCATCCTTCATGGTATGATCTTTATTTTGTTCCAGACATTTAATCAGAGCTTCCAACTTAATCTTCCTTGCTGTAGGCACACTGATCACTTCTCTAACTCCCTGCAAGTCTCCTTTAAATTAGATATAACCCTAGCCCTTGAAGTGGATGGCTTCTCAGATGATGTTAAGATAGTTTCTGGGACATGTCTTCCAGCAAATAACTTATAGTGAAGAGAAAAAACTGAATCTCTTTTGCACGCCACATCATTGGTAGTGAGAATCCCAGGGTATTGGCTCAAGATGATTCCACAGATCAGAGAGGGAAATGCAATAGGAAGCTTAACAACATTTGTCGTGGCATGTTTCACAACTTGATCAAATATGTACCTTCCATAGTTAAACTCAACCTTGGTCCCAACAGAAAAAATGAATCTTCCCAGTCCAACAGCAATGGTTAAAGTATGATTTGCAGGTACCCAATTGGCAAAACCAATCCTATGAAGGATGGCATACTTAACACTTAGTTGCCCAGCAGAAAGTTTTCCTTTAGAGGGCCATGCATTGATTTGATTTGCAGTTATTACCCTGCACACCTGATTGTCAGTAGCTTTCATTTCACCATCCCCTTCCTCATTCCTACCAAAGAACTTGTTAATCACATTTGAAGAAAATTCAACACACCTTCCTCTTACAAACACTTTCATAAAGTGATTTCTCTTTCTATCAGTAATGGTTTTAGAGATATTCATAATGAATTCCTTCACAACCATATCATAACATTTTGAGAACCCAACTACAATTTTTGTCAGCCCAGCATCAGCAATCAGTTGCATGACCTCATTGATTTTAAGCGCATCCTTTCCTAATTCTCTTTCCAAGGCAATCCTTCTTTGATACACAAATTTCCACTTTGATACGTTGTCAATTGAGTGGAAAGACACATTATCCAGAGGGGCAGCAGGAACAATACTTGTGGTTTTCTTAGCAGCAGATCTCTTAGTAGGAGTGATGTCCTGGACATCATCCTCAACATCATCATCAGAATCAGTCTCTAACCTAACCTTTCTTTTCTTGGAAGCAGGAGTGACTTTACTCCAAGCTTTAGGAGGACCAACAAAAGTTTTCTTCCTCTGAATCTTAGAAGGGGATTGTTCAATCACAGATTTTCCCTTTCAAGACTTTAGCCTGTTTGCAATACCAGGAGCAACATTCTTTATTAACTCATCATCAGATGGAACACCCTCAAGGTCCACCACATTTTTAGAAATATTTACCTTCTCCTTGTCTTGAACAGAACTGTTTGTTTTATCTTCCATACTATCGCATCGCTGCAAAGAGGGGCCGGCGAAAGACAGATGAGTCGCCACCGTTCGTTATTCATCCCAAAGAGAGGGAAAGGAAATGATCGAAGAAAACCTAACGAAAAGGGAATAAGACAGGTCATCGCAACCATATCTCGGGTTTAGGAGTCGGTTATGTAACACCCATTTTAATTATTTAGTCTTTTGGTTTTATTTTATTTCGGTATGTCTTTTTATGGGGATGTGTCTGAGTGCTTGGTGAGTGCCCTTAATTAGAGAGATCATTTAATAAACTATAGAATTTAATATTAATATAATATAATTAATAATGATAATAATTTAATAATTAATAGTAATATTGTTATTCTATTGTTATTATTATTGTTATTGGTATTATTATTAGATTAAGTAAAGAAAATATAATGGAAAGAATAGAATAGAAGTTATATAAGAGAAAGCGGAAATAAAAAGGAAATAAAAAGGAAGAGAGAAAGATTAAGGAGGAAGAACAAGGAGAAAGAGAGAGACAAGGCTAGGGCTGTCAATTCTTCAGGATTCTTCGTCAATCTGATCAATTAATCGAGGTAAGGGTGTGAAACATTGTGATTCTACCCATGCATGTGATTATGTAGGGATTATTTGGATTGTTTGGGTGTTTTTGTGTAGTTTTCCATTCTAGGTCAGAAATGGTTTGATCGGTAGAATTGATATTTTAACAGTTAGAATCTGGAATAAGTCATGTAGTTTAGTCGAGGAATGTTAGGCTAAGACTACAGGAACTGGTTTGGTAAAAATCGGGTAATTTGTGAGCTTTTGATGAATTTTAGACAGTTGGGGTTTTGGTGTATCGCAGAACTAGCTAGGCGAACAACTAGCGAGTGAGGTAGCGAGGGTTCGCTAAGTCTTTGCTAAGCGAGCTGGGTAGCGAACACTTCCAGTAGCCACTGCCTGCCTTCGCTAGCGAGTTCGCTAGGCGAGTGAGGCAGCGAGCGTTCGCTGAGGCTTTGCTAGGCGAGTGAGCCAGTGAGCATGACATCAACTTGTTTTATTTTTGTTGTTTCCATCCAATGTTGATGTTTTCGATATATAACGTATAACTTGTATGTTGTATTATGATATGCTGTGGGTAGCCGTATGATGTGAATCCTAGATTGTGAACTGTGAAGTGTGAATTGCAGACTTTGGCAAATTGATCCCTTTGGTCATGATGGGTATAGAGATGGTGTTTAATGGTGAAGAGTGTATACTGGTGTTAAAATGTGAATTTCCCCTAATATTTAATTTAATTAACATAATTAATTGGTGTGTAATATATATATGATGCATGGTGATGTGATCAGGAGGATCGTGTGCACTTAGTGTGCTTGAGTTTATTTGTTGTGCATTTTGGTGTCGTGCATATCATGGTGTTTTGGAGGGATGAATCATTGCTCAGGAGGAGTGTATGTGATTCATTTGTACTCCCTTGTGGAGAATGGTGGGATGAATCGTCGCTCAGGAGAAGTGTATACGATTCATCCGTACTCCCTTATGGAGAATGGTGGGGATAGATCATTGCCAAGGAGGGGTGTATGTGATCTATCCAGGGTTCGATTGAATGAACCAATGAGTCGGTACCGCATGCATGGTGTTGAGTTGCATGTTGCGTTTGATTTTTTTGGACAGTAGGTCGTGGTGGATGCATGTTGGGTGATACTTTATATAGTTACTACTTTTGATCACGTACCTTATTACTGATAATTTTTTTATCATGTTTCTCACCCCTTTGTTGTTGTGGTAGTCTGTGCTTCTTCGGAAGTACAGATAATCCAGGTACATATCTAGCTTGGATAGTGGTGTGCAGGTCGAGTCTTAGGATGCTCTGATGCGTAGCACGAGACTTAGGTGTTTACTTTTATTATACTAAATTTGTTTTATTCCTGTGATGTATCATACTTTGGTGAACCTTGTTAATGAATGACTTTATGTAATTTGGCGGATGGCCGAGAATGTTGAATTAATGATACTTCCGTTGTTTTATTTTGAAAACCATCTAATAATGGGTTATGTTGAATTACTTGATGTGATATCCCACTTTTGAGAAGAAACTCTGATGTTTACTTGAAATAATCGTGTTTTATTTTAATTCTGGGAAGTGGGGTGTTACAGGTTACGCAAGGGGAAGGTATGAGCACCCCTCACGTCCGTTGTACTCAATGGGATCCATGCTTGTTGTCTAGTCAATGGGTGAAAAAAAAACTATCTACGGCTGCTAATGCTAAACGGAAAGAACTGACTTGATAGAGCACCACCGCTCTATGCCTACGTATTCCCTCGTGCAATAGGAAAGTCAGAGTCAACGTAGTTCAGGAAACTACGGGGGGGGGGGGGGGGGATTGCTCGCCAAGACATCGCGTCTTGTGCCTACGTATCCTCATCTGGTATGAGAAATCAGAGCAAAACGTAGTTCAGGCTAACTATGGGAAAACAGGATGTTCTCAATTGCACAGGGGTGAGAGAAGTGATAGACGATACCAGCGTACACATTCTAGCAGTTAGGTGTATTGTTGCTCGACCATTGGAGACTTATGCGTTATCTGTTTGCGGTAGAACAGACGTATTATGTCATTGGTTTAAAGGTACGGGTTACCTAAAGGGGGAAAATGGAAAAATGCTTGCTAGGATTATCGCAATCCTATGCCTATGTACTCTCAACAGATATGAGAGATCAGAGCAGCCATAGTTCGGCCAACTACAAAAAATGGTCTCGATCGCACGGAGGCGAGAGAAAAAGGGGGTCCCAATTGCACGGGGGCAAGAGAGGAGATCTCAATCACCAGGATGCGAGAGAAAGGATCGCACGGGGGAGAGAGAAAAGAGGAACTAGGCCAAGACACGCCTAAACGGGAAGGAACTCGGGACACACACGCTAGAACCTAAGGCGTAGGAGCGAATGCGTCACATATTGCCCAAAGGGTATACAATAAACACTCTAGACGAATGAGAGGAGGCCCCCCACTCATCATTTCCCACGTACCTATTGCTTAGAACTCACAATGCTTGGCGGTTGATTAAAAGACTTAAATTAGAAAGATGTTACCGAACGGAGTGGTTCCGTTGACCCTTGACATTGTGTGCAAGCTCCATTCTAATCTTCCCCTCTTTTGATCCTTGATGATGCTTCGAATCGGGGCCAATGTGACGCTAAACCATCATAGCTCGACTTATAAAGGAATTCAAACTTTAAGAGGTTGCGTATTGATTTCCGTGCTATGGACAAGATAGAGAAACAATATTGAGGATCGTTCTCCAATTGAATCGTGTCGCACGAACCAAAAAACAGTGGGATCTCGTCTTGCGGATACAAGACTTCATCGATCACCAAAAGTCAAAATGAAATCGAGAGATGAAGAGAAATGAGGAGATAAAGAAGTGGTCTCCGATCCAACATTATTCATAAATAATTTGACTGGTAATGAATTACAGAAATGTCGTCATCGACCAAAAACGGTGAAAAATAACCAAAGATGAAATAAACGGTCGAAAATGAAAGCGAGAAAGAAAGTTGGTCTCGGGATTGTCGTTTCCATCAATAATTTGACGTATAACAACTTGGAGGTCTTGTCATCGACCCAAAAGGCAAAAAAAAATGCCCAATAACAAATGGGAAATAAAATCTACTTCTAAAATGAAATAAACTTCTAAATATAAATTGAAATGAAATATACAAAACTACAAAATATAAACTCTAAAGGAAATATAATAAAATTCTAAATATAAAACATAATAGAACTAATATATAAGCTATAAATAATAGTATATTTACATAATAAAAATCTTCTGCTTAAAAAGAAATAAATAATATATAACAATAATTACAAAAAAAATGGTTAAGAAAATAAAGGAAAAAAAAAGAAGAACAGGGGGGTTTTAAAACAGAAACGGATGGTGTGGTTAAATGAGAACAAGGAAAGGGAAAAAACGGGCCTCATATCCCAATCAACCAACAAAAATGAAAAAATAAAAATAAATAACAAAAAAAGAATGGATCTCCTCCGTTAAAATATCTCGGTCACGCTCTCTCTATCCAGTTCATCATCAACTTTCATTTTCTCCCAATCTCATCATAACTTTCTCACTCGCTCGCGATTGTTCTCTATTTGATCTTGCGACGTTGGATGCGGCATCGGCGACTTGTGTTTGAGTTGGAACAAGATCTATAACTTTCATGTGGGACCAAAATTCGTATGACAACAAGAACTTGGTGAAACTTGGCTTGGAAAGTTGGATCAAAAATCTGCCTAAACTTGTTAATTTTGATATCGTTGAAAACCCTAACTTTGCACCATCCTAACTTGAGCTTCAAGCATCATATGATGATGAATTGGTACTCAAAAGAAAGCTTTGAATATGAGTAATAAGTTTTATGTTGGACAAAAGTTCATTTGAAACCTTGATCATGAAGGAAAATGGCTTGGAAAGTGGTTGATTCATACATAAAACTTTCCATAAATGGAAAGGTTCTAAAACCCTAATTTTCCCAAAAAAGGTAAGTTTCAACATTTCTTGATTTTTCATGATTCCTTTGACATTTTTAGATCAAATCCCATTAATTGGTCACATTGAACTTGAGGAACATGATTTTGACCTTGAAAAAGTCATTCCTAACTTTTTCACTACACACTTGACTTTTTTCCCAATTCTCCTGATTTGCAATTGACTGGTCAATTGGAGCTCTTTTGACTGAAATTGATGATCAATATTCTACCTCCAAACACCTTTGGACATATGAATGACCATGGAAACAAGTCTTTCTTCAAGTACAAGTCCATCCTGATTATATGTGAAACCCTAATTTCATGCTCTTCTGCCTAGGCCCTTTGCAGATGAATTGAATGACTATTCTTACTCCATAATAGTATCTGAGATATCCAACAACCCTCTATACCATGCTTGCACCAAATATAGGACCTTATGAACTCTTAACCAATCCCCTGATAATCCTCAAACAATGAGTTATGGCACACCTCTCCTCTTAAGGAGCTTGGACAACTTTATGATGATGACACACACTTGATGACTTCTACCAATGCCCTTGCTTTGAGCTTGAAGCCAATAGGATTATCCTCTTGGATATCACACAAACAATCAATTGATCCCCTGTAAGAACTATGCTATGCAAATGCAAGATGCCAAAATGCAATGAAACATAAGCCAAAATACAAGAAAAGGGGTTGGTTAAATTTTGGGGTACAACACATACTTTTTTCCACCAAGACTCTCCACCTGCATAGGTCCCATTAATCCCATGTGGAGAAGTTCCAATACTTTAGAAGTAGTGAGATGTTGGATCTTCTGGTGTGACATCCTAGTCTGCTTTCCTATTTGGAATTCACCACAGACTTTTCCCTCTTTAATTTTTCAGCTTAGGAATTTCTCTGACAGCTTTCATAGAGATGATTTTCTTCATTCATTTTAAATGTAGATAACCAAGTTTCTGGTGCCACAATTTCACTTCATCTTCTTTGGCTAGAGCACATTTGGAGTCCTGAGAGACCCATAGGTAGCAATTGTCCTTAGATCTGACTCCCTTCATGATCAATTCTCCTTTTTCATTTGTAACCAAGCATTCAAATTTAGTGAAGTTGACATTGATTCCTTGATCACACAGTTGACTGATGCTAATTAAGTTAGCAGTTAATCCTTTAACCAGCAGCACATTGTCAAGGTCAGGAGCTTCTAAGCAGTTCAATTTTCCAACTCCCTTAATTTCACCTTTGGCTCCATCTCCAAAAGTCACATAGCTGGTAGTGTGGGGTTTGATGTCTACTAAGAGATTTTTAATCCCTATCATGTGTCTGGAGCACCCACTGTCAAAGTACCAATCTTCCTTAACAGAGACTTTGAGGGACATATGAGCTATCAAACAAGTAGCAGCAGCTTTGGGAACCCATTGCTTTGTAGCAGGAGCTTTAGGGACCCATTGCTTCCTAGTAGAATGAATATTGTGATTTGGTCTGGTTTGAGGCATAGGTTTATGATATCCATGCATCCTGAAGCAAAAAGGATTTATATGACCAAAACAGCCACAATAGTGACATTTCTATCTTTGGAATCTTCTTCTTGGTTGGTTGGATTGACCTCTGTCATGATGTTGAGACATCGGATGCAACATCTTTCACTTGGATCCAGAAGGCTTGTGGTGTGAAGAATGATTATAGTCTGAAGGAGGTTTCTTTTATTCATCAAACCCTAACCCTGTCTTGTCTCCTGCCCTTCTTCCAGATTGAAGGATCATATCCAGGGTGTTAGTACCACTGTTCATCATTCTAACAGACTTCCCCATTTGATCAAGTTGGGAAGTCAGCTGAGCAACCTCATCATTCAACTCATTGATAGTTTTAAGGTGTTCTTCCTTTTTATCCTTCAGTTTGATTATGAGTTTCTTCTTCTGTTCACCTTGATGGCACACTTCTTCACTTCTAAGACACAACTCTTTATAGGAAGCTGCAAGTTCTTCAAATGTTAATTCATCTTATCTGGAGTCTTCATCAGAATAGTATCTTCCAGTCAAAGCAGTTACATGTTTAGCAGACTCTTCTTCAAGGTCACTGCCAGAATCCTCATCAGTCCAAGAGATAGCAAGACTTTTATTTTGTTTCTTGAGATAGTTTGGACATTCATCTCTAATGTGACCAAAACCTTCACATCCATGGCACTGAATCCCTTTGCTATTGTTGGGTTTTTCTTTAGTTCTGGTTCTTCTACTTGCATCATTGGACCTACTAATGTCATGAGAGTTGTTCTTGACATTAGGTCTTGACTTCATATCCATTCTCTTTATCACCTTATTAAACTGTCTTCCAAGAAGCACTATGGCATTGGATAAACTTTCATTAGTATCCCCATCAGATTCATCCTCTTCATTTTTAGTATTTGACATAAAAGCTATGCTCTTTTTCTTATCATCTTTGTCACTTATTCCCACTTCAAAGGTTAAAACAGATCCAATGAGTTCATCAACCCTCATCTTGCAAATGTCTTGTGCTTCTCCTATGGCAGTAACTTTCATGTCAAATCTCTTGGGAAGATATCTGAGAATTTTTCTTACCAGCTTTTCTTCTGACATATTTTCACCTAAGGCTCTTGAAGCATTGGCTATTTCAAGAATACTCATATGAAAATCATGTATGCTTTCATCATCTTTCTTCATTAGGTTTTCAAACTTTGTAGTTAACAGTTGAAGTCTTGACATCTTTATCTTGGAGGTACCTTAATGGGTAGTGTTGAGTATCTCGCAAGCATCTTTAGCCACTTCACAGTTGTTCACTAATCTGAATATGTTTCTATCAATACCATTGAACAAGGCATTCAAGGCTTTGGAGTTACCAAGAGCTAGTTCATCCTCTTCTTTTGTCCATTCTTCCTCAGGCTTCAAGTCAGATGTAGCCTTTCCATCTTTCCCAACAATCACAGGATGTTCCCATCCTTTTGTAACAGCTTTCCATGCCTTACAATCCAAAGATTTTAAGAAGGCAACCATATGTGGTTTCCAATAATCATAATTACTCTCATCCATAACAAGTGGTATGTTCATAAAACCTCCTTCTTTGTCCATAGTACCAGAAAGTATCATCCCTAGATCTCACCCAAAACCAGAGCAGGATGCCTTCTCTGATACCAATTAAAATTCTGGTATCAGATATAAGATGTCGAAGGCGATGTTACAACACTAATATCTGAGCTATCACCAATAAGAATAAAGACCAATTGTTAACAATAGTAAAAAGACACAAGCAATTGTTAACCCAGTTTGGTGCAAACACACCTATGTCTGGGGGCTACCAAGCCAGGAAGGAAATTTACTAAGTAGAATTAGTTTGAAGATACACAAAAGACTCTCTCTAGTTTACTATCTTTGCACCTAATCTCTACCCTTGCAATTTATACCTAGGACACCCCTAGATAAGGGATACCTCTCACCCCCCCTCAATCACAGCAGTGATAACAACATATAAATAAGCTTTTAGAACACACTCTTCAAAGACAATACTTGATCTTACTTAAAAGCTTCAATCAAGGACAATACACTCTTGCTTACAAGCTTTGAGTGAACAACTTATAACACAAAAAATTAGTCCAATTCACACATTAAAGTAATGAGTGAATGACTCACAAACTAACACAAACACACGAAGCTAAAAAGCTTTAATCCTTATGCAATGCACTATCTTAACCCTAGCTTCTCTAGTCTTCAAATAGGGTTGTGAAGACTTTAAATAGTAACTCTTGGACGGGTTTGGGCTTTGGTATTAATAGCATCTGATCTTGATATAATCAATTAAAATAATCAGCATCAATGAGTAAAACCAAAACAAATTTGATTTGATCCAATCAGCTCCAATCAAATTACTCTTCAGATCTTTAAGATTTCCTTCAGAGAATAGCTCACACGATTCTGTAAATACTCCATGAAATATGCATCAAAAACACTTTTGAATAAAGACTATTTCCACGCAGATTTGAACCATAAATGACAGATCATAACAGCGCAAAGAGTTGCACAAAAAGTAACAGACAAACAAACACATTCTCACAGAATGTTCCGTTCACAAATGTCAGGACATCATGCTTGACATCATGAACTAAACCCTGCAACAACAACCATAGCTACCTGCAAAATGTTAAGAACATATTTTAAGACACCCTGTAGGACATCTTGTAATATCACCAAGTTTTACCAAAATTCCTGCCAATCAAGAACTAACAATCACAACTAACCAATTTGTGCATATGTAGTATTTTCAAAGTATAGATTCTTACAACCAAGCATCATAGGGACATGACCAACGCATTATGACTCAAAGTGATCCTAAGGTTTCTATCTGGTTTGAAGGCCTTAATTTTAGAGCTTTTCCTCATGGATTTGGTGACTATATATCCTAAAAATCAAGATTGGTTTTTGGCCTTCTATGGTATGAAGATACCCCAAGGTCAAGATGTTATGGTGTGGGTTTGGTCCTTCATCACTATTGCAACTAAGCATATGCTGAATTAAGGTTTTTTTCCTTCATAGCTTCTTAAGTCATCGCTTTATCAAAGTCATCAAACGAAAGAGAGCTTGTCTAATACAAAACATTTGGTACAAGTCACAAATCAGGATGAGGTTGTGGAGTCATTGTGATTAGGGTAATTCCTTTTTCAAGTATTTGTTGCTCTAAACGTAAGGTAACTTAGGTTCAAGATTGAGATTCATTCAGTTGTGCTTTGAATTCAATACTTACAAAGTGATCAAGTGGTGTGATTTGGTTTATGGATTCCATTTGGCATCTAAGTTTGGTTCACAATGATTTGAGTTCAATTGACGTAATTCATTTGGATTAAAATTGGTAAGCATGCTAAAGCGGGGATACCCATTTATAAGGGATTCCTTGAAATTTATATTCATATGAGTTATGAGTGCGAGAATGTTCAATTCAGGTATCCAAACTTCATCAAATTGTATTCTAAGATTTCAAGATTTAATTTCTCCACAAAGTACAAGTTGAAACTCAAATCCAAGTCATCATATGAAGCAAGTATTTAAGTACATGAAGATTCAAATTTTGGAATTTTACAAATTCAAGTTGATGCCAAAGCTCATTTTTTTTTTAACTTAAGGTTGAATTCATAATATACAAGAGTCAAATAAGATTCAAACAGATATAAAAATATTCAAAAGCAACAATTAGAGTTCACACGGTTAATGAGAAGCCCGTATGCTACAACAATTCATTTTAAACCACAAAGTATTTTTTTTTTACAAGTTCATGTAAATATCTAGTTACAATACCTCTTCCAAATTTACAATGTGTTTGCAAGCCTACCAAAGTCCTAAGTCTAAGACAACCAATCCATGTGAGCAATTTCTCGTGCCAAGCTTCGTGTTATCCTCACCCTCTCATCAACATGTCACGACCTAATCCTCAAGTTAGCACCAAGTTGTCCAAGCCAATTTCATCAAGAATTCTCACACACCATGCCATAATCCTTCAAGCATTTAAAAAACAATAAATATCCACATTCACAATCACATCATTCAAACCATTTATCATGTTCAAATTTTCCAACTTCAATTTCAATCCAAAGCCCTTCAAATGATTCATTATTATGTCATAACATTCTCAAGTCCAATCCGGCATAAATCGAGGAGAAAACATTGGCCCTTCTAGGGGAGAGATAGATCATGTCATATCAAATGAAGTATTGTGCATAGCACATTGCAAATGTAGTATTATATTATGTGAACTTAAAACATACAGTATTCATTGAAGGGAATTTGTCGAAACTGAAAACTTAAATTTCTTTGGAAAGGATACTTTCCACACGGAAACGTGTTCCAGACAAGTTGGATCCCTCTCCAGAATACAACCCAAAACTAACACTCAATCACAAATCTTAAGACAAATTAAAATACATTCCAAAAATAATTAAAGCATGTCTCAGACAACAATTAAACATGCTCAACACACAATCAAGGACAATTCATTTTCTTCTAAAACAATTTAAAACATGTCTCAAATAAAAGTGGAAAGTTTTGTCTTGGAATTCATTTTGAAATCAAGAGATCTTATGTCTACAAAAAGACAGAATCACGAAGCCAAAAGAGGGGATTACCATTCAAAAAAAACACAGAATTTCCACAGGTTCGAAAGAACTTGCATGCAAACATAAACATAACCACAAAAAAAAATCACATACATAGCAGCCACTAAAACTCTCACGTAGAAAGTCATAATATCCACAACAGTCACACATATTATGCGCAAAGTATACGTATCTAAAGACCGGTATAACGTGATCCCAGAGTAACTAAGCAAATCATACAATTTTGAAGAGAGGAATAGCAACAATCATTGCAAATTGCACGCAGCACAACAGTAAGAAGCAGAGAAACAACCATCCCATCACGACACATACACAACGGCAATGGTAACAAAAGCAAGGTTAGAATTCATACCATAAATCTCTCTGTAAATCGTCATTGTGTTAATTGTGTAAGGGTGTCGAATTCGTCGCGAATCGAATTAGAAGTCGAATTCACCATGAACAGAAATAGGAATTGAACCAACTCTTACTCCAATTTTGTGGTGTAATCCCGAATTCAATCTGGAGTTGGGGGCTAAAGCTCGTAGTCGAAATTGACGGTAACATAAGCGTTTGCCGGGTCGTGGTCCTGTCACCACGAGGCGCGATTTATAGTGGATGGAGGGAGAACCATTCGCGAGAGAATATGCAGAGATCAAGAGGTTCAAAGCGCGCCTGGATTCAATTGCGTCGATCTAAAACGAGAGACTTGAGATGTAAACGGGAAGATTATGAATGCAGTAATCCATCCTCGTAGATGTCGCGGTTTCCCTCAAATGCTGATTTGTTCTGAGACAATGCCCTGGAGTAAGCCTTGTACATAGCCACTATTGTTTTTAAGAAGAAATTAAACCTAACATTGATGTTTCTCGGGCTATTCTTGATGACTGTTCTTGATGCATGACATTATTGATTGCTCAACCGTGTGATTCTTGATTCTGTTTTTAGTTTTGACCTATCACATGATAACTTAGGTTAGACTTTCCCCCTAGAATTTCTTAGACCAGTTCTCCTACAAAGAGAACTAGACGTGATTCATCTACGTAGTTGAGATGTAATTCTCCTAACCCATAACGCAATCAAGAGATGTAGACTATTTTCCGCTTGAGAGAGCTATGTGGCATACTCGTCGATAAATCTGAGCTATGAGCCCTTCTCTCAATGCGCAAAGACCATCTCCTATAAGTTGTGGCGGTTTAGTCGAGTATTCTCCCTTAAGATGACGACTCGTCTCTTCTCCTAGAATCAATCAACAAACCTTCTCCCCCTAGAACCTTTGCCATAATCAAAAGTTCCTCAATCCCTTTTAGAGGAACTACGAATGTTCTGATTCCACTTCCGTCAGGATACGTAGGCACAAGATGCGACTTCTTGGCGAGCATACTTAGAAATAAACCCCTAGGTCTTTCACCCTTAGCTAACAACAATAACACCATATAGAACAAGAGGTTCCTATAGAGTACTACAAATGCTTAGGATGCTAATATCTTCCCTAATTATAACCAACCCCCGAAGATTAGACTCTCTTGCTTTTGCATTGCATTGCATACTTTTGGGTTATCAGATCTTTTTTCTTTCCCTTGGACAAATTAAAGACCGGTGGTGAATCATGAATTAAGATTCAAGTTAATCAATATCTTGATATCCAATTCTCACTGCGAGAGTAGTCTATAAATAGACTAGTTCTTTTAGGTTGTTGAGAGATGTTAATTGTTGATATTCACTTGTAATCTTTGGATCTTTATTGATAAAATGAATAGAAAAATTGGTTTAACCCATTGTTATTCTTCTTCTTCCTTCTTTTCTCCCTTTTATAAAATATAATAGGGTTTCTAGTGTTTGTTCAAGAAACTCAATCTTTTTTTCATATTTTAATTTGTTCTTAACGACATCAATTCAAAAAAATTAAATTTTATTAAAAAAAATTAAAGTAAATTAATTTCATAATCTATAACCCCTCCCGACAGAACTGCCACTGAGGTGACTTAACGGAACAAATGGTCAAATTTTAAACATTGAACAAAATATTGAAGGAGTATGTTTGTAACGAGGACACATGGGTCATTTCGATGAATCATTTTATAGAATACCGCACGACCCAGTTTATTGGAAACAAGCAGACAATTGAAGGGTTGTTCTTCACTTTACTCTTATCCACACTATCCCCATATATGTAAGGACCAGCTTATAACACCCTTTTCATTTAACCACTTTTTATTTTTTGGTTCTAAACCATGGCTGAAGCTATCATTGGTTTCAATGTTTTCAACTCACATTTTCATAGCTCATGCCTTCAATCAAAAAGATTTGTAGTCAACTCATCTTCAAGATTGGTAAAATACTCCTTATTATTTTCATCTCTGGATGAAATCACTTGCTAGTTTCAAAGATGAATATTGATAGTGTATATATGTTTTTCTTTTGCAGCCTATGCTCCCTCCAAATTCTATACCTTTTCACAAGTCATGGCAGGTAAGTATTTAACGTCCATTATTATTAGACGCGCCGGTGTTGGTGTGTTTGTGTTTCATATATTTTGATGACTCTTTGTTTGTGTAAATAAGGTGTTAGGCGGCAAGAGGAAAAGAGCATATTTGTGTAAAGTAAATGGATTACCAGATATTCCATTGATGGCAGTTCTTGTAGAAAAAATGGAAGGACAGAGAGATCTTATAACTGAGAAAACAATTTGGCATCTTAGTGATCAACAAATAAAAAATGCTTGTAAGTGTCACATTATATATTGTATTAATGTTTTGTTGTTTATGTTAACTTAGGAGTTTACATTTTATTTATTATTGCTAATTATTAATTCTTTGCAGACGCTTGGTACGTAATGTTCACTGTTTGGGGAGTCTTGTTTTTTGGTTCTATGAAGGTAAATCACTTTTCATTGTTTGATATGATTTTATTTTGGCGAAAACCGAAGTTTGAGGATGTTTTGTATGATTTAGGACCCATATTATGATTCAGAAACATATAGAGGAGATGGTGGAGATGGCACTGGAAACTGGATTTATGAGAAGGTATTTATTTTTCTTATGACTTTGTTATTGCTGCGCAAAAGCGTCACACAGGGGAGCACAAATCAAACCCTGTACGTATAGAGCAGGAGGATTTAACCTACCACACCAAATTAAACCTGATATTTCTATCTATTTTTATAATTTTCACATTATTCATGGATAAATTTGAGTTAAGAGTCTGAACAGAATTTCAGATAATTCATTTAAAAATTTTGATAACATACTGAGTTTTCGATAATTCATTTTTAAATTATTAGTAAGAATTTTTTATTCGATTTTTGAAAAAACTAATTTATATAACAGAAAATTTTAAAATGTGTTATAGTTTATCGAAAATATTGAAAATATGGTAGTTTATTCAAAATTTTGAAATTTCTTATAAGGTATAAAAATTTCCAATTTTTTCTCCTTTTGAAAATTCCAATATTTTTTCAAATTTTTTCCCAAAATCATTTATTTTTTACTAAAAATTTCAGAAAATTGCAATAAACACAATAATTTTTTTTTAAAAGAATTAATAAGGATATAAAAACAATAACAACTGCTATAGGAAGATGTCAGGTTAAATTGTGAAGGTGGCCGATTTTAAATCCTTATAAAATAGTAACACATTTGAGGCCTACTGGCCCAATGGAACTACGACCCATATAATATCAAGGGTAGGAATTTTGGCTTTCAAAATTCTGTGTGTCTGTATATAATTTTTTTTTAATTTATTGACAAGAAAAACATCCAGTAAGTTAGAACAGAAAATCAACACTTGATGTTGAATTATGCAGCAAGAGATAATGGAAGCAGAGGCAAGGGAAGCTCTATGGCGAGAGGAGTTGATTGAGGAAATAGAACAAAAAGTTGGAGGATTGAAAGAAATTGAAGAGGCAGCAAAGGAAGAACTTGTTAAATGATTTGTCAGTAAAAATGCATGCCTTTGATTCCATCCGTCAAGTCAATATTATGTATATAACTAGATCACGGGAGTAAATTCTTATGCTTCAAATCTACGGTTTATTTCTTTCATTATAAATATTATTAGCATCACTATTATCTATTTTAGGTAGCAGTTATAAATAATTGTTAGCATCACTGTTATTGATAATGATTTTTTTAATTAAAAGTAATAGTATATTATTAAATTGGTCATCATTGATGACTCATCAAAATATTATATGTAGGATATTTTAGTCTCTAAGAGTCACAAATTTGTAACATCTCTCATTTTACCTCAAGTGTGATTAGTAAAATTAATGCTGATTGATGCGTCCGCAAGTGCACGAAAATATCGAAGTAATATAAAAGATTTGTCGAACCCACAGAGACCAATGTCAACCTACCGTTATCTATTGTCGCGGCGTAAAGCTAAGGCTAATGGAATTAGGAAAGTTAAATGCGAATGAAATTAAATACAACGGAAATAAAGATTATTGGTTTAAGGAAGAGCGATAAAGGGATATCGGTATGTAATGCTCAAGTTTTCGGGGATTCGACAGATCGCCGGTGCTTTTTAGTCTTTGTAAACACTTTTCAGGAGAAAAATAATCGTTTAAAGACCTTTGCCTCACGATGGTTGTTGACTCGGGTCCTAATTCTAAGGCGGAATGTACGATCTCGCAGTCCCATTTGAGGTTAAAACTACTTTTTGAAAACAAATAAATTCTGATTTCTTTTAAAGCGCTTTCGCTGTGTTTAAAATCAATGTCTAGTTCTTACTATTCGGGTTGAACCCCAGCTTTCGCGTGCCGACTCGTGCCTTAATGAATTTCCCACTTTCGTGGCAAAACTACTGTAAATAATTTCTCGCTTTCACGACGAAGGTTTATTTAGAAGATTTTGATTAAAAACTACGGCCAGAAAGGTGTTTGTAAAAAGGGAAGGTGCACCGGGTATTATCGAATCCCATCCTACTAATTCGATTACATACCGATAAAACTAATTTAGCTAGACATGATAATTAATGCAAACAAAAATAAATAATTGCAGCAGAATAAGATAGCATGCATACAGACAGAAATAAAATAATAATTCAATTAATAAAAACTTGTAAATTGTACTGATCTCGAATCCTTGAGTAGTCTTCCACAATGTCGGCAGGATTCTACTTTGGCGAGAAGTAAAAGGTACAGGAAGAAATACGGCCGTACAAATGAAAATAAAAAGGAAAGGAAATGGGAAAATAATGCAAGAACGTAAATTCAGCTTCAATGGAAATTTTGGCAGCACTTCGATGTGTCGAAGCCCCCCTGGTTTCTGTGAATCTCTGGCCTATTTATAGGAGATATTTCATTTCTCAACTTCCAGAGATCATGCGTGAGTTATGGAGAAAGTCGGAGTAACTTCCAGTAGTGGGCAGTTAGTGGAGAAAGTGCAGGAAGAAATTATGTTGAACGTGCTCGTGGCCACTTCTGTGTTTCTGAGATTGGAGTCATGACGACCGTAATGGAACTGTGACAACCGTGATGGTCGTGACGAGCGTGATAGGCCATGACGACCGTGATGGTCGTGACGAGCGTCACACTCACAAAATCTGCTTTTTCTATTTTTTTTCTTCTCTATTTCTTTCTTTCTTCTTTCTTTTCCTTCCATTTCTTCTTCTTTTCTTTCTTTAATCCAAATTCTCCATAATCTGCAAAACATAGTAAATTAACCGCATAATAGAACATAAATCAAGATAAATTAACAATAGTCGTAAGTAAATTCATGTAAATCGAGTCAAATAAACGATATACTTTTGCGTTATCAGTGATTAGTGAGATGTGTAAATAAGTAAGTAGAACTATGATGCTAACCTCATGAGTGACATAGATTAGTAATTTAACTTAAATAGCAAGGGTAAAATAGTAATTCCACCAAGTGAGTATATAAGCTAAAATTAAAGAAGAAAGCCTCATTTGTTCCATTCTTCTCCTTATGCCAATCTGAATTTTTAGAGAGAAAGAGAGCATTAATGGAGAGGGCGAAAATAGAGTGAAAGGAAGAGGAAGAATTGATCAATTGAAGAAAGGGTGATGCTTGCATGAGTGAAGTTTTTGAATTCTTGAAGAAGAATCAAGGTTGAATTGAGAGAATCATCAAGTGATCATCGTCATCCTCATCTCATCTCCTTTCATTTCTGATTTCAAATAGAGGTGGGGTTCTTAGGATTTATAATTCGGGATAGCCATTAAGGACTCTTGTATGTTGGGGTTTAGGTTAAAACTTATGTTGAAAATGTTTGTCGTGTTTGATTTCATGACATATTCACTTGTTTGATTATGAAGGTGTGAGTAATTGGTTGCATGCATGCCATGTTTTAGTTCACTCTCTGGTCTTTTCTAGTGATAGAATGTGATTAAATTGAGTTGTAGCTGAAAATCGACCAATTTCAAGTAGATTTTTGAGTCAGAACAGGGTCGTAACCTATTATTAACAGATTGTAACTGATTACCACTCGAGAAAAATGCCCAAAAATAAGTTTTTTTTAGGAAAAGGCATCATTTCACCGGTAACTTTTAGGTAACCGATTACCACTTGAGAAAATTGCCCATAAACAAGGAAATATCTACTCATAATTGATTATCTCTTTTTGGTAACAAAATATACACCCTGAAACCACCATAAATTGAGTTTCGAAACTTTAATTTCGACGCAGTCAGTTGCGTTGAAAATATAATTCAAAGTTCTATCTTATAGTAATATTCTATGATAATTTTAGGTATTTATGTATCTAATTAACCTTATTATTCTATCTTATGATAATATTCTATGACAATTTTAGGTATTTATGTATGTAATTAACCTTATAAGTAAAACTTAGGACATTAAATATGGAAATAAATAACTAAAGGCTCCTTGATTTGTGATGTTGTATGATGATTAAATAGATTTAGAGTAAAGAATGTTAGAAATCTTAGGGTGGCCTAAGAGGAGTGTAACACCCATTTTAATTATTTAGTCTTTTTGGTGTTATTTTGTTTGGTGTGTCCTTGTGTGGGGGTGTGTCTGAGTGTGTGGTGGGTACCCTTAAGTTATGGGGATTGTTTAATAAGTATGGAATTTGATATTAATAAAATATGAATAATATTGGTGGTAATATAATAATTAATGGTAATATTATTATTACTATTATTATTATTATTATTATTATTATTATTATTATTATTATTATTATTATTATTATTACTATTATTATTATTATTATTATTATTATTATTATTATTGGATTAAATAAATAAAATAAGAAGTTAAAGGGGTATTAGGGAGTTTTGGAGAGAAGAAAGAGAGAACACGATAAAAATCAGTTTTAGAACAAAGTAAGAGGGAAGGACAAGAGGAAGAAGGGAAGAAGGCTAGGGCTAACGATTCTTGAAGGTTCTTCGTCAATCGGAGTATTAATCGAGGTAAGGGGGGAGAAACAGGTTAAAATTGGTAAATTGCATGAACAAGGTAGAGGGAATTCCTTAACCCCGTAGGAATTTGGTGAATATGAATGATATATTGAAATCTTGATGATTATTGTTGTTGGTATGATGAATTGTATGTGCATTGATGTGTTTATGAGCATGGCTGCCATTGATGACTTTGGGTACGTGTTGTTGTGAGATTGGGGAAGTTCTGATGATGAACATAGGTGTGGGTTCTAGAGTTAAAATTGATAGAAAATGATAGAGTAGTGTTTATTGGTTGTAGTATTGATAGGACTGAAGATAGAAGTAGAGTGATAGGCTTGAATTTGAGCAAGATAATAGTTCTAGACTGTGAGGGTTTTGAGAGATCGCAGAACTCGCTAAGCGAGTAGCTAGCGAGCGAGCTAGCGAGCGATTCGCTAGGTAGTTTGCTAGGCGAGCTAGTAGCGAGTGTTCGTTAGGGCTTCACTAGGCGAGATGGGTAGCGAAGGCTTCTAGTAGCCACTGTATGCCTTCGCTAGGGAGTTTGCTAGGTGAGCAGCTAGCGAGCGTTTGCCAGGGCTTCGCTAAGCGAATGAGCCAGCGAGTGTGACAGAATGTGATTTTGTGTTGTATTGCGTTGTGGTTCGTTTGGTAGGATCCCTTGGGCTGGGACAGGTACAGATGTGGTATTTAGTGGTGAATAGTATATACTTGGTGAGTAATAGGTGAAATTAAGTAGTATTGAATTTAATTGAAATAATTAAATTGATGTGTGAGATGTTTATGATGTATGGTGAGGTGATCAGGAGGATCATGTGAATTTAATTAAAATAATAGATTGGGGAGTATATGTATATGTAATGTATGATGAGGTGATCAGGAGGATCGTGTGATTTTAACTAAATTAATTAATTGGTGAATAATATGTGTGTATAATGTATGATGATGTGATCAGGAGGATCGTGTGCACTTAGTGTGCTTATGTTATTGTTGTGCATTTGGTGTCGTGCATATCATGGTGTTTTGGTGGGATGAATCATTGCTCAGGAGGAGTGTATGTGATTCATCCGTACTCATTTGTGAAGAATGGTGAGGGATAGATCATTGCCAAGGAGGGGTGTATGTGATCTATCCGGGGTTCGATTGAATGAACCAATGAGTCGGTACCGCATGCATGGTGTTGAGTTGCATAATTGCATTATTATACGTTGTGTTTGATGTTTGGACAGTAGGTCGTGATTGGTGTATGTTGGGTGATATCTATGTGATTTATGCCTGTAGTTCCATGTATTTAATTACCGATAATTTTGATCATGTTTTCTCACCCCTTTGTTGTTGTTGTGGTCTGTGCTTCTTCAGAAGTACAGATAATCCAGGTACTTAGCTAACTTGGATAGTGGTGTGCGAGTCGAGTCTTAGGATGCTCTGATACGTAGCACGGGACTTGGGTGATATTTGTTTTCATGTTGAACTTGTTTTATTTTCCTGTGATGTATCATGTGGATGAATTTTATTAAGGACTGTTTCATGTAATTGGGCAGGTGGCCGTGAATGTTGAACTAATGAATATTTTTCCGCTGTTTTATTTTGAAAAACTTTTTGATAAGGAAATATGAGGAATTATTTGATGTGATATCCCACTTGGTGGAAGAAACTCTGATATTTATTTGAATTAATTGCATTTTATTTGAATTTGGGAAGTGGGGTGTTACTGTAAGAGCACAGATTGTGTCTTAGTTATATCTCTATGTTTTGATGATAACAATTATAAATTTTGTATTCAAGAATTATATACTCTAAACGTGTTCTAGATTGTTTGCTACAGGCACTAAAAGAAAAGTATTTTAAGAAAGCAAAATTGCATCTGAACATTGTTTGTATGAAAGACTTCATAAGTTCAAGAGCATCTTAAGTGAAGATCTGAACATTGCTCCCAGAAGAATCTGACTACTGTCTCTTGAAGATTCTGAAGAAGGAGCCTCTAAAGCATAGAAGACTATGCTCTGAAGGATTTACACGCTCAAGCACACAAGCTGCACATACTCTGATTCAGCTCAATCTGAAGAACTTTCAAGACTCTGAGGATCCAGATGATCCGTGATCAGAAGACTCTGAAGATTCAGATTCTTATGTGGAAAGCTGAACTTACTTTGAAGAAGATTTAAATATGTACGTTGGTCTTTCTCAACAGCTCTTTCCTATTTTGTGCTAGACACAAGGACACAGACAAAAAGGTTTTATCTGTGCATTCCATTCTAAGGAAAGTATTCTGCAAGTGAAGACAAAAAGCATCAGGCCTGTTTCAGCACAGCCTCCAATGTGAAGACAAAAGGCTCTAGGCTTTTCTGCACAGCCTTCAACGTAACAAGACTTCTTAGATCTTAGTGCCTATATAAAGAAGTCCACTTCATCTTCTTCAGCATCGAATCTCTAGCAAAATCACTCCTAAAAGCAAATCTCAAAAAAAGCTCTTAATTATATTACTTTGCTTTATCTGTATTCTTAACTTAAGAGAAATATCACTGTTGTGATAACAGCTTAATAGAAGCATTCTTACTCTTGTAAAAGTTTTACTTTGTTTGTAAAAGGTTTTCCTTAAGAGGATCCAGTTGGGATCAGTTGCTCTTGAGAAGACTAAGAACGGTTGTTCTTAGGTGTTGCTGTTTGTAATCTGTTTGATTAAAATAGTGGATTAAGTCCTTGACAGAGAAAGGCAAATCACTCTTGAGAGGGTGGACTGGACTAGTTGTTTTCAACGAACCAGGATAAAAATATCTGAGTTCTAATCTTTGATTTTTAGTCTTACTTATTCAACCCCCCCCCCCCCCCCCCTTCTAAGTAATTTTCTCACCTTCAGTTGGCATCAGAGCTCCGGTTCTGCGTGTGCTCCACTTAACCGTGACAGTTAAAGATCCTGTGAGAAAGATACTTTGATATTTGTGTTGTTGTCATTATGGAAACAGCTACATCAACTTGCAACAACAAATATGAAGGAGATAGGATCAGTACCAAGCCACCCATGTTTGATGGGGGAAAATTTGACTATTGGAAAGATAGAATAGAAAGTTTTTTCCTCGGGTATGATGCTGATCTTTGGGATATGGTCATTGATGGATATAAACATCCTACTGATGAGGATGGCAAAAAGATTGATAGAAAGTCAATGACTGAAGTACAGAAAAGAGATTTCAAGAATCACCACAAAGCCAGAACTATATTGCTTAATGCAATCTCTCATACTGAGTATGAGAAGATTACAAACAGAGATACTGCTCATGACATGTTTGAGTCACTCAAAATGACTCATGAGGGAAATTCTCAGGTTAAAGAGACCAAGGCGCTGGCGCTCATACAGAAGTATGAGGCATTTAAAATGGAAGAGTCTGAAAATGTAGAAACTATGTTTTCTAGATTTCAGATTCTCACTGTTGGTCTGAAAGTTCTGAATAAGGGCTACTCAATGTCAGATCATGTCAAGAAGATCATCAGAAGTCTTCCCACCAGATGGAGACCAATGGTGACTGCACTAAAGATGGCAAAAGATCTGAATAAGATCTCCTTAGAAGAACTTATCAGTTCTTTGAGAAGTCATGAAATAGAGCTGGAGGAAGATGAGCCCCAGAAGAAAGATAAAGGTAAATCCATAGCTTTAAAATCTAACAAACCTGTTAAAGCTTTGCAGGTAAAAGAAGAAAGTTCTGAAGAATCGTCTTCTGAAGAAGAAGATGAACTGTTCATGCTTTCCAGAAGAATCAACAAGCTCTGGAAGCACAAGGGAAGGAAGTTTAACAACTTCAGGAAAGCTGACCACAGGAAGGAATCTTCTGGACACAGAAGATCTGGAAAGAAAGAGGTCACATGCTATGAATGCAAGGAACCTGGGCACTACAAAAATGACTGCCCCAAACTTCTCAAGGAGAAACCCAAGAGAAAGTTTGATAAAAAGAAAAAGGTTCTTATGGCAACTTGGGATGATTCAGATGAATCTGAATCTGAATCTGAAGCAGAAGAAGAGTGTGCCAACATGGCATTAATGGCTGGAATAGAAGATCAGAATGAAGAATTATCATCTGAATCTGAGTCAGACTCCGACTCTGATGCTGAAGAGGTAATGTCCAAACTTACCAAAGATGAACTTATAAAGGTGGTATCTGAAGTCTTGAAAAGCTACAATAATATCAAACTCAAGAACAAGAAGCTGAAAAGCAATCTTGAATCTGAGATTGATAATCTGAAAACAGAACTTGTTGAGCAGAGAGAAATAAATTTAAAAATAAAAAATGATTTGGAAATTGTTCAACAAGAATCTGACTCTGAAGCTAAGTCATCTGAAAATATTTTGGAAAAATATGACTCTAGTTTTCAGAGGTTCCTCACTAAAAGCATAGACAGAAGCAAGATGGCTTCTATGATCTATGGAGTTAGTAGGAATAAAAGAAAGGGAATTGGATTTCAATCTTCTTCTCTTGAAAAAGATGTAAGACCAATACCTGTAGATGATCTGATTATTAAGATAACTCCTTTATACTCTAATTTTAAATTTGGTCATTTAAATGATATTAAACACACGAGCTCTGAAAAGAATACTCATGTGTTTAGATCTAAGGCAAGTCTAAACAAAAACTATGTTGAAAAACAAAAGTTTAGACAAACCTACAAGGCAACTAACCCTAAAGGACCCAAGAAGATCTGGGTACCTAAAGACAAAATAATCCCTGTTGCAGATGTCCTTAGCAGCAAAGTCAGGACACCAATCATGGTACCTGGACTCTGGATGCTCACGACACATGACGGGAGAAAGGTCTATGTTCCAAAGTCTGGAACTTAGATCTGGAGGGGACGTGAAATTTGGAGGGAACAAGAAGGGAAAGATCATTGGCTCTGGAACTATAGGTAATGGCAACCTACCCTCTATTTCTAATGTTCTGTTAGTTGAAGGATTGAAACATAATCTATTGTCCATAAGTCAATTAAGTGACAATGGTTATGATATCATCTTTAATCAAAAATGTTGCAAAGCTGTATGTCAAAAGGATGGTTCTATCCTATTCAATGGAAAGAGGAAACACAACATTTATAAAATTAACCTTTCAGAACTTAAAGTTCAAAATGTAAAATGCCTCTTATCTATGAATGATGAGCAATGGGTCTGGCATAGAAGATTGGGGCATATTAATATGAGACGTATATCTCAGATTAATAAACTCAATCTGGTCAGAGGACTTCCTAAGTTGAAGTTCAACTCAGATGCTCTGTGTGAAGCATGTCAAAGAGGTAAATTTTCAAAATCTCATTTTAAATCAAAAAATGTTGTTTCTACCTCCAGACCATTGGAATTACTTCACATTGATCTGTTTGGACCAGTGAAAACTGCATCCATCAGAGGCAAGAAGTATGGGTTAGTCATTGTAGATGACTACAGCAGATGGACATGGGTAAAGTTTCTAAAACACAAGGACGAGTCTCATTCTGTGTTCTTTGACTTCTGCAATCAAGTCCAGACTGAAAAAGATTGTAAAATTATTAAAGTCAGAAGTGATCATGGTGGAGAATTTGAAAATAAACATTTTGAAAAATACTTTTCTGAAAAAGGCATTGCACATGATTTCTCCTGCCCTAGAACTCCACAACAAAATGGAGTTGTAGAAAGGAAAAATAGAACATTGCAAAAAATGGCCAGAACCATGATCAACGAGACAAATCTGGCAAAATATTTCTGGGCAGAAGCAATTAACACAGCTTGTTATATTCAGAACAGAGTGTCTGTAAGACCTCTTCTGAAAAAGACTCCCTATGAATTGTGGAGAAACAGAAAGCCTAACATTGCTTATTTTCATCCTTTTGGATGTATTTGTTATATGCTTAATACTAAAGATAATCTGAACAAGTTTGATTCCAAAGCACAGAAGTGTTTCATGCTTGGTTATTCTGAACGCTCTAAAGGCTACAGAGTATTCAATACTGAAACACAGATTGTGGAAGAATCTATTCATGTCAGATTTGATGATAAGCTTGGCTCTGAAAAGCCAAAGCAGTTTGAAAGTTCTGCAGATAGAGAAGTAATTCTCACAGACTCTGAAGGCTCAGAGGCAGAAAAGGCAAAGAACAAAGAATCTGACGCAACCCCAGATGCTACACCTTTGACTTCCCAACTAAACAACTTGCATATTTCTGAAAGACCAACCGTCAGAGGATCTTCTTCCAGAATCAAAGCTTCTCATCCAGAAGATGTGATAATTGGAAAGAAAGATGATCCCATAAGGACAAGATCATATCTCAGAACTTCTGAATCTTCCTTATTTGGCTTAGTGTCAATGATAGAACCAACATCTGTAGATGATGCTCTGGAAGATAATGAATGGATTATAGCTATGCAAGAAGAGCTGAATCAATTCGCCAGAAATGAAGTTTTGGATCTGGTTCCTAGACCTAAAGGATTCAATGTCATTGGAACAAAATGGGTCTTCAGGAATAAGCTGAATGAAAAGGGAGAAGTAGAAAGGAATAAAGCAAGGCTGGTTGCTCAAGGATATAGTCAACAAGAAGGTATTGATTACACTGAGACATATGCTCCAGTGGCAAGGTTAGAATCTATTCGTCTTCTTATTTCATTTGCTGCACAGAATAACATCACTCTGTATCAGATGGATGTTAAAAGTGCTTTTCTTAATGGTATTATAGAAGAAGAAGTATATGTCCACCAACCTCCTGGTTTTGAAAGTGAAAACTTTCCAGATCATGTTTTCAAATTAAAGAAATCCCTTTATGGATTAAAACAAGCTCCCAGAGCTTGGTATGAGAGGTTGAGCAACTTCCTTCTGAAGAAAAATTTTATCAGAGGAAAAGTGGATACAACTTTATTCTGTAAATCTGTTAAGAAAGATCTGTTGATTTGTCAGATTTATGTAGATGACATTATTTTTGGATCAACAAATATTACGCTTGGAAAGGAGTTTGCTAAATGTATGCAGGAAGAATTTGAAATGAGCATGATGGGAGAATTGAGATTCTTCTTGGGAATCCAAGTCAATCAGACTCCAGAATGCACCTACATACATCAAACCAAATATGTTAAAGAGCTTCTGAAGAAGTTCAACATGGTTGATAGCAAAATGGCAAAGACTCCAATGCATCCTACAAGCACTCTAGGTAAGGAAGAGGTAAGTAAGAAGGTAGATCAAAAACTCTACAGAGGTATGATAGGATCTCTTCTATATTTGACTGCTTCTAGACCAGATATTTTGTTTAGTGTCTGCTTATGTGCTAGATTCCAATCAGATCCTAGAGAATCACACTTAACAGCTGTTAAGAGGATTCTGAGGTATCTGAAAGGTACTGCTAACATGGGTTTGTGTTACAGAAGATCTGATGAATTTTCATTAGTTGGATTCTGTGATGCTGACTATGCTGGAGACAGAGTTGAACGTAAAAGCACTTATGGAAGCTGTCAGTTTCTTGGAAGTCATCTGATCTCATGGTACAGCAAGAAGCAACCTACCATTGCACTATCAACTACAGAGGCAGAATACATTGCTGCTGCTGGATGTTGTACTCAGATGCTCTGGATGAAGAGTCAATTAGAAGATTATCAAATCTATGAGAGTAACCTTTCTATCTTCTGTGATAATACTTCTGCTATATGTTTGTCAAAAAATCCAATCTTGCATTCTAAGGCAAAACATATAGAAATTAAACATCACTTCATCAGAGACTATGTTCAGAAGGGTGTAATTAATTTAGCTTTTGTTGATACAGATCATCAATGGGCTGACATTTTCACAAAACCCCTTGCTGAAGATAGATTTAAGTTTATTCTGAAAAATATTTGTATGGATTTATGTCCAGAGTAATATTTCTCAGAGGCAACCTCTCAGATGCAAAATGTTTAATAATCTGAAGTATTTCATCTGTCTATTTTATTCATTTATATTTATTTGACTATTTCGTTTTGGGTAAAACTCTGAACTAACAAGCTCAGAAGATCTGAAAGTTGGAAACGTTTCATTTCGTGAGAGAAATCAAATGAGCCAACAAAGCAAACACGTGGCATTCAATTTCTGAAAAGATTGAGTGCTTAACTGATTTGACGTTTGAGGTAATGCTTTGAAAATCTCATTTTTCTTGTTTTTCCCCCAGCTGTCATAATTTAATGTGAAATGATTTCTTTTCATTAAATGCTGTCCAAACGTGCGTAAGTGTCTTTTGTGTGCCCTATTTTTTTTGGTTTCCTATATATATCACCTATCACACATCTATCACACTTTCCACATTCACTTCATTCATGCGTTTCTGCTTCCTGTTCAATCTCTTCCAAAACCCTAAACCGAAACCAAAGTATTCTTCTTCTTCAATGGCGTCAACTTCAAACACTGCTGCAAAACCTAACAAGACCATCATGTACAAAGAACCTGAACGAACCTTATTCACTCCAGTGGCTGATCTAGAGGTGCTCTGTGAAAGCTTCATTGACCTCGACTCTTTAAAGGAAAATGGGTTTGATCTCATTTCTGCCATCAAAGCTCAAGGGTGGGAAAAATATTTTGAAAGGCTAATGGGGCCTGTTTTTCCAACACTGGTTAAGGAATTTTGGATACATGCAAGCGCTGGTCCCAAGTTTATACATTCTTCAGTTCTTGGAGTGGAGATAGTCATCACTGAAAACCTGATCAGACAACTGTTTAGCTATACTGAGTCTGATGGTGTTTCAAATCTTGCTTCTTCTCGCATCGATATGGCTAGGGTTTATGAAGAAGTTACTATTGCTGGTTTGCCGTCAAGTAAGGTTAAAGATTTAAAACCCATTTATAGGATCTGGGCGAAAATCTTTATGAGTACGTTTTTCCACAGAAAACCTTCAAACTCTCCAGATTATGTGAGTTCTGAACATTTGTATTTTATGTACTGCATTAGCAAAAATGTCAAAGTGGATCTACCATATCTCATCTTCAGTCACTTATTAACTCATGTCAAAGAAACCAGAGAGGAAGTAAGGGCGAAAGCTGGTAAAGTAAGGACATGGATACCCCTGGGAAGGTTGATTTCTGATATACTTGTTGAGAACAAGATGGTTCAACATCTGACTGATGCGAAGATTACAGAAGAGCTGACTCACATCATTGGCTCTGAAATTAATGGACTCAATCTGAAGAGGATGAAAATCATTTCAGAATTGAAGGGACAACTCAGGAAGATCAACTCTGACGAGATTCAAGGTAGAAGAGTTCCTGTGGAAGATTTTCCACTGTTCAGTGCAGATGAACCTAAGGAATTTGTCTGGCTGTACATTACTGAATGCCTAAAGGAAGGAATCCCTTTACCTGCCAATCTCGTTCAGAAGCCTGGAGAAGAATTGCCTAATCAGATGAAGGAAAGGCGCAGTAAGAGGAAGGCTGACGAAGAATCCGTTCAGAAGAAGAGAAAAGCTCTTGAAGCATCAAGAAAGAAGAGGAAAGAAGGAAAGAAAGCCAGAAGCAGTCCAAGAGAAGCTACTCTGGAAGAAATCAGAGACACCATTCAACAGGTATTAGCCTCTGATCCTACTCCTACTGTTCATTCACCACTATCTTCACCACAACTCTCTCCAAGCCTCATACCAAGAACTTCAAAATCTAGAAAGTCTGTCAATATCTCATCCGAACCACTATCCTCTGAACCAGTAAATTTACAATCATCTCCAGCACCAATCCCATCTAATCCACAGCATCAAACTATTCAAACAGAAATTCCACCACCAGAACCAACTCAACCAGAAAATTCTCCAACAGTAACTCCACAACAAACTTTGTCGCAACTAGAGAATCCCCACTTAGAGACTCCCCAACCACAAACAATTATTTCAGAACAAAATCAACCAGAGACTGTTCAAACTGAACACTCTGAACAAGCAATTCCCTCAGAAGATCCAAATCTGTCTGACAATATTCTTGATATTCCACCCCTAAACCAAACAATTGAAATTTCTTCTACATCTGTTCACTCAGATGAATCCTCTGATTCATCTGATTCATCTGACTATGATTCAGAATCACTCAAACAAGCTCGCTCTGAGAGTGTTACGAAGAATCATCTTAACATTGCTTTGTTTCATACCCCACCAAACTCTCCATCTCAACAACCATCTGAAGCTCAACCCTCTGACACTCAAACAGCTGAAAACCAAACCATTCCACAACCACCTGAAACTAATCCATCTGAGAATCAAACTATTCCTCATTCAGCTGAACTCCCTCAATCTGTCATCCACACATCTCAACCACCCACACCTCAACCACAACCATCTGAACCTACTCCTGCTAACACCCCTAATCCTTTTTCCTCTGGTCAGAATGAACAGTCAGATTTAGGATCTTGTGTTAATGCTATGTTTGATATTTTCAAAAAGGAGTTAGATTCTGAATATGATCGTGTTAAGGCTGTATGCATGTCTAGTTTGGACCCAAATGTTTCGAATACTGCGTGGAAGCGCTTCATCTGGATGTTTAACAAAGCTGCCCTAAAAGTTAGAGCAAAATGCTCTAAGCTTGCTAAGACTAAATTTGCTGAGTTAATAAAGGTGACACTGATGAACATGCCTCCTCCTCCTCCTGTGTTGCTATTGGAAGCTGCTCCTCCAGTTGTTCCTGATTTTGAAATGGTTGAACAAGCTTCTGTTGAAAACCACTCTGAAGGGAACCCTGCTGCTGCTGCATCTGCTCCGTCTTCATCTGTGGTTTCAGAACTTGTGAATGATGTGAAGGATATCAAGGACTGGATGATCAAGCAAGAGAAAACAACCGATGAAATCAAGACCTGGATGTCTAAGCAAGAAGAGTCAGCTGCCAAGATGACAGAGCTTCTGACCCTCATTGCCTCTCGCCAGACCTAGTTTTATTTGTTGTTTTGCACATGAACTGAGTTTTTTGATGATTGGTTACTTTTATTGTGTTATGTGTTTTTGGCCTCTGCCTGTTTGTCTGTGAACTTTGGTTTGTTTTGTTTTAATTGCATGCTAACATGTTTTGCTCCTATTTACTTCTTCTCTTTTATTTCCTTCCGTCTTTGAAAATCTTTTTGATTATGACAAAAAGGGGGAGAAAAAGAGAAACTGAGTGTTCAACCTATAAGCATTTACCAAAACTAAAATTCAGACATTTTACTAACTTATTTGAATTTAAGTCTTTCAGATTATACTGTTATATCTGACATAATTCATTGAAGTTACCCAGAACCTGATTATACTGTGTCAACCAGAACCTGATTTTCTAAAAAAAATCTGAGTATTCAATCATCTCTGATATCTTACTCTGATTCATTTATTCAATCAACTGGCATCAAGATTTGACTCTGAACTCATTCATCAGGCTCTGATTCTGAAATATACTCAATCAGAAAGGGAAGTATTCTATTCTATTGTAGTATTTATTTCAGGGGGAGATTGTTTATCTCAGGGGGAGTTTCTAATTCTTACTCTTTATTGAACAAAATTTTCTCATGTTTTGTCATCATCAAAAAGGGGGAGATTGTAAGAGCACAGATTGTGTCTTAGTTATATCTCTATGTTTTGATGATAACAATTATAAATTTTGTATTCAAGAATTATATACTCTAAACGTGTTCTAGATTGTTTGCTACAGGCACTAAAAGAAAAGTATCTTAAGAAAGCAAAATTGCATCTGAACATTGTTTGTATGAAAGACTTCATAAGTTCAAGAGCATCTTAAGTGAAGATCTGAACATTGCTCCCAGAAGAATCTGACTACTGTCTCTTGAAGATTCTGAAGAAGGAGCCTCTAAAGCATAGAAGACTCTGCTCTGAAGGATTTACACGCTCAAGCACACAAGCTGCACATACTCTGATTCAGCTCAATCTGAAGAACTTTCAAGACTCTGAGGATCCAGATGATCCGTGATCAGAAGACTCTGAAGATTCAGATTCTTATGTGGAAAGCTGAACTTACTTTGAAGAAGATTTAAATATGTACGTTGGTCTTTCTCAACAGCTCTTTCCTATTTTGTGCTAGACACAAGGACACAGACAAAAAGGTTTTATCTGTGCATTCCATTCTAAGGAAAGTATTCTGCAAGTGAAGACAAAAAGCATCAGGCCTGTTTCAGCACAGCCTCCAATGTGAAGACAAAAGGCTCTAGGCTTTTCTGCACAGCCTTCAACGTAACAAGACTTCTTGGATCTTAGTGCCTATATAAAGAAGTCCACTTCATCTTCTTCAGCATCGAATCTCTAGCAAAATCACTCCTAAAAGCAAATCTCAAAAAAAGCTCTTAATTATATTACTTTGCTTTATCTGTATTCTTAACTTAAGAGAAATATCACTGTTGTGATAACAGCTTAATAGAAGCATTCTTACTCTTGTAAAAGTTTTACTTTGTTTGTAAAAGGTTTTCCTTAAGAGGATCCAGTTGGGATCAGTTGCTCTTGAGAAGACTAAGAACGGTTGTTCTTAGGTGTTGCTATTTGTAATCTGTTTGATTAAAATAGTGGATTAAGTCCTTGACAGAGAAAGGCAAATCACTCTTGAGAGGGTGGACTGGACTAGTTGTTTTCAACGAACCAGGATAAAAATATCTGAGTTCTAATCTTTGATTTTTAGTCTTACTTATTCAACCCCCCCCCCCTTCTAAGTAATTTTCTCACCTTCAGTTACAATTGGTATCAGAGCAGGTCGGGCCGTCTGGCCAGTGTAGTAGTTGAGTTTGAGTCTGTCCTTAGGATAGGGATTGTGTACCTTGTTAATCTGGTGTTTTTATTGTTGAGCAGTATGGCAGGAAGGAATGATGCTGCTTTGGCTGCTGCTATGCAAGCGATGGTGCAGGTGGTTGCTAATCAGAACCAAGCTGCGGGTGTGCAATTCCGAGATTTGGCACAGTTTCGGAGTAACAAACCACCGACGTTTGAAGGAGGAATTTTGGATCCTGAAGCTGCACAGAAGTGGTTGAAGGCAATTGAGAAGATTTTCAGGACGATGGACTGTAGTGATGAGCAAAAGGTGAGGTTTGGTACTCACATGTTAGAAGGGGAAGCGGAGGCTTGGTGGGACAACAGTCGCCAGAGATTGGAGACTGCAGGAACTACGATTACTTGGGAGGTGGTTCGAAAGGGTTTTATGGAGAAGTATTTTTCGGAAGACATACGAAGTGCTAAGGAGATCGAGTTCCTGGAGCTGAAGCAGGGTAATCTGACTGTGGCAGAGTATGCTGCAAAATTTGAAGAGCTGGTGCAGTATTGTCCTCATTACAATACTGAAACGGCAATGACTTCCAAGTGTTTGAAGTTTGAAAATGGGCTACGTCCGGAGATCAAGTTGGGAATTGCTTGTCAGAAGATCAGGAGTTATCCTGAGCTGGTAAGCAGAAGCAAAATTTACGATAATGATAACCGGGTCAGGATTGCATATTATAAGGATGTGAATGACCGTAAGGGTAAACAGATATTTGGTGGTACTGCTTATAGTGCTCCTGCTGATAAGGGAAAACATAAGACTGCTGCTGATAAGAAGCCCAGAGAGGGGAAATCATCTGCTGATTTGAAGTGTTTCCGGTGCGGTGGCGCGGGTCATCGTGCTAATGATTGTCCTAAGGAGGTGAAGAAGTGCTTCAAGTGTGGTAAGCCAGGCCATGTGATAGCTGATTGCAGAGCCAATATGCCTACCTGTTATAACTATGGTGAGAAAGGTCATATCAGTACGCATTGTGAGAAGCCGAAGAAGCCCCAGGTGTCTCAGGCCAGCGGTAAAGTGTTTGTGGTGGTAGGAACTCAAGACGCCAGTGAGGAGCGTTCTATCAAAGGTACTTGTTTTATCAATAATATCCCTTTGACTGCTATGATTGATACGGGTGCAACCCACTCGTTCATTTCTGTTGATTGTGTGAAGATAGTCGGATTAGTGCCGTCTACTCTTGAGCGACGGATGACTATTGAAACTCCCTCTATTGGTTCAGTGACTACTTCTTTGGTGTGTTTGAAGTGTCCGCTGACTATTTTCGGTAGAGACTTTGGAGTAGATCTGATTTGTCTACACTTGGTAATTTGGATGTTATTCTGGGTATGAACTGGTTGAAGTTCAACCAAGTCTAGATCGATTGTTTTCGAAAGGTGTTGTTGTTCCTTACTCCAGAGGAGGAAGCATTGGCAAATTCTTTGTCTAATAAGGATATGAGGACCTTGTTGGAGGAAGAAGCTGAAATGTTTGCTTTATTTGCATCATTATCTGTTGACAGCAAGACGTCAATGAAAGAGTTGGCAGTGGTGAATGAATTTCCCGAAGTGTTCCCTGATGATATTACCGAGTTACCTCCGACGAGAGAAGTTAAATTTAGTATTGATCTTGTTCTTGGTACGAGACCTATATCTATGGCATCGTACAAGATGTCGAAAGTGGAATTGGCTGAGTTGAAATCTCAGGTTGGGGACTTGTTGGATAAAAAGTTTATCAGACCGAGTGTGTCGCCGTGGGGAGCTCCAGTGTTATTGGTTAAGAAGAAGGATGGTAGTATGCGTATGTGCATCGATTACCGTCAGTTGAATAAAGTGACCATTAAGAATAAATATCCTCTTCCAAGGATTGATGATTTGATGGATCAACTGGTAGGAGCTTGTGTGTTCAGTAAAATTGATTTGAGGTCGGGTTATCACCATATCAGAGTAAAAGAAGGTGATATTCAGAAGACGGCGTTTAGAACCAGATATGGACATTACGAATATGTTGTAATGCCTTTTGGAGTGACTAATGCGCTGGGAGTGTTTATGGAGTATATGAACCAAATTTTCCATTCTTATTTGGATCAGTTCATTGTTGTATTTATTGACGACATATTGATTTATTCTAAGTCTGAGGAAGAGCATGCAGAACATTTGAGAATTGCTTTGCAGGTGCTGAAAGATAATAAGTTGTTTGCTAAACTGGCGAAGTGTGAGTTCTGGTTGAAGACAGTAAGTTTCTTGGGGCATGTAATCTCTGGTGATGGTATAGCGGTGGACCCGTCGAAAGTGAGTGCAGTGTTACAGTGGGAACCGCCGAAGACAGCGACGGAAATTAGAAGCTTTTTGGGTTTGGCAGGGTATTACCGAAGATTTATTGAAGGGTTCTCTAATTTGGCATTTCCATTGACGCAGTTGACGAGAAAGAACCAAGTTTTTGTGTGGGATGCTCCTTGTGAAGAAAGCTTTGAGGAACTGAAAAAGAAATTGACTACGGCACCGGTGTTAGTGTTGCCGACTCCGAGTGAACCTTTTGTGGTGTACTGTGATGCGTCTAAGATGGGGCTAGGCGGAGTCCTTATGCAGAATGGTAAAGTAGTGGCGTATGCTTCGCAGAAACTAAGGGTGCATGAAAGGAATTACCCTACTCATGATCTTGAATTGGTTGCAGTAGTTTTCGTGTTAAAGATCTGGAGGCACTATTTATATGGTTCGAGATTTGAAGTATTCAGTGACCATAAGAGTCTGAAATATCTGTTCGATCAGAAAGAGCTAAATATGAGGCAGAGAAGATGGTTGGAATTCTTGAAAGATTATGATTTCAGCTTGAGTTATCATCCAGGAAAGGCAAATGTGGTAGCAGATGCCTTGAGTAGGAAAACGATGCATATGTCGGCTTTGATGGTGAAAGAGATGGAACTAATTGAGCAGTTTAGAGATTTGAGCATGGTTTGTGAAACTACGGCCGATGGTGTGATGTTGGGCAAGTTGCAAGTGAATAATGATTTCTTGGATTTGATTAAGGAAAACTAAAAGCTAGATGTGAAGTTAGTGGATTTGATGCCTGGAGTGAGAAGTGACTCTAATAGTGATTTTAAGTTGGAGAGTGCAGGTGTGTTGAGATTCCGAGGCAGAATTTGTGTACCGGATAATGAGGAATTGAAAAATTCAATTCTGAGTGAAGGGCATCGTGTTGCACCCCAAAATTTGCCTAACCTTTTCTTACTTGGTTTATGTTTCATTGCATTAGCATTGCATTGTTCTAACATTTGCATAGCATAGCATTGTTCATTTGTGCAGGGGATCAAGTGTGGTTTATATCAAGAGGAGCCTTTTTAGAGGTCTTGTTTAAGCTTGAGAAGTCACCAAAGTCATCAGGAAGAGGGTTGGGTTCTTGAGAAGTTCAGTTGCTTGTATGTGGTTAATCTCCTAATCTGAGGACCAATTGAAGATCATCAGTGGATTGTGAGGCCTTCATCAAGGAGAGTGTGTGTGGATAGGGCTCATAGAGTGTCTTAAGGGTCATGGTGGAGCTCAATCAAGTCATTGTGTTAAGTGTGAAGAGCCACAGTTAGGCGTGTTGCAATTAGGGTTTTCATCTGAGTAACACTAAGTCAATTATGCAATTGAAAAGGATTAAAGCTCATTTTTGAGTCTTTGCAATCATGGATAGTTGTGTTGAGACACATGAGATGGTATTCCAAGATCTATGCAAGAAGAATTCAAAGTGTGAGGAGTTGCTAAATTAGGGTTCTCAGGGTAAAATCCCCTATTTAGTGCCTAACTTCAAGACCACTCATCTCAAGATGCAAGTTTCATATCCACTTTTGGCTAACATGAAACTTGTAGAGCATTCTCTTAGCTTTAATTTGAGTACTAGAAGTCCTCCATTGGATTTATAGAACTCAATTTATGACCCAGACAAGTTACAGGTCATCTGAGGGATGTGAAATTTGTCTGTGAAAGTCAACCAACTTCCAAGGAACGTTTGACCTAGAATGGTGTTTCTCCTAAACTTTTGGCCAACATGAAATTTGTAGGTCTTGAACTTAGATTTCCAAATTGTACTAGAAGTCTTCCATCTGATTTGTATAACTCAAGTTATGAGGTTTACAAGTTAGGGGTATATTGGGAAAGTAAGATTATAGGTCATTTGGCATTATAGGTCATTTTCACCATCTTGCAAGCTTCAAATGAGATTTTGTTCAACACAAAACTTGCTCCAAATGATGTTCTCAGGTCAACCATGTCCTCATGATGAATTGATTTGGCTTAGGGTGGGACTTGGTTTGAGAAATTTTGCAAAAGGAAGAATTTAAAGGCATTTAATTGAAAAATTCATGATTAATTCATTTGTGTTCAAAATAGGCCATATGAATACTCATTTTAATTAAAAAAAAACATTCTAAACACATTGGCAATATTGGATTTTTCATTTGATGTCTTTTTCATGGTGTTGTAGTTTGTTACTTCACAAGTAAGCAACACTTCACAATTTGGTCATGGGATGAATTCAAGCTCCCTAATCACTCTAGACACTCTCACCAGACCACAAGGGAAAGAATGAAAGTTTCCAAGAGAAGTTTTAAGCAAAAACTCGTGCATACCATTGTTGGTTTTTTGGAAGAAAAGTGAAAGGTGGATTTCTGGATCTGGACCTCAAAAGCCCATAAACCATCTCTATTTAAGTTCAGAAGAAGGTTTTGCTCCATTTTGGTGATCAATTCATGCTGGAAGAAGAGATAGAGAGTTGAGTTTCAAGAGCTCCAAGTGAAATCATGAATTCTGATTGAGAAGGATTCAAGCCAAATCAAGGTTTCTAGAAGCTTCATCACACTCCATTGAACGTATCTGCAAGAGATTGGACCAAGAGAAGCTTCCTAACCACCTCAATTTGAAGCTCAAAGTCAGGTATGTAACTTCCAAAATTCCACTGATTCTAGCACGATCTAGGCATGGTTAGTATGTGGTTAGGCTTTGGATTGAAACATAGATGAAATATGGATAGGAATTTGGTTGATTAGAGACAATTTAGGATGAGGTGTGATTTCTGTTGAGAGTTATAACTGCTTGATCATGGAGCTCTGGCACGATTTGATTAGTTCTTGATGATCTCTGAAGAATGTAGATTGGATCTGTGGCATTATATTAGGTTTTGATGATAATTCAGATTATGACTTGGTTTGGATTCACGATCGGGCTTCAAAATCTAGTAGGAATTAGATGATATGAATGTCATATTTGGAATCAGTATGGAAATTGGAGTGGAATCACATAATTTTTGTTGAGAATTGGTCACCTGTAATTGCCTGCTCACCGGAGAAGAAGGCTGAGGATCACCGGACCACCGTGCCTGAGACTTTCCCTCCAACTGGCTTTCAAACGAAGAAGACGAAGTCTAAGCCCTTGGATCTGGTTTGAGATTGGACTTTGTATGCAGATCATGTGCTTGCGTTTTAATTTGATTTTGGCCTTTGACCAGATGAAACACGGGCGTTTCATTAATGAGGTGGCACCACTAGGGCCTTAGATCAGCTTGACTAGTATTCCCATCCAACGCCTGTGACATTTTCTCAGCATTTTGATTTTCATTAATTCATTTTCTTTTATTTTAATTGCATTTTCTTACTTTAATTCATATTAATTTCAATTTTCATCAGAAAAATAATCTAAAAATATATCCATGCTCCTCTTTTATTTCATGATTTTTTTTGTGCTCTTACATTTTATTTTTGCTTATTTTTCAATTTAATTAGTATTTTTCTCATTTTATTATTTCTTTAATTTTGTATATTTGATACATGATTTTGCTGATTTTTGTTCTTGCAATTAGTATAGAATCTTGGGCTGATTTTTTTTTCTAGAAGGTAGATTAGAGATGCATGATCCCCTATGATTTAATGTAGATTTTTTAGACAACATTAGGTTCTGTTTTGAATTAGGATCTTTGGACTTTCCATTTTAGGGTTTTAATTAGATACCTTGTGATTTAGGTTTTCTTTAGGTGACTTCCCTTTAGATTAAGATTCTGACCCTTTGCCCATAGGTCCTTAACATGCTTAGATTCCCTTAGAAAATTTCTTAGGATTTTATAAATAGTTTTAGTATTTTTAGATTGAATTAGTACTTAGACTAGTCCTAACATGCTTCAAACATAGCCTTTCCCTTTGATTGATTTCATTGATGACTTTTAGCATGAGATAATTTCCCCATTTCTTTTGGATGTTGCTTCATACATGTGTAGCTTCTGTATGCTTGATTGTGAAGCTTTATTTTGGTGTTTTGTTTCCTTTTGAGTTGCTTTCTTGTAGCTTATTCATTTAGGGATTAGGAAGAGCTTAGTTGCTTTCTCTTTCTTCAAACAAACATGGATTGCTTTGATTGCTTTCCATTCTCATCCTATGATTCAAGGTCCCTATGTGAAAGCCTCATCTTTCCTTTGGAAGGATGTGTGGCATTTTACAAGAGGTAGAACCTTTGAGGATGCCTTTCTCTAATGACTGGTTGAGTGTCAGGAGGGATTCCTTTGGTTTCCTTCCTGCTTCCCATCATCAATCCAATATTCTTGATGATTAATCTCTTCCCTTGTGATGGAGCTTTCCTTCTCTTGAAGATGGTTTGAAGTTTGCTTGCAGCTGTATGATTGTTTGTTGTTTATCTGCTTTGCTGTTGAGCTTTTTGTCTGTTGTTTTTCTAGCTGCTCTGCTTTGCTTGTGTGACTGATTTACTGTGTGTTGCATTAGACTAGGTTTCTCATATAGTGATCTAGGCTTAAGATCATCCTAAAGGTTGAGATTAGCTCCCTTTGCTTGTCTGCATCTAGAGGCTGAGGCTGTCTCCCTCTACTTGACTGTTATTGATTGGCTTTGCTTGCTGGTTTAAGGTTGAGTCTGTCTCCCTTGCCTTTTTTTTTGTGTGTTGCCTTTGGGCTTGCTTGTTCTAGAATTTGAGCTTGGCTCCTTCTGCTTGTGTGATGCATTGCATGCATTTTACTTACAGCATTTTGTTTACAATAATTTTCATTTCAGTTGATTTGCTTTACTGTTGCTTTCCTTGGCCATGTTCCCTTAGGAACTCTGACTTCTCTTGTTCAAGAGAAGTTATGACAGAAATTAGGGTTCTAACCATGCATGATAACATTAGTTAGTTTCCTTTCTAACATCAACCATAGGACAAACATTGCATGACAACTGTAGGATTGAATCAGTTCCCCTTAGTTGTGTCCTTTCTCCTCTCATCTTCAAATACAGTTAAAACAGTAATAAAGGTTAATTGACGTCGTACGCTACGAGCCTTAAGCTACTTGAGAAAGGATTGTTGGAGAGTTTCTTTTCAACAGTCCGGATGTTTAGTATGGCACCCTTTGGGTGACATGCGACACATTCACTTTCAGGTCATAGTCTCTAGTGCGATGTCAGTTGCAAACATCCATAAAAGACACTTCTCTAAAAAATAGAAAACAAATATCAACATCTTTTGTCCTCTTGGACCTCTAATCCTTGGAAACCCTTTACAGAAGGAGAGTTTTGTTAACTCTCGGTTCTACCGCAAACGGTAAACGCCTAAGTCTCCGTCGAGCGAGCTGCATACACCAAACTGCTGGAACCGTCTATTAACCCTACTCGGATAAAAAAGACAAACCTGTGTCTCTTGTGTCCCGAACTACGTTTGCTCTGATCTTTCGCGTTGTGTGAAAGTACATAGGCACGAGATGCGATATCTTGGCGAGCAACCTTCCCCTGTAGTTAGGCGAACTACGTTGACTCTGATTTCTCGTTCCAGACAGGAATACGTAGGCATAAAGTGTGACGCTTAGCCGAGTCATTTTCTTTTCTTTTTAGACCATACTATTAGCGTAGATAGATGTAACAAACCCGTCAGATAAACACAACAAGCATGGACCCCATCGAGTACGATGGACGTGAAGGGTGCTAATACCTTCCCCTTGCGTAACCAACTCCCGAATCCAGACAATGGTTGCGATGACCTTGTCTTATACCTTTTCGTCAGGTTTTTCTGATCATTTCCTTTCCCGTTCTGAGGGATAAATAACGAAAGGTGGCGACTCTTCTGTTTTGTCGGCCTCGTTTTTCGCAGTAGCGACAGTTGGCGACTCTGTTGGGGAGTCTGGTTCCCTATGCGAGTCAATCCTAGCGCTTGTGTGTTTACCTGTTGGGTTTTATTTATCGCACTTTACTTTCCGCATTTTATTTTCAGTATATTATTATTATTGTGCTGTTGTGGGAAGGGGCTCTGATGAGTGAGAAGCCAGACCCAGGCTTGAGTGTACTTAGCATTAGTTGTGGAAATTAGTGGGTGCGTTCTCGCTTTGCAGGAACTAGTGTCTCATGAAATCCACGCTCAGACGAGGTTCTCCCGGTTGACTTCTTTTCCAGCCCTTTGAGCTTGAGGGGTTGTTGGTTTGGAGGATTGTCGACTCTGGGGACCGATCATTTGTGACTCAGCAGAGTGAGGCCACTTCAAGAGATGATGATGCCACACCTTCTGGGTATCGTATCATCGCTCTTGAAAGTCTGTGACACTGGGAAACGCATAGGATGCCATACCTTGTCTGTAATTTAGGTCCATACCTGTGAGCGGGGTCGGGTTATTGCAGGAAACCTTAACCTTCAGACTACCTGTTTTTCTTGACAAGTGAATCAGTGTTGTTGGGTTCAGAGGGTTCTTATCATCAGAGATGTGGTTGTTCTCGACAGTGCATATTTATTGGTCCTCTTCAGGGTTGTGCTATCAAAGCAGTGTTGTGATTGTGTTGAATTAGAGCTTTGATCTCCTCAGCAGCCATCTTGATCCTCTGTTGCATGTTTGCATTTTGCATTTTGCATACTCATTCGCATATCATTAACGTGTGTCTGTGTTGCAGGTACATTATCCCCCGGTTCCGGTATTTTCTTGCCTGCTGTTGTGCTATCATGGGTTCTCTGAGGAAGAATGTGGCCTACAAGCTCCCTACTCCAGATGTTGCTTTACTGTCCAGTTTGATTGCTTTGGCAGATGATACTGTGAGAGGTGAATTCAAAAAGTCTTATGGGAAGCTGCTCAGTTTGGTTCGTAGACCTTCTGTGTATGAGTTGAATGGGTTGTATGCCTTGCTGCAGTTCTATGATCCTCCTTTGAGATGTTTCACTTTCCCGGACTTCATTCTTGCACTTGCATTAGAGGAGTATGCTGAGTTATTGGGTGTGCCTATCAAGGGTTAGATGCCATTTGTTCATATGGATGCTAAGCCTAATCTGGCTAATCTAGCTCTTTCTCTTCATCCGGATGCCTCTGAGTTGATCTTGTCTAGTTGGAACGGGGTTCCTGGTTTCTCTCTGCAGTTCCTAGTTGGGAAAGCCCAACAGTGTGCCAAAGATGGTTGTTGGATTGTATTCAACCCCATTCTTGCTCTCTGCATATATGGTATCATTTTGTTTCCTAACATGCCTGATTTTGTAGACTTAGATGCCTTTCATATCTTTGCATTAGGGAATCCAGTTCCTACCTTGATTGGCGATGTGTATCATTCCGTCCATTACAAGAACGAGAATAGAAGGGGTAAGAATGTATCATGTTGTGTGCCCTTACTCTACAGATGGTTTGATAGTCACCTACCCAAGAAGGGTCTCTTTGCTTCATCTGCAGCCACAGCTGAGTGGTTTGAGCGATTGATGGGTTTATCAGCAGAGAGTGTTATTTGGTTTGATAGAGATATGTTGGGTACCAAGGTTATATTCAGCTGCAGTGGGTTTCCGAATGTACCTTTGATTGGAAGAAAGGGGTGTATCAACTATAATCCATCTCTACTTGTCAGACAGTTTGCTTATGCTTTGAGAGTTCCGCCAAAGGATGAAGAGGTGCAGGAATCTCTGTACCTCACCGATCTTCTAGAGGGGGATATGTTATCTAAGCTTCAGCACGCCTGGAATGATATCAGTAGACGAGGGAAGTCATTGTTGGGCAAAAGTAATAACCAAGCCTATGCTCCGTATGTGACCTGGATCAGGACCAGAGCAGAGACTATAGGGATGCCATTTCCTCCTGCCAAGCCAGAAAGCCCTCCAGTGGTGGAAGAGCCTACTACCGTGCCTATTCAGCAGTATAATCGGGTGTTAGCTGAGAAGGAAGAATTGAAGAAGGCCAATGAAGAGTTATAGAAAGAGCTGGCACAGGTTAGAAGCGAGAGAAATGAAGTCGTCCACTCCTTCAAGAAGCAGACAGAGTTGGTGAAGAAGTTAGGTACGAACTTGACTAAGCAGATAGCTGATCGTGAACGTTTGGGTCTAGACTTCAAATCTGTCAATGACGTACTGGCCACCAAGAAGCAGCAGTTGGATGAAGCATACCAGAGAACATCCAAGTTCAATCAGCAGTGGAATGCTACTATAGCCAACAACAAAGAGAGGGAGGATAAACTGAAACAGCACATCTCCAAATTGAAGTCTCAGGTGAAAGCTAGTGAGAAGAAGTTTGATGAGGAAACTGCTCACAGATATGCCACTGAAGACATGCTGAACAAAGCTATCGCTAACCTGAAAGATCGCAAGCAGAGGTTCGAGTCTAAGAAGCGAAAGTTAGAAGATTGCTTTGGCCAGGGGGCGTGGGAAGATTCAGTTGAAGGTCTCCAGTGCACTATTATGCAGAGAAAGTTGCTTGTTGAAGGGTTACTCACTCATCCTGATCACCCCGAGACAAAAGAGTTGCTAGAGGAGTTTCGTGCCCGCAATCGCACTTGATTATCTTTGTAATTCTATATTTTTTCTGATCTCTGCTGTAGGCTGACCATCACCAGGCTTGTTGGTTGAGGTCATGCTATTGATTCCCCATGTATTCATTGACTTTGTACTGCTGCCTTGTTGGCCCATCTATATATGAGATGTTATTTCATTGACTAAATCCGGACTTCTTGTTATCAGCACTTGCACTGTGGCACTCGAACCGGGGGAAAAATCTCCCTAACACACAGACACACGTTTGCATCCGCATAAATCATTTGCATAGTAGGTACCTTATACCGTGTTTCCTAACCCTCTGTTGATGCAGGTTCCAGGATTGCCGACCAGCGAATTCATCGCTACTCTACCAGAAGCAACTGTAAGAAAGCCATGGATCAGATGCAGACTGAGATGCAAGAGATGCGCGATAGGATGACGCAGTTCATGCAGGTGATGGAGACTGTGGCCAAGGGCCAGGAGCAGCTGCAAATTCTGGTACAACCTCTGATCGCTAGGGTTGATAGTCAGGGTGTGCTGCATGGCGGGGTTACTACTGATCCTCCTCATGGCGAGACTCTCCAAACTGGTGATGCTATACCGGTGGTTGTCCCCAATGCGAATGAGAACGGTAACAGGACTGGGAACGGAAATGTGACTAGTAACGGTAATGGGCATGTGGAAACCAATGGTAATATTGGTGCTGGAAACGTGGGTTTCAATGTTGGTGCTGGCAACACAGGTTTTGGCTTCGGTGCTAGGAATACTGGTATAGGTATTGGTTTTGGCAACGCTGGTTTTGGTGGTAATCAGGGTTACGGCAATCAGGGCTTCGGCAACGCAGGTTTTGGCAATGCAAGCCACAATGGTGTTGGAATGGGTGTCCACAATGCTGGTTTCGGGCCAGGTGCTGGAAATCAGGGTTTTGGTAATATGGGATACGGTCCTAGGATCAATCAGGCTGGTTTTGGTCCCAATATTGCTTATGCTGGTTATGGTAATGTGGATTCTCACTGGGGCGAAGATCGTCAGGAAGATGCTTTCCCTCCGCCAGGCAGGGATCTTGATATGCCCATTGACAGTGATAGAAGGTTCAGGTTGTTGGAAGAACAGATGAGGAATCTTGCTAAACAGAAATCCACGGGGTTGGACGTGGCTAACATGGGATTGGTTCCTAGCTTGAGGGTACCAATCAAATTCAAAGCGCCCACGTTTGACAAGTATAAGGGGGATACTTGCCCGAGAGTTCACGTGCGATCTTACTACAGGAGAATGTCTGCATACTCTGATGACGAGAAGATGCTGATGCATTTTTCTAGGACAACTTATCGGGGCCGTCATTGGAATGGTACATGAGGTTAGAGCCTACTCAAATTGGTAGTTGGAAGGATTTAGCGGAAGCTTTTGTCAAGCACTACCAATACAACAGCGACCTTGCGTCGAACAGGGTCCAGCTCCAAAATCTCTCTCAGAAGAATGGCGAGAGTTTCAAAGAATACGCACAGAGGTGGCGTGAGCTTGCAGCCAGAGTGCACCCACCCATGGTGGAACGGGAGTTAGTGGATATGTTCATGAGCACTTTCTTTGGGTTGTATTATGACAGGCTTATCAATTGTACGACGAGTAACTTCTCTGAGTTGATACTCTTGGGGGAACGTATCGAGAATGGTGTTAAGATTGGTAAGATTCAAGCGGGAGAGTCAACCTCAGCTGGAGGTGGTAAAAAGGCTTTTGGGAATAAGAGACAGGGGGATACTAATTCAGTCTACAGTTCTCGAGGAAGAGGTAGAGGTCGAAACCAATACCGTCAGCAGCAAATTGCTAGTGTGACAATTCCCGTGCCTCAACAACAACAACAATAGCCACAGCAGCAACAGGGACGACAGAATGCTGCTCCACAGAGATATCAAGGTCGGGAAAGGGCTGTGAAGAGAGTATTTGATGCACCTCCACTGTCGTATGCTCAGCTCCTTCCAACTTTGTTACAGCTGCAGCTGGTTGAGAAAAGGACGTTGGCTCCGTTAAAGGGCATGCCTCCTTTCGGGTATGACACTAATGCGCATTGCGACTTCCATTCCGGGGCACCCGGTCATAGCATCGAGAACTGTCATGCTTTCAAGCACAAGGTGCAAGATTTGTTAGATAGCAAGGCTATAAACTTCAGCAATGAGGCGCCCAATATTGAGAAGAATCAGATTCCAGTTCACGGGTATACACAGGTGGGTGCTATTTTGGAAGATACCAGTCTGAATCTGGTTAGGAATGTGGATGAATTGAAGACACCTTTGGGTTATGTTAAGAGCAGATTGTTAAAAGAGGGAGTGTTCCCTGGTTGTGATACAGATTGTGTTGGTTGTTTGGCCCGGCCTGAAGGTTGTGATAACTTGAGAAGAGGTATTCAAGGGCTGATTGATGAAGGTACACTGCAATTCGACCGTACTGTTGAAGAGAAGCCTGTTGAGGCAATAACTAAAAGGCAGGGCGAAGTTGCAACGATTACGATCCCGTTCAAAACTGTCACGATATCGGCGCCTCCCAAGAGGCCGACTATCACAATAACTATAGCTAGACCTATTCCGTATGAAAGCACTAAAGCCATCCCTTGGAATTATGGGGCGGAAGTTTACTGCAATGGGGAGAAGATTAACCTGGCGAGCCCGCCGGTAGGGTCAGTTGATAACCTTGTGGGGGCAGGGGGCATAACCCGCAGTGGTAGAATCTTTGCGTCACCAGAAGTAGAAGCTGAGAGAATTGCTAAAGGGAAAGGTAAAGTCAATGAAGAGGGACCTTCTCAAGAGAAGGAAAAAGAGGCTTTGACCAAAGAAATAAAAGAGTTCATGAGATTAATTCAAAAGAGCGATTATAAATTTGTCGATCATCTACAGCAGACGCCTTCCAAAATCTCGATTTTGTCATTGTTACTTTGTTCTGAGGCTCATTGAAACGCTTTGTTGAAGGCTCTTGACGCTGCCTATGTACCCCAGGAGATATCCGTTAATCAGCTCAAAGGAGTAATTGCGCACGTGAATGCGGGGCATGGCCTTGGCTTTACAGACTTTGATTTAACCCCCTGGGGCCGTAACCATAACAGTGCGTTGCATATTTCTGTTGAATGTAGGGGCACTGTTATGTCTCATGTCTTGGTTGACACTGGCTCATCCCTGAATGTGTTTCCCAAGAAAGCATTGTTGAAGCTAGATACCCGAGGTGTAATATGCACGCCAAGTGACTTGGTAGTGAGAGCGTTTGATGGGACGAGAAGGTCTGTATTAGGAGAATTAACTTTGCCAATCCAGGTCGGTCTAGAAGTGTTTGATACCGTGTTCTATATCATGGACATACAGCCAGCTTATAGCTGTTTGCTTGGACGACCGTGGATCCATGCTGCATGGGCTGTAACATCGGCGTTGCACCAAAAGCTTAAGTATATGGTCGGTGATAGCATTGTCACTATATGCGAGGAGGAAGATATTCTGGTTAGCCACCTGCCATCGTTTAAATATGTCGAAGTGGATGGTGAGATCCATGAGACATTGTGCCAAGCCTTTGAAGGAGTGCAGATTAGAGATAAATCTCCAGTCATAAACAGTGGGCCAAAAGTGGCTATGTCGTCATACAAAGAAGCCCAAGCGGTAGTTCAGGCCGGAGAGACCAAGGGTTGGGGTCAGGTTCTAGAGATTCCTGTTAAGCAAGACAAGTTCGGCTTAGGGTATCGCCCGTCGTCGTCATCTGCATCACAGAGCAAGCCAAAGTTCAAAGGGCCGATTGTGTTCACTCCGGGAGGAGTCAGTTTTGAGTAGGTCAATGTTGTGTCTGATGATGAAGAAGGCGATAGCGACTGTGACATGGATTCGTGGATCAAGCCCAGCGAGCCGGGACAGAGCCTATACAACTGGTCTATCCAAGACTCTGTTCAAGTGACGTCGAAATAGTAATGCCTTGTTTTTCGATTATTGTACAATCCTATGTCATACCCGGGGCATAGTGATTTTATTTCAGGGCCTACTTGCTTATGTGTATGCTTTGTTTTAATCATTGAATAAAGGCATTTTCCTCATGCAAATTTTGTGATCCCTGTTTTTCTGTTTTTATTTTTACAATAAAATGGCAATGCGGTTGTACGCTTCGTTTGTATATCATTTGAAGCATGTAACCCCTTCTCTTGCAGGATCTATATTTTAGATGACACCGATCAAGATCTCCCTATGACTCGCTTCGACTTTGAGCACCCGATATTCCAAGCCAAAGAAAAGATTGTTAAGGACGACGATTTACCAGAAGAGCTGACTCGTCTGTTGAAACAAGAAGAGAGAATCATTCTGCCTCATCAAGAGGATGTTGAGACTGTTAATTTAGGTTCCGAAGAGATTGTCAGGAATGTTCAGATAGGGGCTGCGCTGCAAAGTGATATCAAGCAGAGACTTGTCGAGATGCTTCGAGAGTATAGTGACATCTTTGCTTGGTCTTATGAAGATATGCCTGGGCTAGACACTGATATTGTGGTCCACCGCTTGCCATTGCATGAAGATTGTCTGCCGGTCAAGCAAAAGCTCAGGAGAACTAAACCAAATATGGCCGTAAAGATTAAAGAGGAAGTGCAGAAACAGTGGGATGCTGGTTTCCTATCTGTTACAACTTACCCTCCTTGGGTCACCAATATAGTACCTGTACCAAAAAAGGATGGTAAGGTACGGATGTGCGTTGACTATCGGGATCTGAACAAGTCGAGCCCTAAGGATGACTTCCCGCTTCCTCATATTGATGTGTTGGTCGACAACACTGCTCAATTCTCGGTGTTTTCCTTCATGGACGGCTTTTCGGGCTATAATCAGATTAAGATGGCAACGGAGGATATGGAGAAAACAACTTTTATTACCCCGTGGGGAACGTTCTGCTACAAAGTAATGCCCTTTGGTTTGAAGAACGTTGGGGCAACATATCAACGTGCTATGACGACACTCTCTCATGACATGATGCATAAAGAGATTGAGGTCTATGTTGACGATATGATTTCCAAATCCCAGACGAAGGAAGAGCATCTGGTGAATCTTCTGAAATTGTTTGAAAGGCTTAGGAAATTCAGGCTGAGGCTGAATCCTAATAAGTGCACCTTCGGGGTGAGATCTGGTAAGCTACTGGGGTTCATTGTTAGCGAAAAAGGAATAGAGGTTGATCCTGCTAAAATAAAAGCAATACAAGAAATGCCAGCGCCAAAAACAGAGAAAGAGGTTCGTGGCTTTTTGGGGAGGTTGAACTACATTTCCCGATTCATATCTCACCTTACTGCCACGTGTGAGCCCATGTTTAAACTGTTGAAAAAAGATCAGGCGATTGTCTGGAATGAAAATTGTCAAAAGGCGTTTGAAAAAATAAAAGAATACTTGCAGGAACCTCCGATCTTGATACCCCCAGTAGTCGGGAGACCACTGATCATGTACTTGACGGTTCTTGAGAACAGTATGGGTTGTGTTCTCGGTCAACATGACGAGACTGTACGAAAAGAGCATGCGATCTACTACTTGAGTAAAAAGTTCACAGATTGTGAGTCCCGTTACTCAATGCTCGAAAAGACGTGTTGTGCACTTGCTTGGGCTGCCAAACGTCTGAGACAATACATGCTAAATCATACAACCATGCTGATTTCGAAGATGGATCCGATCAAATACGTCTTTGAAAAGCAGGAACTTTCTGGAAGGATTGCCCGATGGCAGATGGTACTGACAGAGTACGATATACAGTATGTCTCGCAAAAGGCTATCAAAGGTAGCGTACTGTCAGAGTACCTGGGGGAGCAGCCAATTGATGATTACCAGCCAATGAAGTTTGATTTTCCTGACGAGGATATCATGTACTTAAAGATGAAAGACTGCGAAGAGTCGTTGCATGGTGAAGGTCTTGAGCCGGGTTCCCAGTGGCAATTTATTTTTGACGATGCTGTTAATTCATATGGAAGTGGAATCGGGGCAATCATCACGACTCCCTATGGGACGCACATTCCGTTCACTGCCAGATTGACATTTCCAGTTACCAACAATGAAGCTGAATATGAGGCGTGTATCATGGGTCTCGAGGAGGCTATCGATTTGAGGATTAAAAATGTTGATGTATATGGAGACTCCGCGCTAGTCGTGAACCAGATCAAGGGTGAATGGGAGACTCGTCAGCCCAATCTAATACCATATATGAATTATGCAAGGAGGTTGTTTCCCTTCTTTGACAGAGTCGAATTTCGCCATGTGCCACGGGCAGAAAATCAGATGGCTGACGCTCTTGCAACATTGTCTTCCATGTACAAAGTTAACTTCTGGAATGATGCTCCCAGAATCGTTATCCCTCACCTTGATAGGCCCACCTTCATATTCGCCATTGAGGAAGCTTCCGATGGCAAGCCATGGTATTTTGATATCCAGAATTTCCTAAAGAACCAAGAGTATCCGACTGGGGCATCCAGCCGTGATAAGAAGACTCTTAGGAGATTGGCTGGCAATTTCTACTTGAATCCAGATGGTGTTCTGTATAGGAGAAACCATGATTTGGTGCTTTTGCAATGTGTTGATGAGAAAAAAGCTAATATGCTTATGGAGGAGGTCCACGAGGGTACCTTCGGAACGCACGCCGGCGGACATGCTATGTCTCGAAAGTTATTACGGGCAGGGTATTATTGGCTGACAATGGAAAGAGATTGCTTCAAGTTTGCAAAGAAGTGCCATAAGTGCCAGATTTATGCAGACAAGATTCAGGTTCCGCCAAGCCCTTTGAACGTTATGGTGTCCCCGTGGCCTTTCTCCATGTGGGGAATTAATATGATTGGGAAAATTGAGCCCACCGCATCCAATGGACACCGGTTCATCTTGGTGGCTATCGATTACTTCACCAAATGGGTCGAAGCAGCGTCTTACGCTAATGTTACCAAGCAAGTGGTAGCCCGGTTTATCAAAAAGGATATCATCTGTCGCTACGGCATCCCTGAAAGAATCATTACTGACAATGGTTCGAACCTGAATAACAAGATGATGAAGGAATTGTGCCAGAATTTCAAGATTGGGCATCATAATTCATCTCCCTATCGGCCCAAGATGAATGGCGCTGTTGAAGCGGCCAATAAGAACATCAAGAGGATAGTTCAGAAGATGGTTGTGACATATAAAGACTGGCACGAGATGTTGCCCTTCGCTTTGCACGGTTATCGTACGGCGGTACGGACATCGACCGGGGCAACACCTTTCTCACTGGTGTATGGTATGGAGGTTGTCCTACCATTAGAAGTTAAGATCCCTTCCTTGAGAGTTTTGCTCGATGTCCAACTTGATGAGGCAGAGTGGGTAAGGAATAGGCTGAATCAACTCAGTTTGATGGATGAGAAGAGACTTGCATCTATTGCATATGGTCGGTTATACCAGAGCCGGATGAAGAAAGCTTATGACAAGAAGGTGCACCCTCGAAGCTTTCAGACGGGCGATCTTGCGCTGAAGAAGATTCTCCCACCACAATCAGATCACAGGGGCAAATGGACTCCCAACTATGAAGGTCCATACATCGTTCGAAAGGTCTTCTCCGGAGGAGCCTTACTGTTGTCCACCATGGATGGTGAGGATTTTACATCCCCTGTGAACTCGGACGCAGTTAAAAAATACTTTGCTCAAAGAGACCCGCTGGACAGAAAAAAGAGAGTCCAGGCAAAAATGGGGCATCCCGGCGAACCAAAAAATAAAAAAGGTTCGGGAAAAAATTAGGGATAAAAGTGAAAAGATGTACACCCGCGAAGTCGAAAACCTGAGAAGGCGACTTGGCAAAAAAAGGGTATCCCGGTGAATTGAAAACCCGCAAAGGGCGATTCAGGCAAAAGTTAGGGATTGAAAAAGCAAATGACTGCGGTCCGAGTTTGATACTACATTGCTTAGTGGTTTGGGAGTACCTGAGGGTCGATTATCCAAGTCAATCTCTTCCAAAGACGGAGTATCGGGAAAGTGTCAGAGTCAGGCGAGTCATGGGAGGATCAGCTCATGGTGTTTGTCTGTACCACGTCACCGACATGTATACAAATTTCTTTGTACCTCTGTACATATTTGTATTTATTTTTGTAGCTTCCTCTTTTCAGGAGTTGCATCCACTATAAAGACTTTGCCTATTTACAGGCCCATTATCAATAAAGGCATACTATTCAGTACTTGATGTTTGTTTTAACTTTTACTGTTTTGTTTGTGGAAAACGCCAATGTTTTTGATAAACTTGCACGTGCATAAACTTGCAGGCCTCGGCCAATAATTTTTAAAACTTTGAATTAACTGAGCAATTGTCACGAATACTGACCTGGGTATTTCCTTTTCTATAGGGTATCTTATTGTTGCTCATTTTTTGCAGGGTCGTTACCTTCGCAGCAAACAGCTAAGGGATCGTGTTTCCCCAGCCAGAGTCCCTTAACGTAGGAGCAGGCTCTAGGTGATCTTATTACTCCCTAGCAGATGGAAGGCGCATCTTTTATCCCCAGAAGAGTTGGATGCGATTTAGCAAGCGATCAGGCCGTGGTGTGCATCCCCAGCGATGATCATGTGCACATTTAATCCCCAGGGAAGTCCCCACAGGGCACAACCAGGTTGTCCATGGTTTGAAAAGTTCATCCCCACGCAGGATGGCTCTTTCTGTTCTCCTCAGGTGGCTGTTACGGCTTCATAATTAGACTTTGAAGTTTGTTATCAGCATTAAACAACTTCATAATTAGACTTTGAAGTTGTTATTAGCATTGAGCGGCTTCATAATTAGACTTTGAAGTTCGGCGAAGTTTTCTTTGAACAACTTCATAATTAGACTTTAAAGTTGTTGTCAACATTGACCAGCTTCATAATTAGACCTTGAAGTTATTTTCAATATTAAACGACTTCATAATTAGACGTTGAAGTTCGTTATATCAGCGCTACAAGGCTTCATAATTAGACTTTGAAGTTGCTGTCAGTGTGGAAGGTTCCATAATTAGACTTTGGAGTTGTTATCAGTATTCAATGGCTTCATAATTTGACTTTGAAGTTGTTGTCAGCATTTTAAAAGAAAGATTTCAACGATTGGACGGTTGAAGTCATTACTGGTTGTCAAGGCTTCATAATTAGACTTTGAAGTTGTTGTCATCATTATACGGCTTCATAATTTGACTTTGAAGTTCGTCGGCATTAAACGGCTTCATAATTAGACTTTGGAGTTGTTGTCAGAAATTACCCGGAAAAGTTCTAGAAGACTTCATAATTTGACTTTGGAGTTCGGCAGAATTTTCCTCGAGTAGCTGTTACGTCAGCATTGCAGACTTCATAATTTGACTTTGGAGTTCGGCAGAGTTTTCCTCGAGTAGCTGTTACGTCAGCATTGCAGACTTCATAATTTGACTTTGGAGTTCGGCAGCGTTTTCCTCGAGTGGCTATTGCGTCAGCGTTACACGGCTTCATAATTAGACTTTGGAGTCGTCGTTAGCAATTCCCCAACAGAGTTTCCTCTAGTTGCTGTTACGTCAGCATTACCACAGCTTCATGATTAGACTTTGGAGTTGTTGTCAGAAAGTTTCGTCAACATCCAACGGCTTCATAATTAGACTTTGGAGTTCGTCAGCATTGAATAGCTTCATAATTAGACTTTGAAGTTGTTGTTATTGGCATTGGATGACTTCATAATTAGACTTTGGAGTTTGTTGCCAGATTTTCCCCACAGAGTTGCTCGGAAATGGGAGATCCCAGATAGTATGTGGATGACGCACTTTACATAGTGCCTGCTTATTGTAGCGTATTTCAAAGTTGATTGTTTGGATTCAACGCCTGTGGCGTCACACAGGTGGTTGATGTTGAAATCATATTCTTTATCAGATGATTGATCAGTTGTTGCCGTGACAACTAGATTCGATTGTCTGGACGGGTTGTTCCCCCAAGCAGTTTGTGCAGTTTATTTCTTCGGTTGGCAAATTTCCGGGTTCTCTGGTATTTAATCGTCTTCTACCTCGATTGTTCAAAATCCGTTCGCTTTTCATCCAGTCGGGTCCAAGCCACTTGAATAGGGGCAGCTGTTGCACCCCAAAATTTTCCTAACCTTTTCTTACTTGGTTTATGTTTCATTGCATTAGCATTGCATTGTTCTAACATTTGCATAGCATAGCATTATTCATTTATGCAGGGGATCAAGTGTGTTTTATATCAAGAGGAGCCTTTCTATATGTCTTGTTTAAGCTTGAGAAGTCACCAAAGTCATCAGGAAGAGGGTTGGGTTCTTGAGAAGTTCAATTGCTTGTATGTGGTTAATCTCCTAATCTGAGGACCAATTGAAGATCATCAGTGGATTGTGAGGCCTTGATCAAGGAGAGAGTGTGTGGATAGGGCTCATAGAGTGTCTTGAGGGTCATGGTGGAGCTCAATCAAGTCATTGTGTTAAGTGTGAAGAGCCACAGTTGGGGGTGTTGCAATTAGGGTTTTCATCTGAGTAACACTAAGTCAACTGTGCAATTGAAGAGGATCAAATCTCATTTTTGAGTCTTTGCAATCATGGATAGTTGTGTTGAGACACATGAGATGGTATTCCAAGATCTATGCAAGAAGAATTCAAAGTGTGAGGAGTTGCTAAATTAGGGTTCTCAGGGTAAAATCCCCTATTTAGTTCCTAACTTCAAGACCACTCATCTCAATATGCAAGTTTCATATCCACTTTGGGCCAACATGAAACTTGTAGAGCATGCTCTTACCTTTAATTTGAGTACTAGAAGTCCTCCATTGCATTTATAGAACTCATGTTATGACCCAGACAAGTTACAGGTCATCTGAGGGATGTGAAATTTGTCTGTGAAAGTCAACCAACTTCCAAGGAACGTTTGACCTAGAAGGGTGTTTCTCATAAACTTTTGGCCAACATGAAAGTTGTAGGTCTTGATCTTAGATTTCCAAATTGTACTAGAAGTCTTCCATCTGATTTGTAGAACTCAAGTTATGAGGTTTACAAGTTAGGGGTATTTTGGGAAAGTAAGATTATAGGTCATTTGGCATTATAGGTCATTTTCACCATCTTGCAAGCTTCAAATGAGATTTTGTTCAACACAAAACTTGCTCCAAATGATGTTTTTAGGTCAACCATTTCCTCATGATGAGATGATTTGGCTTAGGGTGGGACTTGGTTTGAGAAATTTCGCAAAAGGAAGAATTTAAAGGCATTTAATTTAAAAATTCACGATTAATTCATTTGTGTTCAAAATAGGCCATATGAATAATCATTTTAATCAGAAAAAACATTCTAAACACATTAGCAATATTGGATTTTTCATTTGAGGTCTTTTTCATGGTGTTGTGGTTTGTTACTTCACAAGTAAGCAACACTTCACAATTTGGTCATGGGATGAATTCAAAAACTCATGCATACCGTTGTTGGTTTTTTGGAAGAAAAGTGAAAGGTGGATTTCTGGATCTGGGCCTCAATTGGACCTCAAAAGCCCATAAACCATCTCTATTTAAGTTCAGAAGAAGCTTTTGCTCCATTTAGGTGATCAATTCATGATGGAAGCAGAGATAGAGAGTTGACTTTCAAGAGCTCCAAGTGAAATCATGAATTCTGATTGAGAAGGATTCAAGCCAAATCAAGGTTTCTAGAAGCTTCATCACACTCCATTGAACGTATCTGCAAGAGATTGGACCAAGAGAAGCTTCCTAACCACCTCAATTTGAAGCTCAAAGTCAGGTATGTAACTTCCAAAATTCCACTGATTCTAGCACGATCTAGGCATGGTTAGTATGTGGTTAGGCTTTGGATTGAAACATAGATGAAATATGGATAGGAATTTGGTTGATTAGATACAATTTAGGATGAGGTGTGATTTCTGTTGAGAGTTATAACTGCTTGATCATGGAGCTCTGGCACGATTTGATTAGTTCTTGATGATCTCTGAAGAATGTAGATTGGATATGTGGCATTATATTAGGTTTTGATGATAATTCAGATTATGACTTGGTTTGGATTCACGACCGAGCTTCAAAATCTAGTAGGAATTAGATGATATGAATGTCATATTTGGAATCAGTGTGGAAATTGGAGTGGAATCACATAATTTTTGTTGAGAATTGGTCACCTGTAATTGCCTGCTCACCGGAGAAGAAGGCTGAGGATCACCTGACCACCGTGCCTGAGACTTTCCCTCCAACTGGCTTTCAAACGAAGAAGACGAAGTCTAAGCCCTTGGATCTGGTTTGAGATTGGACTTTGTATGCAGATCGTGTGGCTACGTTTTAATTTGATTTTGGCTTTTGACCAGATGAAACACGGGCGTTTCATTAATGAGGTGGTGCCACTAGGGCCTTAGATCAGCTTGACTAGTATTCCCATCCAATGCCTGTGACATTTTCTCAGCATTTTGATTTTCATTAATTCATTTTCTTTTATTTTAATTGCATTTTCTTACTTTAATTCATATTAATTTCAATTTTCATCAGAAAAATAATCTAAAAATATATCCATGCTCCTCGGTTATTTTTTGATTTTTTTTGTGCTCTTACATTTTACTTTTGCTTATTTTTCAATTTAATTAGTATTTTTCTCATTTTATTATTTCTTTAATTTTGTATATTTGATACATGATTTTGCTGATTTTTGTTCTTGCAATTGGTATAGAATCTTGGGCTGATTTTTTGCTAGCAGGTAGATTAGAGATGCATGATCCCCTATGATTTAATGTAGATTTTTTAGACAACATTAGGTTCTGTTTTGAATTAGGATCTTTGGACTTTCCATTTTAGGGTTTTAGTTAGATACCTTGTGATTTAGGTTTTCTTTAGGTGACTTCCCTTTAGATTAAGGTTCTAACCCTTTGCCCATTGTCGCTACTGCGAAAATCGGCGCCGGCTGACAGAAGAGTCGCCACCGTGCGTTATTTATCCCAACGGAGGGAAAGGAAACGCTCGAAGTAAACCTCGCAAAAAACGGGAAAAAGGTATGGTCATCGCAACCAAAACCTGGGTTCGGGAGTCGGTTACGCAAGGGGAAGGTATTAGCACCCCTCACGTCCGTCGTACTCGACGGGATCCACGCTTGCTTGGGTTGTCTACAGGATGCAAAACAATCTATCTACGGCTGCTAAATCTAAACGGAAGGGAATTGACTCGATAGAGCGTCGCACTCTATGCCTACGTATTCTCGAGAGAGAAAGTCAGAGTCAACGTAGTTCGGGACTACAGGGAAAATTGGCTCGCCAAGACCTCGCGTCTTGTGCCTACGTACTTCCACACTGCACGGAAGATCAGAGCTTTACGTAGTTCAGACTAACTACGGCTAAACAAGGGTATACTCACACAGCAGTGAGAAAATCAACTGGTTTCACAGGGTCGGGAACCTATGGGCAACTACGGCTTGGTCTCAAATGCACTCGGGCAAGAGAGAAAAAGGGTTACAATTAATCGTCAGCGGGAAAGTCTCGATCGCACAGCAGCGAGAGAACAAAAGTTAGTCGTTAGTGTGCTCGCTAGGATATCGCATCCTATGCCTACATATTCTCGTCTGGTACGAGAAATCAGAGCAGCTGTAGTTCGGCTACTATCGGGACCACAGCTCAAATCTCGTTTTATTAATCTCTGAAAAATGGTTACAATGGGTGAATACTGAAAAATAAATCTCCTAGGAAATACTATCCTATTCTATCCTGAAAAATCGAATGAAAGATAGCCCCCTAACAAGTGGGCTTCTAAACTATCCTAAAATCGGAAAATAATCTCTATGAAAATATATCCTAAAAGAAAATGTGCTTTTAAAAAATATTAAGTCTACTTTAATATTTTTTCCCTTTTTTCTTCTTTTCTTTTCAACATCTTTTTCCATATTTTTCTATATTTTTCTATGTATTTTTCTCTTTATTTTTCTTTTTCTTTCAATATTTTTCTCTCTATTTTCTTTTTCTTATAATATTTTTCTCTCTATTTTCTTTTTCTTATAATATTTCTTTTTTTTCCAATATGTATCTATTTTTCTTTATTGCTTTTCTTTTTCTAACAACTTTAAACAAAAGAAAAAAAAAATGAAAAAATACACAAAATAGGGAGGGGGATACACAGCCCAACTGGGGGGTTTGATAAGCAGAAATAAAAAAGGACAAACTGGGCCCAACCCAGTTTGCTTGCTTCAAAAAAACGGATGGGGGATACTGAAAACGCAGGGGTGTATCAGCAAAATAATGGGCCCAGCCCATGGTCCCTCCAAAAACTCAGAAATGGAGGGTGGATACCAAAAACGCAGGGGTGGCACGAAAAAAACTCTTGTGTTGTCAAGAAAAAAAACCCATTGGGCCTGAGGCCCGATATCTAATCCAAACCTGGCCCAACTTCTCCCTTCTCCCCTTTCACTCTCATTCTGCAGAAACCCTAATGCTCTAACCCTTCTCCCAACCGCCGCCGTTCTCCTCCATCTTCCCTCTCTCGTCCGTTCAATCTCCCCTAACACCCTCAGCTCCCTCAATCTCTCAGCTTCTCTTGCTCACAAACCATTCGATCCATTGTAATGCTTAACCGGAAATAAGAAAAGACGGTGACAACAATGATTGGAGACGACGATCCATGGAGTTGTTGTGGCAGATCCATGAAGCTCGTTGAGGGATCTAGAGACTTGGTGACGTTGCTGTGTTCCTGAGGCCGTTCTTGAAGGATGTCTGTGGAAGAATGTTAGAGGGACTCGAATCTGGAGATCGATTGAAGCTTGCATGTTGGTGAATCTGGAAGCTTCTGACGAAGGCGATTGAAGATGTTGACGAACGCGATGGATGAAGATTTCTGGGGATTTTCTTGAAGGCTATTGTTGGAGTCTGAGTTCTTAATGATGAAAGGCGGTGATGCCTGGAGAATGACGCAGATGAAGATTCTGGGAAATTTGGAGATCACGAAGAGACTTCGTTATTGAGGTTGGTGAAGATCTATGAAGAAAATTTTAGGAAGATGAATATTCTGGAGATGCATGAGGACTTCTGAGGAGGATCTTGCGAAGAATGCATTTTCTGGAAAAAGATTAATGTGAAAGTGATGAATCTTCCGATGAGGCTGATGAATTCTGGAATATTATGTTGATGATTGGTGAAGGTTCTTGCTGAAGCTGGTTTCTGGAGACGACTATTGAATGTTCTTGGCTGTTTGATGATCTTGCTGAAGATCCAGGTCTGGATGAAGCTTGTAGGTCGGAGTTCTTGATGAATGCATGGTTGGTTTCTGGAAAATTGGATGAGTTTTCCGGTGGTATCTCCGGCGAAGCATGAATGTTGCAGGCGAGGAAGATGAAGCTTGATCGGATTTCTGGAAAGTGTTATTGGTTTCCGGCGACGGGTAGGGCGGTCGACGGCGTTCTGATACGGCGGTTGCATGGCCGCCGGCCATTCAACTGGTGGAGCCTCAGATGGCGACGCGTGGCTGCGTCAGTGGAGGAGTGGCATGCATGTGGGACGCGTGTCCCAGCGTGGCAGTGGGAGAGGGATCGTGAGGGTGAGGTGGCGTGTGATGGCAGCGTAACGTGGGGCCAGCCTTTTTTCAACACGTGGCTTCTGATATTTAAAGCACTGAGATGCTCTGGACGCTTCTAGAATAATCTGGAAAATGCTGGATAGAACTTGGACAATTTCTGGATTTAATTGGGCTGCGAATTTGGGCATAGGCCCACCAAAAAATTGATAAAACTCACAAAAAAGCTGCATTATAATGGGTCAAAAAGCTAATGAAAACTGAATTAAACCTAATTCTAATTAACTATAAAAAATTCAATTAACTAAACTGAACATTAAAACTACTCTAATTAATTTCTATAAATCCTAATAAATTCTAAAAAACTATATTATTTATTAAACTCTATTTACTAATAAAAGAAAAAATCTACTTATTCTATATCTAAAATTAAAACATTTAATTTCTATTAACAAAAACTATTTATTTAATAAGAAAAAAAAATCTATATTAAAAGATTAAAAGAGCTATTAAAACTATTTAAAAAACTATTAATATTCTAAAAATTATCTATATTATCCTAAAAATCTATTGAATCCTAAAATGATTAAAAACCTATTTAAAAAGGATTAAAACTATTAAAAATCCTATTAATATTCTAAAAAATGCTAGAAATGATTAAAAAATCTAAGAAACCCTAATAATAGCTAATAAAATCCAGAAAAATCACCACAATTCCCAGAGGGACAAAAACAGCACCGAACGACACATAACACCGCGAGAGCGCACTAAAATAGCCGGTAAAAAATAAACGGGCATCGAAATATCCCAAAAATACGATTCTACTGATCAAAAACACCTGAGACGCGAAACGAGAGCTGTGATCCCAATAAAATCAAAACAAATGAAAAAATGCACTGTATGCAATATGCAGATGCGAATGCGATTATGCGCCGAAACATCGAGCCAGATACGAGACCCGGTTGGTCAAATTTTGGGGTGCAACAGCTGCCCCTATTCAAGCGGCTTGGACCTGACTGGGTGAGGAGCGAACGGCTCTCAACCAATCAAGGTGCGAGACGGTTGAATACCGGTAAACCCGAAAATTTGCCAACTACTCAACTCGTCGAACACTGGAATAATAGCTGCACGACAACTATCTGGAGAAATACCGATCTGACATCGCCGTCAGTTATCCACATTAAATTCTTCTGATATTGCCTTCAGACAACCAAACACCCAACATCGCCGCTGGAAGAATAAACCTGATATCGCCGTCGAACAATCAAAATTCCCCGCATCGCCGCTGGAGAAAATACAACACTGAACACAATACCCCGCATCGCCGCTGGAGAAAATACAATACTGGACAAAATACCCCGCATCGCCGCTGGAGAACTAAAGGATCTGCATCACCTAACATCGCCGTCAGAGGACTGGATCAACTTGACATGCCCAACATCGCCGCTGGAAAACTGAATCTGCATCACCGTCGGAAACAAACATCCTCTTAGAGACAGTCGACATCGCCGTCGTACAAACATCATCTCTACTGGGGATTTAAAGAGTCTGACCTCGCCGTCAAACAAACATAATCTGACCTCGCCGTCAAACAAACATAATCTGACCTTGCCGTCAAACAAACATAATCTTGCCGTCGAACACAAACCCGGCCCGGGAATCCGAAGTATACATCTCCAAAGGTACAAAACCTGAGCTTGGAGGCGAACATATCCAAAGGTACGAAACCTGAGCTTGGAATCAAACATATCCAAAGGTACGAAACCTGAGCTTGGAATCAAACATATCCAAAGGTACGAAACCTGAGCTTGGAATCAAACATATCCAAAGGTACGAAACCTGAGCTTGGAATCAACATATCCAAAGGTACGAAACCTGAGCTTGGAATCAAACATATCCAAAGGTACGAAACCTGAGCTTGGAATCAAACATATCCAAAGGTACGAAACCTGAGCTTGGAATCTTGTCTTCAGCCACACGTTGATTCATCAACAAGGACATCTGAGCTCACAGGAACCTCTGGTATCGCCTTCAGGCACTTACGAGGTCAATCTTCACATTAGACATCAATGTTGGAGCAGACATATCACGCTGCTAAGGACTTCAAGAATCATCTTGAACAAACAGCTTCGTCTGGCACCTTCAAGAATCATCCTGAACTAATAACCTTTCTGGATACTTCATTCTGCGAGGTATTCCAGGAATCTTCCTGGGCAACTCTTGCTGAGGACGCTACCGGGGAACTCAAGCATCATACTAGGCGAACAACTCGGGAAGCTGCACTGAGGTCTTAAGAATCATCTTAAGCATACGGCTCTGCTGAGGAATTCAAGAATCGTCTTGAACTGAAGACTTCGCTGGGGATCTCAAAAATCATCTTGAGCGAGCGACTGTGGGGATTGCACCGGGGTCTTGGGAATCATCTCAAGAAAGCAACTTTGCTGGGGAGAAGATCAGGAATCGTCCTGAGCAACTAGTCTCTTGGTGGAACACCTGTAAGAATGATAATGACCTAGATCATGCTTATGATGCATATGCTTCTGCGCTATACCCCACATGGTGGGAATGCTATGCGTTTATGCTAAATGCTATGCAATGTTAAATGCTATGCGGTGTTAAATGCTATGCAGTCATGCAAGTGCTAATGCAGGCTCGAGCTGCCAGAGAACACCAGGTCTGAAAACCACTTGGAAAAATAAATGCCGAAGGAAACGTCAACTTTACTGGGAGTGAACAGAAGCCACAGAATCGCCTCAGCAAAATAAATGCTGGAAAAGGGAAACCAAATCCGCTGGGGATAACCGTCCTGCTGGAGAAGTGGAAAAGGCAACCCTGCTTGGCGACTTCATTGGGGAAAGAACACAACTCTGCTCGGGGATGCTTCCTTCAAACCATTGACAACTGATTGTACTCTGCGGGGATTGACCCAAACTGAGGTTGATTGCGCGCGGCACACTGCTGGAAATGCCCCTACTATCAAGGATGTCAATCTTAATCTGCTGAGGATCCTTCTGATCCTACTCTGATACGGGGTAAAATACGATCTCGACTCTTCCGGGGATAATACGCAACTTTCATCCGCTGAAGAGTGGCAATTTTGATTTAACAACATCCACAAGGAATTCAAACATTACTCGGAGCGCTGGCATCCGTCGAGCTTCGTATCGGGGAACCTGACAACATGCGGGTCATTGGGAAAATACTGTGTCAGATACCTTTAGGTTTTTTGTTTTTCTGGTTTAGGATAAACATGGACTATGTGCATAGTGGGAGATATAAGAAATACTAGACGAGAACTAGCATTCAGGGTGGACTACCAAACGAGAACTGATAGGAAAATAGGTTATCAGACGAGAATTGATTTGGTTTTTGGACATCAGACGGGCTGACTGGATAACAGACTGAGGCATAGACAACCAGGCGAGAACTGGCTGAAAGCTGACGTACACCAGATGAGAACTGGTATAACACATAGGTTAAAACGCACGATGATCAGGCGAGAACTGGTTATGCGACGACATGTACCAGACGAGAACTGATACAACACTTGAAGAAACGGTGACCAGACGAGAACCGGTTACAATAAACTGCACCAGACGGGAACTGATGCTTACGATAAACTGCACCAGGCGGGAACTGATGCTTACAGACGGTGGGCCAGACGAGAACTGGTTACCGATTTGCTAGGCGAGAACTGGACTTTGGAAACGACTGGTTACTGACACGCAACAGGTTTAAACTGTAGGATAATGATCCAACGACAGCAAGGCCTTTTATTTGAAAGGTTTTGGTTTTGATAAGGGTACTGACATGATCCCCGATACTCAACTCCGGCTGGGGATAAACAGGCTGGTTTGAATAACTTGACTTGCCCCAATTTAACTCTTGGGAATACTTGCTCTGAACAGCTTGCTACGAGAAGACTTCGAGAATATTTGCCCCGGTATCTGCACGACAAAAGAATTCAATCTCCAATTAAACACCTAACAACCCAGTTGATTTCAACACTCTCTGCGATGACTTGCCCCTGAATGAGCGTTCTAGCGACTTAACCTGATCTGATTATCCACTGGAAGTATCTGCTTTCAAATCTCAGCATTTTGCATAATTGCCCCTGATTAGCTATCGAGAAGACTCACTTCTGATCAACTGCGTCTAAAACTGCCCCTGATCAACTGAAGCTTCGGGATTTGTCCTCAGACTAACTGATACTGAACTTACTGGAAGATAATGCCCCTGATTCACAGGTCTTCACAACATACACCATTCTGGTTCAGACTACTGAATTACTCTGTCCTGCTTGATTATTCCTGCTGGAATTTCTTTCATGTCAACTACTAACCTGCAATTAAAATTGTCTGTCTACGAATGGTAATCTTAATGCAGTGGTTATGCAGATTTTGAAAAAAATTGAGCTGTCACTCATTTACATGCTATGATTGTGAGTGACGAGTGAACCAAAGTTCAAACGTAGTGCTTACGTGGTTAGTGAAAAATACAACAAGGATGTGACTAGCAAGTCAAGAAGGAGTCAGGTTACTCAACCTTATCGTAATGCGCTTCAGAATAAACCCTACCTCAATTAGGTCTTTTAAGGGTTGTATCGTGGTCGGGTTCACGGTTCGTGAAACAAAGGATATTTGGCTCAAATTATGATTTGTACCCACCCCTTCTACGTGATGATCTCCGATCCTAAGGTTCAGTTAACTTGGCACAAGCACTCGCCTCTCCGAGGGGTATGTTGAATGGTAAGACCCACAGTTAAGGAACTCATAAAGCTTTTCTTCTAGAGTGATAGTTACTCCTTCTTCGCTTCCGGTGTCTGTGTACACGACTTTGTGACTTGCTGGGGAAAATTTCTTTTTAATCCCTCTTTTTCATTCTTTTGATTCCCTAATTTTTGCCTGGACTGACTCATTTGAGTTCTTTTCGATTTTTTCTTTTTGAAGTCCAGCGGGATGCCCTGATTTTTGCCTAAGTATTAGCTTTCTCAGCTTTTCTTTCTTTTTACTTAGCGGGCTTTCTTTTTTTCTTTCTTTTGGAACAAAGTCGTGTGACACTGGTTGTCTTGATTGCTCCGAAAGGATTGTAACTGTCTCACTCCTGATTGGTGAGGTTTAACCATTGTGGTTGATGAGGTACGACCTCTGGAGAGGAATATGATGTGATTGGTCCTCGAAAGACAACACTCCTCTGTAAGACTTGAATGCTCGGTCAAGCTAACTGACAACTACCCTGCCCCGGGTTAAGATGTGAGGGTTTAAAAGTCCGAAAAAACTTCTACTTCCTGGCTCGAAGTGGTTAACAAGGGACTAACTCCTTATATCTCCAGTGTTTGGGGGATTTGAAACAATGCCTTGTACGTCATCGGTACGGTCTTATCTGAAAGCATACGATCATTGGTTATGAGTATTTATTTTCATCATCCTCCCTCCTAACTCTGCTAGTCACAGGGATAAAGTGGAGTAAATAAAATGCAAGTGTCAGTGCAATGCAGTAAATGAGCGACAGCGACATGATTAATTCAGAAAAATGCATAGTCACTTTATTATTATCACCATTCGAAACATACAATGCTTTAAAAGCAGGTAGTAACTAACAGAAAAAGAAACTACAAATGCAAATGATGTAAAAGGTCCGAGGACTGCCAATGCTGAGGCGCCTGCCTGTCTGAACCACTGGCTTTTTTTTTTGCTGGGGAATACCTTCCGAGCCTACGAGCTTAGACAGCTGAGGGGTTGGGATGAACAAACAGAAACCCTTCTCGAAAGGAAATGCGATCCTGATCAATCAACTGCTGTACTTTCGCCTGAAATGCTTTACAATCTTCCGTCGAATGCCCCGGTGAGCCACCATGATAACCACACTGAACGTGGGGATTGTACCCAGGAGGGTAAGGTTCTGGAACTGGCTTAAGAGCTTTCGGCTCCACCAAAGACTTCTGGATCAAAGATGGTAGCAACTGGCTATACGGCATCGGCACTGGGTGAAAAGGAGCTTTCCTTCGTTCCAAGTTGCTACGAGGTCGGTTCTGGTTCTGACGCTGATTCTGATAACCTCGACCATGGGCTCGTGGACTTGCAAGAGGAGCGACATAAGGTTCCCGATGGGGTGCCCCAGGCACAGTTGTCTGTCCAGAATAACGAGACACAAAAGATACTGACCGCTGAGAAGACGGAGAACCAACAGATTTCACCGATTCGACTTGAGGATATCCAACATCTGTCAAAACTGCATTGATCATAGTTTCATCTTCAGATTGAGAGCTATAGAGAGATTCAGTTTCACTGGCCTGCCCTCTTGAAACATACGGGATTCTTCCAGTCTTTACACCATACTCGATGCGCTCTCCCGTCCTTACCAACTCAGAGAAATTTAGTGCGACTCCAAGCATTCTTTCGAAGTACGGGCTCTGCAAGGAGTTTACGAACATGCCTTTCAGCTCTCGGTCTAGGAGCGGTGGTTGCACTCTACCAGCAAATTCCCTCCATCTCTGAACATACTTTCTGAAAGATTCATTGTTCCCTTGAGACAATTCTTGCAGCTGCATGCGAATAGGAGCTTCGTCAAGATTATAATCGTACTGCTTCAGAAAGGCATTGACTAAGTCCATCCATGATCGGATCTGATCACGCTCTAACTGCATATACCAACTCAGAGGTGCCCTAATCAGACTATCTTGAAAGCAATGAATCATCAGCTTGTCGTTGTGCACAAATGAAGTCATTCTTCGGCAGAACATCACCAAATGTTGCTTCGGGCAACTATCTCCTTTGTACCTTTCAAACCTCGGCATTCTGAACTTCGGAGGTAACACTAGGCCAGGAACCAGACACATATCTGCAACACTAGGAGTAACAGTGTCTTTACCCTTCAAGGCTTTGAATCTCTCATCTAATGCACGAAACCTTTCAGCATACACGGGAGCTAATGGGTCTTCATTCTTTGCTGTCGGGACCTCTCTTCGGGGCTTTGGCACAGGGAAGGCAAAACCCTGGTAGTCTGAGACATCAACAGAAGGAGAACGTTCACCTCGGGCAACAAACTGCTCACGCAGACCTTGGTCTTCAACAGATGGATGCACAAGCTGAGCTGCAGTAAGGTTGTTTACTTGCGGAAAGTCTTCGTCGTGCGGAGATCCATACAGAGGATTGGACGTCACGGTGAAACCTGACAAGGTATCAACAAACTGGAAGCTGCTCTCTGACATAGCTACCAACAAATGTCAGCTGCCTTCACTGCTTGACTCTGATCAAATCTGCTTCCACCCCTTGGTCGTCTTCAACACTCACCTTCAGAACCAAAATAATGGCTGGATAAGAGCTCTGACTAGCTGGCGAATGGTATGCAATATGATGCGAAGATGCCTATGCAAATGCAATGCAATGCAACAAATACGGGATCACAGCCCCCACACAATCTAAATACTGCCGCATTGCTGACGGAGAATGGTTGCTCTGAAGAGAAGACCAATATAACGGGTAGGTTGGAAGTCAAGTTTCCTGCACAAAAAACCCCCCACTCACAGGTGTGGACCTGTATCTGACAAGGTACGGCATCCTATGCGGTCGTCAGCGTCACAGACTTTCATGACTGACGATACGATTCCCAGAAGGAGTGGCATCATCGAGTCCTGAAGAGGCCTCACTTAGCTAACTTCCAAATGATCGGTTCCCAGAGTCGACAATCCTCACGTCTGGACTCCCCTCAGATCCTCAGGACCGGAAAGGAGCACCTCTGCGAGAACCTCGTCTGAGCGCAGATTTTCGTAGGGAACTGTGCCTGCTCAGCAGACAGGTTCGTCTACTACTTCTCCGCAACTATATCTAGGTGCATACTCAAGCCCAGGTCCGGCTTAGCTCTCAATCATAGAACACCCGTAACACCCAACAGTAACAGATAATATCGATAAATAAGCCCCAATAGCCGAGTAAACAAGCACTAGGATTGACTCTCTCTTAGGGGACGTTGGATCCCACATGCATAAGGACTATCGCAATCCTTAGCAGCCAGGGACGTTGGATCCCCAGCAGACTCACATAGGGAACTATCGCAGTCCCCAGCAGAGTCGCCAGCTGTCGCTACTGCGAAAATCGGCGCCGGCTGACAGAAGAGTCGCCACCGTGCGTTATTTATCCCAACGGAGGGAAAGGAAACGCTCGAAGTAAACCTCGCAAAAAACGGGAAAAAGGTATGGTCATCGCAACCAAAACCTGGGTTCGGGAGTCGGTTACGCAAGGGGAAGGTATTAGCACCCCTCACGTCCGTCGTACTCGACGGGATCCACGCTTGCTTGGGTTGTCTACAGGATGCAAAACAATCTATCTACGGCTGCTAAATCTAAACGGAAGGGAATTGACTCGATAGAGCGTCGCACTCTATGCCTACGTATTCTCGAGAGAGAAAGTCAGAGTCAACGTAGTTCGGGACTACAGGGAAAATTGGCTCGCCAAGACCTCGCGTCTTGTGCCTACGTACTTCCACACTGCATGGAAGATCAGAGCTTTACGTAGTTCAGACTAACTACGGCTAAACAAGGGTATACTCACACAGCAGTGAGAAAATCAACTGGTTTCACAGGGTCGGGAACCTATGGGCAACTACGGCTTGGTCTCAAATGCACTCGGGCAAGAGAGAAAAAGGGTTACAATTAATCGTCAGCGGGAAAGTCTCGATCGCACAGCAGCGAGAGAACAAAAGTTAGTCGTTAGTGTGCTCGCTAGGATATCGCATCCTATGCCTACATATTCTCGTATGGTACGAGAAATCAGAGCAGCTGTAGTTCGGCTACTATCGGGACCACAGCTCAAATCTCGTTTTATTAATCTCTGAAAAATGGTTACAATGGGTGAATACTGAAAAATAAATCTCCTAGGAAATACTATCCTATTCTATCCTGAAAAATCGAATGAAAGATAGCCCCCTAACAAGTGGGCTTCTAAACTATCCTAAAATCGGAAAATAATCTCTATGAAAATATATCCTAAAAGAAAATGTGCTTTTAAAAAATATTAAGTCTACTTTAATATTTTTTCCCTTTTTTCTTCTTTTCTTTTCAACATCTTTTTCCATATTTTTCTATATTTTTCTATGTATTTTTCTCTTTATTTTTCTTTTTCTTTCAATATTTTTCTCTCTATTTTCTTTTTCTTATAATATTTTTCTCTCTATTTTATTTTTCTTATAATATTTCTTTTTTTTCCAATATGTATCTATTTTTCTTTATTGTTTTTCTTTTTCTAACAACTTTAAACAAAAGAAAAAAAATGAAAAAATACACAAAATAGGGAGGGGGATACACAGCCCAACTGGGGGGTTTGATAAGCAGAAATAAAAAAGGACAAACTGGGCCCAGCCCAGTTTGCTTGCTGCAAAAAAACGGATGGGGGATACTGAAAACGCAGGGGTGTATCAGCAAAATAATAGGCCCAGCCCATGGTCCCTCCAAAAACTCAGAAATGGAGGGTGGATACCAAAAACGCAGGGGTGGCACGAAAAAAACTCTTGTGTTGTCAAGAAAAAAAACCCATTGGGCCTGAGGCCCGATCTCTAATCCAAACCTGGCCCAACTTCTCCCTTCTCCCCTTTCACTCTCATTCTGCAGAAACCCTAATGCTCTAACCCTTCTCCCAACCGCTGCCGTTCTCCTCCATCTTCCCTCTCTCGTCCGTTCAATCTCCCCTAACACCCTCAGCTCCCTCAATCTCTCAGCTTCTCTTGCTCACAAACCATTCGATCCATTGTAATGCTTAACCGGAAATAAGAAAAGACGGTGACAACAATGATTGGAGACGACGATCCATGGAGTTGTTGTGGCAGATCCATGAAGCTCGTTGAGGGATCTAGAGACTTGGTGACGTTGCTGTGTTCCTGAGGCCGTTCTTGAAGGATGTCTGTGGAAGAATGTTAGAGGGACTCGAATCTGGAGATCGATTGAAGCTTGCATGTTGGTGAATCTGGAAGCTTCTGACGAAGGCGATTGAAGATGTTGACGAACGCGATGGATGAAGATTTCTGGGGATTTTCTTGAAGGCTATTGTTGGAGTCTGAGTTCTTAATGATGAAAGGCGGTGATGCCTGGAGAATGACGCAGATGAAGATTCTGGGAAATTTGGAGATCACGAAGAGACTTCGTTATTGAGGTTGGTGAAGATCTATGAAGAAAATTTTAGGAAGATGAATATTCTGGAGATGCATGAGGACTTCTGAGGAGGATCTTGCGAAGAATGCATTTTCTGGAAAAAGATTAATGTGAAAGTGATGAATCTTCCGATGAGGCTGATGAATTCTGGAATATTATGTTGATGATTGGTGAAGGTTCTTGCTGAAGCTGGTTTCTGGAGACGACTATTGAATGTTCTTGGCTGTTTGATGATCTTGCTGAAGATCCAGGTCTGGATGAAGCTTGTAGGTCGGAGTTCTTGATGAATGCATGGTTGGTTTCTGGAAAATTGGATGAGTTTTCCGGTGGTATCTCCGGCGAAGCATGAATGTTGCAGGCGAGGAAGATGAAGCTTGATCGGATTTCTGGAAAATGTTATTGGTTTCCGGCGACGGGTAGGGCGGTCGGCGGTGTTCTGATACGGCGGTTGCATGGCCGCCGGCCATGCAACTGGTGGAGCCTCAGATGGCGACGCGTGGCTGCGTCAGTGGAGGAGTGGCATGCATGTGGGACGAGTGTCCCAGCGTGGCAGTGGGAGAGGGATCGTGAGGGTGAGGTGGCGTGTGATGGCAGCGTAACGTGGGGCCAGCCTTTTTTCAACACGTGGCTTCTGATATTTAAAGCACTGAGATGCTCTGGACGCTTCTAGAATAATCTGGAAAATGCTGGATAGAACTTGGACAATTTCTGGATTTAATTGGGCTGCGAATTTGGGCATAGACCCACCAAAAAACTGATAAAACTCACAAAAAAGCTGCATTATAATGGGTCAAAAAGCTAATGAAAACTGAATTAAACCTAATCCTAATTAACTATAAAAAATTCAATTAACTAAACTGAACATTAAAACTACTCTAATTAATTTCTATAAATCCTAATAAATTCTAAAAAACTATATTATTTATTAAACTCTATTTACTAATAAAAGAAAAAATCTACTTATTCTATATCTAAAATTAAAACATTTAATTTCTATTAACAAAAACTATTTATTTAATAAGAAAAAAAAATCTATATTAAAAGATTAAAAGAGCTATTAAAACTATTTAAAAAACTATTAATATTCTAAAAATTATCTATATTATCCTAAAAATCTATTGAATCCTAAAATGATTAAAAACCTATTTAAAAAGGATTAAAACTATTAAAAATCCTATTAATATTCTAAAAAATGCTAGAAATGATTAAAAAATCTAAGAAACCCTAATAATAGCTAATAAAATCCAGAAAAATCACCACAATTCCCAGAGGGACAAAAATAGCACCGAACGACACATAACACCGCGAGAGCGCACTAAAATAGCCGGTAAAAAATAAACGGGCATCGAAATATCCCAAAAATACGATTCTACTGATCAAAAACACCTGAGACGCGAAACGAGAGTTGTGATCCCAATAAAATCAAAACAAATGAAAAAATGCACTGTATGCAATATGCAGATGCGAATGCGATTATGTGCCGAAACATCGAGCCAGATACGAGACCCGGTTGGTCAAATTTTGGGGTGCAACACCCATAGGTCCTTAACATGCTTAGATTCCCTTATAAAATTCCTTAGGATTTTAGAAATAGTTTTAGTATTTTTAGATTGAATTAGTACTTAGACTAGTCCTAACATGCTGCTAACATAGCCTTTCCCTTTGATTGATTTCATTGATGACTTTTAGCATGAGATAATTTCCCCATTTCTTTTGGATGTTGCTTCATACATGTGTAGCTTCTGTATGCTTGATTGTGGAGCTTTATTTTGGTGTTTTGTTTCCTTTTGAGTTGCTTTCTTGTAGCTTATTCATTTAGGGATTAGGAAGAGCTTAGTTGCTTTCTCTTTCTTCAAACAAACATGGATTGCTTTGATTGCTTTCCATTCTAATCCTATGATTCAAGGTCCCTATGTGAAAGCCTCATCTTTCCTTTGGGAGGGTGTGTGGCATTTTACAAGAGGTAGAACCTTTGAGGATGCCTTTCTCTGATGACTGGTTGAGTGTCAGGAGGGATTCCTTTGGTTTCCTTCTTGCTTCCCATCATCAATCCAATATTCTTGATGATTAATCTCTTCCCTTGTGATGGAGCTTGTTGGAGCATGAAGATGGAGCTTTCCTTCTCTTGAAGATGGTTTGAAGTTTGCTTGCAGCTGTATGATTGTTTGATGTTTATCTGCTTTGTTGTTGAGCTTTTTGTCTGCTGTTTTTCTAGCTGCTCTGCTTTGCTTGTGTGACTGATTTACCGAGTGTTGCATTAGACTAGGTTTCTCATATAGTGATATAGGCTAAATAGCATCCTAAAGGTTGAGATTAGCTCCCTTTGCTTGTCTGCATCTAGAGGTTGAGGCTGTCTCCCTCTACTTGACTTTTATTGATTGGATTTGCTTGTTAGTTTAAGGTTGAGTCTGTCTCCCTTGCCTTTGTTTTTTGTGTTGCGTTTGGGCTTGCTTGTTCTAGAAGTTGAGCTTGGCTCCTTCTGCTTGTGTGATGCATTGCATGCATTTTACTTACAGCATTTTGTTTACAGTAATTTTCATTTCAGTTGATTGGCTTTACTGTTGCTTTCCTTTGCCATGTTCCCTTAGGAACTCTGACTTCTCTTGTTCAAGAGAAGTTATGACAGACATTAGGGTTCTAACCATGTATGATAACATTAGTTAGTTTCCTTTCTAACATCAACCATAGGACAAACATTGCATGACAACTGTAGGATTGAATCAGTTCCCTTAGTTGTGTCCTTTCTCCTCTCATCTTCAAATACAGTTAAAACAGTAATAAAGGTTAATTGACGTCGTACGCTACGAGCCTTAAGCTACTTGAGAAAGGATTGTTGGAGAGTTTCTTTTCAACAGTCCGGATGTTTAGTATGGCACCCTTTGGGTGACATGCGACGCATTCACTCTCAGGTCATAGTCTCTAGTGTGATGTCAGTTGCAAACATTCATAAAAGACACTTCTCTTAAAAACAAAAAACAAATATCAACATCTTTTTGTCCTCTTGGACCTCTAATCCTTGGAAACCCTTTACAGAAGGAGAGTTTTGTTAACTCTCGGTTCTACCGCAAACGGTAAACACCTAAGTCTCCGTCGAGCGATCTGCATACACCAAACTGCTGGAACCGTCTGTTAACCCTACTCGGATAAAAAAGACAAACATGTGTCTCTTGTGTCCCGAACTACGTTTTCTCTGATCTTTCACGCTGTGTGAAAGTACGTAGGCACGAGATGCGATATCTCGGCGAGCAACCTTCCCCCGTAGTTAGGCGAACTACGTTGACTCTGATTTCTCGTTCCAGACGGGAATACGTAGGCATAAAGTGCGACGCTTTGCCGAGTCATTTTCTTTTCTTTTTAGACCAGACTTTTAGCGTAGATAGATGTAACAAACCCGTCAGATAAACACAACAAGCGTGGATCCCATCGAGTACGATGGACGTGAGGGTGCTAATACCTTCCCCTTGCGTAACCGACTCCCGAATCCAGACAATGGTTGCGATGACCTTGTCTTATACCTTTTCGTCAGGTTTTTCCGATCGTTTCCTTTCCCGTTCTGAGGGATAAATAACTAAAGGTGGCGACTCTTCTGTTTTGCCGGCCTCGTTTTTCGCAGTAGCGACACATCGTAGTAGTTTGAGTATCCATCCGGGAGCTACGAAGATGTACCATGATTTAAGGAAGTTATTTTGGTGGTCAGGTATGAAGAGAGATATAGCTCAATTTGTTTATGCTTGTTTGACATGTCAGAAATCAAAGGTGGAGCATCAGAGACCTTATGGATTGATGCAACCGGTAGAAGTTCCGGTTTGGAAATGAGATTGTATAACTATGGATTTTGTTACGGGTTTGCCGAATACGGCAAGAGGATTTGATGCTATTTGGGTAATTGTGGATTGACTTACGAAGTCTGCACATTTTGTACCAATTAATATCAATTTTCCATTGGTAAAGCTAGCAGATATTTATATTCGGGTAATTGTGAAACTACATGGTGTCCCGTCGAGTATCGTGTCGGATAGAGATCCGAGGTTTACTTCAGAATTTTGGAAGAGTTTACAGGAAGCTTTGGGTACTAAGTTGAAGTTGAGTTCGGCTTACCATCCGCATACCGATGGTCAGTTAGAGAGGACTATTCAGTCGCTGGAGGATTTGTTGAGAGCTTGTGTGTTGGAAAAGGGTGGTGTGTGGGATACTCATTTACCGTTGATTGAGTTCACGTACAACAATAATTACCATTCTAGTATCGGAATGGCGCCGTTTGAAGCTTTATATGGTAGGAGATGCAGAACTCCTATGTGTTGGTATGAAACAGATGAGAATGTGGTATTGGGACCAGAAATTGTACAGCAAACTACTGAGACAATTCAGATGATTCGTGAGAAAATGAAAGTGTCTCAGAGTAGGCAGAAAAGTTATCATGATAACCGAAGAAAAGAGCTGGAATTCAGTGAAGGTGATCACGTGTTCCTAAGAGTTAACCCGATGACTGGTGTGGGTCGTGTGTTGAAGTCCAAGAAGCTGGATCCTAAGTTTATTGGACCGTATCAGATTTTGCAGAGAATTGGTGTTGTAGCTTATAGGGTGGCGTTGCCGCCTGAGCTTTCGAATTTGCATGACGTGTTTCATGTGTCGCAACTTCGAAAGTATGTCTCGGATCCATCTCATGTGATTCCGAGAGATGAAGTTCAAGTCTGGGAGAATCTTACTGTTGAGACGATGCCGTTGAGGATCGAGGATCGTAAGATGAAACAACTCTGAGGGAAGGAGATATCCTTGGTGAAAGTAGCTTGGGGAGGTGCTGCAGGAGACAGTGTGACCTGGGAATTGGAAAGCAGGATGTGGGAAGCATATCCAGAATTGTTTCCAACGGGTAATTTCGAGGACGAAAATAATTAAAGTGGGGGAGAGTTGTAACACCCATTTTAATTATTTAGTCTTTTTGGTGTTATTTTGTTTGGTGTGTCCTTGTGTGGGGGTGTGCCTGAGTGTGTGGTGGGTACCCTTAAGTTATGGGGGTTGTTTAATAAGTATGGAATTTAATATTAATAAAATATGAATAATATTGGTGATAATATATTAATTAATGGTAATATTATTATTACTATTATTATTATTATTACTATTATTATTATTATTATTATTATTGGATTAAATAAATAAAATAAGAAGTTAAATGGGTATTAGGGAGTTTTGGAGAGAAGAAAGAGAGAACACGATAAAAATCGGTTTTAGAACAAAGTAAGAGGGAAGGACAAGAGGAAGAAGGGAAGAAGGCTAGGGCTAACGATTCTTGAAGGTTCTTCGTCAATCGGAGCATTAATCGAGGTAAGGGAAAGAAACAGGTTATGATTGGTAAATTGCATGAACAGGGTAGAGGGGGTTCCTTAACCCCGTAGGAATTTGGTGAATATGAATGATATATTGAAATGTTGATGATTATTGTTGTTGGTATGATGAATTGTATGTGCATTGATGTGTTTATGAGCATGGCTGCCATTGATGACTTTGGGTATGTGTTGTTGTGAGATTGGGGAAGTTCTGAGTAACTTCTGTAGTTCTGATGATGAACATAGGTGTGGGTTCTAGAGTTAAAATTGATAGAAAATGATAGAGTAGTGTTTATTGGTTGTAGTATTGATTGGACTGAAGATAGAAGTAGAGTGATAGGCTTGAATTTGAGCAAGATAACAAATCTGGACTGTGAGGGTTTTGAGAGATCGCAGAACTCGCTAAGCGAGTAGCTAGCGAGCGATTCACTAGGTAGTTCGCTAGGCGAGCTAGTAGAGAGTGTTCGCTGGGGCTTCACTAGGCAAGATGGGTAGCGAAGGCTTCCAGTAGCCACTGTCTGCCTTCGCTAGGGAGTTCGCTAGGTGAGCAGCTAGTGAGCGTTCGCCAGGGCTTCACTAAGCGAATGAGCCAGCGAGCGTGACAGAATGTGATTTTGTGTTGTATTGCGTTGTGGTTCGTATGGTAGGATCCCTTGGGCTGGGACAGGTACAAATGTGGTATTTAGTGGTGAAGAGTATATAACTGGTGAGTAATAGGTGAAATTATGTAGTATTGAATTTAATTGAAATAATTAAATTGATGTGTATGATGTATGGTGAGGTGATCAGGCGGATCGTGTGAATTTAATTAAAATAATGGATTGGGGTGTATATGTATATGTAATGTATGATGAGGTGATCAGGAGGATCGTGTGATTTTAACTAAATTAATTAATTGGTGAATAATATGTGTGTATGATGTATGATGATGTGATCAGGAGGATCGTGTGCACTTAGTGTGCTTATGTTATTGTTGTGGATTTGGTGTCGTGCATATCATGGTGTTTTGGTGGGATGAATCAATGCTCAGGAGGAGTGTATGTGATTCATCCGTACTCCTTTGTGGAGAATGGTGAGGATAGATCATTGCCAAGGAGGGGTGTATGTGATCTATCCGGGGTTCGATTGAATGAACCAATGAGTCGGTACCGCATGCATGGTGTTGAGTTGCATAATTGCATTATTATACGTTGTGTTTGATGTTTGGACAATAGGCCGTGATTGGTGTATGTTGGGTGATATCTATGTGATTTCTGCCTGTAGTTCCATGTATTTAATTACCGATAATTTTGATCATGTTTTCTCACCCCTTTCTTGTTGTTGTGGTCTGTGCTTCTTCGGAAGTACAGATAATCCAGGTACTTAGCTAACTTGGATAGTGGTGTGCGAGTCGAGTCTTAGGATGCTCTGATACGTAGCACGGGACTTGGGAGTTATTTGTTTTCATGTTGAACTTGTTTTATTTTCCTGTGACATATCATGTGGATGAATTTTATTAAGGACTGTTTCATGTAATTGGGCAGGTGGCCGTGAATGTTGAACTAATGAATATTTTTCCGCTGTTTTATTTTGAAAACCTTTTTGATAAGGAAATATGAGGAATTATTTGATGTGATATCCCACTTGGTGGAAGAAACTCTGATGTTTATTTGAATTAATCGCATTTTATTTGAATTTGGGAAGTGGGGTGTTACAAGGAGTATAGTGGTGAAACCTCGAATACATAAATGTATTCCAGTAAGGGAGAAATCGTTAGCATTGGTTTCAGAAAAAAAATCAACTATAATACATATGATTAATATTGTGATTCCCTGAATGCATCATGAATGTAGTCGTTATTAGAAAGGTAATCCAAGAAAAGTTAGTAGGTCGCACCATAAATCTAGCCTTAGTGGAAAGGATCAGTAGGAAGTCCCTAGTTTCGTAAGACTAGACACAAATATAAGGACTACTAATAGGAAGTGGACGTTCCGCAAATCTAATCATCTCATGTGTTTCTACCTAGTATGTATAACGAGTGTATTGACACTAGACCTAGTCAGACATCCTAATGCGGAAATTGTAACTATTGAGAGTGCATGGCTGGACAAGTGAGATGCTATTAGTGTCAAGAACTAGCTCACATGGTAAGAGATTTTCCTAAGCAAGAGGCTCGGAGAAGACAATAAAGGAAATCTGGTAAACAAGGCCAAATTCACTCGATGAATGCATGGAGGAGATTATTTAATGTAGTATCAAGAGCTAACTACAATCATTTTGCGTTCGAGAGGGACAGAAATCCCAAAATTCTAAGGTGTATAATTGATCAGAAAAATATAAATATGTGTCAGAAAAGATAGATGGAATTCAAGAAGGATTTTGACTTCGAGTTGAGGTATCATCTTGGTAAAGCCAATAAGGAAGCAAATATGTTGAACAAAAAAGAGATGCATACAATTGAGTTAAGCCAATAAGGCATCATTTTCTACCCATCAATACTACTTATAAGGTTATTCACTTGGAAATACTATTCGTTTTAGAGATAGTTTTTTTGCATGATGTACCATGCAATGGGAACTAGATTAAATCTTAGTGCTTCTAATCATCCTCAATTTGAAGAACATACAGAAAGAACCATTCAGATCGTCGAGTATATGTTGCAGGCGTGTTTCTTGGAAAGTCATTATTACGAAAATGCCCTTTCACCACGGTTGAAAAAGGGATACCATCACGGTTGATCAAATGTGGTAAGGTATGGGATGGTAGTAAGTATGCTACTTTCCACCACTGACGTATGACCAGAACGATAAACTAGGTAGCATGTTATCTATCACCACAGTCATCTTAAACAATTGTGGTGAAATATATAAAGATCATGGATTCAATTCCCAACCATAACATGTCATATATAATTGGCGCGCCACTTTTCACCACGGTTGACTGTTTCAACCGTGGTGAAGTACTTTGTTTTTTTTATTGTTCCATATATGCCTCTTTTTTTTAGTACCTGTATTTTATACAATATTTTTTTACCATAACAAAACCAACAATTACACATATCTTTATAACCAGAATATAGCTCCAATATACTACCAAAATGTTAAACAAACCTAAATATGATTTACATCAAACACAAAAATATTGCAAACATATATTACAAACTCAATGTGACCATTCTAGATTATAAAGCATATTGAAGCAAGATGCCTAACGTGTACGAATATATTTAAAGTCTTCTTGTGAGAACGGAGTAGTTTCTTTAGACATATATATAAAAAATTGAAGGAAATTGAAGATAACATGATTTGAAATAATAGCAAACTTGAACACTAATATGTTATTATAAATATATATTCTTGATTCCAAGAATCAACAATGCCAACAGAGACAATGTTTAACATGTGTTTAATGAAAAAATTACCACACTTGTATCCTCCTTTTTGTTGCCTCGCTTACAAATTTAAACATTACATGAATGTATAACCACATATGTAACTATAGATAAATGAATGTCACAAGTAATCCACTTACCGAATACATGTAAAATGTGGGCCTTTTATTTCAAACAACACTCAATATATGGTTTCGCTCCACAACTCTATATATTGAAAAGGACTTTAACATATTACACGCTAATCTAATTAGAAAGTCAAAGAAAATACTACTAAAACTCTCATGAATATAAACTTACATATTGTCATACCCCAAATTATGACCAGACATTTTAAAACTTGCATTCATTTGAATTTACTCTCACATTACATCATCGGCATAGCATAAATTGTCTTTCATCATGCATACTACCTAAAATGTCAGCCAAAATAAATTTGTTGGTTTACAGACAAATCGGTCAAACTGAAAGACAACTGTGCGTAAAATCAGTGGACGAAAAGTTTCGAAATTGAGCTTGCAAGTGTCAATTATATTAATCTACGTTTCACGAGGTTTAACATGGCATGCTCATTTTAATTTTTAATGACTTTTTGACCACATTTTGATCAGTCTGAGCATTTTTTTACCGGTTCATATTTATTTCAAAATTTGACAAAACATTGTATTTTTCCGAGTCGTTTATTACGCGCTGATCATTTTGGTGCAGTCACTTTTAATTCTCGAGCACTTTGAAATAGGATTTTAATTTAAGATAAGTTTAATTTAAGATAGGATTTTAATTTAAGATAAGTTTAATTTTTCTTTTCTTTTCTTTTAAAAAATATAATTCAAAAAATATTTGTTTTTTATCTCCTTTTAGTTAGACTTGCTTATTAAGTTCTGAAAAGTATTTTTTATTTGCTTCGATAAAGGAAATCCTACTAGCAAAGTTGGATCTGAAGTTTATTGGGCCGTATCAGATTTTGCAGAAAGTTGGTGCTGTGGCTTATAGGGTGGCGTTGCCGCCTGAGCTTTCGAATTTGCATGACGTGTTCCATGTGTCGCAACTTCGGAAGTATGTCGCGGATTCGTCTCATGTGATTCATAGAGATGAAGTGCAAGTCTGGGAGAATCTCACTGTTGAGACAATGCCGTTGAGGATCGAAGATCGCAAGATGAAGTGACTCAGAGGGAAAGAGATACCTTTGGTAAAAGTGGTTTGGGGAGGTGCTGCAGGAGGCAGTGTGACCTAGGAGTTGGAAAGCAGGATGCGGGATGCGTATCCAGAATTATTTCCATCAGGTATTTTCGAGGAAGAAAATAATTAAAGTGGGGGAGAGTTGTAACGCATATTTTAATTATCTCGTTTTTCCGTGTTATTTTATTTTCGGCGTGTTTTATGGGGGTGTTTGAGCGCGATTGTGTGTAGCCCTTAAGTTGGAATTTATTAATAATTTTGGACTTTAAGACTAATAATAAAATTATTAGTGATAATGATAAATTAATGACTAATAGTAATATTATTAATATTATTATTATTGTTATTATTATTATTATTAATATTATTGTTAAGTAAATAAAAGAAATGGAATAAAAGAATTGGGATGAGGGGTATGGTTGGGAAAATTGGAAGAAGAAGAAGAAGGGCAATTGGATGAAGGTTGAAAGAGAAGGATCTTAGAGGAAGAAGAAAGCTAGAGTTTCGAGTCATCTTCTTCAATTGTTCGAGTTATCGAGGTAAGGGAGGGGGGGAAAGTCGGGTCAAATTGATATAGTGCATGAATTCTAGGTAGAGGAGATTTCCCTTAACCCCATAGGTTTGATGATTATGTTTTATATGATGTTGTGATTCTGAATTTGATGCCGATATGATAAAACCATTGCATGTGTTGTTTGATCGATTTGGGGGTTTCCGGGTAGTTCGAAGTTTTATGCCGAAATTGATTAATTGAGTGGAGCTGAGGTTTCATCGGGTAAAATCGAGAGTAGATTCTGTAATTAAGTTGTTGAATGTTGAGCCGATGTTATGGGAACTGGGTTGAATGGAATCGGCTGAGTTCGGAGAGTCTTGCCGACTCTGAGCAGTGGAATTTTTCTAAATTCGCAGGTGTTCGCCAGCACCTTCGCCGAGCGAACTGGGGGCGAACCTTCGCCAGGGATTCGCCAGGCAAACTGGGCAGCGAGTGCTTCCAGTAGCCACTGTCTGCATTCGCTTGGGAGTTTGCTGGGCGAACTAGTAGCGAGTCTTTGCTGGGGGATTCGCCGAGCAAACGGGTAGCAAGCATTCGCTGCGGGGCCTCTCCAGGAAAATGAGTCAGCGGGCGTGACAGTATGTTTGTGTTTTTGAGATGTGTTGTTCGGTTCTCTCGTGATGTTGGACCCTTGTTGGTCATGGTTGATTATGATATTGGTATTGAACTATGGGGAGTATATGTGTGGTGTGGAATATGATTTCCTTGATATTCGTTTAATTTGAATGATTGAATTCGGTATATGTGATTGCGTAGGAATGTGGTGATGTGTGATATATATATATATATATATATATATATATATATATATATATATATATATATATATATATATATATATATATATATATATATATATATATATATATATATATATATATATATATATATATATATATATATATATATATATATATATATATATATATATATATATATATATATATATATATATATATATATATATATATATATATATATATATATATATATATATATATATATATATATATATATATATATATATATATATATATATATATATATGATACATGATGGAATGTGATCGAAGGATCGTGTGTGCTGGTGTTTGCTGTGTGCATTTGGGTCTTGCATAAGCATATTGACGGGGTGAATCATTGCTCAGTGGAGTGTATGTGATTCACTCGCGTGCTCAAGGAGGAGCGTGGTAGGGATAAATCGTTGCTCGGTGGAGTGTATGCGATCTATCCTGAGATTGATTGTGCTCAGTAGAGCGTGATAGGGATAGATCATTGCTCGGTGGAGTGTATGTGATATATTTCAGGTTATTTTCCCGTACTCCGAAGGGGAGCTTGTAGGGGTATATCGTTGCTCAGATGGAGTGTATGCGATCTATCCTGAGTTTGAGTCGGTACCGCATATCATAGTGTTGAGTTGCATGTGTTGCATTGTTTATATGCTGTGTTGGTGTGGGACAGTAGCTCCGGGTTGACGTATGTGAAATGATAATTGTATGGTTACTGCCTTTTATTCATGTACGTTTTTACCGTTATATTTTGATTGTGATTTCTCACCCCTTGTTGTTGTTGTGGTATGTGCTTCTTTGGAAGTACAGATAATCCAGGTGCGTAGCTAGACTGGATTATGGCATGTCGAGTCGTAGGGATGCTCTGATACGTAACACCGGGGCTTTGGGGAGTTATTTTGTTATTTGATGATTTTGTGTGCCCCTGTGGCGTATCGTGTCTAATGAATCCTTTTGGTGGATATGTTTGTATATTTTGACTTGACCGGTTATGGTGTATATGATGTATATATGTATCTACATGACGAACTCCGATGTATATATTTTGAAAAAGTATTCAATGAAGTCTTTTGTGGAGTTTTCATCTGTGACATCCCGTTTGGTGTGCTAACTCTGATATTTAATTGTTTGATTTAATTGCATTTATGTTATTTTTGGGAACGGGGTGTTACACATACAATACCAATTCATGCACATGAAATGAGAAAGACAAGTATGTTGCATGACTAATTGCAAAACATGCCAAAATGAACCAAATATTATGCCATGAAACAAAGTTGAAAACACCATCTTTGGACCATGATATCTTGATGCACAAGATTCATCTTGCTTAGATCTTGGGCTCTAATTAAAGATTGCATGACATGGAACAACTTTGATGTTGGATCCATCTTGATTTACAACTTGGAAGACTATGTAAAATGATGTTGAAAATCATGTCATGCAAGCTGCCTAGAAGTAACTTAGAAAAATTCTAAGTTATGAACTTTGAACCATTTGAAACCCCAACTTTGGGCATCCATATCTTGAGCTTCAAACATCATATGAATGACTTCTAGTAATGGATGGAAATCTTGGAACAAGATATATAACTTTCATGTGGGACCAAAATTCATATGACAACAAGAACTTGGTGAAACTTGGCTTGGAAAGTTGGATAAAAAATCTGCCTAAACTTGTTAATTTTGATATCATTGAAAACCATAACTTTGCACCATCATAACTTGAGCTTCAAGCATTATATGATGATGAATTGGTACTCAAAAGAAAGCTTTTAATATGAGTAATAAGTTTTATGTTGGAAAAAAGTTCATTTGAAACCTTGATCATGAAGAAAAATGGCTTGGAAAGTGGCTGATTCATACATAAAACTTTCCATAAATGGAAAGGTTCTAAAACCCTAATTTTCCCAAAATGGTAAGTTTTAACATTTCTTGATTTTTCATGATTCCTTTGACATTTTTTGATCAAATACCATTCATTGGTCACATTGAACTTGAGGAACATGATTTTGACCTTGAAAAAGTCATTCCTGACTTTTTCACTACACACTTGACTTTTTTCCCAATTCTCCTGATTTGCAATTGACTGGTCATTTGGAGCTCTTTTGACTGAAATTGATGATCAATCTTCTACCTCCAAACATCTTGGGACATATGAATGACCATGGAAACAAGTCTTGCTTCAAGTACAAGTCCATCCTGATTATATGTGAAACCCTAATTTCATGCTCTTTTGTCTAGGCCCTTTGCAGATGAATTGAATGACTATTCTTACTCCACAATAGTATCTGAGATATCCAACAACCCTATACACCATGCTTTCACCAAATATAGGACCTTATGAACTCTTAACCAATCCCCTGATAATCCTCAAACAATGAGCTATGACACACCTCTCCTCTCAAGAAGCTTGGACAACTTTATGATGATGACACACACTTGATGACTTCTACCAATGCCCTTGCTTTGAGCTTGAAGCCAATAGGATTATCCTCTTGGATAGCACACAAACAATCACTTGATCCCCTATAAGAACTATGCTATGCAAATGCAAGATGCCAAAATGCAATGAAACATGTTGCACCCCAAATTTTGACCCCTTAGATTCTCATTATCATTTTAGGAGCATACTCATGAATTATCTAACCCTAACCCAGTGCAAGTTTGTCTCTGCTTAGTTACAGGTGAATCAGGGCTCCATACAGTCAGAGATCAAGGGTTCGATAGTTTAATCAGTCAATGCATTAGATTGTTTCTCCATGAAGAAAGTTTCTAAACCATCCAGAATACTACATGGGGTCAGGCATGAATCTAATTTGGGGTTTTCACACAAAGATCAGGAGCAGTACAGTTCATGGATCCCCGATTAGGGTTTTTGATCAAGAAAAGTCGACTGTGGTTTGAATTTTGTTTTAAAAGGTATTCCAATGGTGGTTTTGTGGTCCATGAAGTTCATATAGCTTAATAAAGTTCATTCAAGAAATCTCAAAGTCTCAGAGGGCCCAGAGTGTCAACAGACGACCCGATAGTCACCGATCGATCGTACGGTTGACCGAAAAGTCAACTCTTCAATTTTAAGGAATTGGACTTCAAAGTGTGAATCAAAAATGTTCCTTATGTCATATTGCACTTGCCTATCAATTTTCATGACCATTGGATTAAGGATGAAGGAGTAATCGAAAAATCGGGAAATTAGGGTTTTGAAAGGGGCTAAACCATAACTCCTTAACCACACATCCAAATGAAGTGGTTCAAAGCTCATTAGAAAGCTCTTGACAAATCCTACAAAAGTCCCTAAGTGGTCCATCATCAGAAAATGCATAGATTTGGAGTTATGATCAAATTCATTTTGAGAAGGGAAAAAGACTTGGAAAATTTTCACTTTCAAGCTCATTTTTTAGCAACTTTGAGAGACTTTTTGGCCACGTTCCTTTGGGAATTTGAAACTCATGGAAACATGAATGTTTTAGAGCTATTTGAGGGCTTTCTAAAGAGTACTAGAACATCTCAAAAGGATTTGTGAGCTGAAAGTTATGGTTATGGCAAGTTGGTGGTTTCATACTTGAAGTCCCACATTGACAAATTTCAAAAATCCATTATTTCATCAATCTGACCAATCTCAGCTTTTGAAACATGTTTTATCTGATATGTAGAGACTTTGTAGCATGGAAATACAATGAAAATGCAGAGGAAATGGAATTAGCCAAGCTTGCAAGTGGGCTTGCAAGTGGCTTTACAACTTGCACTTAAAATGAAAATGACAAGCATGAGGTGGAAAGACAAATCTGAACCAGCCATCAACCTATGCATTCTAGCCTGCATTTAGCCACTTCAAACTCATCATGAAGCTTGACTTTGGAGCTTGCCCATCAACCAAGGAAACCTCTTTGTGGAGGTTTGATCAAAAAGGTAAATCTTTCCTTTATATGAAGAAAATCTCCAAATCTGCCCCTCCATTCATTTGCCTATAAATAGAGGCCCTCCCCACTTCATTTGATACACAAGATCTATTCTAAAAACCAGAAAAAACTCAAGCCTTTGCTCTTTCACACCTTGTTTCAAAATCACCAAAATCACCTTTTCACTAAAAACACTAAAAATTTGCCTTGCTACAAAGGCTGCCAAAACCATTTCTCTACATTCAAACTCCCCAAAAATCATCCACACAATCTCTAAATATGATATAGAAGGTGTCCAAGACCTTAGACCATTCAAAAACCTCACCATTCAAAAAGTCAACTTCCATACCAAGTTACTTTGACCAAAAGCCACAAAATCAGTCAAAACTTGTTCTAAGCATTTGCTTGATGTTATAATCACTCAAACACCTCACATATATCATTTCTCAACTGTCCAAAGCATTGAGGATCATTGGTGGGGTTTATTTCTCCGACTGTCTTGAAGTTTGCTTTCTTGCTTCACAAAGAAGAAATCTCCCAAAGCTAGGTGCAGCTGAAGTTTCTCTGGTTTTCTTGGTGTTTTAATCTGCTCAATACAGCCTACTAGAGGTAAGTAAATACTCCATCCTTGCTTTGCACCATAATTTCATGTTTTGGCATTTTAAGCATGTTATGTGGAAAATGTGTCATGTGTATGTTTTGTGTCAAACTTGCCATGACTGAAATATGGTTGTTTGCTGAATTGAATCCCCTCTAATAAGTATGATTATGGTGGATATGTAAGATTGATTGGAGCTGTTGACATCTGTTTTGCTTGCTCATTCACAAAATGCCATGTTTGCATTTTAATGCCATAGCCATACCAGCTTGGATTGCAGGCCTGAACATGCTCAAGTTTGAGTTTAGAATCATCCATTTGTGCATTTAGGACTTGTGTGTGCAACTGTTTTGAGTTAAACATGATCAGAAAATGATTTGAGTATTTTCATGAATGTACAAAACATAATATCACAACTTGCATATCATTTTCTCATAACAGACTGGTTTGGTTCATTTTGTTGCTTGGACACACTCACCTATATGTATATAAACTGTTTGCATAAGTCAATTAATCAAGATGTGCTTAGAATCAAAATTGAACACCCTCTTGCACTTTCACAAACACAAAATTGCATATTGATCACCATTTTTCACACCAGCCTGATTCAAACCATCCATGATGCTTAGATTCATTTGTTAACCTATTTGCAATGTGTACACATGATTCACTTGATGAAAATGAGCTTTAAACCTGAAATGCATATTCTTTATGCATACTATATGACAATTTTGCACTTCACACACCAGTTTGCACAAAAGTTTGTCTTTGAGCTGAATCTTGATTTGGAATCATTTCTTGGCATATCTGTAATATGTGTATGTGAGCCATTTGACCCACTTGTGCATTGAAACTGATTTTGAAACTTTCATGCTTCATCAAAAAGCCATATAGCAGCCAACTGGCCAATTTCCAAACCAGCCAGTTTGAAACCTCTTGTGTTTAAAATCATTTGACAGTATGTATGTAATATGTGTGTGAGTTTAGCTTGCCCTGGTTTTGCATAAGACATGAACTGATCATCGAACTGCATCATACAATGCCATTTTGCATATTGAATCTTACTTCGCATTTCAACCTGTTTTGAATCATGTCATGGACTTAAAATCATTCAATAGCATATATATAGTGTGTGTGCATGATCTACATGATCAATTTGTACCTAAAACCTGAACCGATATTCAATTGCCTCATAACATGCCATAATTGCAACTTGATGATCACTTTCCATTGCAGTCTGTTTCTAACCTCATTGTTTGTTTGATCTCACTCAATATCTTATATATAAGGTGTATGTATGTTTGAAATGGTTTGAATATGCTTGGAACCTGAAATGAACTTCCTCATGTACTTCACAAGCACATTTGGCATCTTGATCACTACTTTTCACCATAGCCTGTTTTGAACTTAACTCTTTGCCTAAACTCACTCATTAGCATATATGTAGTATGTTTGTATGATTGTCTTGATTTTAAAATGACTGGAATTGGATCTCCATTTCAAAATGCACATCACACACTCCACATGCATGTGCTATCGGGTTTGAAAATTAAAGCTTGATCTTGAAAAACCAGTGCCACCATCTTGTTCCTCATGAAAAATCCTTCAATTTGCACTAAAAGTTTGACTGATTTCATAAAGAATTGAGAAAGTTATGACACAAAATGCAAGCCATGTTTGAGTGTTCTTGTTTTGCCCAGAAATCCACATAGATATACAATATATATTTATGGGGGTGGCTTCTTAACGGATGTATAGCCACCCCAGTGGTAACCACCTTGCCCTTAAGCGCCTTATCATGCCTTGTGTCCTGGGTTCGAGCCTCAGCGAGGCCTTTTTTGTTTCATTTTATTATTTTTCCTTGGTTATGTTATTTTTATTCTCTTTTTCCATTAGTTTACATGCGCCCCCTGTGGCCTAGTGGTAAGTTTGCACATTTGTGAACCAAGTGTGGTGGGTTCAACTCCCACCTAGTGCACTTTTTAATTACTTATTTGTTTTATTTTTATATTTTTCTTCACTATTTTCAACATTCATAAACTCTTCAAATTTAATCCTTTTTCAGTGTTTCTTTTTTGCTGCTTTCTCGTGTTAATGTATATTTTCACCTTTAAATGTTGTCAATCTTTCCCCCTCATCCTACCCTTAGGATTTGAGCCGTCGCGCCCACGTTTACCGTCCCGCCGCGGACACCCTTGACCTTTTATATCCTAGCCTTAGAATTCGAGCCGCCGCGCTCATGTTTTTCCCTTTATCCTAGCCTTAGGACTTAAGTCTCCGTACTCACTTTTAGCGTCCCGCCGTGGACAACCTTTACCCTTTTATCCTAGCCTTAGGATTTGAGTCGTCGTACTCATGATTAGCGTCCCTCCGTGGACATTTTTTACCTTAATCATCTCAACTTAGAAGAGGACTCACCGCACTCCCTGTAAGTACTTCCTTATGAATACTTGTATCCCTTTGGAACCTTGACCACAGTCAAGAATTCCTCGTCCTTAGCTAGGGGAACTACGATCGCTCTGATTTCTCGATGAGAATACGTAGGCACAAGATGCGATGTCTTGGCGAGCTCACTAACAACTAACTTCCCGTTTACCTTTACAATTTAAAGTTTGGAGTCGCCGTACTCTATTTAGTCGTCCCACCGTGGGCATTTCCCTGCTTATCTTTACAACTTAGGCTTGGAGTCGCCGTGCTCTATTTAGTCGTCCCGCCTGGGACATTCCCTTACATTTAACATAACAGTTCTTTATCCCTAGATAGGGGAACTACGATTGCTCTGATTCCATTCCCGTCAGGATACGTTGGCACGAGATGCGATGTCTTCGCGAGCAAACTTTGTACATACCTTTTTACCTTTAGATCTTTACCTTAGCACTTTTTCTTTTAGCAAGCAAACTTTAGCAAACACAAATATTGACAAGAGGTTCTTGTAGAGTACTACAGATGCTTAGGATGCTAACACCTTCCCTAGGTATAACCAACCCCCGAACCTTTAGATCTCTCTTTGCTCAGCTTTAGGCCTTGTCTTTTTGCTTTGCATTCTTATAGGTTTTTCTTTCTTTAAACCTTTCCTTTTTTGGATAAATTAAAGTCCGGTTGTAAATGAATTAAGATTCAAGTTAATCAATAGCTTGGTATCCAGATTTCACCGCAACAGAAAATGGCGACTTCACTGGGGAATTTTCCCTAAGAGGGTTAGGCCCACCTTGTTTATATTTGTGTTTGCTAAAAATTTACTTTCTTGTATATTTGTATATATTTGTACATATATTTGTCTATGCATGGGTTTTTCTGTATGCAGGTTTGTTAACTTGAGTGGTGAGATAGTACTTGTTGCACCCCAAAATTTGCCCAACATTTCTTTACCTAGCTTGTGTTTCATTTCATGCACATTAACATTAGCATTTGCATTTCATTGATATGTATGCAGGAGATCAAGAGGTATGATTACCAATCAACAGCTATACAAGACTATGAAGCCATCTAAGAAGTTTATTCAGGTGTTCAAGGGTTGATATCCTTGTCAGAGAAGTTAAAAGATCCTCAGAGAGAGTGGTTGAAACCAAGAGGGTGTGTCTCCTAACTTGAGAGTTGTGGGAAGTCATCAGATGATTCTGAAGCCATGAAGTTATACTTGAGGTCTTGAAGGAGCTCATGAGAAGTGTTGAAGATCACTTTGAGGCCTAGACAGGTCATTGTACAAGATTAAGAAGCCTCAGCCATGATTGGTGCAGTTAGGGTTTGACTGGGTCAACCCTAGGTCAACTGATGATTTGGACAAGGTTGAGACCTAATCCAAGAGCCATGTGATCATGGATTGATGCATTGAGATGTTATAAGGATGATTCCAAGGTCAACTCATCATGATTGAAGAGTTTGAGAAGTTTCAAGCTAGGGTTCCTAAGGCTTGACAGTGTAAAATCCCCTAGTTTGACCCCTATCTTCAAGGCAGTTTAGCTCAAGATGTGATTGTCATCTCATCTTTCCCCCAACATGAATGTTGTATAGCATGATCTTAGCTTTAATTTGAGTGCTATAAGTCCTTGATAGGATTTGTAGAACTCAAGTTATGACTTTGACAAGTTACAGGTCATCTGAGGTATGTGAATTTGGGGGCTTGAAAGTTGCCCAACTTGCATGAAACTTTTACCCTAGAAGGATGATTCCTATGAACTTTTGGTCAACATGAATGTTTTTCCTTATCCTCTTAGCTTTCTAGAGAGTACTAGAAGTCCTTGATAGGATTTGTAGAACTCAAGTTATGGCTTTGACAAGTCAAGGGCATTTTGGTCATTTTGAGATTATAGGTCATTTCAACCATAAGGCCATAACTCCTATTTCCAAGCTTCAAATGAGAAACTTTTCAACATCAAACTTGTTAAAAATGATGTTTTAAGGCTAGTCAAGAAGTCATGAGATGTTGGATTTGCTTGTGGCTCAAAGTTGCAAAAATGACCTAAAAAGAGGGTATAAGTTAAATGAACCAAAGTTGGAAATTCATACTTTTGATCTACACATCCAAACCAAGGCATGTAATAGGTAATTTTAACTCTAAAAAGCATTTTAAGAACATTGGTTTAGCCACATTTTTGAATTGAGGTCTAATTTGTGGACTTGCTTTGAAAAGTAGTTACTTACATCTTAAGTAACATTTGCAAAACCAAAATGCAAGGCATAATCAAGGTCCCTTGCAAGCCAAACACTTCCAAAATGTCACTAGGGGAGAAATTGGAAGGGAATGGGATTGATTTCAAGCTGTTAACAGGATTATGCACACCATGGCATATAAGTGAACTTCTCATGTCATGAGAGATTGAATTTCTCCTTGGAAGGATATAGAGCTTTCTAGATCATCCCTACACACTCTATATATGGAATAGAAGTGGTTCAGATCATTTTTTGGTGATGATTGAGAGAGAAAACTGAGCTTGCACTTTGAACTTTCTCATTGCAAAACAAAATCGGTTACAAGGTTAGAGGCCATTTCAGTCCAAGAAATTAATCTCAATAGCTTGCTCTGAGGTTTGTGATCAATCCAGATCAAATTCAAGGCACTGTGGTGGAAGAATCATGAAGTAGCCATTGGAGAGTGAAGCTTGCAACTCAGAATCGAATAAGATAATTCAAGAAGATTCAACTCTTGTCTTTGCATACAGAAGATTGATTGTGATTCAGTGAAGGATTCTGCAAGTTCTTGAAGGCTGCTTTGAAGATTTAACCCTTCTGTTTGTTCAAATTTACCAGGTATGCAACTCTTGTGCTATGGCTTAAATTAGGTAGAATTAAGATGAATTGTTATGGTAGATGCATAGTAGGATGGTGTAGGAAGATTTATGGATCATCAATTTGGAGATTAGTGACCAATTAGGGTTCATGGAATTTTCGGTTGAGATTGTTATTCTTGGATTCTTGAACTGTTAGCATGATTAAATGGCATAGGAAGATTCCTTGTGAAAATTGGAGTGAGTTTCATGTAGAGACCTCTTGGAATGGAGGCCTTTGGAGAGAGTTAGGGTTGGGGACGATGACCGGAGCACCACCGGCGGTGGCCGCGGCTGCGCGCGAGGTTCAGAGATTCAAAAGGTTGAAGATGATCCCAGAGCCCTTGGATCAGGGTAGGACCTTTGACCAGATGAAGATCCAATGGCCATGAATGGATTTCAATTTGTGAAGAGTTCTGAGTGATGAAACGTTGCGTTTCATTTAATTGATGGTTTTGGGCCTAAGTCTCAGATTGATAACCACGCCCCCTTCTTGGCCCAGTCCCTGAATTGAACTGATTTTCATTACTATCTGCACCACGCGCTTGGTTATTTTATTTTGATTTTCTTTAATTTTTCATTTTATACATGGTTATTGATTAAATCATAAAAAATGGAAAAATAACTCAATTAATCCCATTCTTTTTGCATTGAATTCATGATTAAATCTAGTATTTTTTAGAGAAAAAATAGTTTTATTTCATGCAGTTTCTGATTTTATGGGAATTTTTACATTTTAATTGATATTAAAATAGTCATGTTTGATGCTTGATTTTGTGGAATTTGGTTTGATCATGTGATGATGATTTTGATCCTGATTTTTTGTGAGTAGTTAGCATAGATATGCATGCTCCCCATAGATTTTTCTCACATTTTTGTGATGAACATAGGTGGTAGTTTAGGTTGAAACCTTTAGAAGCTCCATTTTTAGGGTTTATGGTTGATACCTTTGGATTTAGGACTTAATTTTAGGACTTAATAGATGATTTAGTCCCTGGTTTTTGTGTGAGGCATTCTTAATTGAATTAGGATCCCTTAGGAATTTTTGTAGAAATTTATAGTATAGTTTACTATTTTTGATTGATTTTAGTTTAGATTTTAGTTTCAGATGATTCTGAGGCACTAATTCAACTAGATTAACTTCTTTAGTTCCCTTAGATTAGGGTTTTGCTTTGCTTGTTCTTGGATGATAATGGAGGCAAGTTGAAGATGCATTGGATTGCTTTAAGTGGCTTGGATTTGAAGATCTTCCCTTCTTGTGGTGTAGTTTGGGTTAGGTTAAGATTAGGGTTTTGTAGGCAGAGCTTCTAGATAGTTCTCTTCCTTCATAAACATGGATGATGTTGATCACTTCCATTCTTCCCTATGATGAGAGGTCCCTTTGTAAAGGCCTCATCCCTCCTTTGGTAGGATGTGTGGCTCTTTGCAAATTGGTAGAACCTTTGAGGGTCCCTTTCTCTGGTGATAGGATGCTTAGTGGTGACCTTGGGTCTTCACTCTGCTACCAATCATCCCAACTTTGCTCTTGTTAGATGAATCTTTCTCCCTTGTTAGAGGATGGAGTTCCTTGCTTGAAGAGTCTGAAGGATGGAGTTGATACTTCTTTGTGTTTGAAGATTACTCTGAGGAGCTGAAGCTTGTAGGAGAAGAATACCAAGTTGATACTGGTAAAGAAGAGAGAGCTGAAGCTTGAAGACCAAGTTGATACTTGTGAAGAAGATCCAATTGTGATTGAGTGAAGAGCTGAGGCTTGAGGAATAAAGGATAAGTTGACACTTACATTGATGCATTGAGAGCCTGAAGGAATCAAGTTGATACTTGCAGTTAGGAGTGAAGCCTGAAGGTGGAATTGACTGAAGAGCTGAAGCTTGAAGAAGAAAGAATAGGTGGATACTTATGTGGAAGCTTGAAGAAGCAAGTTGACACTTGCTATTGAAGATGATAGTCTTGAAGAGCAATTGAAGTCTGATGACTGGACTGCTGTCAAGTTGGTTTAGTTGTAGGAGCTGTTGATCTGTTTCCTTTCTTGTCTGCTTGTTTTCTTTACTGTACTGATGTGCCTTGTTTGACATGCTTGATGCATTAGAATAAGTTCATATCTAGACTGATGCAAGCTAGGAGCATGATTGCACTAGAGGTTGAATTGCTTCCTCTGCTTGTATTTTTACTGTATGGCTTTGCTTGCGGGTATTCGGTAGAGCCCAACTCCCTTGCCTATGTGGTTTGTGTTTGCTTGATAGCATTTCATTTCTTCTGTATGATTGCAGTTACTTATATTTTGCTTGATAGCATTTTATTTCTTCTGTATGATTACAGTTATTCATATCTGGCATGAGGTTGAGATGAGCTTGTGGAGGCTGATGCCCCACACACATTTCCTCCCTCACTTGCATTGCATGCATTTTACAGTCGTTTACTGTATATTTGTTTACTGTTTAAGCTGATGCTTTATCTGTTTCTGGTTACCATTGACATGATCCCCTAGGAATCTCACTTCCTTTGACAAGGAAGTGATGATTAGAACTTTAGTTTGAAGCCTATGCATGATAACTTCTAGGAGTTCCCTATTTTAAACCTCAACCATAGGATGAATCCTTGGCATGACAACATTAGGACTCGATAGTCTTCCCTTAGTTGAACCTGTTCGTTCTCTCTTCTCATCTCAAAACAAATTAAAATACAGTAATAAAGGTTAACTGACGTCGTACGTTACGAGCCTTAAGCTACCTGAGAAAGAGTTGTTGGAGAGTTCTTTTCAACAGCTTGGATGTTTAGTATGGTACCCTTTGGGTGACATGCGACACATTCACTCTCAGGTCACAGTCTCTAGTGCGATACTAGTTGAAAACATCCATAAAAAATAGTTCTTTCGTAAAAGACAGAAAACAAACTTCAAACCTTTTTGCCCCGTGGACCCATAATTCAAAGGAAGCTTTTCTGAAGAAAAGAGTGTCGTTAAACTTCAGCGCCACCGCAAACAGGCTTTGTCCCTAACTGCTGGAACTGCTGTTTAACCCTACTCGATAAAACAGATGAATCTGAATTCCCGTAATCCGTATTATCCCGAACTACGTAAGCTCTGATCTCTCATATCTGTTGAGAGTACGTAGGCACAATACTGATGTATTGGCGAGCCACCTTCCCCGTAACCCGTAGTTAGCCGAACTACGTTGACTCTGATTTCTCATTCTCTGATGAGAATACGTAGGCATAAAGTGCGACGCTTTGCCGAGTCATTTTCTTTTCTTTTCAGACCAGCCTTGATAGGTAGATAGATAAAACCAACTCGTCCAGTAAACACAACCAGCGTGGATCCCATCGAGTACGATGGACGTGAGGGGTGCTAATACCTTCCCCTTGCGTAACCGACTCCCGAACCCAGACAATGGTTGCGATGACCTTGTCTTATACCTTTTTGTCAGGTTTTTCCGATCGTTTCCTTTCCCGTTCTGAGGGATAAATAACGAAAGGTGGCGACTCTTCTATTTTGCCGGCACCTTATTTTCGCGGAAGCGACAGCTGGCGACTCTGCTGGGGACTTGATAGTTTCCTGGGATCCAACGTCCCGTATGCGAGTCAGTTTGGGGATCCAACGTCCCCTGCGAGAGTCAATCCTAGCGCTTGTATGATTACTTGTTGGGTTGTGTTTATTTATCGCACTTTATTTCCCGCATTTTATTTCCAGTATGATATGATTATCTATGCTGTTGTGGGAGGGGCATTCTGATGAGTGAGAAGCCCGACCCAGGCTTGAGTGAACATAGCATTAGTTGTGGAAATTAGTGGGCGCGTGCTTGCTTGGCAGGCACTAGTGTCTCATGAAATCGATGCTCAGACGAGGTTCTCCCGGTTGACTTCTTTTTCAACCCTTTGGGTTGAGGGGGTTGTTGGTTTGGAGGATTGTCGACTCTGGGGACTGATCATTTGGGATTCAGCCGAGTGAGGCCGCTTCATGAGCTGGTGATGCCACACCTTCTGGGTATCGTATCACCCCTCTTGAATGTCTGTGACGCTGATGACCGCATAGGATGCCGAACTTGTGTCAATTTAGGTCCATACCTGTGAGCAGGGTTGGGTTTGTTGCAGGAAACCTTAACCATCAGACTTCCTAGTTTTCTTGATAGTGAATCAGTTTTGTTGGGATCAGAGGATCTCATCAGTAGATGTGTATTTGTTCTTGACAGGGCAGGTTTTTGATTGGGATCAGAGGATCTCATCAGCAGATGTATGGTTGTTCTTGACAGAGCAGAGTTTTGGTCCTGTATCAGAGGTCCTTATTATCAGATGTTTGTTCTTGACAGAGCAGAGTTTTGGTCCTGTATCAGAGGTCCTTATTATCAGATGTGTGTTCTTGACAGAGCAGACTTGTGGTCCGATGCCAGGGTTTTCTTCTTATCAGATATAGTGGTTGTTCTTGACAGAGCAACATTATGGTTTTGTTGATACAGAATCTTCACCTTCATCACTTCAACAGCACAATCATCTTGATCTCCTGCTGCATGATTGCATTTTACATTGCTTTGCATACCCATTTGCATTTCCTTAACGTGTGTCTGTGTTGCAGGTACCGTTTCCCCCGATTCAGGATTTCTTGCCTTCTATCGTGTTATTATGGGTTCTCTGAGGAAGACCGTGGCTTACAAGCTCCCTGCTCCTGATGTTGTTCAGCTGACTGGTTTGATAGCTTTAGCAGATGATTCTGTGAGAGATGAATTCAGAAAGTCTTACGGTAAATTGCTCAGTTTGGTTCGTAAACCCTCTGTGTTTGAGTTGAATGGGTTGCACGCTCTGCTGCAGTTCTACGATTCTCCCTTGAGATGCTTTACTTTCCAGGACTTCGTTCTCGCACCCATGCTAGAGGAGTATGTTGATTTGTTAGGTGTGCCTATCAAGAGTCAGATGCCCTTTGTTCATATGGATGTTGAGCCTAATCTGGCTATTCTAGCTCTGTCACTTCATCTGGATGCCTCCGAGTTGGTATTGTCTAGTTGGAACAAGGTTCCCGGTTTCTCCTTGCAGTTCTTGGTGGGAAAATCTCAACAGTGCGCCAAAGACGGATGTTGGGTCGTGTTCAACGCCATTTTCGCTCTGTGCATATATGGCATCATTCTGTTCCCCAATATGCCCGACTTTGTGGACTTCGACGCCTTCCACATCTTTGCTTCAGGGAATCCAGTCCCTACCTTGATTGGAGATGTTTACCATTCCGTCCACTACAAAAATGAGAACAGAAGGGGTAAGAACGTCTCGTGCTGTGTGTCGTTGCTCTATAGATGGCTTGATAGTCACCTACCCAAGAAGGGTCCCTTTGCTTCGTCTGCAGCCACAAATGAGTGGTCCGAGCATTTGATGAGTCTATCTGCAGAGGATATTGCCTGGTTTGACAGAGATAGGTTGGGTACCGAGATTATCTTCAGTTGCAGCGGATTTCCGAACGTGCCTTTGATAGGCAGGAAGGGTTGTATAAACTATAATCCATCTCTGCTGGTCCGACAGTTTGCTTATGCTTTGAGAGCTCCGCCGAAGGATGAAGAGGTACAGGAATCTCTGTACCTCACTGGTCTTCCAGAGGGGGATATCTTGTCCAAGCTTCAGCACGCTTGGAATGGTATTAGTAAGCGGGGAAAACCATTGCTGGGGAAAAGTAATAGTCAAGCCTACACTCCATATGTGACTTGGATCAGAGCAAGAGCAGATGCTATAGGGATGTCGTTTCCTCCCGCCAAGCCAGAAAGCCCTCCAGTGATTGAAGAGCCTACCACCGTGCCTATTCAGCAGCATAATCAGGTGTTAGCTGAGAGAGATGAATTGAAGAGGGCAAATGAAGAACTGGAGAAAGAATTGGCTCAACTCAGAAGCGAGAGAAGCGAAGCCGTTCATTCCTTCAAGAGGCAGACCGAGCTGGTGAACCAGTTGGGGACAGATCTGACTAAGCAGATAGCGGAGCGCGAGCGCATGGGTCGAGACTTCAAAGCTGTCAACGATGTGCTGGCCACGAAGAAGCAGCACTTGGACGAAGCGTATCGGAGGATATCCAAGTTTAACCAGCATTGGAAGGCCACCCTAGCCAACAGGAAAGAGCGGGAGGATAAGCTGAAGCATCAGATCTCCAAGCTGAAAGCCCAGGTGAAGGCTAGGAAGAAAAGGTTTGATGAAGAAACTGCTCGCAGATATGCCGTTGAAGGCCAGCTTAACAGGGCTCTTGCTAACCTGAAGGAGCGCAAACTGACGTTTGAGTCCAAGAAGCGGAAGTTAGAAGATTGTTTCGGCGAAGGAGCATGGGAAGATTCGGTCGAAGGTCTTCAGTACACTATTGTGCAGAGAGAGTTACTCGTCGAAGGGTTACTCACTCGGCCTGGTCATCCAGAAACGAGGAACTTGTTAGAGGAGTTTCGTGCCCGTGGCCGTGCTTGACTATTTGTATTCCTTTTGTTGTGATCATTTTTGTATGCTGACCATCACCAGGCTTGTTGGTCGAGGTCACGCTATTGATTCTGCTTGTACTCAGTGACGCTGTGTACTGCCTTGATGGGCTTTCTTCATGTATATGAGATGTTATTTCCATGATTGGACTCAGACTTCTTATTATCAGCACTGGCACTCAGACACTAGGATCGGGGGATACCTCCCTAACGCACAGACACACGTTTGCATTTGCATGAAGCATTTGCATAACGAGCACTTTGTCATTTTTTCTAACCCTTTTGTGTTTCCAGGTTGTTCCAGGATTGATCAGAGACCAATCCACCGCTATCCGACCAGAACAAATCAAACCAGAATCATGGAGCAAGTGCAAACTGATGTTCAAGAACTCCGCGAAAGAATGGACCGCTTCATGGAGCTCATGCAAGCGATCGCCAATGGCCAGGATCAGCTCAGAACCTTGGTTCAGCCTCTGATTTCAGGGGTCGATAGCAATGGCGTACTCCATGGTGGGATCGTGCCTACCCCTCCGCCTGTTAAAACTCCTCAGAATGGCGTCCCCGTGACCGGGGGGAATGGCAGTGCCAACGGCAATGTGATAGCTAACATGGGACTCAACGGTAATACGACGGGCGTCGGTAATGGGAATTTTGAAGCTAACGTCAACATTGGGTTGGGCAACGGCAATGCGGGTGCTGGAAATCTGCTTGGGCCTCAGCCGTGGTTAGAAGACCGTCAAGACGATGTGTTCTCTCAGAGAGGTGCTGAAGGGGAGCTGACTGCTGAAGCACGGCTTAGGTTCAAGGCACTCGAGGACAAGATGAGGAATATCGAGAACCAGAACACCCTGGGTGTTGATATGTCCAAGTTGGGACTGATTGCTGATTTCAAGGTGCCTCCCAAGTTCAAGGTACCCGACTTTGAAAAGTACAAGGGCACCACTTGCCCTCGCGTCCATCTGAGATCATATTACCAGAAAAATGTCCGCTCATTCTGAGGACGAGAAGTTGCTGATGCACTTCTTTCAGGACAGTCTGTCCGGACCCTCCCTCGAATGGTACATGAGTCTGGAACCTACCAGTGTGCGCACGTGGAAGGAACTTGCTGAAGCATTCGTGCACCACTACCAATATAACAGCGACTTGGCTTTGAACCGAGTCCAACTGCAGAATCTGTCACAAAGGAACAACGAGGGGTTCAAGGAATACGCCCAGCGGTGGTGTGAATTGGCAGCCAGGGTTCAGCCGCCGATGGTTGAACGCGAGCTTGTGCAAATGTTCGTAGCCACCCTCCCAGGGGTTTATTATGAGAAATTGGTCAGCGGTATGTCTGGAACCTTCTCAGATCTCATTATCACGGGGGAGCACATTGAAAACGAGATCAAACTAGGGAAAATTCAAGGTGATTCATCCTCAGCTGGAGGAGGCGGAAAGAAACCTTATGGTGGCAAAAGGAGGGAAGGAGAGACGAGCGCCGTGTCCAGCGCTCGAAGGAAGGGTAAAGGCCCTCACCAACAGGTGGCCAGCATAACTATCCCGGCAGTCCGACAGCCACAGCAGCAGCAGCAGCAACCGAATCAACAAGGGTACAAAAAGTATCAGAACCGGGCACCTCTGTCGAGCCGTCACCTCGAGACACCACCCATGTCTTATGCCCAGCTGTTACAGACTTTGCTCCAGTTGCAGCTGATCCAGAAGAGAACCCTGGCTCCCTTGACAGGGGCACCTCCGCCAGGTTATGACGCGAATGCAACTTGTGAATTTCACTCAGGGGCACCAGGCCACACAATAGAAAACTGCAAAGCCTTCAAGCATAAGGTGCAGGACATGGTGGACACTAAGATCATCAACTTCTCAGATAATGTGCCAAACGTCACGAAGAACCCTATGCCGAATCATAGGGGAGGTGGAGTAAATGCCATTATTGAGGATGAGAATTTGGATTTGTTGACTGACGTCAGAGATCTGAAGACACCGCTTAGTTTCGTTAAAGCTAAGCTGATGAAAAGGGGTTTCTTTCCAGGTTGTGGAGAGCTGTGTATGGGCTGTGCGACAAGTCCTGATGGATGTGAACAGTTGATAGAGGGGATTCAAAGTCTGATGACCGAAGGAATCCTGCAATTTAGCTGAAGGGCCGAAAGCGGATCAGGGGAGGTAATGCTGAAGCAAGATGATGAGGTTGCCACCATCACCATCCCTCGCTAGACGATAACTATTTCTGCACCCAGGCCGCCCATAATTACCATCACCAAAGCTGGGTCGATACCTTTTGAAAGCACTAACGCTGTCCCGTGGCACTATGGGGCAGAGGTCTACTGCAACGGACAGAAGTTGGAACTAGAACCGTTTGGGTCGTCTATGGAGAACCTAGTGGGCGTTAGTGGAATTACTCGCAGCGGAAGAGTATTTGCACCACCTGAGGTCGTGGCGGACAAAGCGGACAAAGTTGATGCAACTGATAAAGGGAAGAGTAAAGTCGTCGAAGAGACCCCTCGTGGGGTAGAAAAAGACTTACTTGTTAAAGACGCTGAGGAATTTATGAGGTTGATTAAAAAGAGTGACTACAAGATCGTGGATCATCTCCATCAAACAACCTCGAAAATTTCCATCCTGAATTTGTTGCTGTGTTCTAAGGCACATCGCAACCCGCTGCTAAAGGTGTTGAATGCCACGTATGTACCGTAGGAAATATCGGTCAGCCAGTTGGAAGGGGTTGTAGCCCATGTAAATGCTGGAAAAGGGTTAGGGTTCACTGACCTGGAGCTGACGTCGAAGGGAAGAAACCACAATAGCGCCCTGCACATCTCGATAGAGTGTAGGGGAACGATTATGTCTCATGTGTTGGTAGACACAGGGTCATCGCTCAATGTTCTTCCGAAGAAGGCATTAATGAAGTTAGATACTCGCGGAGTGATTTGCACACCCAGTGATCTGGTTGTGAAAGCATTCGATGGAACCAAACGCCATGTTTTCGGGGAGGTGACGTTGCCAATCCAAGTCGGGCCGGAAACATTCGACGCGGTCTTCTACATTATGGACATCATGCCTGCCTACAACTGTCTCTTGGGCCGGCCATTGATCCATTCCGCGGGTGCCGTGACCTCCACGTTGCACCAGAAACTCAAGTATGCTGTCGGAGGTAGCATCGTGACCGTATGTGGCGAGGAAGACATAATGGTGAGCCATTTGTCGTCCTTCAAGTATGTTGAGATGGATGGGGAAATCCACGAAACCCTATGCCAAGCGTTCGAAGCTGTTAAAGTCAAGGACGTAGCTCCTGTAGTCACTGAGAAGCCAGAGATGACTCTCTCCTCCTTCAAGGGAGCCCGGGCCGTTGTCCAGGCCGGATCTACCCCAGGCTGGGGACGAATTTTGGAGATACCTAACAAGCAAGACAAGTTTAGGTTGGGATACTCTCCTGGAGTTGAAGCCTCCTCTTCCAGCAGTGCATCGCGAGGTAAAGGGCCGATCCAGTTTACCAGTGGCGGGGTGATATTTGAAAGCGTCAACGCGGTGTCTGAAGATAGCGGAGATAGTGACTGTGACTTAGACTCTTGGATCCAGTCAAGCAAGCCAGGCGAGAGCCTCAACAACTGGTCTGTCAAGGATATCATCCAGATGACAAGCAAAGAGTAATGATTTAATTTTTCCAATCATTGTACAACCCTATGTCCTACCCGGGGCATAGTGGTTTTATTGTCAGGGCCTCGTTTGATTATGTACATGCATTTTACCAATAAATCAAAAGGCGTTTTTTTTTTCATATTCAAATGTTGTGATCTCTGTTATTCCTGTTTTATATTTGTTTTGAAAAACAATAAAATGGCAATGGGGTTTGTGCTAACCTGCATATCCTTGTCTTAAGCTTAACCCTTGTTATTGCAGGATCCACATAGCAGATGACATCGACTCTGGACCTTCTACGACTCACTTCGACTTCGATTGCCCAATCTATCAAGCCGAAGAAGAGATTGATGAAGACGAAGACCTTCCCGAAGAGTTGGCCCGCTTGTGAAACAAGAAGAGAAACTTATTCTGCCTCACGAAGAAGAAATTGAGATTGTGAATTTAGTTCTGAAGAACTTGTCAGGAACATCAGGATAGGGGCTGCATTGCAGAGTGATGTCAAGCAGAGATTGGTCGAGATGCTAAGAGAGTATAGTGACGTCTTTGCTTGGTCATACGAGGATATGCCCGGGCTTGATACTGACATCGTGGTCCATCACTTGCCGCTGCGAGAAGATTGTCCTCCCGTCAAGCAGAAGCTTAGGAGGACACGACCAGATATGGCCGTTAAGATCAAAGAAGAAGTGCAAAAGCAGCTTGATGCCGGCTTTTTAGCGGTCACTACTTACCCTCCGTGGGTCGCCAACATAGTGCCTGTACCGAAGAAGGACGGTAAGGTACGAATGTGCGTCGATTATCGGGATTTGAATAGGGCGAGCCTTAAAGATGATTTCCTGCTGCCTCATATTGATGTGTTGGTCGACAATACAGCTCAGTTCTCTGTATTTTCGTTCATGGATGGCTTCTCCAGCTACAATCAGATCAAGATGGCGCCGGAGGACATGGAGAAAACTACGTTTATTACTCCTTGGGGAACATTTTGCTACAAGGTAATGCCTTTCGGTCTGAAGAACGCAGGGGCCACTTACCAACGAGCAATGGTTACTTTGTTTCATGATATGATTCATCATGAGATTGAAGTCTATGTTGATGACATGATTGCGATGTCCCAAACGGAGGAGGGACATCTGGTCAATTTGCTGAAGCTTTTTGAGAGGCTTAAGAAGTTCAGGTTGAGGCTGAATCCTAACAAGTGTACTTTCAGGGTACGGTCCGGAAAGCTACTGGGGTTTATCGTGAGTGAAAGAGGCATTGAGGTTGATCCTGCGAAGATTAAACCAATACAAGAAATGCCTGCGCCAAAAACAAAAAAAGAAGTTCGTGGTTTCCTGGGCAGAATAAACTACATTGCGAGGTTTATCTCTCAGCTCACTGCTACGTGTGAACCGATGTTCAAACTGCTGAAAAAAGATCAGGCGATTATCTGGAACGAGGATTGCCAGAAGGCATTCGATAAGATAAAACAGTATCTGCAGGAACCTCCAATCTTAATACCCCCAGTAGCCGGAAGACCTTTAATCATGTACTTAACAGTTCTTGAGAATAGTATGGGATGTGTTCTCGATCTGCACGACGAGACGGGCAGAAAGGAGCATGCCATTTATTACTTGAGTAAAAAGTTCACAGATTGTGAATCTCGTTACTCGATGCTGGAGAAAACGTGTTGCACGCTAGCCTGGACTTCCAAACGTCTACGACAGTACATGCTCAATCACACGACCATGCTAATTTCGAAGATGGATCCGATCAAGTACGTCTTCGAGAAGCAAGCGCTTTCGGGCAGGATTGCTAGATGGCAAATGGTGTTGACGGAATATGACATTCAGTATGTTTCCCAGAAGGCCATTAAGGGCAGTGTATTGTCTGATTACCTTGCCGAGCAGCCGATCGAAGATTACCAGCCGATGAAATTTGAATTCCTTGATGAGGATATCATGTTTCTCAAAGCGAAAGATTGTGATGAACCGTTGCCTGACAAGGGTCCAGATAGGAAATCCCAGTGGAAATTGATATTTGACGGGGCGGTTAACTCTTATGGAAGTGGCATTGGGGCGATCATCACGACTTCCCATGGATCCCACATCCCATTCACTGTGAGACTGACGTTTCCAGTCACCAATAACGAAGCGGAGTACGAAGCATGCATCATGGGTCTAGAAGAGGCAATTGATTTGAGAATCAAGAACCTAGATGTATATGGTGACTCGGCGCTTGTGATCAACCAGATTAAAGGGGAGTGGGAGACTCGTCAATCGAATTTGGTGTCGTACATGAACTATGCCAGAAGGCTGCTTCCGTTCTTTGATCGAGTAGAACTCCATCATGTGCCCAGAGCGGAAAATCAGATGGCTGATGCCTTAGCCACGTTGGCTTCAATGTATAAAGTCAATTTTTGGAATGAAGCTCCAAGAGTTGTCCTTTCTCGTCTTGATAGACCTGCATTCGTCTTTGCGATCGAGGAAGCCTCCGACGGCAAGCCATGGTTCCATGATATCCAGACTTTCCTTATGACTAAGGAGTATCCCGCCGGAGCATCGACCCAGGATAAGAAGACTCTGAGGAGGCTGTCTGGAAATTTCTATCTCAATCCTGATGGAGTGTTGTATAAAAGAAACCACGATCTCGTGCTACTCAGATGTGTAGATGAGAAAGAAGCGAGTATGCTCATGGAAGAAGTCCATGAAGTCACATTTGGTACGCACGCCGGTGGGCATGCTATGACGAGAAATATCCTGAGAGCAGGATACTACTGGCTGACAATGGAGTCGGATTGCTTTAAATTCGCGAAGAGATGTCATAAATGCCAGATTTATGCGGATAAAGTTCATGTGCCGCCGTGCCCATTAAATGTCATGTCCTCCCCGTGGCCGTTCTCCATGTGAGGCATCGACATGATAGGCAAGATCGAGCCCACCGCATCTAATGGTCATCGCTTCATCCTAGTAGCTATCGACTACTTCACCAAGTGGGTGGAGGCAGCCTCATATGCTAATGTGACCAAGCAGGTGGTGGCTAAATTCATAAAGAGGGACATCATCTGTTGTTACGGAATTCCCGAGCAGGTCATCACTGATAATGGTTCGAATCTGAATAACAAGATGATGAAGGAGTTGTGCCAGAGTTTCAAGATTGAACACCACAACTCATCTCCTTATCGTCCAAAGATGAATGGCACCGTTGAAGCGGCTAACAAGAACATCAAGAAGATTGTACAGAAGATGGTTGTGATCTATAAGGACTGGCACGAGATGTTGCATTCGCATTGCACGGTTATCGTACGACAGTACGTACGTCGACTGGGGCAACTCCTTTCTCCTTAGTGTATGGTATGGAAGTTGTCCTACCGTTAGAAGTGGAGATCCCTTCTTTACGAGTTTTGGTTGATGCAAAACTCGATGAGGCAGAATGGATTAAGAACCGACTAAACCAACTCAGCCAGATGGACGGGAATAGGTTAGCATCGATTGCATATGGTCGTCTGTACCAAAGCCGAATGAAGAAAGCTTATGATAAGAAGGTGCGCCCTAGAAGCTTTCAGACGGGTGATCTCGTCCTGAAGAAGATTCTTCCTCCACACTCCGATCATCGGGGCAAGTGGACTCCTAATTACGAAGGTCTGTACGTCGTCAGAAAAGTCTTCTCGGGAGGAGCTTTGTTGTTATCCATGATGGATGGCGAAGATTTTGCATCCCCGGTGAACGCGGACGCAGTTAAAAAATACTTTGCTTAAAAAATGACCCGCTGGAAAGAAAAAGAATATCCAGGCAAAAATGGGGCATCCCGGCGAACCATAAAAAAGGGGAAAAAAGGTTCGGGAAAAAATTAGGGATATAAAGAAAAGAATGTACACCCGCAAAGTCGAAAACCCGGATGGGCGACTTTGGCAAAAAAGGGTATCCCGGTGAATAGAAAACCCGAAAGGGCGATTCAGGCAAAAGTTAGGGATTTGAAAAAGCAAATGACTGCGTTCCGCGTGTGGACTGTATTTGTTTAGTGGTTTGGAAGACCTGAGGGCCGTTTATCTGAATCAATCTCTTCTGAAGCTGAAGTGTCGGAGAAGTATCGAAGCCGAGTGGGTCATAGAGGGATCAACTCATGGTGTTCGTCTACGCCTCATTGCCGACATTTGTGTATATACTGATGTATATTTATGTTTTTATATTTGTGCGGCTTCCTCATTCCAGGAGCTTGCCTCTGTTGTAAAACATTTTGTCCCATTCAGGTGTTCGTTATCAATAAAATGTATAATATTTAGCAATTATGTTTGTTTGTTTAGCATTTACCTGTTTTGTTTGCGAAAAAGAACGCCTATGTTTTTGATAAAATGCGCATACATAAACTTACTGGCCTAGGCCACTGATTGTTGAAACAATGAATTACGTAAACATTGTTACAAGATGATAACCTTGATAGGTCCTTTTGAGAGGGGTGTCTTGTCTGTTTGTTTGTGTTGTTCAGGTATGGCATGCTCCAGGCAGTACGCCGTATGCGTCCCCAGGCCGGATGATTCCTTCTTCTCCAGCAAAGTTCAACAGCCTCTCCACACAGAGTCTGAACGTGAGATCGTAAAGCATTGATATGTCTCCCCAGGCAGAGAAGATTCTCTCCCCAATCAGATGTATCCTGAAGGAACGTCATCTCCCCAGCTGAGTCATATACTGAAGTGTGTAGCAATTGATAGTTCCAGACTGAAGTCTCCAGAGAATTGAAATTCCCCACAGAGTCGTATTCTCCCCAGTAAGCAGGATGATTCCTTCTACCCCAGCCGAGCTGACGAATCCCCAAGAGAGTCGAGTCCTTGGAAAGTAGTTAGGACCATGATTGGTTTTCCCCAGTAGAGTGTTGAATAGCTGATGCTGTGTTTCCCCACCGGAGTCGTTATCTCCAGGAAGGTTTTGCTGCGAATGTCGTGCAGTTTATTTCTGCGATTGACGTTGCTTTCCTCAGCAGGTCCAGGTTCTCGTAGAACTTTGTTCCCCTGCAGCAGTCGGCTGAAGTTCGTTCCCCAAGCGGAATCCAATTTAGATTGGTGTGACTTCTTCTCCTCGGCGGGATGATTCCTTCCTCCACCAGAGTGGTCCTTTCTCCTTGACAGGAGGATTTTCCCTTCGGCATTTATTTTGCTGATGGGGTCATAGCATTCTGCATGATTGCATAGCATTTATCATAAACGCGTAGCATTTCCACCGTGTGGAGCATTACGCCGTTGTCAAAGAATATGCATACTAAACATGAGCTAGGTCGTTACTGTGCTTGTTTTGCAGGTGTTCCTCTGCAGAGTCGCTTGCTAAAGATGATTCTTGAATCCCCCAGTGAAAGTCGTTTGCGCAAGATGATTCTTGAATTCTCCAGCGAAGGCGCTCGTTTAAGATGATTCTTAAAATCCCCAGTAAAGTCGCAAGAGTTGGTTGCTCAAGTTGACGCTTAGAGTCCCCGGCAGAGTGTTTGCTCAGGATGATTCCTGAAATCTCCAGCCGAGTTATTGGTTCAAGATGATTCTCGAAGTTCCCGACGGAGTTATTTGTCCAAGATGATTCTTGAAGTCTTCAACAGAGTTTATTCAGGATAATTCCTGAATCCCCGAAGCAGAGTTACTTGATAGTTCTCCAGAATCCCCAGCGGAGATGTGTCATCCCCAGCAGGTTTCCGAACAGCAAAGTTGAAACATCCCTTGAAGACTTGATGATTGAAATCCAACCGTATTGACAAAGCAGTTCTCTCAGCTGATGTGGAGTGCCTGATGGCAGAAGTTTGGATATCCCCAATTGGTTCATGATTGACTGAGAATTCTATTCCCGACTTAGTGATGAAGTCCGGCTGATGCCCGAAAATTTCTTTGAATGCTTGATGGCATGATTAACTTGGTTGTTGACCTGATGAGTCCCGAGGAATCCTGAGGCCTGACGGCATGATCGACTATGTATTACCGGTTACCGTGTGACCAATTCCCCAGCTAGTTGTCGTGCAGCTAATATTTCAGTTTTCGAATATTTGTTCCCATCAGAGTACCGTGTACTTGTGCAGTTGGCAAATTTCCGGGTTTGTTGGTATTCAACTGTCTTTTACCTTGATTGTTTGAGAGCCGTTCACTTCTCACCCAGTCAGGTCCAAGCCGTTTGAATAGGGGCAGCTGTTGCACCCCAAAATTTTCCCAACACTTCTTTACCTATCTTGTGTTTCATTTCATGCACATTAACATTAGCATTTGCATTTCATTGACATGTATGCAGGAGATCAAGAGGTATGATTACCAATCAAGAGCTATACAAGACTATGAAGCCAGCTAAGAAGTTTATTCAGGTGTTCAAGGGTTGATATCCTTGTCAGAGAAGTTAAAAGATCCTCAGAGAGAGTGGTTGAAACCAATAGGGTGTGTCTCCTAACTTGAGAGTTGTGGGAAGTCATCAGATGATTCTGAAGCCATGAAGTTATACTTGAGGTCTTGAAGGAGCTCATGAGAAGTTTTGAAGATCACTTTGAGGCCTAGACAGGTCATTGTGCAAGATTAAGAAGCCTCAGCCATGATTGGTGCAGTTAGGGTTTGACTGGGTCAACCCTAGGTCAACTGATGATTTGGACAAGGTTGAGACCTAATCCAAGAGCCATGTGATCATGGATTGATGCATTGAGATGTTATAAGGATGATTCCAATATCAACTCATCATGATTGAAGAGTTTGAGAAGTTTCAAGCTTGGGTTCCTAAGGCTTGACAGTGTAAAATCCCCTAGTTTGACCCCTATCTTCAAGGCAGTTTAGCTCAAGATGTGATTGTCATCTCATCTTTCCCCCAAAATGAATGTTGTAGAGAATGATCTTAGCTTTAATTTGAGTGCTAGAAGTCCTTGATAAGATTTGTAGAACTCAAGTTATGACTTTGACAAGTTACAGGTCATCTGAGGTATGTGAATTTGGGGGCTTGAAAGTTGCCCAACTTGCATGAAACTTTTACCCTAGAAGGATGATTCCTATGAACTTTTGGTCAACATAAATGTTGTTTCTTATCCTCTTAGCTTTCTAGAGAGTACTAGAAGTCCTTGATAGGATTTGTAGAACTCAAGTTATGGCTTTGACAAGTCAAGGGCATTTTGGTCATTTGGAGATTATAGGTCATTTCAACCATAAGGCCATAACTCCTATTTCCAAGCTTCAAATGAGAAAATGTTTAACATCAAACTTGTTAAAAATGATGTTTTAAGGCTAGTCAAGAGGTCATGAGATGTTGGATTTGCTTGTGGCTCAAAGTTGCAAAAATGACCTAAAAAGAGGGTATAAGTTAAATGAACCAAAGTTGGAAATTCATACTTTTGATCTATACATCCAAACCAAGGCATGTAATAGGTCATTTTGACTCTAAAAAGCATTTTAAAAACATTGGTTTAGCCACATTTTTGAATTGAGGTCTAATTTGTGGACTTGCTTTGAAAAGTAGTTACTTACATCTTAAGTAACATTTGCAAAACCAAAATGCAAGGCATAATCAAGGTCCCTTGCAAGCCAAACACTTCCAAAATGTCACTAGGGGAGAAATTGGAAGGGAATGGGATTGATTTCAAGCTGTTAACAGGATTATGCACACCATGGCATATAAGTGAACTTCTCATGTCATGAGAGATTGAATTTCTCCTTGGAAGGATCTAGAGCTTTCTAGATCATCCCTACACACTCTATATATGGAATAAAAGTGGTTCAGATCATTTTTTGGTGATGATTGAGAGAGAAAACTGAGCTTGCACTTTGAACTTTCTCATTGCAAAACAAAATCGGTTACAAGGTTAGAGGCCATTTTAGTCCAAGAAATTGATCTCAATAGCTTGCTCTGAGGTTGGTGATCAATTCCAGATCAAATTCAAGGCACTGTGGTGGAAGAATCGTGAAGTAACCATTGGAGAGTGAAGCTTGCAACTCAGAATCGAATAAGATGATTCAAGAAGATTCAACTCTTGTCTTTGCATACAGAAGATTGATTGTGATTCAGTGAAGGATTCTGCAAGTTCTTGAAGGCTGCTTTGAAGATTCAACCCTTCTGTTTGTTCAAATTTACCAGGTATGCAACTCTTGTGCTATGGCTTAAATTAGGTAGAATTAAGATGAATTGTTATGGTAGATGCATAGTAGGATGGTGTAGGAAGATTTCTGGATCATCAATTTGGAGATTAGTGACGAATTAGGGTTCATGGAATTTTCGGTTGAGATTGTTATTCTTGGATTCTTGAACTGTTAGCATGATTAAATGGCATAGGAAGATTCCTTGTGAAAATTGGAGTGAGTTTCATGTAGAGACCTCTTGGAATGGAGGCCTGTGGAGAGAGTTAGGGTTGGGGACGATGACCGGAGCACCACCGGCGGTGGCCGCGGCTGCGCGCGAGGTTCAGAGATTCAAAAGGTTGAAGATGATCCCAGAGCCCTTGGATCAGGGTAGGACCTTTGACCAGATGAAGATCCAATGGCCACGAATGGATTTCAATTTGTGAAGAGTTCTGAGTGATGAAACGTTGTGTTTCATTTAATTGATGGTTTTGGGCCTAAGTCTCAGATTGATAACCACACCCCCTTCTTGGCCCAGTCCCTGAATTGAACTGATTTTCATTACTATCTGCACCACGTGCTTGGTTATTTTATTTTGATTTTCTTTAATTTTTCATTTTATACATGGTTATTGATTAAATCATAAAAAATGGAAAAATAACTCAATTAATCCCATTATTTTTGCATTGAATTCATGATTGAATCTAGTATTTTTTAGAGAAAAAATATTTTTATTTCATACATTTTCTGATTTTATGGGAATTTTTACATTTTAATTGATATTAAAATAGTCATGTTTGATGCTTGATTTTGTGGAATTTGGTTTGATCATGTGATGATGATTTTGATCCTGATTTTTTGTGAGTAGTTAGCATAGATATGCATGCTCCGCATAGATTTTTCTCACATTTTTGTGATGAACATAGGTGGTAGTTTAGGTTGAAACCTTTAGAAGCTCCATTTTTAGGGTTTATGGTTGATACCTTTGGATTTAGGACTTAATTTTAGGACTTAATAGATGATTTAGTCCCTGGTTTTTGTGTGAGGCATTCTTAATTGAATTAGGATCCCTTAGGAATTTTTGTAGAAATTTATAGTATAGTTTACTATTTTTGATTGATTTTAGTTTAGATTTTAGTTTCAGATGATTCTGAGGCACTAATTCAACTAGATTAACTTCTTTAGTTCCCTTAGATTAGGGTTTTGCTTTGCTTGTTCTTGGATGATGATGGAGTCAAGTTGAAGATGCATTGGATTGCTTGAAGAGGCTTGGATTTGAAGATTTTCCCTTCTTGTGGTGTAGTTTGGGTTAGGTTAAGATTAGGGTTTTGTAGGCAGAGCTTCTAGATAGTTCTCTTCCTTCATAAACATGGATGATGTTGATCACTTCCATTCTTCCCTATGATGAGAGGTCCCTTTGTGAAGGCCTCATCCCTCCTTTGGTAGGATGTGTGGCTCTTTGCAAATTGGTAGAACCTTTGAGGGTCCCTTTCTCTGGTGATAGGATGCTTAGTGGTGACCTTTGGTCTTCACTCTGCTACCAATCATCCTAACTTTGCTCTTGTTAGATGAATCTTTCTCCCTTGTTAGAGGATGGAGTTCCTTGCTTGAAGAGTCTGAAGGATGGAGTTGATACTTCTTTGTGTTTGAAGATTACTCTGAGGAGCTGAAGCTTATAGGAGAAGAATACCAAGTTGATACTGGTAAAGAAGAGAGAGCTAAAGCTTGAAGACCAAGTTGATACTTGTGAAGAAGATCCAATTGAGATTGAGTGAAGAGCTGAGGCTTGAGGAATAAAGGATAAGTTGACACTTACATTGATGCATCGAGATCCTGAAGGAATCAAGTTGATACTTGCAGTTAGGAGTGAAGCCTGAAGGTGGAATTGACTGAAGAGCTGAAACTTGAATAAGAAAGAATAGGTGGATACTTATGTGGAAGCTTGAAGAAGCAAGTTGACACTTGCTATTGAAGATGATAGTCTTGAAGAGCAATTGAAGTCTGATGACTGGACTGCTGTCAAGTTGGTTTAGTTGTAGGAGCTGTTGATCTGTTTCCTTTCTTGTCTGCTTGTTTTCTTTACTGTACTGATGTGCCTTGTTTGACTTGCTTGATGCATTAGAATAAGTTCATATCTAGACTGATGCAAGCTAGGAGCATGATTGCACTAGAGGTTGAGTTGCTTCCTCTGCTTGTATTTTTACTGTATGGCTTTGCTTGCGGGTATTCGGTAGAGCCCAGCTCCCTTGTGTTGCACCCTAAAATTTGACCAACTTGTTTTACCTGATTTGTGTTTTCATAGCTTTATCATTTGCATAGTAGGTCATGTACATAGTTCATTCATTTGCATAGCATAGATGGGCCAGCCATCCAACAAAGGATCAAGTGTTATTTTCATCTCAAGGAGCATATCCAAAAGGTTTTTATTCAAGTTCAAGCCTATTCAAGTCACCGAGAAAGAAGGTGAAGCTTTGAGAAGTTAATAGATCAAGCAGTAGATCTATATCCTATCTGGGGAGTATTTGAAGATCATCAAAGAGGTTGTGAGCTATGAACTGAGGCATGGAATGTGTGTAGACATCATGGAAGACCTAGAGGGTTATTTTGAAAGTAAGACAAGTTATTGGTGTGGTTACAAGAGCTACAAGTGAAGACAGTCAACTAGGGTTTCATCTGGGTCAACCCTAGGTCCACCCTAGGTCTAATGCTTGATTGAAAGGCATCAAGGCCTATTTGAAGAATGTGGGATTCATCATTTGACATGTGGATATGGATGTGGTGTTGTGCCAAGGAGAAATCAAAAGAAATCAAGAAGAAGAGAAGTTTCTAAAATAGGGTTTCTGTGTAAAATCCCCTGATTTAGGTCAAACTTCCAAGCAAAATAATTCAAAATACAAGTCTCAAATGGATCTTTGGCCAGCATGAAACTTGTAGAACATCTCAAGACCTTTAATTTGAGTGGTGGAAGGCATCAAGTAGATTTATATAACTCAAGTTATGGTTCTTGTAAGTTACAGGTCATCTGAGGACACTGAAATTTATCTATGAAAGTTACTTGACTTCCAAGCAACTTTTTCCCCACAAGGAGTTGTCCAATTGATTTTTGGTAAATATGAAAGTTGTTCCTCATGATCTTAGCTTTCTAGAAAGGTATGGTATGCCTCATTCTGATTTGTGGAACTCTACTTATGATCTTGACAAGCCAGGGGTATTTTGGGAAAGTAAGATTATAGGTCATTTCAAGCATATGCCTAAAACTCCTACTTGCAGACTTCAAATGAAAAAATGTTCAACATCAAACTTGCTCCAAATGATGTTTTGAGTCTAGGTAATAGGTCATGATATTTTGGAAATGCATGGAACTCAAAATAATAAAATTGACCAAATATGGAAGGTAAAAGTCCATTTTCAAGTGACCAAATTTGGGATTTTTTGATCCAAGGCCAAAATGCATCATGTGATATACCAAATTGAAGGGAAAACATATTTTGATATCATTGACATCATTAGATTTTGAATTTGAGGTCAAGAAATTGGACTTGTCATTAGTTGCTTGTAAAAGAAGATACACTTGCCAAATCAAGCTAGGGTTAAATTACAAGGCAAAGGACCACTCTAACACACTCTAATTCTCATTTGAGGAGATATTCAAGTCACATTTGAATGCTGTAACAAGGCAAGCTGCAACTGATATGTTGATCTCACCATTTCAATTTACCATAGCATGAGATATCCAATTTCTCCTTGGATCATTCCAGCAATCTCTAGAAGTTTCTAACATCCTCTATAAAGCCATTATAACTGATCAGAATAAGGGTTGGGTGTCATTTGGTGCAGAGAAGAAAGATTGAGTTTCAAATTCCTCCATTGCAATTCATACTCGAGTTCTTCATTTTCTTCACAATCAATCCAATTTTTTGATTCTATTCAATTCTATTGCTATTACTGAGTGTGTACAAATCATAATCCAAGTGAATCCATGGTTGAATCGAGTTCTTGAAGTTGAACTTTCACACCTGCAATTGAAATTCGGTTTCCATAATCCAAGCAGTTTGAAGAGGATTTGGTGCATACAGAAGCAAGAATACATCATACTGAAGGAATCTGGAGCAGGACAAGCATTGATTTGGAGGTTTTCATAATCTGTTTCACTCACTTTCACAGGTTAGTAAGTTTCAAACTCTGGCTCGATTTAGGTATAATTAGCATTGATCTTTAGGTTAGATAGTTAGTATGTGGTTAGGTGAATCTTTCTGGAGAATTTGAAGCCATTTGGTGATGATTGATATAGTGACGTAGTTTCTGTTTGGATCAAGAACATGATGGATATGGAGAATTAGAGTGAGTGTTATAGCATTACATGATCAGTGTTAGGTGATGAAGAGATTGAGATACTTAATTTGATGATTGATGACAATTGATGTTGGACCAAATCTTGGAGATGGAATCGTGTTTAGAGTTAGGGTTCATATCAATGGATTTCAAGGCCGTAGTTAGATTCAGGGGATAAAATAGAGCAGGTCTGGGCTTTGATTCGTTGATTTTGGTTGAGAATTAGTGATTCACGAATAGCTGCAGATTGTGTTCTTGCTATTGTTCTTCAATGGAGTTTGGCTCCAAAACCAGTTCAAATGAAGAAGAAAGAAGGATGGCCTTTGGATCATTGCTGGACTTTGACTGGAAAGAAGATCGTGTGGCCTTTATTGCGTTTCAATGTTGTGAAGAGAGTCATGCTGAGAACAAAACGCGTCGTTTCATTAAGTGTAGAAGCAATGGGCTTAATTTGGATTGTGCTGTTCCCACCCTACTCACGGGCCCATTTGAACTTTGAACTGAACTTGTATGCTATTCACACCGCGCCTTTGTTTTTTTTCTTTACCATTTTAATTGTTTTTCTGATGAAGCAGTGGGCTTAGTAAGTTTTGTTACGCACACCCCCCTGTCTGGCCCATGTACGTTTTGCTTTATATTCTATTGCTATTTGCAACCTGTTTTTCTTTATTTTCTTTTCATTTTGTTCATTTTGTTTTGCATATTAGAAAAATCATATAAAATTAAGAAATGATCTTTTTGACCTGGGAATTTTTGCTACATGTTAATAATGGTTTCAAGAAAATTGTGAATAAATAAAAATATTAGTTTAGGTATTTTCTTTATTTTTTGTGAATATTTTACTTTTAGTACTTTTTATTGCATTTTGTTTGTATAGTCAATTTGTCTATTTTTGTTTAGCTAGTTCCCCTTACTTTTTTAGGCCATTCTTTTTAGGGCAACTAGATACAAACATTAGGTACCCCTGGATTTTATTCCATATTTTTTAGGATTATTTTTAGGTAGTTTTGATTAGTTGATTTTAAGATGGTTAGATTAGGGTTTATACACAACATAGGTGCACTTGAACATTTTATTTTGGGTTTTTTAGATTGAATTAGAGTATGGGACCTATGGGGTATATAAGGTAGATGTAGTATTTCCCTTAGAATTAATATTAGACTTGTAAATATTATATTACTATTTTTAGTATATTTTACAATTGTGTGCTTGTTTGGTTTGCCCATTTTTGGGGTTTATTTTGTTGTGTGGGCTTTTTGGGCTTTTGCTTGGGGTGTGGGCTTAGTTAGAGCTTGTGGAGCTTGGCAAGGATTAAGGCTTGATGAAGATTACTTGACTTGCCTGAAGTTGTTTGAAGACCATAGGATATAGGGTATAGATAGAGCCTTAGAATAGAAAATTTTCTTCATAAATATGGATGGTTTCTTTCGCCTCCATTCTTCTAAATGATTAAAAGTCTCTCCTTAATACTCACATCCCTCCTTTGGAAGGATTAGTGACTGTATCTAGGAGATAGAACTTTGAGAGAAACAGTCTGTATTATGTTAACTTTCTGTAGGCCACCTTTGGTGTTCAACAGACTGTTTAACATTCAAAATCCTCTAATAATCATTTCTCTGTTGGAGAGCTTGCTTTGAAGAATCCCTTGAAGATTGAAGATGAAGTTCATTTCCTTGAAGACTGTTAGAAGAAGGAGCTGGTGTTGTCAGAGTTGTGCAACTGTTTGAAGTAGGACTTACTGCTGCTTAGCTGTTTGATGTTGTCTACTGTTTAGAGTTTCTGCTTGTTGTAGCTTGCTGTTTTTCTTGAAGATTGGATGCTTATTTGAAGTTTGTAGATGGATGAAGACCTTGTTTGAAGGTGTTGGTGACTTGTTGCTGTTTCTATCAGATTTTGCTGTTTAGAGCTGTTGGTGCTGTTTAGAGCTGTTGATGTATTGTTTGAGTTTCTTGACTGTATTGTTTGTTAATTTTCCCATAGGGTTGAAGTGAAGTTGTTTCACTTTGCCCATTGTTTTCTAGGTTCGAGGTTGAGTGGGACTCCCTTGCCTCGCTTGTACTGTTGCATTCATGCATTTTACCGCTTTACTGTATATATGATGTTGCTCTTCCGTTCATCCCCTAGGATCTCTGTTTCTCTCTGCGCAAGAGAGAAATATGACAGACCTTAGGTGTTAACCCATGCATGACAACATTAGGATAGATTTGATTCCCTTTTTCAACCATAGGTTTTAGAGTTTTGTCTCTTCTTTCTCAAAACCATCAGAAAAATACAATAAAAGGATAAATATCAATAAAAGACAGGTCTTGCGTAAAAGACTGTAAACCAATCAAAGAGCCGTTTTTTGTCCGCTTGGACCCGTAATCAGGAGAAAACCTTTTTCAGAAGGATAAAAACAATCAAGACAGACTTGTGTCGTACGTGGCCCGAACTACGTTTGCTCTGATCTTTCATGCTGTATGAAAGTACGTAGGCATAGGATGCGATATCCTAGTGAGCAACCTTCCCCTCCTTTTCCGTAGGTAGGCGAACTACGTTGACTCTGATTTCTCGTTCCAGACGGGAATACGTAGGCATAAAGTGCGATACTTTGCCGAGTCATTTTATTTTCTTTTAACCTTGACCTGTAGAATAGATAGAATAACAATCCGTACCAGAAAACAAGCGTGGATCCCGTCGAGTACGACGGACGTGAGGGGTGCTAATACCTTCCCCTTGCGTAACCGACTCCCGAATCCAGGATTTGGTTGCGATGACCTTTCCTTTCCCGTCTTTGCGGTAGGTTTACTCTGAGCGTTTCCTTTCCCTCCGTTGGGATAAATAACGTACGGTGGCGACTCTTCTGTTCAGCCGGCGTCGATTTTCGCAGTAGCGACAGCTGGCGACTCTGCTGGGGGTTCCAACGGTTCCCTACGCGAGTCAATCCTAGCGCTTGTTTTCCCGTCGAGGATTTTGTATGGATTTACGTTTCTGTATTTTATATTCAGCATTATATTATTGTTATTATTGCTGTGGGTATGAGGGGCCTCTATGATTGAGAGATAAGCCAGACCTGGGCTTGAGTGCACCTAGAATTAGAGTGGAAATTAGTGGGCGCGTGCATGCGTTGCATGTACTAGTGTCTCATAAAATCCACGCTCGAACGAGGTTCTTCTGGTTGACTTCTTTTTCAACCCTTTGGGTTGAAGGGGTTGTTGGTTAGTTGGATTGTCGACTCCGGGGACCGATCATTTGGAAGTTGGCTAAGTGAGGCCTCTTCAGGACATGATGATGCCACACCTTCTGGGTATCGTATCATCCGTCTTGAAAGTCTGTGACGCCAACGACCGCATAGGATGTCGTACCTTGTGTCAGTTATTAGGACACCTACCTGTGAGAGGGGTTGGGCATGCAGGTAACTTGACCTCCAGATTACCGGTTTTCTTGATTGAGATTCAGTGGTATTTGAGGACACTGTTATTAGGTCTGTCAGAGACCAGGTTGGAGTATTGTGGATGGTCTTGAGCAGTTTGTGGGTCTATTTGAGGCCAGTGTTGTGGATTGAATTTCTCAGCCAGGGGCACGTGATCCCTTGTTGCATTGCTTGCATATTGCATTGTTTGCATCATCATGTGCATATCATTAACGTGTGTCTGTGCTGCAGGTGCATTTTCATACTTCCCGATTCTAGTGCTCCGGACTTCCATCTGTTATTATGAGTACTTTGAGGAAGACTGTTGCGTACAAGTTGCCTACCCCCGATGTTTCTTCTCTACTTGGTTTGATATCTCTAGCTGATGATTAGGTGAAGAGAAGCTTCAGGAAGAGTTATGGGAAACTGCTCAGGCTGGTTTATAAACCATCCATGTATGAGCGTAACGGATTGTACGCACTAATGCAGTTCTATGATGCCCCGCTGAGGTGTTTTACTTTCCCTGACTTCATTCTGGCTCCGACCATGGAGGAATATGCTGAGATCTTGGAGTTGACTATTCAGAACAAGGTGCCCTTCATTCATATGGGTGTTGAGCCCAAGCTGGAGGATTTTGCTGTTGCTTTGCACTTAGACTCCTCAGAACTGCTGTTAACCTCGTGGAATGGAGTTTCTGGTTTTTCTCTCAAGTTCTTGGTTGGGAAAGCACAAGAGTACGCCAAGAGTGGTTGTTGGGTTGTGTTTAATGCTATCCTTGCTTTGTGTATCTATGGCATTGTACTGTTCCCTAACATGCCTGACTTCGTTGATTTGGATGCATTCCATATCTTTGCTTCAAGCAATCTTGTGACCACCCTGATTGGAGATTTCTATCACTCACTGCATTATAAGAATGAGAATAGGAGGGGCAAGAACGTCTCTTGTTGTGTGCCTTTGCTGTATATGTGGTTTGAGAGTCACCTGCCCAAGAAGGGTATTTTTGCTGAGTCTGCAGATACGATGGATTGGTCTGAGCATCTGATGGGACTTTCTTCAGAAGATGTTGTCTGGTTTGACAGAGCTTTATTGGGATCTGAGATTATCTACAGCTGCGCCAGATATCCTAATGTTCCTCTAATTGGGAGGAAGGGGTGCATTAACTACAATCCATCATTATTGATCAGGAAATTCGGTTATGCTTTGAAAAGCCCGCCAAAGTAGGAAGAAATACAGGAATCTTTGTATTTCACCGGTGACCTGAGTGGGGAATTATTGGCCAAGCTTCAGCACGCTTGGAATCATATTTGCAGAAGAGGAAAACCATTGCTAGGCAAGAATGATTGTCAAGCCTATATGCCATACAAGGTGTGGATTCAGGAGAGGGTAAGACAGGTACAGATGCCTTTTCCAGCAGTATCACGTCCTGTTCCCATTCCAGTGGAGGAACCAACTACTGTAGCTATTGAGGTCTATGAGCGGGTTGTGAAAGAAAAAGAAGACTTGATAAAGATCAATGAGGAGTTAGAGAAGGAATTAGCTCAGATGCGGAGTGAGAAAAACAAAGTTGTGTATTCCTTCCAACAGCAGACTGAGTTAGTAAACAGGATAGGTGCTGAACTGACAGAAGAGAAAAAAAAGCGTGAACGCCTGGGAAAAGAATTTAGAAGCTCTCATGATATGTTAGAGTCCAAGAAGAAGTCACTCGATGCCGCCTACCGGGAAATCTCTTCGTGCAACAAAACGTGGAATGCTACGCTAACCAACAACAAAAAGAGGGAAGACAAATTGAAGCAGCAAATTTTTGAACTCGAAAATCAGTTGAAGGCTAGCAAGAGAAAGTATGAAGAGGAGGTTATGGAAAGATATAGTCTTCAGAACTCATTGAACAAAGCCATCGAGTGCAAGAAGGAGGCTGTGTCTCAGAAACGGAAGTTAGAGGATCGCTTCGGAGAAGGGGCACGGGAGGAATTTGCTGGTGATTTACGACGTGTTCTCAAGCGAAGAAATCTACTTGTCAAGGGTTTGCTTACTCAACCAAATCATCCCGAGACTAAGAGGTTATTAGAGGAGTACCAGGCGTATGGTTGCACTTGACTATTTCATGTATTGATGTGTATGCTTTATTTGCATTGTGCTGGCCATCACCAGGATTGTTGGTTGAGGTCATGCCTTTTTATTGTACGCTCATTGGTATTGTATTCCTGACTTTATGGGTTTCTCTGCAATGTATGAGATGTTTTCTATGATTGGGTTCCGAACTTCTTATTGCTGTCACTGTCACCACACTGACACATTAGCACTAGAATTGGGGAGTGATATTCCCTAATGCACAGACACATGTTGCATTTGCATACACATTCGTATTGCATTACAGGTGATTATTGAACTGTATCTCATTTCCTGCATTCTCCAGGTTTTTCCAGGATTGAAAGTCAACATCCTCACCGATACTCTACTCGTACCAACTGCAAAAGAGTTATGGACCAGATGCAGAGCGAGATGCAGGAAATGCGTGAGAAGCTGGCGCTGTTCATGCAGACGATGGAGACAATTGTGAAGGGACAGGAAAACTTGCAAACTCTGGTGCAGCCATTGCTAGCGAGAAATGTCGGGAATGGACACGAAGACCACAATTCTGTATGTGTTGACACCATTCATGGGGATGGTACTCCTACACCAGTAGCTCCACCTGTGGTGAATATACCTGCTGTGAATATGAACAATGGCGCTGGCGCCGGGAATGGTAATACAGGAATCGACAATGAGACTGTCATTAACAACGTCGGATTCGGAGACGCCAATCTGGGCAGTGATAATAATGGGGGTAATGGTTTTGGTAACAACGGATTTAGCTATAACGACCAGGGGTTTGATTATGCTAACCAGGACGGGAAATTTGGCTTCAACGCTCCAGGTTTCGGACAGGATGGATTTGGTAATGCCAATCAGGGCTATGGCGGATTCGGTAACGGAAATGGTGCTGGAATGATGTCTTTTGGACCTGCCGGGGTCGCTCAAGGGTATGGTAACAGGGGAAGGGGCCCTGTGATGAATCAGACTAGATTTGGTCGTAACAATGGGTATGATGGATACGAAAATGGGAACGGTAATTGGATAGAATACCAACAAGAAGATGCTTTCTCTGGTGGAGGCTTTGAAGGTCCTGTAGACAATACTCAGCGAATCAAGATGCTCGAGGAGCAGATGAAAGGTGTTGTGAATCAAAGTGTAGTTGGTTTAGATATGACCACAATGGGTTTGGTACCTGGCCTGAGGGTACCGCTGAAGTTTAAAGCCCCCACATTTGACAAATATAAGGGAGATACCTGTCCGAAGGTGCATGTGCGGTCATACTATAGAAGGATGTCGAATTATTCGAACGATGAAAGAATGCTGATGCATTTCTTTCAAGACAGCCTGTCTGGTCCTTCCCTTGAATGGTACATGGGATTGGAGCCTGCTCAGATAAAGACTTGGAAGCAGCTGGCTGAAGCGTTTGTGACTCGTTATAAGTACAACAGTGACTTGGCACCAAACCGGGTCCAGTTACAGGGGTTGTCACAGAAGAAAGATGAGAGTTTCAAAGAGTATGCGCAAAGGTGGCGCGACATGGCCGCAAGGGTTCATCCTCCTTTGGTTGAGAAGGAGATGAATGATATGTTCATAGGAACGTTCACCGGTATGTTTTATGATAAGCTGTTTCCCGCTTCTTTGGGCAGTTTCTCGGATCTAATCTTGATGGGCGAGAAGGTTGAAAGTAATATTAAAATGGGGAGATTCCAAGCTGAGGAATCTACTCTAGTTGGCAGTAACAGAAGAGCTTTTGGTGGCCGCCGTCAGGGTGACACAAGTGCAGTATTCGAGGGGCGAGGCCGAGGCCGGGGCAGAGGACGGAATCAGTACAATCATCCGCAACAAGTGGCAAGCGTCACAATTCCATTTCATCAACAACCAATACCACTACAGCAGATACCACCACAGCAGCAGCAGCAGCAACAACAACAGCAGCAGAGGCCAAATCAGGGACAGAGGAGATTTCCTAACGCGAGGCCAAAAAGAGTATTTGATGTACCCCCTTATACGTATGCAGAGTTACTCCAAACGTTACTGGGTTTGAATTTGGTGGAAAAAAGGACTATGGCGCCAATGACGGGCACTCCTCCGTTTGGTTTTGATACGAATAAGCACTGCGAGTTCCACTCCGGGGCTCCTGGCCATGACATAGAGACTTGCCACGCGTTCAAGCATGTGGTGCAAGATCTGTTGGATAGCAAGGCCATAAATTTTGGACAAGCAGGTCCGAACATAGTACAACAGCCCATGCCCAACCATGGGGCAAACGCTATTTTGACTGAGGAGGGTTTGAACCTAATCATGAATGTTGATAAACTAAAAACACTGTTGTGTGAAATAAAGAGCAGGTTATTGAAAAGAGGTGTGTATCCAGGCTGCAATGAGTTTTGTCTAGAGTGTTGGACCCAAGCTGGGGGTTATGCTGAATTGAAGAAGGGTATTTAGACCTTGATAGATGAAGGCACGTTGCAATTCGACAGAACGGCAGTTGAGAAACCTGCAGATGTATTAGCTGATGAGCAAAGTGATGTAGCTACGGTGACAATTCCCCGAAAAACGATAACTATAACAGCGCCAGCCAGAAGACCGACGATCACTATCACAAAGGCGGGGCCAACACCTTATGAGAGCACTAAGGCAGTACCCTGGACTTATGGGCTGGAAGCCTATTGTGATGGGGTGAAAATCGATATCAGTAAACAGCCAGCTGAGGTTGTAGACAATGTCGTCGGGACCGGAGGGATGACAAGGAGTGGGAGAATTTTTATATCGCCTGAGGTAGAGGCTGAACGATTGGCAAAAGGTAAAGGAAAAATGAATGAGGATGTTCCGGTGCAGAGGAATGAAAAAGAAATGTCACTGAAAGATGTAGAAGAGTTTAGGCGCCTTATCCGTAAGAGTGACTATAAGATTGTTGAGCACCTTCAACAAACGCCGTCGAAGATATCCATACTGTCGTTGTTATTGTGTTTTGAAGCCCATAGGAATGCGTTACTGAAAATTCTGGACACGTCGTTTGTACCCCAAGATGTTTCTGTGAATCAGTTGGAGGGGGTGATGGCGCACGTGAATGCAGGCCATAGTTTGGGGTTTACGGATTTTGATTTGACCCCGAGGGGAAGAGAGCATAACATGGCGTTGCACGTCTCAGTTGAATGCAGGGGCACAGTCATGTCCCACGTGCTGGTGGATACCGGATCTTCCTTGAACGTGCTGCCAAAGAAAGCAATGATGAAATTGGACATCAGGGGGATCATTTGTACGCCTAGTGACTTGGTGGTCAGGGCATTTGATGGTACACGAAGGTCAGTCTTTGGATCTATAACGTTACCTCTGCAGATGGGGCCAGAGATTTTCGAAACTGAATTTTACATTGTGGACATCCAGCGAGCATATAGCTGTCTTCTTGGACGACCATGGATCCATGGTGCTGGGGCAGTCACATCTACCTTGCACCAAAAGCTAAAGTACATGGTAGGGGGACAGTGTGGTTACAGTTTGTGGGGAGGAGGATATATTGGTCAGCCATTTGTCGTCATTCAAGTACGTAGAAGTCGACGGCGAGATTCATGAGACACCCTGTCAAGCCTTTGAAGGGTTGCGCATTAAAGACAAAGTTCTAGGGCCGAGTAAGGCATCCGAGGTGGCAGTATCGTCATACAAGGAGGCTCAGGCTCTGGTGAAGACTGGTGAGGCCAAGGGCTGGGGCAAGGTTCTGGATATTCCTGTGAAGATGGACAGATTTAGGCTGGGATATCAACCGTCATCATCAACGCCTGCTGCAGGTGCACCCCGTTTCTAAGGACCAATAACAATCACGGCTAGTGGAGTATATCATGAGACCATCAACGCTGTTTCAGATTCCAAAGAAGGAGACAGTGACTGCGACATGGACGCCTGGATTCAGCCGAGCGTGCCAGGACAAGGGCTTTGCAACTGGTCTATTCAGGAGACCGTTCCTGTGACCACCAAACAGATTACTATTTCAGATGACATCTATGAACCGCCTATGACTCACTTCGAATTTGAGCACCCGGTATTTCAGACTGAAGAAGAGATTGTTGAAGATGGCGACGTTCCAGAAGAGTTGTCTTGGTTGGTAAAGCAAGAAGAACGAATCATTCTGCCTCATGAGGAGGTTATTGAAATCATCAATCTGGGGTCGGAAGGGGTTGAGAGGAACATCCGTATAGGGGCCGCGCTGCAGAGCGATGTCAAGCGAGAGTTAATTGAAATGCTCAGAGAGTATAGTGATGTATTCGCTTGGTCGTATGAGGACATGCCTGGATTGGATACAGATATGGTTGTGCACCGTCTGCCGCTAAAAGAAGAATGTCCGCCGGTTAAGCAGAAGCTTCGCAGAACTAGACCTGATATGGCAGTGAAGATCAAGGAAGAGGTTCAAAAGCAGTGGGATGCTGGTTTCCTAGCTGTTACAAAATATCCCTCATGGGTCGCTAATATTGTGCCAGTGCCAAAGAAAGACGGTAAAGTGAGAATGTGTGTAGATTACCGTGATTTGAACAGAGCGAGCCCGAAAGATGATTTTCCACTTCCTCACATCGATGTGCTGGTCGACAACACCGCTCAATTCTCCTTCATGGACGGTTGATCTTGCAAAAATAAAAGCCATACAAGAAATGCCGACGCCTAAAACAGAAAAAGAGGTGCGCGGGTTTTTAGGGAGGTTGAACTACATCGCTCGGTTCATATCTCACCTAACAGCTACTTACGAACCATTGTTCAAGCTGTTGAAAAAGGACCAGGCCGTGACTTGGAATGAAAATTGTCAAAAGGCGTTCGATAAAATAAAACAGTATTTGCAGGAACCTCCTATTTTGATACCTCCAGTGGCAGGGAGACCCTTAATTATGTATTGGACGGTTCTTGAGGGGAGTATGGGTTGTGTTCTCGGTCAACACGATGAGACAGGAAGAAAAGAGCATGCGATATACTACCTGAGTAAGAGGTTTACTGACTGTGAATCTCGATACTCAATGCTCGAAAAAACTTGTTGCGCGCTAGCCTGGGCCGCCAAGCGTTTGAGGAAGTACATGCTGAATCATACAACCATGCTCATCTCGAAGATGGATCCTATCAAATACGTATTTGAAAAGCAGGCTTTATCCGGGAGAATTTCCCGATGGCAGATGGTTTTAACTGAATATGACATCCAGTATGTTTCGCAGAAGGCGATAAAGGGGAGTGTATTATATGAGTATTTGGCAGAGCAGCCTATTGAGGATTACCAATCGATGAGGTTTTATTTTCCTGACGAGGATATCATGTACCTAAAGATGAAAGATTGTGAAGAACCGTTGCCGGACGAAGGACCAGAACTGGGTTCCAAATGGCAGTTGATCTTTGACGGAGCTGTAAACTCCTATGGTAGCGGAATAGGGGCAATCATCACTACTTCACATGGGTCGCACATCCCATTTACTGCTCGATTGACCTTTCCGGTTACTAATAATGAAGCCGAATACGAAGCTTGCATCATAGGGCTTGAAGAAGCCATTGATTTGCGAATCAAAAATCTGGATGTATACGGAGACTCAGCTCTGGTGGTGAATCAAATAAAAGGAGAATGGGAGACACGTCAGCCCAACTTGATACCGTACATGAATTATGCGAGGAGATTGTTGCCTTTCTTTGACAAGGTTGAATTGCATCATGTACCACGAGCAGAAAATCAGATGGCTGACGCCCTGGTCACATTGTCTTCCAGGTATAAAGTCAACTTCTGGAATGAGGCTCCCAGAATTATTATCTCTCAGCTTGACAGACCCGCCTTCGTATTTGATATTGAAGAAGCATCTGATGATAAACCCTGGTATTTTGACATCCAGAATTTCCTGAAGAACAAGGAGTATCCGGCTGGGGCATCCAGTCACGATCAGAAGACTCTCAGGAGATTGGCTGGTAATTTCTATCTGAATCCGGACGGTGTCCTGTACAAGAGAAACCACGACTTGGTGCTGCTACATTGTGTAGACGAGAAAGAGGCGAAGTTGCTTATGGAGGAAATACATGAGGGTACATTTGGTACGCATGCTGGTGGGCATGCTATGACGAGAAAGCTGTTGCGGGCAGGTTATTACTGGATAACTATGGAAACTGACTATTTCAAGTTTGCGAAGAGGTGTCATAAGTGCCAGATCTATGCGGATAAGATCCATGTGCCTCCGAGTCCTCTGAACGTGATGTCGTCACCGTGGCCGTTCTTGATGTGGGGAATTGATATGATTGGAAAGATTGAGCCGACGACATCTAACGGACACCGTTTCATTTTGGTAGCAATTGATTATTTTACCAAGTGGGTGGAAGCAGCATCATATGCAAATGTGACCAAGAAGGTGGTAGCCAGGTTTATCAGACGAGATATTATTTGCAGATATGGAATCCCCGAGCGGATTATCACCGACAACGGTTTGAACTTAAATAACAAGATGATGAAGGAGCTGTGTGAGAGTTTCAAGATCGAACATCACAACTCTTCTCCTTATCGACCCAAGATGAATGGCGTTGTTGAAGCGGCCAATAAGAACATAAAGAAGATTGTTTAGAAGATGGTGGTGACTTATAAGGACTGGAATGAGATGCTACCTTTCGCTTTGCACGGTTATCGTACGACGGTACGCACATCAACCGGGGCAACCCCGTTCTCGTTGGTATACGAAATGGAAGCAGTGTTACCACTGGAAGTTGAGATTCCTTCCCTGCGGGTATTACAAGATGTCCAACTCGACGAGGCAGAATGGGTGAAAGACAGATTGAACCAGCTAAGTTTAATGGATGAGAAGAGGCTAGCTTCTCTAGCATACGGTCGTTTGTACCAGAGCCGAATGAAGAAAGCGTATGATAAGAAGATACATCCTCGGAGCTTTCAGATGGGCGACCTTGTGCTGAAAAGGATTCTCCCGCCACAGGTTGATCGCAGGGGCAAATGGACCCCCAACTACGAAGGGCCATACGTTGTCAGAAAAGTCTTTTCAGGAGGAGCTTTATTGTTGTCCACCATGGACGGTGAAGACTTTACGTCGCCTGTGAATTCGGACGCAGTTAAAAAATACTTTGCTTGAAATCGACCCGCTGGACAGAAAAAAAAGAGAGTCCAGGCAAAAATGGGGCATCCTGGGGAACCAAAAACAGAATAAAAGGTTCGGGCAAAAATTAGGGATAAAATTGAAAAAATGTACACCCGCGAAGTTGAAAACCTACACTGGGCGTCTTCGGCAAAAAAGGGTATCCCGGTGAACTGAAAACCTGCAAAGGGCGGTTCATGCAAAAGTTAGGCATTTAAAAAAGTGAATTACTGCGGTCCGAATTTGATAGTACGGTGCACATTGGTGCGGGAGAATATATACCTGAGAGCTCGATTATCAGATACAATCTCTTCAGGAGTCTGGATACCGGGAAAGCGCCAGAGTCAGGCGAGTCATAGGAGGATCAGCTCATGATGTTCGTCTGCATCACGTTGCCGACATATGTGCAAATTTGAGTTGTCATTGTATTTATGCTTCCTGTGCATACTTGTATATTTGTTGTGCGTAACTTCCTCTTTTCAGGAGTTACATCTGGTGTACAAGATTCTGCCCATTCAGGGGCCCATTAATGAAACATGTTATTCAGTGTTTGATTCTTGTTCTTTACTGTTTTGTATGTGAAAAGCGCCAATGTTTAATAAAACTAGCAAGTGCATAATGTTGCTGGCCTTTGCCAATAATTGCTAAAACTTCGAATTGACTGAAAATGATGTCACTAACGCTAACCTGAATAGATTTGGTTGTATAGACTTGTCTTGTCTCGTTTGTGGTGTTGCAGGGTTCTTGACCATACCAAGTGGACGATCAGAAGATTGCAGTCCTAACCAGAGGCTCATAACGAAAAGACTTGATCATTATGTGAAGTGAACCCCCATGCAGGTCGCGCTTCATTTCCCGAAGCTGAGATAACAATGTTCCTTATTGAAGAAGGATCCAATTCACCAGCTAGTCGCAGCTTATCCGAAGGACATTCTCCAGCAGGGTCGTTTACCCTCAGCAGAGTTTGGTGGTTCCAAGATTGTAGGCTGTATTCAGATAATGTGGTGTCCCCCGAAAGGATTCCCTATCTCGAGCAGAGTGGTTTAGCCTCAGAAGACTAATAGTTCCAAACTTGTGAGCTGTACTCAGACAGTCTACTCTCCCCAGCAGAGATTCCCTTCCCAGTAGGGTCATTTATTCTCCCCAACGGAGTTAGTTTATTTTCCCCAAGAGAGTCGTTTCGTCCCCAGCGGAGTTCTCTCTTTTCAGCAAGTGTCTTCTTTCCTCCCGGTGGAAATCGAAGGTTAAAAATCTCCCCGACATAGTTGGTTGTGTGTCCTGGCATTTATTTTGCCGGAATACTTTGTGATACCCGTTCACTCCCCAGCAGGGTGATATTTGTCCTCGACGGCCAAGATTGATGAAGCAAGCTTGTTAGAGCTATCCCAGCAGTTCGAGCCTGCATTTGCATTGGCATATAGTGTCATATTTGCATCTACCAAATAAAAAACGCGTAGCATTTCCATGTTGTATGGAGCATTACGCCATTATCAAACATACGCATTTTGAAACATAGGTCAGGTTGGTTGACTTTTTGCTTTCAGGTGTGGTTCTCAATAGGAGTATGGAGCTCTAAAAGCTCAGATATTATCAGACTATCGAGGTCTCGCCGGGAGACGTGTGATGATGTGGTTCAGTTTATTATTTTCCCAAAGAGTTGCCAATTGAGGCGTTATTGTATCCGGCCAGCGGAATGTTTTCTTTCAGATTTGTTGCTGCGACAACATTTCAGGTTTCCATAAAATCAAAGTTCAGAAGTAGCCACTTGTTATCAAGACGAGTGTTTGACAGTTATTATCGGAATATCCCTAGTGGAGTTAGTTAATGCGAAGAATAGGCAAAGCAGCTATGTCCGAGAAAATTTTCCTGCGTGATGGGCAGAAGTGTATTTTCCTGTGTGATGGGCAGAAGTGTAATTTTCCTGTGTGATGGGCAGAAGTGTAATTTTCCTGTGTGATGGGCAGAAGTGTAATTTTCCTATGTGATGGGCAGAAGTGTAATTTTCCTGTGTGATGGGCAGAAGTGTAATTTTCTTGTGTGATGGGCAGAAGTGTAATTTTCCTGCGTGATGGGCAGAAGTGTAATTTTCCTGTGTGATGGGCAGAAGTGTAATTTTCCTTTGTGATGGGCAGAAGTGTAATTTTCCTGTGTGATGGGCAGAAGTGTAATTTTCCTCTGTGATGGGCAGAAGTGTAATTTTCCTGTGTGATGGGCAGAAGTGTAATTTTCCTGTGTGATGGGCAGAAGTGTAATTTTCCTGCGTGATGGGTAGAAGTGTAATTTTCCTGTGTGATGGGCAGAAGTGTAATTTTCCTGCGTGATGGGCAGAAGTGTAATTTTCCCGTGTGATGGGCAGAAGTGTAATTTTCCTGCGTGATGGGTAGAAGTGTAATTTTCCTGTGTGATGGGCAGAAGTGTAATTTTCCTGCGTGATGGGTAGAAGTGTAATTTTCCGGTGTGATGGGCAGAAGTGTATTTTCCTGTGTGATGGGCAGAAGAAAATTTTCCTGTGATGTAAACAGAATAGTGATCCCGTATTGGATAGGCGGATGAAGTGTTACTAAATCGATGCATGTTTCACGTGAGAGATAGGCGGATGAACTCCTCAGTATCTAGACGGATGATTTCCCCGTAAGGAACATAGTTTGTGTCCCATGACAAGACAGAATTGCGTTCTTATATTCAACAAAAGTACTTCTCCCAGTGAAGTCAATAAGTTTATTCCGATAGTGTTGAAATCAGATTTGTAGATAGTGTTCCCCAAGTAGTGGTGCAGTTTATTTCGCAATTTATTTTTGCAGTTGGCAAATTTCCGGGTTTATTGGTATTCAACCGTCTCGTACCTCGATTGTCTGAAGGCTCCGGGCGTTTCACCCAGTCGGGTCCAAGCCGTTTGAATAGGGGCAGCTGTTGCACCCTAAAATTTGACCAACTTGTTTTACCTGATTTGTGTTTTCATAGCTTTATCATTTGCATAGTAGGTCATGTACATAGTTCATTCATTTGCATAGCATAGCATGAGCCAGCCATCCAACAAGGGATCAAGTGCTATTTTCATCTCAAGGAGCATATCCAAAAGGTTTTTATTCAAGTTCAAGCCTATTCAAGTCACCAAGAAAGAAGGTGAAGCTTTGAGAAGTTAATAGATCAAGCAGTAGATCTATATCCTATCTGGGGAGTATTTGAAGATCATCAAAGAGGTTGTGAGCTATGAACTGAGGCATGGAATGTGTGTAGACATCATGGAAGACCTAGAGGGTCATTTTGAAAGTAAGACAAGTTATTGGTGTGGTTACAAGAGCTACAAGTGAAGACAGTCAACTAGGGTTTCATCTGGGTCAACCCTAGGTCCACCCTAGGTCTAATGCTTGATTGAAGGGCATCAAGGCCTATTTGAATAATGTGGGATTCATCATTTGATATGTGGATATGGATGTGGTGTTGTGCCAAGGAGAAATCAAAAGAAATCAAGAAGAAGAGAAGTTTCTAAATTAGGGTTTCTGTGTAAAATCCCCTGATTTAGGTCAAACTTCCAAGCAAAATAATTCAAAAACAAGTCTCAAATGGATCTTTGGCCAGCATGAAACTTGTAGAACATCTCAAGACCTTTAATTTGAGTGGTGGAAGGCATCAAGAAGATTTATAGAACTCAAGTTATGGTTCTTGCAAGTTACAGGTCATCTGAGGACACTGAAATTTATCTATGAAAGTTACTTGACTTCCAAGCAACGTTTGCCCCACAAGGATTTGTCAAATGGATTTTTGGTAAACATGAAAGTTGTTCCTCATGATCTTAGCTTTCTAGAAAGGTATGGTATGCCTCATTCTGATTTGTGGAACTCTACTTATGATCTTGACAAGCCAGGGGTATTTTGGGAAAGTAAGATTATAGGTCATTTCAAGCATATGCCTAAAACTCCTACTTGCAAACTTCAAATGAAAAAATGTTAAACATCAAACTTGCTCAAAATGATGTTTTGAGTCTAGGTAAGAGGTCATGATAGTTTGTAAATGCATGGAACTCAAAATGATAAAATTGACCAAATATGGAAGGTAAAAGTCCATTTTCAAGTGACCAAATTTGGAATTTTTTGATCCAAGGCCAAAATGCATCATGTGATATACCAAATTGAAGGGAAAACACATTTTGAGATCATTGACATCATTAGATTTTGAATTTGAGGTCAAGAAATTGGACTTGTCATTAGTTGCTTGTAAAAGAAGATACACTTGCCAAATCAAGCTAGGGTTAAATTACAAGGCAAATGACCACTCTAACACACTCTAATTCTCATTTGAGGAGATATTCAAGTCACATTTGAATGCTGTAACAAGGCAAGCTGCAACTGATATGTTGATCTCACCATTTCAATTTACCATAGCATGAGATATCCAATTTCTCCTTGGATCATTCCAGCAATCTCTAGAAGTTTCTAACATCCTCTATAAAGCCATTATAACTGATCAGAATAAGGGTTGGGTGTCATTTGGTGCAGAGAAGAAATATTGAGTTTCAAATTCCTCCATTGCAATTCATACTCGAGTTCTTCATTTTCTTCACAATCAATCCAATTTTTTGATTCTATTCAATTCTATTGCTATTACTGAGTGTGTACAAATCATAATCCAAGTGAATCCATGGTTGAATCGAGTTCTTGAAGTTGAACTTTCACACCTGCAATTGAAATTCGGTTTCCATGATCCAAGCAGTTTGAAGAGGATTTGGTGCATACAGAAGCAAGAATACATCATACTGAAGGAATCTGGAGCAGGACAAGCATTGATTTGGAGGTTTTCATCATCTGTTTCACTCACTTTCACAGGTTAGTAAGTTTCAAACTCTGGCTCGATTTAGGTATAATTAGCATTGATCTTTAGGTTAGATAGTTAGTATGTGGTTAGGTGAATCTTTCTGGAGAATTTGAAGCCATTTGGTGATGATTGATATAGTGACGTAGTTTCTGTTTGGATCAAGAACATGATGGATATGGAGAATTAGAGTGAGTGTTATAGCATTACATGATCAGTGTTAGGTGATGAAGAGATTGGGATACTTAATTTGATGATTGATGACAATTGATGTTGGACCAAATCTTGGAGATGGAATCGTGTTTAGAGTTAGGGTTCATATCAATGGATTTCAAGGCCGTAGTTAGATTCAGGGGATAAAATAGAGCAGGTCTGGGCTTTGATTCGTTGATTTTGGTTGAGAATTAGTGATTCACGAATAGCTGCAGATTGTGTTCTTGCTATTGTTATTCAATGGAGTTTGGCTCCAAAACCAGTTCAAATGAGGAAGAAAGAAGGATGGCCTTTGGATCATTGCTGGACTTTGACTGGAAAGAAGATCGTGTGGCCTTTATTGCGTTTCAATGTTGTGAAGAGAGTCATGCTGAGAACAAAACGCGTCGTTTCATTAAGTGTAGAAGCAATGGGCTTAATTTGGATTGTGCTGTTCCCACCCTACTCACGGGCCCATTTGAAATTTGAACTGAACTTGTATGCTATTCACACCGCGCCTTTGTTTTTTTTCTTTACCATTTTAATTGTTTTTCTGATGAAGCAGTGGGCTTAGTAAGTTTTGTTACGCACACCCCCCTGTCTGGCCCATGTACGTTTTGCTTTATATTCTATTGCTATTTGCAACCTGTTTTTCTTTATTTTCTTTTCATTTTGTTCATTTTGTTTTGCATATTAGAAAAATCATATAAAATTAAGAAATGATCTTTTTGACCTGGGAATTTTTGATACATGTTAATAATGGTTTCAAGAAAATTGTGAATAAATAAAAATATTAGTTTAGGTATTTTCTTTATTTTTTGTGAATATTTTACTTTTAGTACTTTTTATTGCATTTTGTTTGTATAGTCAATTTGTCTATTTTTGTTTAGCTAGTTCCCCTTACTTTTTTAGGCCATTCTTTTTAGGGCAACTAGATACAAACATCAGGTACCCCTGGATTTTATTCCATATTTTTTAGGATTATTTTTAGGTAGTTTTGATTAGTTGATTTTAAGATGGTTAGATTAGGGTTTATACACAACATAGGTGCACTTGAACATTTTATTTTGGGTTTTTTAGATTGAATTAGAGTATGGGACCTATGGGGTATATAAGGTAGATGTAGTATTTCCCTTAGAATTAATATTAGACTTGTAAATATTATATTACTATTTTTAGTATATTTTACAATTGTGTGCTTGTTTGGTTTGCCCATTTTTGGGGTTTATTTTGTTGTGTGGGCTTTTTGGGCTTTTGCTTGGGGTGTGGGCTTAGTTAGAGCTTGTGGAGCTTGGCAAGGATTAAGGCTTGATGAAGATTACTTGACTTGCCTGAAGTTGTTTGAAGACCATAGGATATAGGGTATAGATAGAGCCTTAGAATAGAAAATTTTCTTCATAAATATGGATGGTTTCTTTCGCCTCCATTCTTCTCAATGATTAAAAGTCTCTCCTTAATACTCACATCCCTCCTTTGGAAGGATTAGTGACTGTATCTAGGAGATAGAACTTTGAGAGAAACAGTCTGTATTATGTTAACTTTCTGTAGGCCACCTTTGGTGTTCAACAGACTGTTTAACATTCAAAATCCTCTAATAATCATTTCTCTGTTGGAGAGCTTGCTTTGAAGAATCCCTTGAAGATTGAAGATGAAGTTCATTTCCTTGAAGACTGTTAGAAGAAGGAGCTGGTGCTGTCAGAGTTGTGCAACTGTTTGAAGTAGGACTTACTGCTGCTTAGCTGTTTGATGCTGTCTACTGTTTAGAGTTTCTGCTTGTTGTAGCTTGCTGTTTTTCTTGAAGATTGGATGCTTATTTGAAGTTTGTAGATGGATGAAGACCTTGTTTGAAGGTGTTGGTGACTTGTTGTTGTTTCTATCAGATTTTGCTGTTTAGAGCTGTTGGTGCTGTTTAGAGCTGTTGATGTATTGTTTGAGTTTCTTGACTGTATTGTTTGTTAATTTTCCCATAGGGTTGAAGTGAAGTTGTTTCACTTTGCCCATTGTTTTCTAGGTTCGAGGTTGAGTGGGACTCCCTTGCCTCGCTTGTACTGTTGCATTCATGCATTTTACCGCTTTACTGTATATATGATGTTGCTCTTCCGTTCATCCCCTAGGATCTCTGTTTCTCTCTGCGCAAGAGAGAAATATGACAGACCTTAGGTGTTAACCCATGCATGACAACATTAGGATAGATTTGATTCCCTTTTTCAACCATAGGTTTTAGAGTTTTGTCTCTTCTTTCTCAAAACCATTAGAAAAATACAATAAAAGGATAAATATCAATAAAAGACAGGTCTTGCGTAAAAGACTGTAAACCAATCAAAGAGCCGTTTTTTGTCCGCTTGGACCTGTAATCAGGAGAAAACCTTTTTCAGAAGGATAAAAACAATCAAGACAGACTTGTGTCGTACGTGGCCCGAACTACGTTTGCTCTGATCTTTCATGCTGTATGAAAGTACGTAGGCATAGGATGCGATATCCTAGCGAGCAACCTTCCCCTCCTTTTCCGTAGGTAGGCGAACTACGTTGACTCTGATTTCTCGTTCCAGACGGGAATACGTAGGCATAAAGTGCGATACTTTGCCGAGTCATTTTATTTTCTTTTAACCTTGACCTGTAGAATAGATAGAATAACAATCCGTACCAGAAAACAAACGTGGATCCCGTCGAGTACGACGGACGTGAGGGGTGCTAATACCTTCCCCTTGCGTAACCGACTCCCGAATCCAGGATTTGGTTGCGATGACCTTTCCTTTCCCGTCTTTGCGGTAGGTTTACTCTGAGCGTTTCCTTTCCCTCCGTTGGGATAAATAACGTACGGTGGCGACTCTTCTGTTCAGCCGGCGTCGATTTTCGCAGTAGCGACAGCTGGCGACTCTGCTGGGGGTTCCAACGGTTCCCTACGCGAGTCAATCCTAGCGCTTGTTTTCCCGTCGAGGATTTTGTATGGATTTACGTTTCTGTATTTTATATTCAGCATTATATTATTGTTATTATTGTTGTGGGTATGAGGGGGCTCTATGATTGAGAGATAAGCCAGACCTGGGCTTGAGTGCACCTAGAATTAGAGTGGAAATTAGTGGGCGCGTGCATGCGTTGCATGTACTAGTGTCTCATAAAATCCACGCTCGAACGAGGTTCTTCTGGTTGACTTCTTTTTCAACCCTTTGGGTTGAAGGGGTTGTTGGTTAGTTGGATTGTCGACTCCGGGGACCGATCATTTGGAAGTTGGCTAAGTGAGGCCTCTTCAGGACATGATGATGCCACACCTTCTGGGTATCGTATCATCCGTCTTGAAAGTCTGTGACGCCAACGACCGCATAGGATGTCGTACCTTGTGTCAGTTATTAGGACACCTACCTGTGAGAGGGGTTGGGCATGCAGGTAACTTGACCTCCAGATTACCGGTTTTCTTGATTGAGATTCAGTGGTATTTGAGGACACTGTTATTAGGTCTGTCAGAGACCAGGTTGGAGTATTGTGGATGGTCTTGAGCAGTTTGTGGGTCTATTTGAGGCCAGTGTTGTGGATTGAATTTCTCAGCCAGGGGCACGTGATCCCTTGTTGCATTGCTTGCATATTGCATTGTTTGCATCATCATGTGCATATCATTAACGTGTGTCTGTGCTGCAGGTGCATTTTCATACTTCCCGATTCTAGTGCTCCGGACTTCCATCTGTTATTATGAGTACCTTGAGGAAGACTGTTGCGTATAAGTTGCCTACCCCCGATGTTTCTTCTCTACTTGGTTTGATATCTCTAGCTGATGATTAGGTGAAGAGAAGCTTCAGGAAGAGTTATGGGAAACTGCTCAGGCTGGTTTATAAACCATCCATGTATGAGCGTAACGGATTGTACGCACTAATGCAGTTCTATGATGCCCCGCTGAGGTGTTTTACTTTCCCTGACTTCATTCTGGCTCCGACCATGGAGGAATATGCTGAGATCTTGGAGTTGACTATTCAGAACAAGGTGCCCTTCATTCATATGGGTGTTGAGCCCAAGCTGGAGGATTTTGCTGTTGCTTTGCACTTAGACTCCTCAGAACTGCTGTTAACCTCGTGGAATGGAGTTTCTAGTTTTTCTCTCAAGTTCTTGGTTGGGAAAGCACAAGAGTACGCCAAGAGTGGTTGTTGGGTTGTGTTTAATGCTATCCTTGCTTTGTGTATCTATGGCATTGTACTGTTCCCTAACATGCCTGACTTCGTTGATTTGGATGCATTCCATATCTTTGCTTCAAGCAATCTTGTGACCACCCTGATTGGAGATTTCTATCACTCACTGCATTATAAGAATGATAATAGGAGGGGCAAGAACGTCTCTTGTTGTGTGCCTTTGCTGTATATGTGGTTTGAGAGTCACCTGCCCAAGAAGGGTATTTTTGCTGAGTCTGCAGATACGATGGATTGGTCTGAGCATCTGATGGGACTTTCTTCAGAAGATGTTGTCTGGTTTGACAGAGCTTTATTGGGATCTGAGATTATCTACAGCTGCGCCAGATATCCTAATGTTCCTCTAATTGGGAGGAAGGGGTGCATTAACTACAATCCATCATTATTAATCAGGAAATTCGGTAATGCTTTGAAAAGCCCGCCAAAGTAGGAAGAAATACAGGAATCTTTGTATTTCACCGGTGACCTGAGTGGGGAATTATTGGCCAAGCTTCAGCACGCTTGGAATCATATTTGCAGAAGAGGAAAACCATTGCTAGGCAAGAATGATTGTCAAGCCTATATGCCATACAAGGTGTGGATTCAGGAGAGGGTAAGACAGGTACAGATGCCTTTTCCAGCAGTATCACATCCTGTTCCCATTCCAGTGGAGGAACCAACTACTGTAGCTATTGAGGTCTATGAGCGGGTTGTGAAAGAAAAAGAAGACTTGATAAAGATCAATGAGGAGTTAGAGAAGGAATTGGCTCAGATGCGGAGTGAGAAAAACAAAGTTGTGTATTCCTTCCAACAGCAGACTGAGTTAGTAAACAGGATAGGTGCTGAACTGACAGAAGAGAAAAAAAAGCGTGAACGCCTGGGAAAAGAATTCAGAAGCTCTCATGATATGTTAGAGTCCAAGAAGAAGTCACTCGATGCCGCCTACCGGGAAATCTCTTCGTGCAACAAAACGTGGAATGCTACGCTAACCAACAACAAAAAGAGGGAAGACAAATTGAAGCAGCAAATTTTTGAACTCGAAAATCAGTTGAAGGCTAGCAAGAGAAAGTATGAAGAGGAGGTTATGGAAAGATATAGTCTTCAGAACTCATTGAACAAAGCCATCGAGTGCAAGAAGGAGGCTGTGTCTCAGAAACGGAAGTTAGAGGATCGCTTCGGAGAAGGGGCACGGGAGGAATTTGCTGGTGATTTACGACGTGTTCTCAAGCGAAGAAATCTACTTGTCAAGGGTTTGCTTACTCAACCAAATCATCCCGAGACTAAGAGGTTATTAGAGGAGTACCAGGCGTATGGTTGCACTTGACTATTTCATGTATTGATGTGTATGCTTTATTTGCATTGTGCTGGCCATCACCAGGATTGTTGGTTGAGGTCATGCCTTTTTATTGTACGCTCATTGGTATTGTATTCCTGACTTTATGGGTTTCTCTGCAATGTATGAGATGTTTTCTATGATTGGGTTCCGAACTTCTTATTGTTGTCACTGTCACCACACTGACACATTAGCACTAGAATTGGGGAGTGATATTCCCTAATGCACAGACACATGTTGCATTTGCATACACATTCATATTGCATTACACATTCATATTGCATTACACATTCATTTGCATACACATTCATATTGCATTCCCTAAAAACAATCAAGACAGACTTGTGTCGTACGTGGCCCGAACTACGTTTGCTCTGATCTTTCATGCTGTATGAAAGTACGTAGGCATAGGATGCAATATCCTAGCGAGCAACCTTCCCCTCCTTTCCCGTAGGTAGGCGAACTACGTTGACTCTGATTTCTCGTTCCAGACGGGAATACGTAGGCATAAAGTGCGATACTTTGCCGAGTCATTTTATTTTCTTTTAACCTTGACCTGTAGAATAGATAGAATAACAATCCGTACCAGAAAACAAGTGTGGATCCCGTCGAGTACGACGGACGTGAGGGGTGCTAATACCTTCCCCTTGCGTAACCGACTCCCGAATCCAGGATTTGGTTGCGATGACCATTCCTTTCCCGTCTTTGCGGTAGGTTTACTCTAAGCGTTTCCTTTCCCTCCGTTGGGATAAATAACGCACGCTGGCGACTCTTCTGTTCAGCCGGCGCCGATTTTCGCAGTAGCGACACCTTGCCTATGTGGTTTGTGTTTGCTTGATAGCATTTCATTTCTTCTGTATGATTGCAGTTACTTCTATTTTGTTTGATAGCATTTTATTTCTTCTGTATGATTACCATTATTCATATCTGGCTTGAGGTTGAGATGAGCTTGTGGAGGCTGATGCCCCACACACATTTCCTCCCTCACTTGCATTGCATGCATTTTACAGTCGTTTACTATATATTTGTTTACTGTTTAAGCTGATGCTTTATCTGTTTCTGGTTACCATTGACATGATCCCCTAGGAATCTCACTTCCTTTGACAAGGAAGTGATGATTAGAACTTTAGGTTGAAGCCTATGCATGATAACTTCTAGGAGTTCCCTGTTTCAAACCTCAACCATAGGATGAATCCTTGGCATGACAACATTAGGACTCGATAGTCTTCCCTTAGTTGAACCTGTTCGTTCTCTCTTCTCATCTCAAAACAAATTAAAATACAGTAATAAAGGTTAACTGACGTCGTACGTTACGAGCCTTAAGCTACCTGAGAAAGAGTTGTTGGAGAGTTCTTTTCAACAGCTTGGATGTTTAGTATGGTACCCTTTGGGTGACATGCGACACATTCACTCTCAGGTCACAGTCTCTAGTGCGATACTAGTTGAAAACATCCATAAAAAACAGTTCTTTCGTAAAAGACAGAAAACAAACTTCAAACCTTTTTGCCCCGTGGGCCCGTAATTCAAAGGAAGCTTTTCTGAAGAAAAGAGTGTCGTTAAACTTCAGCGCCACCGCAAACAGGCTTTGTCCCTAACTGCTGGAACTGCTGTTTAACCCTACTCGATAAAATAGATGAATCTGAATTCCCGTAATCCGTATTATCCCGAACTACGTAAGCTCTGATCTCTCATATCTGTTGAGAGTACGTAGGCACAATACTGATGTATTGGCGAGCCACCTTCCCCGTAACCCGTAGTTAGCCGAACTACGTTGACTCTGATTTCTCATTCTCTGATGAGAATACGTAGGCATAAAGTACGACGCTTTGCCGAGTCATTTTCTTTTCTTTTCAGACCAGCCTTGATAGGTAGATAGATAAAATCAACTCGTCCAGTAAACACAACCAGCGTGGATCCCATCGAGTATGATGAACGTGAGGGGTGCTAATACCTTCCCCTTGCGTAACCGACTCCCGAACCCAGACAATGGTTGCGATGACCTTGTCTTATACCTTTTCATCAGGTTTTTCCGATTGTTTCCTTTCCCGTTCTGAGGGATAAATAACGAAAGGTGGCGACTCTTCTGTTTTGCCGACACCTTATTTTCGCGGAAGCGACAGTACTATACCCATACTTGAGCGCACTTTTGATAGGATGGTGGTATATTGAAGAAGGCTTATAGGGATTTTATTCCCGACCAAGCTGACTTGAGAAACCACCGCTCAGTATAGCCTGTTAAGTTCAAGACTCTAGAATTTGTGAAATATAAGGGGCACTCATGTCCAAGAGCCCATTTGGTTATGTACTACCGAAGGATGGCAGCCTACACCAACAATCAGAAGTTGCTCATCCATTGCTTTCAAGACAGCTTGAGTGGTGCTTCTCTCAAGTGGTATATGAATTTGGAACATAACAGCGTCCACTACTTCCAAGATCTCGCCAATGCCTTCATGAGACAATACAAATACAATCTGGACATGGCTCCTGATCGTCGTCAACTTCAAAACATGTCTCAAAGTGAAATAGAATCATTCAAAGAATACGCTCAACGTTGGAGAGAGTTAGCTTCCCAAGTTGAACCCCCTCTGACAGAAAAGGAACTAGCTGGAATGTTTATGGATACTTTGTCTCCCTTCTATTGGGAAAAGACGATTGGGAGTGTCTCTTCGAGTTTTACAGATTTGGTAACCATTGGCCAAAGGTTAGAAGAAGGGTTGAAAAGTGGTAAGGTATCCAAGGTTGCTGAATCTTCTACCGGTGCAAAGAAATCCTTTGGGAATTTCCATAAAAAGAAAGAAGAGCATACTAATGTTGTCATGGTTGAAGTGAGGAGGCCTCATCCCCGACCTCAGTATAATCACCCTACTATTGCTGCTATTGCTGCTCCACGACCAGTTCAAATTCCTCAACGTCCTGCTGTTAGACAGAACCAGTATCAGAATAAGAATCAGTTTGATCCTATTCCCATGACTTATACAGAATTGTATCCAAGCCTGGTTCAACAAGGGCTGATCACTACATAGACTTTGCCACCCCCTCCTAATCCTCCTCCAGTTGGATTTAGAACTGATCTCCATTGTGCTTTTCATGAAGGTGCCCCAGGCCACGACTTGGAGCATTGTTTTGCATTGAAAGCTAGGGGGCGTGAATTGATTAGAACTGGAATCCTTGATTTTACGGATAGCCATCCGAATGTTCAGAAACATCCTCTGCCAGTGCATCAAAAGTAAAGCTTCGGTTCGACTCCAGCAGACTATCTTTTTTGAGCGCCAGTGTTTCAGACAGGACAACTCATCTTTGTACTGATTTGGTCACTAGGCCTTTTTGTTTCTCACTGTTTGAACTTTCCTTATCTTGTTTAAGCTATTTGCTTTTAATTAGTACTTGTACTTTCATCTTAATGAATAAGCATTGCAACTTTTGATTCAATTCATTTTGTCCAGTATTTGCATGCTTTATCTTTCAAATATTTACCCATTGTCCAAATTTTTGATTATGCAATTATTTGAGGGAGGATGATGTTGCACCCAAAATTTTGGCCCCTTAGTTCCCATTATCATTTTAGGAGCATACTCATGAATTATCTAACCTTAACCCAGTGCAAGTTTGTCTTTGTCAAATTACAAATGAATCAGGGTTTCGTGCAGTCAAAATCAAAACTTCAAAGGTGTGATTAGTCAATGTTTTGGGTGCATTCAATTATGAAACAAGGTCAAGGGTATCATATAATGTCAATTGAGAATCCAATTTGAGGTTATTAACCCAGAATCAAGAACAGTGTATCTCAGGGCACCCGATTAGGGTTTTTGACTAGTAAAAGTCAGTTGTAGTTTGACTTTGACGTTGGAAGGTGTTTTAATGGTGAGATGATGATCCATGAAGTTCATATAGCTTAATAAAGTTCATTCAAGAAGTTTCAAAGTCTCAGGAGGTCCAGAATGTCAACAGGCGACTCGGTAGTCACCGATCGGTCGTACGGTCGACCGAAAAGTCAACTCTTCAAATTTTAGGAATTGGACTTCAATTTGTGAAACAAAATTGTTCCTTATGTCATATTGGACTCTCATATCAATTTTCATGACCATTGGATCAAGGATGAAGGAATAATCGAAAAATCGGGAAATTAGGGTTTTGAAAGGGGCTAAACCATAACTCCTTAACCACACATCCAATTGAGTTGGTTCAAAGCTCATTTGGAAGCTCTTGACAAGTCCTACAAAAGTCCCTAAGTGGTACATGCTTAGAAAATGCATAGATTTTGAGTTATGATCAAATTCATTTCTAGAAGGGAAAAAGACTTAGAGAAATTTCACTTTTAAGTTCATTTTTTAGCAACTTTGGGAGACCTTTTGGCCAAGTTCCTTTGGGAAATTGAAACTCATGAAAACATGAAAGTTTTAGAGCTATTTGAGGGCTTTCTAAAAAGTACTAGCACATATCAAAAGGATTTTGAGCTAAAAGTTATGGTCATGGCAAGTTGGTGGTTTTTCACTTTAGTCCCACATTGTCAAAATTCAAGAATTCTTTCTTCCATCAAAATTGACCAAACTCAGCTGGTGAACCATGTTGTATCTGATATGTGAGGAGTTTGTAGCATGAAAAACAAAGGAATTATGCAGAAAAACTCAAAAGGCCAAGCTTTGCAAGTTGGTTTGCAACTTGCATTCAAAAGTGAAAAAGTAAGCATAAAGTGTAAAGCAATTCTGCCACAGCCATCAAGCTACATCTCTATCCTGAAATTAGCCACACTAATTCATCATTTTTCTTGACTAATGAGGCTTGCCTATCAGCCAAGAAAACCCTCTTGTGGAGGTTTAATAAAAAAAAATCCAAAACCTTTCTTCAAAGTGAAGAAATCTTCAAGTCTGCCCCAAGTCACTTCCTTGCCTATAAATAGAACCCTCACCACTTCATTTCCTAGACAATATCAATTCTAAAAACCAGAGAAATTGAAAGCTTTCACTATTTCCACTCTTTGCCTCAAAATCTCAAAATCTCATTTTCACAAAAAACCTTGAAAATCTGCCTTGGGAGATTTGCTGCCAAATTCATTTCTCTACATTCAAAATCCTCAACAACCATCCACACAATCTCAAAATATGATATAGAAGGTGTCCAAACCATTAAACCTCTCAAAAACCTCATTTTGCAAAAAGTCAACTTCTACATCAAGTTACTTTGACCAAAAGCCACAAATCCTACCAAATCTTGTTCTAGAAATTTCCTTGGTGTTCCAATCATTCAAACACCTCTTATATATTGTTTTTCAACTGTCCAAAGCATTGAAAGTGATAGGAGAAGTTTATTTCTTCAACTGTCATAGAAGTTGTGCATTGCTTCAAAAAGAAGAAAAGTTTCAAAGCAAAAGGGGTTGATTGAATTTCTCTGGGTTTCTTGGAGTTCTAGCTTGTTCAACATAGTCTACAAGAGGTATGTGATCTATGCATCTTTCATTTTACATCATTTTCCATGTTTTTGGCATTTTGATGAATTGTGTTGAAAAGCATAAACCATGAGTGTGCAATTTTTCATGACAGTTGGTTTTGATTGTGGTTAATGTCCATAAACATTTGGATATATATTTGAGGTTTGTGTGGATGAGCACATGGACATATCCTGCTATTTTGACCTTTGATAGTTGTTGTTCCTTTAATTGTGCAAATTGTTTCCATCATCATATCACTTTTTGATGCAAAAAGAATATGCCTCCATCTTGAACCCTGCCATATTTGTTTTATCATTCATGACAGGTGTGTGTTTGTGTCTTGGCTAAAAGTGATTTCCATTTAAGTCATATTCTATCAAAACAGTTTTGGTCCTTTGCCCCAAACAACATTCCAGCCTTTACTTTAAATGCATCATGTTCATTTCATGAAAATATCCTGCTGGTCATGTTTAGAATATGTGCATACCATCTGTTCACATCTTTTGAAATCAAACTTTGAGCATGAAACTTGGAAGCCACCCTGTTTGCAAAACCGCCTTGAATTTTCTCTCACTTTCACATAGCAGTTGAGGTTTTGGCATGTGCATGAGCATTTTGAGCATACAAACTGGATGTACAATTTGTGAAATACATTTGAATTTTCTTTCTAGCTGTAGCATGATTGCCTTGGTCTTGGGGTCTAAAAACACATCATACCATGAATATAAGTGTAACTCACATGTCATTTTTCAAAACAAACCTGTTCTGCATCAAGTTCTCATGGAGAAACATTACATTCATCATTCATGAGCTATTTGCATTGTGCCTTAGCTTTATTTCCCACTGACTCAATTTGTGCTAATCAACTGCATTCCAAATATCACTTTTTGCCATGAAGAGGCCTTTTCCATTTCCATTTGATTTATAGTTGGCCTACATGACTAAAATCATTTGTATACATGTTTTAAACTTGCTTGAGGGGTTGACTTGTTGTAAATATGCTTGGACATGTTTTTGACCATACTTTATGCATCATCAAATTACCAAAATACAGTTGTAACATCATTTTCATGACCACCTACTTTTAAATTTAGTTTGGTGTTTGGACTCATTTATCAAGATGTATATGACTTGTGTGCATGATTCATTTGGCCTATATATGCATAGAATTAAACTGAACATCCTTCATGCACTAAAAATGCCAAGATTTGCAACTCACTCCTCATTTGTTATGACAGTCTGTGGTAGGCTTTAATCCTTGTTTGATTTCACTCAATACCATGTATGTGATATGTATGTGTGTTAAACTTGATCAATTTTTGCATAAAACATGAACTGCACATCCTACTGCACCTCACAAACACCAAAAATACAGCATGAATATCACTTTCCACTACCACTTGTTTTGAACTTAATTTCCTACTCACACTCATTCATCATCATGTTTTCAAGGTGTGCATAAGCTTACTCTGATCTGAACATGCTCAGAGTTGGATTTTCATCTCATTATGCATTTCACATGTTAATGTTGCAAGTTGAGAACCACTTTCCATCATGGACTGTTTTGTGCCAAAACCTTTTGCTTATTTCATTCATCAACTAATTCTTTGTGTGTGTGTGTATAGTTGGTTTGATCTGAGAATGGTTGGAACTTGATTTTCAATTCAAAATGCATTTTTCTCCTTTTGCCTTGCAACTGTTATGGCAATGTATGTGTAAAGTTGCAGCTCACATGTCACTTTCTGTTCTAGTGCATTTTTTAATTGCCTTGTGTTCAAAAGCATTGTATATATCATATTTAGAATGTGTGCAAACTTTGCATTGAGTTTAAATTACATCTGTTCCAAGTAACCGCCAAAGTTTCATAACTACTTGCATACCATTTCAAACCAACTTGCAACTTACTGGTCATATTGTGATTCAGTGTAAATTTGAGGCATCTAAATAGACACAATCCATGAGCAACTGATTTAAAACATGTGCATACTCTTAAACTGGTGTAATCTTGACTGACTTAGGTTTTAGCATTCAAAATGCATTTCAAAAGCTCATATGCATATGCAATTGAATTTTAAAATAGAGGCATGATCTTGAGAAACCAATACCACCACTGAATTCCTCATGAAAAATCCTTCAAGTTACACTAAAATTTTGTTGAAAAACATTGAGAATTGAGAAAGTTGTGTTGAAATTGTAAAACTGATTTTTGTGTTTGGTTTTTGGCCCAACCTGGTTTTTAAACTCCCCATATATATTTATGGGGTGGAATTTACAAACGGATGTATAGCCACCCCAGTGGTAAGACCATATGCCAAAACACGCCTTGTACCAAGCAAGCCTGAGTTCGACCCCTGAGGAGGGCAACTCTTTTATTAAATTTTGTCATTTTTTTTACCAATCTTTGAAAAATCATATCTCTCTCAATTTTAATCATTTTTCACCCATTATTTTTGCATTATGTTCATCTTGATGTCTACTTTCATGTCACATTTTTTATTTTCATGTTTGCATAATTTTTCATCTCTTTTGACTATGTGCAAGTTGTGTACTTTCTATGATCGCTTTTGACAGATGCAGATGAATTTTCTCCTGATGTACTTGTAGTTATTTGTGATACTTATTTGCATTCTCATTCTTAAATGTTTGTTAACATGTTAGGACTTCATCTTTGGTTATTACCATGTTCATGTTACTTCTGATAGCTTAATTAAACTCAATATGTCGTCACAGTTCCTGTTAATTCATCTGCTTTGATTGTCATCAATGCACCTTCATCTTTATCATTCCACATGTTTATTTAATGGTTGTCACCATGAATATGCCTTTATCATGTTGTTATTTTACTTGTTAAGTTGTCTTCTTTCCCCAAGTAATGAAGCTTGTTAGCTCTCATCCAGTTGCCTCCCCTGTCTACTTCCACATGAAAAGTCTGTCCATTTGACCCTCATGTCATGGATACATCCCTCATCTCTCTCTTGACTTTGTTAAGTCACTTTAACCCTATATTAAAAGCCATTAGACTTTGCTTCAAGTCTAAGAAATCCACCTGTACTAGGAGTGTTCTTCAACTAGAACCCTAGGATAGAGTTTGTCAACTCTATGTAAGAATCATCGTCATGATTTCTTACTTCCCCTTTTTGAATATTACAACTTAGATTAGGGAGTTTTGTCAAACTCCACACAGACATTGTCATGTTTGTTTCCCCTTTAGAATCTTGATCATAATCAAGTGTTCTTTTTCCCTTGTGAGGTGAACTACGATTATTCTGATTCTATCCTAGTTAGGATACGTAGGCAGAAGATGCGACGTCTTTGCGAGCAAACTTAGTGTATATATCTTTAGGTTTCAACTCATATCTTTTCCCAATCCATAGCACATTTTCACAAACTTAGCAAGCAATCAAACAAAAGGTTCATGTAGAGTACTACAGATGCTTAGGGTGCTAACACCTTCTCTAGGTATAACCAACCCCCGATCCCCGAATCTCTTAAGCGTTGTCGTTACATCGCGAAAAAGGTTTTTCTTTCTTTAGACCTTTCCTTTGGATAAAATAAAGTTCGGTTGTAAAAGAATTAAGATTCAAGTTAATTTAATAGCTTGATATCCAATTTTCACCGCAACAGATGATGAAAAAGTGATACCCATAATTGTTGTCAGTATGCTTTCAATCAAACTTTGTTGACGATGTGAGGCATTGTTTTAGCTCCCAAACACTTGAGAAATAAGGAAGATAATCCCTTGTCACCCCCTTTAAGCCTAGAAGTTGGAGTTTATTTGTTTACAAAAAACCCGCAATTTTAACCTTGGGATGGGTAGTTCTCAGTTAACTCAGTTGTGTGTTCATACAAGACACCTTTCATATAAAGGGTGCAACTACAATTTTCCTTCCCACACAACAAACAAGTGTCGAATATGTATTTCAAGCCAAGAAGCCGATGATGGTTCACCGTGATCATTAAGCTAGGCAGTCACTTTCTTTCAAAATAAAAAAAAAATTATATCAAAGAAAAAGCCGCTAAGTCAAACCTATGAAGGAGACTTAGGAAAAACTGGGGCATCCCGCTGACTGTAAATTTTTCAAAAGAAATAGTTCAGGAAAAAGTTAGGGATAATAAAAAGGGGAGATCTTTAAATCCTTATCATGAAAATCCTCAATGTCAAAACAACTAAATTTTATAAAGAAGCAGTGACTGCCTTTTCAATCTGTTGACTTCTGAACCATCATCTTGGCTATTATCAGTGCAATTCCTAAACCTATGGGAACCTGAGCACCTAGTCTGATTTAACTGAGCATAAGAATGGAGATCATCACGTAGATTGGGTGGGTACAAATAAACTTTGAGCCTTTATCCTTTGTTTCTTAAACCGTGAACCAGACGACATTACAACCCTCAAAAGACCTAATTGAAGCAAGGTTATTTTGAAAGCATACTACAGCAAGGTTGCGTAAACTGACTCCTAAAGATTTTTGCAAATCATTTATTTTGGCAGTACACCTTTGCTTTAAAACTTTGAGTGTCTTGAACCACCGTGTTCTGACCAATGACTCATTTACTTTGCACCTTTCAAAAATGATTTTTGATTTCAAAAGTTGCATGAACTTTGCATTACCATGTTTGTATGAACACTTTTGTTTGCAAATTGGCTTTCCTCTCAAGGAATTTCAAACATTGAGAAACTTGGTCAAGTGATCCTATCAGGGGCAAGTTCCTTTTACATCCTGTCTAAGAATCAACTGAAGATTTGTTCAAGGCATGGTATTCTCAGATTTGGTTTATCCAGAATATATTTCAAGACTCAGACTGGGGCAAGCTCTCCAAGCACCCGATGCCTCAGTCAACATCAGACAAGTTGAAGTCATCATCAGTTCATCTTTAACAGACAGCTAAACTGGGGCAGTTTACTTGAAGAAACCCCAATCAGCTCTTTATCCTTCCTACAAGGATCATCTCCTTGATACAATTTACCAGTGTGGCAGAGAGGTGCTCAACAGTAGTATCTTTGGGCCTCAAGCAGATTGAAGGTGATCTTCGTGTTGAGGAATCAGTCTTCCAGTCTTGTATTCTCACCAAAAGAGTCGAGCCTTGTCATCGGCATTTGCATTTGCATTTGATCGTATCATTTGCATAGTTTATGCATACGTATGTCATAAGCATAATGCATATACATATGCATCTCATGGGTGTTTTATTCCCCATTTCTCCTTTCCTCCCGGGGTCGTGTTTTGCTCGCGTTTTACCTTGTGGATGAATTTACCCTACATGGGTGCTTTATTCCCCATTTGCGCCTTTCTCCCGAGGTCGTGTTTTACTCACGTCTTACCTTGTGGATGAATTTATTTTACCTGGGTGTCTTATTCCCCATTTACCTAGCATCATGGTGTTTTACTTCCATCTGCTCTTTCTCCCGAGGTCGTGTTTTACTCGCGTCTTACCTTGTGGAATATTTTATTTTACTTGGGTGCTTTATTCCCCATTTGCTCCTTTCTCCCGAGGTCGTGTTTTACTCACGTCTTACCTTGTGGATGAATTCCAATTTCCTTGGCATCATGGGTGCTTTACTCCCCATTTGCCTCTTTCCCCCGATGTTGCTGTTTTTCCCCAGTGAGTTGTTACTCGTTGTTGCGTCGTTCTTTTATTTTTGCTCGTGTGTCTGCACTTGTCTTGCATCATAAAGCATCATTTAGAATTCATTGCATTTTAGCATTTGTCCTTTTGCATACCATTGGATCTAAGGGACAAAATTTCTGGTTTTCTATATTTAAATACCTTTCACTACGACTTTATGACGATTGTCATCTTTCATCACCATCCAGTGAAAGATATTTAAATAGGTGTCGCACCTCGAAAAATCACGGAGATATTTCGGAGAAAACGACCCTCGCGCGAAAGGCGCGGAAATGCGGTTCGACAGAGTCGCCACCGAACTTTATTTTTCCCGAATAAACGGGAGAGGAAAATATCGAGAAAACCTCTTAAAAACGAAAGGGATAGGAACAGGGCTGTCGCAACCAAGTTCCGGGTTCGGGAGTCGGTTACGTGAGGGGAAGGTATTAGCACCCCTCACGTCCGTCGTACTCGACGGGAACCTCTTAAGGTAATTGTGGGGAGTGTTGTTTAGGTTTACTTGTTTTCTCGTTGATAAGGTAGAATTGGTAGGGTAAAAGGTTAAAGACGCTAAGGGGAGATGGGTGGTTAGAGGATAGGGTGCTCGCCAAGGATTGGGGCCCTTGTGCCTACGTATGCTCATTCGGACGAGAATGAGAAATCAGAGCGTCGTAGTTCGACTACGGGAAAGGATGGGGAAAAACGGAAGATGGATAGAAGTGTGCTCGCCAAGATCATCGCAATCTTGTGCCTACGTATCTTGTATTCAAGAATGAATAAAGAATCAGAGCGTCCGTAGTTCGTGGAGACGACCACGAAAATATGAGGTTTGAAATGGGTTGAAGTTGAGTTGGGAGACGAAAGAGTGACTGACAAACAACCTAAGGGCGTGCCTCAAGAGCTTGTCATTCAAGAATTCAAGGAATGCGAGATCCCAAGAACTCAGTTCTTTCGGAAATTGAGTTGAGTAAGTTTGAAGATAAGAATTGGATGTTTTGAAATCGAAAGAATGAACTAATAACAACTCAAGGGCGCGCCTCGAGAGTTACTCATTCAAATATTCAAAGAATGCTAGATTCTAAGAATATCTCTCTTTCGTAAGTCTTAAAAATGTTTGTGAAAGGACTGAATCGAAAATGGAATGTGAGGTAAAAAGGAAGTTATTTTGAAATGGCTCGACGACGTGTCGAGGATTTGATCGAAGATGGAACCGACTTGACGACGTGTCAAGTGTTAGGATTGTGAGAAACAATATTAGTCCCTGAGGGTGCTCCTAATATCGAGACCACGAGGAATTATGAATGAAATGGGTTGCGAATGCGGACGAGCAATCGACTCAGGAGAATATTGAGAATGATTGAGTTTGAAAAAAGTCGAAAGGTTGAGTGAATAACAACCCAAAGGGCGTGCCTCGAGAGCTATTCACTCGAAAATTCAAGGAATGCTAGACTCCAAGAACCTCCTTCTTGCGAGGTGTGAATCGAAAAAAGATATTTAAAAAGGTCGAAAGATTGAATGAATAATAACTCAAAGGGCGTGCCTCGAGAATTATTCACTCGAAAATTCAAGGAATGCTAGACTCCAAGAACCTCCTTCTTTCGAAGTTTGATCGAGAAAATGTTTGAAAAAGATTTGAAGTGAAATGAGGTATGAAAATAGTTTGAGGTACGAGATGTGAGGACATGAGATTGGATTTGAAAATGAGAGAAATGACAATTATTTGATAAATGAGACGTAGGCCTCACAACCAATTAATTGGGGCATTACCGAAATGCTGGATCTCGACGATACCTTTTTCATTTGAAAAAAGTTTTGGATGAACAAAGGAAATATCACAAAGAATGCTAAATTCCCATGACATTTCTTTGTTAGAAAAATATAATTTTGAAAATGAGAGGTCGAATAATACACTACTTAAGGTGTACACCTTAGTAATGACTATCCAAAAGTTCAAGAAGTGCTAGACTTCAAGAACTTAGTTTCTCACGATTTGATAAAAAATAATTTGAATGAAAATTAGGAAGATTACTAGTTTTGAGGATGGTTTTGATTTAATTTAAGAAATAATGTTGAATAAACAATGAATATATTACGCAGAGTGCTAGACTCCTATAATATATTTTTGTTCAAATAATTAAGAACATAATGAAAAACGAACAATATTATCCAAGGCGTACGCCCCAATAATAATTATTCAAAAAAAAACTCAAGAGGTGCCAGACCTTAAGAGTTTAATTTCCGTGATGGATTAAGAGAAAGATTTGTGTGTATGGTGATCGAAGGTCGATGGCGAGACTTTGAGAGCACTCGACTTACATGGGTGAAAGTGATTCGATTAATCGAGAATTTTATTTCTTAAAAATGTTTTTGAAGTGTTAAAGCATAAGAAAAAAAAACTATGATATTATTACACTTGAGGGAGTTGGGATACATTTAATCAAATGGGGATAAAATACAACAACAAGTGAATATATAAGATGAATCAAGTCAAATTTGTCACGATGTGCTATAAAACCGGTTTGTACCTAATGACCACGTATATAATTAGCTCAATCAAGTGCGATAATAATCTTATAAATAAATGACTCATTCATAATTTGTGGTTCATTACTAATTTATTAACTAAAAGTAAGTCATTAATTCATAATAAGATGAATTTTCTAACTAAATCATTAGAGTTTATATACAAACTTCATAAGCATAAAATGTTGGATAAAAAAAAAAACTAATTAAATACTAAACATCATGAGTTATATACAAGTACCATAAACATAAAAAACCTTGATAAAAAACTACCTAAATATTAAGCATCATGAATTTATATATGAACCATATCTCGGTTGAAAATAAATCTAGGAACACTGTTATCATTTAAGCCAAACAGCATGCGCACAAAATCACTTAATCAACTTAAATACTGTGTCTGTATCCATACGGTATTACCGAGTGCCCTTTTTTGCATATGCTGATAACCAATACATCCTAACAGCAATTGAAATAAACTACACAGAGTAAACCAATCATTGAAAGTGCATAAATGATACGGGCATAACCAAATCTAGACGAGTAAAATCTGAACAGAAATCAATCCCAAAATAAGAGTAAAAGAGTACCGAACATTGAGATAGTGAGGTTGTCACAGAGATTATGTTATCCCTTGAGTTGTTGTTGCCTACAATCTCTGCTACTACCAGCTGCTATCATATTTGCCGAATCAAAATGCTTCATGAGCGAAAATGCTTGTTAACAGACGGAGATAGAACAAGGTGGAAGCTTGATCAAAACCGGAGACGCGGAGTTGTAGTAGCTATGACATTGAGCGTAACCGACACCATGATTGACGGAATGTATACACTGCAGCTCCAAACTCGTATAATTGGAAACGTATTTGATATCAAGATTCAGCGACGTCGTGACCTGCATGAAAACGTTGTGAACTGCTATTGTACCGAGTGCGAAACTTTTGTTTGTCGTGCTGCTAAGGGAAGTCACGCAAAAGCCGAAGATGTCACGTTGATGTTAGCTCTGAATCAAGGTCGCACGGGAGCTACGTTGTTGATGTCGTCGTCGGAAATTGAAAGTAGAGGAACCTATGCGTTCAATGATGCTTCAGGTTCTTGCTGCCTAATCGATGATTCAACGGTGCCGTGACCTGCACAAAATTAACAGCCAGCCCACACAATAATACTAGATGAAAACAGAGTTGAATCTAAGACAAGGATCACATCATCATCTTGCTGCTGCATTTTGCGTTAAAAACTGAAGGTTGAACTCTTCGTTGCTTGACCGAGCTCGGCGATATTGCAATTGCATGATGCCCACTGGTGTTTGAACCTGCAACCAAACAGAACACAACCAATAGAAAAACAATACTGAAAATGATTGTTGAGCCCCTGTCATAACTCATCCTTCTCATGTCTGCATAACCTGTATCTGAACGATATCTCCTTGCTGCTACTCTCCATCATAGAACTCAAATGCCACTGATTTCAACTGCAGTAAGTCCCCTATGACAGGAGCATGATCAACCCCTGCTAACACATCAACAATGGCATATTAACGACTCAAAACATTCCCAAAAATCTCAGCAGTACGATACCTATCTCGCGGGACCTGCAACTGTTCGAATTTCAGTAAGCCACGGGTGCTATCGGAAATAGCGAACTAGTGGATGTACAAACTGTCGCTACAAACCGAGGATGTCGCATCCTGGTTTATGGGACTTGGAACCTGCATAGCCTGTTTCTAAAACACAAAACCAACCAGATCCAGCAGAAAGAAACTGCATTCAAATTCATGAGGCTGCAACACAATCACTGCTATGCTTAAATCAAGCAGCTCTTCATGACATTTAAACCACCAGAAACAAATAACAGTTTAGAACAAAATTTAAACTCAAAACATAACAAAAAAAATCTGGCAAAGGATCCAGTTATACCGATCTGACACCAACAGCGGTCTATCATAATAAACTCGATAACAGTATGCTCAAACAACAGCATCTCAACATACTTTTCCCGATGGCAGCACACAATATCAAAGTAAAACAATATGTTGAATTGGAAAGAAAACACGCCGTCGTAAGCAGAAATACAATCAATACCAACCCGGAAATGCAAATGATGTAGCAGTATTACATGATTGTTATTCTGAGAATAATGACATAATATTAGTAAAAATCGCAGATGCAACGAAATCATTGAGCAGCAGTGCACTGTGATACACAAAGCCATAGCAGTAAAACAATAACACAACACTATTGCTACCAACAACACGCCAATAATATCAGAAAGAGATTCCATCAAACTACCATGATATCAATCCAACCGGCATGATTCGCAACAATTTCAAAATGGAAAACGAGTAAACAATATTTTTCGCACAGACAAATCAACATGAAGACAACAGAAAACATAACTGATGCGAGAATCTTAACGAAAACTCAAGCATAAATCAGACAATCTTGAAGGTGCCAATCGAAACGTATTCGAAACAAAGTCAATCCTCCACAAACTCTAACAATGAGCTAACCACAGATGTCAAACATTAATATTAACAGGGTGGATATGAAGTCAATACAAAAACTTTAACAGTCTGAATTAAATGCTAATCTGGAAATACAGGTTGTACTGAGAACACCGACACAGAAAAAATGCCCATCAGAAATATCAATCGAACCAAAGGGATAACTCGAGATTTACCGTTACGTCGTGATTTGACTTTGCTGAGATGAGAAAAAAGAAAACGGAGCTAGTGGAGGAGCTGCTGAATCAGGATGAACAATCGAGACATTCTCTAGTCACCGCGATTTGTCCCAAAATGAAGTGAGCACCGCCGCGAGTTTGAGTTGTTATCATCATCACACGCACGAGTTGAATATATCTGATGTTATTGCTTATTCGAAATCACCGAAAATGTTACAGTGACTGGTTCAAAACCGCATCAAGGAGTAAGATGAAGGTGGGTTGAGGAGACTTAGGTTTGGAGGTGGTTCGGAAATGATGATGATGGTAAGGGTTATGGCGGAAGGAAAACAAGATATTTGTGTTTTGGGAAAGGGAAGACGTCAAGGGTTTGGAAGGGGGGAAAATTCCACCGGCGGCTAGGGTTCTGAGGGAACCATGAACAGTAAATTAGGGTTTTTTCTCTTGGGCGGCCGTTTTTAGGGTTGGATGAACAGTAAATTCCCTTACTTCTTAGGGTTTCCAATCAGATTGGCCTCCTTTTTAAGGACCCCTCAGCAGACCTATGGGCCTCCCACCGTTGGGCTGTCCTTCACTCCCAATTTGTTTTTCCTTTTCTCTTAACCTGATTCTTTTTCCTAATTATCTTGAAAATAATTAATAACAAACAACTATAAATTGATAATTAAAGTGCTAACTAAGATAGTTAAATAATAAGTGAATATTAACAAAACAAGTAAATAAATATTAACAAATGAATAAATTAATTTAAACTAAACTAATAGCTATATAATTTTTTTTAAAAAAATGAATATTAAATAAAAGATATTAATAAATGCATATGTGAAACAAAAAAAAATAAAAAGATATATACAAATAAAAGAGTTATATAAGTGCATAAAATATTGTTATAAATAATACTTTTTTTTTTTTAAAAAGGAAAAAGAAAAAGGTTTATGAATTTAAGAAAAGAAATAAAATACACGAAAATGTCCTTTTAGGCCACATGTCACATTTTGATTGGTCAAAAGAAATTTTTTTTGAAAAAATCGACCAATTGCGAGATGACACGTGTCTAAATGGCACGGAACAATAAATGCGAAAATATTTACAAAAGGGTAGGACAAATTTAGGGTATGACAGATGCCCCTATCTAATCGACTTAAACCTAGGAGAATGAACTGCATTGGCACTCATATTCCTGAGGTAGAAGTCTATTAGATATAAAAAGACCCTGAATTTGTCCGAAAGAAAAAGAGATATTTGAGAATTGAAAATGCTGGATGATGTAAACCTCTGAATAAGCTGGCACAAGTCGTCATCACCAAAAGGATGATGGGACAAAACACACACGGCTACTGCCATCAAAAGGCTGACAGAGCAAAACACATTCACAAAATCTGACATAAATGACTATGACAGACCCCTCATCAAAAGGATGACGGAGCGAGACAACAAAACTCGCACAATCCATCATTAATGACCATGATAGACCCTCACCAAAAGGATGACGGAGCGACACACACGCCAAACAATATTGCACAATCTATCATTAATGACCATGATAGATCTTCACCAAAAGGATGACGGAGCGAAACAAAAAACAAATCGTACAATCTATCACTAATGACCATGATAGACCCCTCCATTAAAAGGAAGACGGAGTGGAACACAACGCAAAATGCACAATCTATCACTAATGACCATGATAGACCCCTCCATCAAAAGGAAGACGGAGTAGAACACAACGCAAAATGCACAATCTATCACTAATGACCATGATAGACCCCTCCATCAAAAGGATGATGGAGCGAAACACAAATAAACACAATCTATCATTAATGACCATGATAGACCCCTCCATCAAAAGGATGACGGAGTGGGACACAACGCAAACACAATCTATCACTAATGACCATGATAGACCCCTCCATCAAAAGGAAGACGGAGCGAAACACAAATAAACACATCGCACAATCTATCATTAATGACCATGATAGACCCCTCCATCAAAAGGATGATGGAGCGAAACACAAAATTCGCACAATCTATCATTAATGACCATGATAGACCCTTCCATCAAAAGGATGATGGGGCGAAACACACTCAATCTATCATTAATGACCATGATAGACCCCTCCATCAAAAGGATGACGGAGCGGGACACAACGCAAACACAATCTATCACTAATGACCATGATAGACGCAAACACAAATAAACACAATCTATCACTAATGACCATGATAAACCCCTCCATCAAAAGGATGATGGAGCGAAACACAAATAAACAACAATCTATCACTAATGACCATGATAGACCCCTCCATCAAAGGATGATGGAGCGAAATAAACAAAATTCGCACAATCTATCATTAATGACCATGATAGACCCTTCCATCAAAAGGATGATGGGGCGAAACACACTCAATCTATCATTAATGACCATGATAGACCCCTCCATCAAAAGGATGATGGAGTGGGACATAACTAAACACAATCTATCACTAATGACCATGATAGACGCAAACACAAATAAACACAATCTATCACTAATGACCATGATAGACCCCTCCATCAAAAGGATGACGGAGCGAGACACACGCCAAACAATATCGCATAATCTATCATTAATGACCATGATAGACCCAACACCAAAAGGATGATGGAGCGAAACACAAATAAACGCAATCTATCACTAATGACCATGATAGACCCCTCCATCAAAAGGATGATGGAGTGGGACATAACTAAACACAATCTATCACTAATGACCATGATAGACGCAAACACAAATAAACACAATCTATCACTAATGACCATGATAGACCCCTCCATCAAAAGGAAGACGGAGTGGGACACAACGCAAACACAATCTATCACTAATGACCATGATAGACCCCTCCATCAAAAGGATGATGGGACAACACAGATTTGAAGTTTACCAACATCAAAAGGGTGCAGGCTAGGTTGAACGGACGAAGTTCGACTATTACCGAAAGGATGATAGTAAGGCAATTGACAACGGTCACGCTTGCTGGGTACAACTCATTGGGGAATCCCTGAGAGGAGGATTGAATTTGAAACGAGTTGACGGGGTACGCCCACCGTCTTTGCTTGGAAATCATAATTTGCTGAAATGATTTCATGGTTACGCCCATGAGTTCTGAAGAGGATGCCCCTGACTGGGCTGAATTTGTCTTGATGCCTTGTCTTGCTTAACAAAGGCTGAACAACTTTGTGAGGGACGCTCACGGTCTTGCTGAAGATACCCCTGTTCGGGTTGGATCTTGCACTGAACTTCTTGGATTTGCCCAACAAAAGGCTGAACAACATCGTGGGGAACGCCCACGGTCTTGAATGGTATGCCCCTGGCTGGGCTGAATGTTGATTTGCATACCTGATCAACCACGAGGTTGGAATTCGTCACGGGAGACGCCCATGGTTTTGAAAAGAATGCCCCTGCTTGGGCTGAATCCTGCTTCGAATAACTTCGAATTTTGATGGGAGAGACCCACAATTGCAGAAGATTGCCCCTGACTGGGTTGATGACTGCTTTGAAGCTCTTTGAAAATTGTGGGGTAAACCCACCATCTTGCGGAAGATGCCCCTGACTGGGCGGTTGATGGTCTTGGAAATCTTCGAGATTGATCCTGGACCTTGACTTGCATATATAAATGCTGGATGATAAATGACATTCCATATGAGTGGACGTGCAAATGCAAATGCTGACGAGCGGAGATGCAAGAGCTGGGGAAGCATGGCATGATTGGAGTATGCATATGATGCAAGATATTTATGAGATCGAATGCTATGCGTATAATGCGCATGATTGCAGACAGGTGATTGGAAATGCAGGTGGGAATGCCAGCGTGGTGGACTTTTGGTAGTTGCCAATGCAGATTGGACTTCGGGTGGTGGGATGGATTGACTTCCTCGACACACAGTTTGTTGAAGACGTCACGATCGAAGCAGAAGATGATGCTCTGGATGCCTCCAGTCATGGTACTTGGTGATTTGTTGTCAATTTCCTTCAGAGAAGATTGCAACTCTGCTTGTTAGTCAGGGCGACCTGGTCTTGCCCCAGTCTGAACGTGGTAGTGGCATGCCCCAGCTTAACCAGTTCTGGTATATGGAAGTTGAACTCGGATGACTTGCCCCTGTTCGAGCTACTGAGTGGTTTGCCCCCAGCCTGTAGGCCTTGAGATAATATTGATTCGTGTACGCCACCGAAAGTCAAGTTTCTCCTCGATTGCCCCTCGCTGGAGTGTCTTTGAATACCTAGCACTGATTTGCAATTAAAATTGTACATTCACAAATGGTAATAATCAATGCAAAGTTCGATGCAAGTTTGAAAAAGTATTGTTTATTTGGAAGTGTCGTGGTAGTGAGACGAATGGACTGCTAGCCCAGACGTTGTGCTGTTTTGATTGGTGTGAAAGATATATCAAGAGAAACGACACCAATGCTAATGATTAGGAATCATGTGAGGAGTCAGGTTACGCAACCTTGCGATAGTATGCTTTCAGAATAAACCTCGCCTCAATTAGGTCTTTCGAGGGTTGCAACGTGGTCTGGTTCACGGTTATGAAACAAAGGTTATTAGGCTCAAAGTGTGATTTGTACCCACCCCTTCTTCGTAATGATCTCCAGTCCTACGCTCAGTTGATCCTACACTTGTCTTGACGGTATAAACTTGATGGTTCAAGGATTTCTCGACGCGGCAGTCACCTTATTTATGTTTTTGATGAATGTCAGTGCCCCTTTGATCTGGGTGGCCACTGAATCCTTTTTTTTTTGTTGAGGGTTTCGGGGTCCTCTTTTGCTTTTGTTTTGATCCCTAACTTTTGCATGGATTGACTTCGTTTGTCAGATCCATCGGGATTGCCTTGATTTTGTTTAAGTCCCCTCTAAGGTGTCTGACTTAGCAAGTTTTTAATTTTTTTTATTTTGTTGTGACTGCCATAGCGTGGGTCATTGATGAACGACCGTCTTCTGGATTTTGCTTGTTGATTTGAGTGTGGAATTGGATTAACCGAACACTACCCTGCCCCAGGTTGAGTGTAAGGGTTTAAGTATCCGAAGGAAACTGCTACTTCTAGGCCCGAAGTGGTTTACTAGGGATTAACTCCTTATACCTCCGATGTATGGGGAATTGAAGCAATGCCTGTACATCATTGACGAGATTCTATCTGAAAGCATACCGTTTGCAATTATGGGTATCTCGTTTTCATCATCCTCCCTCAAATCATGCTAAACAACAGTGAATAGAGTGGAGTGAATAAATGTGTCGGTGATGAGTGAAAATGAGTGAATACGACATAACTAATTCAAAACATGCATAAACGATACATTAATGAAAACCAAATACGAATGGCAATTGTTCAAAGCATACAATACTTAAATAAACAAAGACAAAACATAAGAAACCGCGAATAATGAAATGGCAACATGACTGCCTTCTTCGGGGAATGAACTTGACTGGAAGTGATTGTTGGCACTAGTTGACTGGTGGCATCGGATTGTTGATGATATTTGGAGACTTCCCATTGAAGTTGATAGCATCCCTATCGATCATGTCTTGAATTATGTGTTTGAAAGCCCTGCAGTCCTCAATGGTGTGACCTGGAGCACCTTTATGAAACTCACAATGAGCATTTGCATCGTAATCGGCAGGAAGGATGGTTGGAGGAGCTAAATCTCTTGGAACAACAGCTTTCTTCTCCATCAACTGAGCAAAGATTTTGGCATACGGCATCGGTAGACGATCAAAGACTCTATCTGGTCTCCATGTTCTCTGCGGACGCTGTGGGCGAGCACCTTGTCGTTGCTGAGTAGCTTGCATCTGCTGTTGCTGGGGAGGATACTGATACCCTTGTTGGTTGTAGGCTTGTTGCTGAGGAGCCTGTTGCCGTGGCGTCTGAGCTTGCGCTGCATGGACAGCTGGCTGATAAGGCATTGGAGCATATTGCGCAGCAGCAACATATGGATACTGATAGTAGGGAACTTGATAAGGCATAGGAGGAGCTTGTTGAGAAGCTTGCCCTTTCTGCACAAAGATGGCATTTGTTTCGCCCTCCTTCTTCTTGTATCCATTAAAAGGTCTCTTGGCATTAGCCTGACTGTTAGAACCTCCTGGGATCTTCCCACTCTTCAACCCTTCTTCAATTCTCTCACCGACGATCACCAAGTCAGAAAATCCAGCGGAGACACTACCGATCAGCTTTTCGTAGTACTGGCCTTGCAAAGTGCCCATGAAGATGTCAATCAATTCTCGGTCAACAAGAGGTGGATGCACCCTTGCGGCTAGCTCTCTCCATCGTTGTGCGTACTCCTTGAAGGATTCGTTGTCCTTCTGAGTCATACTCTAAAGCTGAGTACGGTTTGGAGCAAGATCGGTGTTATACTTGTACTGCTTGACAAATACATCAGCTAGCTCGGCCCAAGTACGCACACTATTACGCTCCAGCTGCATATACCATTCAAGTGATGCCCCAGACAGGCTGTCCTGGAAGCAATGGATCATGAGCTTCTCGTCTCTGGCATAGGCAGCCATCTTGCGACAGTACATCTTCAGATGAATGTTTGGGCAACTGAGACCTTTGTACTTTGAAAATTCGGGCACCTTGAACTTTGGAGGAATGACTACATCAGGCACCAAGCACAACTCCAGAGCACTGAAAGAATTTGAATTGTGCCCCTCCATGGCTCGGAGTTTCTTGGCTAGATCTCGGCACATCTTCATGGCTTCTGAATCCTGAGCAGCAACAGGACTGGCGATGGGGATAGCAGCATGATAGTTCTGAACGTCGTCATACTGATCCATCAACGTATCTTCGATATGAGGAGCTGGGATTTGCACAGCAGCAGGCTGGGCGTGCGGAATAACTCCAACAGTAACTCCAGGCGCTGGGATTGGTTGAGAAGTGTTTCCCTCGGCTGCGTTGTTGAAGTTTAGCGGCATCCCATGAGAACTTGGAATTTGAACCAAAGGGATGGCAGTAGACCCTTGTCCATTGTGGTTGACGACAGCGGCGGCTTCACGCTGTTCTTCCTCTCTCCTGGCTGTGAGGATGGCTTCGAGGATCTGGTCGATCTTTCCTTTCATGGAATCCAACTCTTCCCTGAAGGCGACTTGCTCCTGCTGAATCTGCTCCATCACACGTCTGGTATTGGCTCTAGTCGCGTACTGGTGTCGAGGAATCAACTTGATTTACTGGAGAAGAAGGAGCGGAGACATAAGATTCTGTTGGAGGACTGGAAATGCAAAATGCACAACATATGAAATGCAATGCAAATGATATGCAAGATGCAATGCAAGATACAAGATCCAGGATCACAGGATCACAACTCCAACAACTCCTGAAGCTGGTAACCGTAATAGATAAATAACCGTAATTCCTGCTCAAAGAAAACTGACAGGTACAACCTATACGGGAAGGTCTAAACATTCTACCCATAAACCCACTCACGGGAAGGTTTCTATGTTTGGTTCCCAGGATCACGGACACTAGTCGTATCAGCGTCACGCAACAGGCTGGCTGCATTACGACGATAATGACGATAAGGTCTCTCCTGAGCGGGGTCCTCGTGCTAGGCACACAAGGAGCGAGTCCTTGGAGACTAACACTACACGACCACCATTTATCGGAACTGGTGCTAAATAGGGTCCCAGAATCATGGACCCTTCATGAATCAAGTCCTGCAACAGGCTAGCTGCGTTACAACAAGATCTACGAATAGGTCTCCTCTGGAGGAGCTTTCATGCTAGGCCCACAAGGAGCGAGTCCTCGGAGACTAACACTACTCGACTACCAATTCTAAACTATGTGCTCTCTCTGCTTTTACCAAAGCTCGGGTGTAGAGCTTTACTCATGATGCCATCCCAAAAACCAACAGGCCCAGATAGCAAGCACAAATAAGATCTACAAGAGAACAAATACAAAAGAAAACATATAAAAAAAACAAACACTCCTCACAAACCAAAAGATAGGCTCGACTCTCTCTTTGCATGGAGCAATGCGTCCCCAGCAGAGTCGCCACCTGTCGCACCTCGAAAAATCACGGAGATATTTCGGAGAAAACGACCCTCGCGCGAAAGGCGCGGAAATGCGGTTCGACAGAGTCGCCACCGAACTTTATTTTTCCCGAATAAACGGGAGAGGAAAATATCGAGAAAACCTCTTAAAAACGAAAGGGATAGGAACAGGGCTGTCGCAACCAAGTTCCGGGTTCGGGAGTCGGTTACGTGAGGGGAAGGTATTAGCACCCCTCACGTCCGTCGTACTCGACGGGAACCTCTTAAGGTAATTGTGGGGAGTGTTGTTTAGGTTTACTTGTTTTCTCGTTGATAAGGTAGAATTGGTAGGGTAAAAGGTTAAAGACGCTAAGGGGAGATGGGTGGTTAGAGGATAGGGTGCTCGCCAAGGATTGGGGCCCTTGTGCCTACGTATGCTCATTCGGACGAGAATGAGAAATCAGAGCGTCGTAGTTCGACTACGGGAAAGGATGGGGAAAAACGGAAGATGGATAGAAGTGTGCTCGCCAAGATCATCGCAATCTTGTGCCTACGTATCTTGTATTCAAGAATGAATAAAGAATCAGAGCGTCCGTAGTTCGTGGAGACGACCACGAAAATATGAGGTTTGAAATGGGTTGAAGTTGAGTTGGGAGACGAAAGAGTGACTGACAAACAACCTAAGGGCGTGCCTCAAGAGCTTGTCATTCAAGAATTCAAGGAATGCGAGATCCCAAGAACTCAGTTCTTTCGGAAATTGAGTTGAGTAAGTTTGAAGATAAGAATTGGATGTTTTGAAATCGAAAGAATGAACTAATAACAACTCAAGGGCGCGCCTCGAGAGTTACTCATTCAAATATTCAAAGAATGCTAGATTCTAAGAATATCTCTCTTTCGTAAGTCTTAAAAATGTTTGTGAAAGGACTGAATCGAAAATGGAATGTGAGGTAAAAAGGAAGTTATTTTGAAATGGCTCGACGACGTGTCGAGGATTTGATCGAAGATGGAACCGACTTGACGACGTGTCAAGTGTTAGGATTGTGAGAAACAATATTAGTCCCTGAGGGTGCTCCTAATATCGAGACCACGAGGAATTATGAATGAAATGGGTTGCGAATGCGGACGAGCAATCGACTCAGGAGAATATTGAGAATGATTGAGTTTGAAAAAAGTCGAAAGGTTGAGTGAATAACAACCCAAAGGGCGTGCCTCGAGAGCTATTCACTCGAAAATTCAAGGAATGCTAGACTCCAAGAACCTCCTTCTTGCGAGGTGTGAATCGAAAAAAGATATTTAAAAAGGTCGAAAGATTGAATGAATAATAACTCAAAGGGCGTGCCTCGAGAATTATTCACTCGAAAATTCAAGGAATGCTAGACTCCAAGAACCTCCTTCTTTCGAAGTTTGATCGAGAAAATGTTTGAAAAAGATTTGAAGTGAAATGAGGTATGAAAATAGTTTGAGGTACGAGATGTGAGGACATGAGATTGGATTTGAAAATGAGAGAAATGACAATTATTTGATAAATGAGACGTAGGCCTCACAACCAATTAATTGGGGCATTACCGAAATGCTGGATCTCGACGATACCTTTTTCATTTGAAAAAAGTTTTGGATGAACAAAGGAAATATCACAAAGAATGCTAAATTCCCATGACATTTCTTTGTTAGAAAAATATAATTTTGAAAATGAGAGGTCGAATAATACACTACTTAAGGTGTACACCTTAGTAATGACTATCCAAAAGTTCAAGAAGTGCTAGACTTCAAGAACTTAGTTTCTCACGATTTGATAAAAAATAATTTGAATGAAAATTAGGAAGATTACTAGTTTTGAGGATGGTTTTAATTTAATTTAAGAAATAATGTTGAATAAACAATGAATATATTACGCAGAGTGCTAGACTCCTATAATATATTTTTGTTCAAATAATTAAGAACATAACGAAAAACGAACAATATTATCCAAGGCGTACGCCCCAATAATAATTATTCAAAAAAAAACTTAAGAGGTGCCAGACCTTAAGAGTTTAATTTCCGTGATGGATTAAGAGAAAGATTTGTGTGTATGGTGATCGAAGGTCCATGGCGAGACTTTGAGAGCACTCGACTTACATGGGTGAAAGTGATTCGATTAATCGAGAATTTTATTTCTTAAAAATGTTTTTGAAGTGTTAAAGCATAAGAAAAAAAAAACTATGATATTATTACACTTGAGGGAGTTGGGATACATTTAATCAAATGGGGATAAAATACAACAACAAGTGAATATATAAGATGAATCAAGTCAAATTTGTCACGATGTGCTATAAAACCGGTTTGTACCTAATGACCACGTATATAATTAGCTCAATCAAGTGCGATAATAATCTTATAAATAAATGACTCATTCATAATTTGTGGTTCATTACTAATTTATTAACTAAAAGTAAGTCATTAATTCATAATAAGATGAATTTTCTAACTAAATCATTAGAGTTTATATACAAACTTCATAAGCATAAAATGTTGGATAAAAAAAAAAAACTAATTAAATACTAAACATCATGAGTTATATACAAGTACCATAAACATAAAAAACCTTGATAAAAAACTACCTAAATATTAAGCATCATGAATTTATATATGAACCATATCTCGGTTGAAAATAAATCTAGGAACACTGTTATCATTTAAGCCAAACAGCATGCGCACAAAATCACTTAATCAACTTAAATACTGTGTCTGTATCCATACGGTATTACCGAGTGCCCTTTTTTGCATATGCTGATAACCAATACATCCTAACAGCAATTGAAATAAACTACACAGAGTAAACCAATCATTGAAAGTGCATAAATGATACGGGCATAACCAAATCTAGACGAGTAAAATCTGAACAGAAATCAATCCCAAAATAAGAGTAAAAGAGTACCGAACATTGAGATAGTGAGGTTGTCACAGAGATTATGTTATCCCTTGAGTTGTTGTTGCCTACAATCTCTGCTACTACCAGCTGCTATCATATTTGCCGAATCAAAATGCTTCATGAGCGAAAATGCTTGTTAACAGACGGAGATAGAACAAGGTGGAAGCTTGATCAAAACCGGAGACGCGGAGTTGTAGTAGCTATGACATTGAGCGTAACCGACACCATGATTGACGGAATGTATACACTGCAGCTCCAAACTCGTATAATTGGAAACGTATTTGATATCAAGATTCAGCGACGTCGTGACCTGCATGAAAACGTTGTGAACTGCTATTGTACCGAGTGCGAAACTTTTGTTTGTCGTGCTGCTAAGGGAAGTCACGCAAAAGCCGAAGATGTCACGTTGATGTTAGCTCTGAATCAAGGTCGCACGGGAGCTACGTTGTTGATGTCGTCGTCGGAAATTGAAAGTAGAGGAACCTATGCGTTCAATGATGCTTCAGGTTCTTGCTGCCTAATCGATGATTCAACGGTGCCGTGACCTGCACAAAATTAACAGCCAGCCCACACAATAATACTAGATGAAAACAGAGTTGAATCTAAGACAAGGATCACATCATCATCTTGCTGCTGCATTTTGCGTTAAAAACTGAAGGTTGAACTCTTCGTTGCTTGACCGAGCTCGGCGATATTGCAATTGCATGATGCCCACTGGTGTTTGAACCTGCAACCAAACAGAACACAACCAATAGAAAAACAATACTGAAAATGATTGTTGAGCCCCTGTCATAACTCATCCTTCTCATGTCTGCATAACCTGTATCTGAACGATATCTCCTTGCTGCTACTCTCCATCATAGAACTCAAATGCCACTGATTTCAACTGCAGTAAGTCCCCTATGACAGGAGCATGATCAACCCCTGCTAACACATCAACAATGGCATATTAACGACTCAAAACATTCCCAAAAATCTCAGCAGTACGATACCTATCTCGCGGGACCTGCAACTGTTCGAATTTCAGTAAGCCACGGGTGCTATCGGAAATAGCGAACTAGTGGATGTACAAACTGTCGCTACAAACCGAGGATGTCGCATCCTGGTTTATGGGACTTGGAACCTGCATAGCCTGTTTCTAAAACACAAAACCAACCAGATCCAGCAGAAAGAAACTGCATTCAAATTCATGAGGCTGCAACACAATCACTGCTATGCTTAAATCAAGCAGCTCTTCATGACATTTAAACCACCAGAAACAAATAACAGTTTAGAACAAAATTTAAACTCAAAACATAACAAAAAAAATCTGGCAAAGGATCCAGTTATACCGATCTGACACCAACAGCGGTCTATCATAATAAACTCGATAACAGTATGCTCAAACAACAGCATCTCAACATACTTTTCCCGATGGCAGCACACAATATCAAAGTAAAACAATATGTTGAATTGGAAAGAAAACACGCCGTCGTAAGCAGAAATACAATCAATACCAACCCGGAAATGCAAATGATGTAGCAGTATTACATGATTGTTATTCTGAGAATAATGACATAATATTAGTAAAAATCGCAGATGCAACGAAATCATTGAGCAGCAGTGCACTGTGATACACAAAGCCATAGCAGTAAAACAATAACACAACACTATTGCTACCAACAACACGCCAATAATATCAGAAAGAGATTCCATCAAACTACCATGATATCAATCCAACCGGCATGATTCGCAACAATTTCAAAATGGAAAACGAGTAAACAATATTTTTCGCACAGACAAATCAACATGAAGACAACAGAAAACATAACTGATGCGAGAATCTTAACGAAAACTCAAGCATAAATCAGACAATCTTGAAGGTGCCAATCGAAACGTATTCGAAACAAAGTCAATCCTCCACAAACTCTAACAATGAGCTAACCACAGATGTCAAACATTAATATTAACAGGGTGGATATGAAGTCAATACAAAAACTTTAACAGTCTGAATTAAATGCTAATCTGGAAATACAGGTTGTACTGAGAACACCGACACAGAAAAAATGCCCATCAGAAATATCAATCGAACCAAAGGGATAACTCGAGATTTACCGTTACGTCGTGATTTGACTTTGCTGAGATGAGAAAAAAGAAAACGGAGCTAGTGGAGGAGCTGCTGAATCAGGATGAACAATCGAGACATTCTCTAGTCACCGCGATTTGTCCCAAAATGAAGTGAGCACCGCCGCGAGTTTGAGTTGTTATCATCATCACACGCACGAGTTGAATATATCTGATGTTATTGCTTATTCGAAATCACCGAAAATGTTACAGTGACTGGTTCAAAACCGCATCAAGGTGTAAGATGAAGGTGGGTTGAGGAGACTTAGGTTTGGAGGTGGTTCGGAAATGATGATGATGGTAAGGGTTATGGCGGAAGGAAAACAAGATATTTGTGTTTTGGGAAAGGGAAGACGTCAAGGGTTTGGAAGGGGGGAAAATTCCACCGGCGGCTAGGGTTCTGAGGGAACCATGAACAGTAAATTAGGGTTTTTTCTCTTGGGCGGCCGTTTTTAGGGTTGGATGAACAGTAAATTCCCTTACTTCTTAGGGTTTCCAATCAGATTGGCCTCCTTTTTAAGGACCCCTCAGCAGACCTATGGGCCTCCCACCGTTGGGCTGTCCTTCACTCCCAATTTGTTTTTCCTTTTCTCTTAACCTGATTCTTTTTCCTAATTATCTTGAAAATAATTAATAACAAACAACTATAAATTGATAATTAAAGTGCTAACTAAGATAGTTAAATAATAAGTGAATATTAACAAAACAAGTAAATAAATATTAACAAATGAATAAATTAATTTAAACTAAACTAATAGCTATATATTTTTTTTTAAAAAAATGAATATTAAATAAAAGATATTAATAAATGCATATGTGAAACAAAAAAAAATAAAAAGATATATACAAATAAAAGAGTTATATAAGTGCATAAAATATTGTTATAAATAATACTTTTTTTTTTTAAAAAAAGGAAAAAGAAAAAGGTTTATGAATTTAAGAAAAGAAATAAAATACACGAAAATGTCCTTTTAGGCCACATGTCACATTTTGATTGGTCAAAAGAAATTTTTTTTGAAAAAATCGACCAATTGCGAGATGACACGTGTCTAAATGGCACGGAACAATAAATGCGAAAATATTTACAAAAGGGTAGGACAAATTTAGGGTATGACAATAGGGGCAACTGTTGCACCCCAAATTTTGATCCCTTAGATTCTCATTATCATTTTAGGAGCATACTCATGAATTATCTAACCTTAACCCAGTGCAAGTTTGTCTCTGCTTAGTTACAGGTGAATCAGGGCTCCAAACAGTCAGAGATCAAGGGTTCGACAGTTTAATCAGTCAATGCATTGGATTGTTTCTCCATGAAGAAAGTTTCTAAACCATCAAGAATACTACATGGGGTCAGGCATGAATCCAATTTGGGGTTTTCACACAAAAATCAGAAGCAGTACAGTTCATGGATCCCCGATTAGGGTTTTTGATCAAGAAAAGTCGACTGTGGTTTGAATTTTGTTTTAAAAGGTATTCCAATGGTGGGTTTGTGGTCCATGAAGTTCATATAGCTTAATAAAGTTCATTCAAGAAATCTCAAAGTCTCAGAGGGCCCAGAGTGTCAACAGACGACCCGATAGTCACCGATCCATCGTGTTTGCGACGTCTTTGCGAGCAAACTTAGGATACATAGGCAGAAGATGCGACGTCTTTGCGAGCAAACTTAGTGTATATATCTTTAGGTTTCAACTCATATCTTTTCCCAATCCATAGCATATTTTCACAAACTTAGCAAGCAATCAAACAAAAGGTTCCTATAGAGTACTACAGATGCTTAGGGTGCTAACACCTTCCCTAGGTATAACCAACCCCCGATCCCCGAATCTCTTAAGCGTTGTCGTTACATCGCGAAAAATGTTTTTCTTTCTTTAGACATTTCCTTTGGATAAAATAATGTTCGGTTGTAAAAGAATTAAGATTCAAGTTAATTTAATAGCTTGATATCCAATTTTCACCGCAACAGAAATGGCGACTTCACTGGGGATTTGCTGTTTTGAGGGTTTAGCCTATCTTGTTTGAATACTTGCTATATTTGTGAATACTTGTAAATATGTATATATATGCCCTGTTGGATCTTGGGAACTTTGAGTGGTGAGACAACACTATACCCGTGTTTAAGCGTACTTATGATAGGATGGTGGTATATTCAAGGAGACTTATAGGGAGTTGATTCCCGACCAAGTTGACTTGAGAAAACCTCCGCTCAGTAGAGGCCCTTCTGAGAGTTAGTATTGTTGATCGAGTATTCGTGAAAACAATGCTACTTTCTACATGGGAGCCCGTGATACTGAGGACCTTTAGATTACCTTTTCCCCACTATGGCTCTATTAGGATGTAGTGCGGTGACTATAAGGAAGTAATTCCAAAGTAGTTGATACGCGATACTACACTTGGACGAGACTCTCTTGAGAATATTATCGACCACCAAGTATTTGGGAAATTGATAATATCCGAAAGATGGGTCGAGGACTCTGGGAACTATGTTAGAACCTTGCTCTACAGTTTTGAAAAGCCTTAGTACATACCCTTGGAATGGGTAGACCTTGACTCCATACTCATGTTCTCCAAACCAAAACCTTTATCTGTTTACCCATGTGTATATGTGAATATGTGTTTACCTGTGTTTGTGCATTCATGCATTCATGAAAGTTTCATGGAACTCAGATCTCTTGTTTGTAAACATTAGGATCATCATGGATAGTGGAAAAAAGAAAACTATGAAGTACACTTACAAAAGTCCTAACTTGGATGACATAGAACGGTTGAGCACTTTGATAACAGACCTGGAAGGATTCAAGAGCAGGTATGGGAACTTATTGTCATTATTGAGGGTAAAAAGGAAGATAGATCTGGGACTTCTCTCCACACTTCTTCAGTTTTATGATCCACTCTATCATTGTTTCACTTTTCCTGATTATCAGCTGGTACCTACACTTGAGGAATATTCTTGCTTGATTGGTTTGCCTATTCTTGAAGACTCTCCTTTTCCAATCATGGAGAAGGACCCTAAGGAGGAAGAAATTGCTAAAGCTACACGTTTGGGATTGGTGGATATTCAGAAAAATATGGTTGCTAAAGGAGGAGTATTTGGTTTGACTGTCGAGTTCTTGGTTGGGAAAGCACAATACTATGCTGATCATTTGAGTATGGATGCATTCGAAGCTATCTTTGCCTTGCTCGTTTATGGGATTTTATTGTTTCCAAGTTTTGATAATTTTGTGGATCTCAACGCCATTAAGATTTTCTTGAAGAAAAACCATGTGCCTACTTTACTAGATGACGCCTATCATTTTGTTCATCTGAGAAATTTACATAAAGGAGGAATGATTACCTGTTGTGTCCCTTTGTTATATAATTGGTTTATTTCTCACTTACCTAAGGCTCATGCTTTTTGGAAGGAAGGTTGGTGGTCTCAGAAGGTTATGGCTCTTACTCACTCTGATATCGATTGGTACAACCGTAGTTACGATGGGATAAAGATCATTGACAGTTGTGGAAGATTTGGTAACGTACCTCTCCTGGGTACAAGTGGAGGAATCAGTTATAGCCCTGTTCTCGCTCGCCGACAGCTTGGATATCCTTTGAAGGACAAACCAAACAGCGCTCATGTGGAGAATATTTTCTTTAAAGGAAGTTCAGAATTGAAGGGAGAAATTCTAAAAGCTTGGGGACATGTACATAAGAAAGGAAAGGAAGCCTTAGGAAAACCTAATTGCGTCTCTCTCGAGCCTTATCTCCAATGGGTCCGAAAGAGATCTATTCAGCTGAAGATGCCTTATGCTCAGCAGAAACCCATGGTTTTAGAGGAGGAACACACAATGATCTTTATGTATGAAGAGGAGAAGTTAAAGATTGCCTTGAGGAAATCACAACAAACTGAAGTAGCCTGGAAATACAAGTACCAAGTGGCCATGGAAGAGAATGATGAACTCCGTAGACAACTCCAGGCGAAGGATGAAGAAATGAATGCTTATAAGAAGAGGAAGACACATGAAGGTTTATCCTCTTCCAGCTCTCAGCCAACTCCATGGAATCTAGTCGTGGATAAACTCATTCTTGAGAAGACTCAGATGGAAGAAGAAATCAAGAAACTCAAAGCAAAAGAGGACTTTTATTTAGAATACTGTCAGCCTTAGGACTTTTGCCAAATGTACTAGATATTTTGTAATACAATCTTGAAAATCGATGAAATGAAATGATGTTTTGATCTGAGTTCCATGAAACCTTTTGCATTTGCATTTGCATTAATTAATCATTCAAGGAACTAAAGATTATTTTGCAGGATGGATTCTGGATTCAGAGTTGTTGTTGTAAAACTCTCAGTTATTAATCTATGAGGACTTTTTTCCCCATTGTTATAATTTTTGCAAATATTTCTTTGGATTCCTTGAATGATTAATTTTGCATTATTGCATTTTGCATTCATAAGCATTGCATGTGCATGTTCTTGTATTGAGTCTCATCTCGCTGTCTTGTCTCCAGAAAGAATCACACTGAATCCTCAACACCGATACAACACCCGAGCCCAAGCTCGTCTAAGAATGGAAGGACAAAATTTGGATGTGGACAGGAATGATAATGAACTCGGAGAGCTACGAGGAGGCATGGGGAAGATCATGGAAGCCTTACAAGTCATTCGTGCAAAGTTGGACACTCAAGCCACTGTTGTTTCTGAAATCACTGGCATAGCTGCAGAGTCGATCCCAACGGCAGTCACTGTTGCAAATGTTCCACCATATGGGTTATCGCCTGGTTTTATACCTCCACCAGTAGTCAATCAACAAATAGTTCCTTTAGGGCCAGAAGTTCCTCAAGCTATTCCTACTTACACTCAGCCTTCTGTTCAGGTTCAAGCGCGCCCTGTTTTTCATAATCCTCCACCAGTGTACGAAGGTCTTGATGGGTATGAAGAAGAGAAAGGACGATATGATAAGTTGAAACAAAGTGTAGAAACTATCGGCAAGAAAGTCAGAGCAATGGAAGGAAATGACATCTTTGGTACTGATGCCAGAGATATGTGCCTAGTGTCTGGATTGGTAATTCCGCCGAAATTCAAAGTTCCCAATTTTAATCAGTATTCCGGGGCTACTTGTCCTCGGACACATCTGATTATGTATTACCGAAGAATGGCTGCTCACGTGGAAGATGACAAATTGATGATTCACTGTTTCCAAGATAGTTTTAAAGGAGCTCCTGCTAAATGGTATTTGGGTTTGGATCAGTCTCGTATTCATAGTTTCCAAGACTTGGCTGATGCTTTTGTGAAACATTACAAGTACAACATGGATTTAGCCCCTGATAGAAGACAGTTACTGAGTATGTCACAAAAGAGTTCGGAATCTTTCAAATAGTATGCACAAAGATGGAGGGAAACTGCCTCTCAGGTAGAACCTCCTTTGAGCGAAAAATAGTTAACAGATTGGTTAGTCGATACAGTAAGACCAGAGTTTTATGAGAAGATGATCAATAGTGTAACCGCAAGTTTTTCTGATATAGTAGCAGTGGGGGTGAGAGTGGAGTTAGGAATGAAGAATGGGAAGGTGGCTAGCAGTTCCAGCAATTCTGGTAACAACAATGTCAAAAAGCTCAGCAGTAATTTTCATAGAAAGAAGGAAGGGGAGACAAATGCAGTAACTGTGGGAAGAAAGAGTCGCACCTAGAGACCGCCTTACCAACAGTATCAGCAAGGCTTTGTTCAGCAGCCTCAAGCAAGTTATGTTCAACAATCCCAGCAACAATGACCAATGTATCCGTTGCAGTATGCCCAACAACCTTATGTGGCAACTGTAACTCCGGCTTTCAGTCATCCTATTCCCAGTTATCAGACAGTGCAGCCAGCACCTGTATATCAGCCAATTCAACAAGGGTATCAACGAGCGCCCAACGCTCCACCCTATCAACAACATCATTAGCCTAGAGCTCAGGCACCCAGACAGAACTACCAGAATCGGAGACCAACAACAAAACCTCCCCTTCCTCAGATACCGATGACTTACACAGAGTTGTACCCCTCCTTAGTGCAGCAGGGATTGGTAACAACACGACCATTAAATCCAGACACCACATCTCCTCACTATAATCCAAACGCTCATTGTGCCTTTCACGAAGGCGCCGCCGGTCATGATTTAGAAGGCTGTCTTGTTTTAAAACATCTTGTTAGGGAGTTGATGGAAAAGAAGATCTTGTCTTTTGATGACGTACCCCCGAATGTCAAAAGTAATCCATTGCCAAACCATGGAGGGGTCAACGCAGTAGAAGAAGTGTCAGATGAAAGGATGGTCTGAGATGTGTCAGGGATTAGAACCCCGTTGACGTTGCTTCACGAGAAACTACTGAAAGCAAGATTGATAGAGGATACCCATAATGGTTGTGAAAAATGTTCTAGTGATTCTAGAGGGTGTGATGAGGTACGAAGAGGTATACAAAGATTGATTTATGAAGGAATATTACAAGTGTGTAGTAAGGCGAGGAAAGAAGAAGTTGCAGTAATTGAGCCCATTTTTAATTTACCAAAGAAAGGTGAGAAAGTTGCAGATTCAAAATTACCAACAAAGGTATGAAGCCTGTTTTCAACAAGTCGGCTATCGATCAACCCCGACCGGTTATTATTCAGAAACCAAGACCATTTCCTTTTGAAAGCACAAAGGTAGTTCCATGGAAGTATGACATGACTGTGATAGACCGAGGATCAGGGAAAGTTAATCAGAAAGAGACAGTAAAAGACGACCAAGTGGACGTAACAAACATTGCAGGTACAAGCAAAATGACCCGTAGTGGTCGAATCTATCAACCAAAGGTAACAGTGGCCGCTCCAAAAGAGGTTACCCCTGCTGCGAAAAAAGAACAAGAGGTACCAGGTACTGAAGGAGACGACGAAGAATTCTTAAGGATTATTCGGAAAAGTGATTACAAGATCATTGATCAGCTCCACCAAACCCCATCAAAGATATCGATCTTGTCTCTCTTAATGAATTCTCCAGCTCACAGAGAAGCTCTGCAAAAAGTATTAAAACAGGCACATGTAACAAAAGACATAACTCTCGGACAATTCGATTCAGTAATAGCCAACATTACAGCCTGTAATACCCTGAGCTTTAGTGATGCTGAGTTGCCGAACGAAGGACGCAATCACAACCGTGCATTGCACATATCGGTCAGGTGCCAGGAAGACACAATGGCACGAGTTTTAGTCGATATTGGATCCTCATTGAATGTATTTCCCGCAAGGTCGCTCGCGAGGTTAGCATATGCAGGGGTAGAAATGAAACCAAAATCTTTGATTGTAAAAGCTTTTGATGGTTCAAGAAGAACGGTTGTTGGAGAGGTAGAATTGCCAATCATGATCGGACCTCATGTGTTCGATATTACATTCCAAGTCATGGACATTAACCCAGCTTATAGTTGTTTATTGGGACGACCATGGATTCACGCCGCTGGGGCAGTAACTTCCACCTTACGTCAGAGAATGAAATTTGTTGTGAATGATAAATTAGTGATTGTACACGGTGAAGAGGACCTAATGGTGAGCAATCTGTCATCGTTCAAGTATATCGAAGCTGATGAGGGCGCGTTAGAAACTTCCTTTCAGGCACTCGAGATAGCTAATGCAGTGATGTTCGAAAAAACCGTGGCTAAGAGTGGTTCGTCTTTTGCATCCGCTCAGAGCATCAAGTCTACACTAGAAGAAGGCACTCCTGCAGGTTGGGGAGAGATTATCGAAGTAAAACCAAAGATGGATCGCCAAGGGTTGGGTTACAAACCAACTCATGATGAAGCACCGACACATGACAAAGGACGCCCAAAGACTATACAAGAAGTATTCATCAGTGGAGGTTTCCAAATCAGTGCTGTGGAAGAAGATTTTAAAGATGAAGACCTGGAACAGTTAGTGTATCAGTGCAACACTGCCTTGAGCAACTGGGAAGCTATTGATATTCCTTTGGTTTTCCCTGAGTCAAAGTAATTTGTTTGTCCTTCTTTTCTTGTTTTTGTTTTGAATCTCCATAGCCATGCCCAAGGCTATAGGAATGTTTTGTAAGGGCCCCGAGCTTTCAAGAAAATCAATGAAAAATGAACTATTTTGTTAATTTCCTTGTGTTATTTCCTTTACTGCTTTTGCTTTCATTTTAAAAAGAAAAATGGCAATCACCAAAACAATTTTTCTCTGTTGTGTGCTGCATTTGTCTTTATGTGTTTTAATAAAGTAAGCCATTCCAACGTGCAGTGATGTCCTAAAACCCATTGAATCCTATGACTTTGCATTCCCTCCTGACTTTGATTCACCAATATACCAAGCTGAAGATGAGGACGAAGATTTCAAAATCCCCGATGGACTGGTAAAGTTGGCACACCATGAGTATGCAGAGCTTCAGCCCTACAAAGAACAGGTAGAAGTCATTAATCTTGGCACCGAAGAAGACAAGAAAGAAGTCAAGATTGGGGCAGCTCTAGGGGCAGAAGTCAAGCAGCAACTAGAAGAACTTTTGAAAGAATATGTGGATGTATTTGCTTGGTCATACCAAGATATGCCGGGTCTAGCCACCGACATAGTGGTTCACAATTTACCGCTTCGACCAGAATGCCCGCCGGTTAAGCAAAAGCTCCGAAGAACAAGACCTGACATAGCTCTCAAGATTCGAGATGAGGTGAAAAAACAGATTGATACGGGATTCTTAGCAGTGTCCAAATACCCCGAATGGGTGGCCAATATTGTACTTGTACCGAAAAAAGATGGGAAAGTCAGAATGTGTGTGGATTACAGGGATCTAAAGAAGGCCAGTCCAAAGGATGATTTCCCTTTACCGCATATCGACACGTTGGTGGATAATACGGCTCGTCTTGCAGTTTTCTCATTTATGGATGGTTTTTCCGGTTATAATCAGATTAAGATAGATCCCGATGACATGGAAAAAACTACTTTCATTACTCCGTGGGGGACTTACTTTTACAAAGTTATGCCTTTCGGTCTGAAGAACGCAGGTGCTACTTATCAAAGGGTCATGGTAACTTTATTTCATGATATGATGCACAAGGAGATAGAGGTATATGTTGATGACATGATAGCCAAATCTCAAAGCGAGGAGGACCATTTGGAACATCTTGTGAAACTATTTAAGAGACTCAGAAAATATCAGTTGAGACTGAATCCAGCCAAGTGTACCTTTGGGGTAAGATCTGGGAAATTACTCGGTTTCATTGTCAGTCACCGAGGGATTGAGGTGGATCCAGAAAAAGTCCGAGCCATTCAAGACATGCCAGCTCCACAAACAGAAAAGCAAGTCAGAGGTTTTCTTAGAAGACTGAACTACATATCCAGATTTATTTCCAATATGACTCCCACTTGCGATCCCGTCTTCAAATTATTACGCAAGGACCAGACGGTTGTTTGGAATTCATATTGTCAGTAAGCATTTGATAAGATCAAGGGTTACCTACAAGAACCTCCAATCTTAATACCTCCGGTCCCGGGAAGACCGCTCTTCATGTATTTGACAGTGCTTGAGAATTCAATGGGTTGTGTGTTAGGTCAGCAGGACGAGTCCGGATGAAAAGAACATGTGATCTATTATTTAAGAAGTTTACTGATTGTGAAGGCCGATATTCACTTCTGGAGAAAACTTGTTTTGCTTTGGCATGGGCGGCGAAACGTTTGAGGCAGTACATGATTTGTCATACCACTTTGTTGATTTCAAAAATGGATCCAATAGAGTATATTTTTGAGAAGCCTGCTCAGACTGGAAGACTCGCCCGTTGGCATATGTTATTATCAGAATACGACATCTAATACGTAGCTCAGAAGTCTATCAAGGGTAGTGTTTTGTCAGAATATGTTGCAGATCAGCCAGTGGAAGATTATGAGCCTCTCAAATTTGATTTCCCAGATGAAGACATTATGTTAGTAAAAGATTGTGAAGAACCAAGTCTTGATGAGGGTCCGCAAGAAGGTCTTTGGTGGAAAATGATGTTCGATGGTTCCTCCAACTACAGTGGGCATGGCGTAGGCGCCGTTTTAATGAATCCGGAGGGTGGTTACACTCCATTCACAGCCAGGTTGGATTTTGACTGCACAAACAACATCGCCGAATATGAAGCCTGCATTCTCGGCCTCGAGGCAGCTATTGACCTCAAAATTAGACATGAGAATTTGATCCCTTATAGAGCCTATATTGTCCAGATGATGGAATGTTTCGATGAAATCACTTTCAAACATGTTCCGAGATCTGAGAATCACATCGCCGATGCCCTAGCCATGTTAGCCTCAATGTGGAAAGTCAGGGATGTCAATGATGCCACTCTCATTCGAATCGAACGCAAGACTGAGCCCGCCTACTGTCAGATGGTCGAAGAAGAGACTGATGATAAACCATGGTTCTATGACATAAAGAATTATCTGTTAAAACAAGAGTATCTAGCAGATGCTACGTCACTTGACAAGAAAACTCTGAGACGATTAGCATCCAAGTTCCTCCTCAGTAATGATGTGCTCTACAAAAGGAATCATGATATGGTCCTGCTTAGATGTGTCGACAGACGAGAAGTAGAGTTGTTAATGCAAGATGTTCACGAAGGAATGTTCAGTACTCATGCAAATGGATATGCTATGTCTAAAAAGATTTTGAGGGCTGGTTATCACTGGTTGACCCTGGAAACTGATTGTATTCAATATGCTAGGAAATGTCACAAGTGTCAGATTTATGCGGACAAGATGCACGTACCTCCGACATTGCTAAATGTGTTGTCATCACCATGGCCTTTCTCTATGTGGTGCATCGATATGATCGGGGAAATTGAACCAAAAGCTTCTAACGGACACCGATTTATTCTGGTTGCTATTGACTATTTCACAAAGTGGGTTGAAGCCGCATCCTACACTAACGTTACTCGACAAGTGGTGGCTCGTTTTATCAAAAAGGAAAGTATATGTCGTTACGGAATTCCGAGCCGGATCATAACGGACAATGGTACCAATTTGAACAACAAAGTCATGAAAGAGTTGTGTGATGACTTCAAAATTGAACATCACAATTCTTCCCCTTATCGTCCCAAGATGAATGGGGTTGTAGAAGCTGCAAATAAAAACATCAAAAAGATTTTGCAAAAGATGGTGAAAACTTACAAAGATTGGCATGAGATGCTGCCATTCGCCTTGCATGGATACAGAACGTCCGTCCGCACTTCAACAGGGGCAACCCCTTTTTCTTTGGTATATGGAATGGATGCGGTACTTCCTATTGAGGTAGAGATACCTTCTTTGAGAGTCATAATGGAAACCAAGCTTGAAGAAGCAGAATGGGTGAGAGAAAGGTTTGATCAGTTGAATCTTATCGACGAAAAGCGCATGTCTGCAATGTGTCATGGTCAGTTATATCAGAGGAGGATAAAGAGAGCTTTTGACAATAAAGTTCGTGTCCGAGAATTCCGCAAAGGGGAACTTGTACTCAAAAAGATTTTACCAATTCATAAAGACGCACGGGGGAAGTGGATGCCTAACTATGACGGCCCGTTTGTTGTGAAAACAGTCTTCTCAGGAGGCTCATTGATTCTCATTACCATGGATGGGGAGCAGCTTATTCATCCAGTAAATTCTGATGCAGTACGAAAATATTACGCCTAAAAGGAACCCAATAAGTCGAAAACTCAAAGGAACGGCTTATGCAAAAGTTAGGGTTGAAGAAAAAGAAAAGAAAAGAGAAAAAAGGAGAAAAAGAAAAATAAGAGCTCGCTAAGTTGAAAACCCGAAAGGGTGGCTTAGGCAAAAATGAGCGTCCCGATGGATTGAAAACCCGAAAGGGCGGTCCAGGCAAAAGTTAGGGACAAAGGCGTTTCACTGCATCAGAAGAGTTGTCACTAATGTAGAAGATCCTACAAGAATTCAATCCAACCGCTCTCGCCAGAAGCAAGGATTTTGGGGAATTTTAGTCTTTAGGGATAGTTTGGTCATGGGATTCAATGTAACCTTATCCATGTGCCATTTTTCACTTGTAAAAATTCTATGGAATTTTGTCATTTGCAAGATTTCATTCTTGAATAAAATCGGTTTTGAGCCATTCTTTCCTTTGCAAATTTATCATTTCCTTTATTTTCTTTGTTATGCAAAATATTGTTCGTTGATCAACGATAGTTTTGAAAGCATTAGGGTCAAGTTATTTGAATAAAACTTGAAAAGATTAACAAACATAGGAGCTTCAACTCATGGAAAAAGTCGAGGAAAATCATACTTCCCCGAAACCTCAGGGTAGCAAAAGCTTTGATATGCAATCCAATTACATTCCCAAATGGAGTGTAAGCAAGTCGAACTGCTGATTTTCTGGGTATCAAACCTTGAAGACTATTTCCTCAAGGAACTTCTTATGATGATGAGTAGACTCGTCCTAGCAGAAGATGTCTGAGCACTTGAACTTACTTTGACATCTCTGAATAGCTTGTTTAAAGCTCCATTCCCCTATTGAGAATGGATCTATTTTTTCAAGACTACATACACCTTTTAGCCAGGTTTCAGTGTGATTCATTATGTCTCTCGAGTTCGGTGTGCTATTTGTCGATTCTCCGTGAATGACCGATCACTACTAGTGAACTTTCGCCTAAAAGTCTAGTCGTAACCGGCATTGTTTTAGAAGCCAATCGTTAATGGTAGTTCTTTGGTCGTCACCATATTTCTTGTTAAAAACCAGTCATAACTGGCATTGCCTTAAAATACACTCGTTGGTATCTTTTGATTCGATCGTCGCCACCTTTTTCCTTTAAAGTCCAGTTGTAATTGGTAGAGTTCGAAGTCCAAAATTTTTGGTTTTCTTTTGGTCGTCACCATACTTTCCTTTGAGGTCCAGTCGTAACTGACCTTGTCTTAACTCCACTCGTTATTACCTTTTGGTTCGGTTGTTACCAACCTTTTCCCTCTGAAGTCTAGTCGTCACTAGCGAATCCCCTGTGAAGTCTGGTCGTTACTAGTTGATTTTCCGTTTAAACCCAGTCGTAACTGGTAGAGTTCGAAATCCAACTTTCATTGGTGTCTTGTTGGACGTTACCAACTGTTCCCCATGGAAGTCCAGTCATAACTGGCGTCACTTGGAATCCAATCGTTATTGGTATCTTCTGGTTTGGTCGTTACCAACCTCCCCAGCTAAAGCCTAGTAGCTTGTTAGCACTCTCGTAACCACATATGTTGGTATACCCTGATTTGGTCGTCACCATGTTTTCTTCCAAAGTCCAGTTGTAACCGGCATTACTTGAAACCCAATCGTCATTGGTACCCGGACTTGGTCGTTACCAATCTCCTTAAAGTCCAGTAGTTATTGGCACTGCTTGAAATTTGGTCATCACCAGTTTCCCAGTCGAAATCTTACGTGTTACCGACTGAATTTGAGAAATCTCATTTGTTATTACCCCCGGTTGGTCATCACCATTACCTACGGAAAGTCTAGTGGTTACTAGCACTGTTTGAATTGTTTGTTAAAACTGGGTGACATCATTATCCCCAGCGAGACCTTTTTCCCAGGCAAGTCTCGGAGATCTAGTCGTCACTAGTATCCCCAATATGCTTTGTCATTGTTTCTAGTCCATTCCTGAAGATCCCGTTTGAACTCTTCACTATAGGAAGCTCCTCATCTGATCATCCCAGTGAGGTTCGCGTTTCTAGTTCTTCATTTCCCCAGTAGAAAGTCGCTCGTGTCCCCGGTGGAAATCTACCTCTTTCCCCAGTGGAGTGTTTGCTCTTCCCCAGTAAGATTGTCATCTTCATTCGATTTTGTGCATCCTCATGTGAACTTTCCCTCTCAGTTACCACTGGTCATATTTTGAACTATTGTTTGTAATATCTCGGTTTTCCCCTAGTGTCGGATCCACAATACCAGGTCCCCCACGAGTGGTTACTCGTTGTTTTGTTTTCTATCTTCTGCATATGTCTTGCACCCAAGCATCATGAAGCATCATTTAGAATTCGTGGCATATCATGACCTGTCCTTTTGCATATTATCGGATCTAAGGGACAAAATTTTCGGTTTTCTATATTTAAATACCTTTCACTGCGATTCTACGAGGATCATCGTCTCTCAGTTCCATCTAGTGAAGATATTTAAATAGGGGCAACTGTTGCACCCCAAATTTTTGCCCCTTAGATTCCCATTATCATTTTAGGAGCATACTCATGAATTATCTAACCTTAACCCAGTGCAAGTTTGTCTTTGTCAAATTACAGATGAATCAGGGTTTCTTGCAGTCAAAATAAAAACTTCAAAGGTGTGATTAGTCAATGTTTTGGGCTCATTCAATTATGAAACAAGGTCAAGGGTATCATATAATGTCAATTGAGAATCCAATTTGAGGTTGTTACCCCAGAATCAACAACAGTGTATCTCAGGGCACCCGATTAGGGTTTTTGACTAGTAAAAGTCAATTGTAGCTTTACTTTGATGTTGGAAGGTGTTTTAATGGTGAGATGATGATCCATGAAGTTCATATAGCTTAATAAAGTTCATTCAAGAAGTTTCAAAGTCTCAGAAGGTCCAGAATGTCAACAGGCGACTCGGTAGTCACCGATCGGTCGTACGGTCGACCAAAAAGTCAACTCTTCAAATTTTAGGAATTGGACTTCAAGTTGTGAAACAAAATTGTTCCTTATGTCATATTGTACTTGCATATCAATTTTCATGACCATTGGATCAAGGATGACGGAGTAATCGAAAAATCGGGAAATTAGGGTTTTGAAAGGGGCTAAACCATAACTCCTTAACCACACATCCAATTGAGTTAGTTCAAAGCTCATTTGAAAGCTCTTGAAAAGTCCTACAAAAGTACCTAAGTGGTACATGATTAGAAAATGCATAGATTTGGAGTTATGATTAAATTCATTTCTAGAAGGGAAAAAGACTTAGAGAAATTTCACTTTTAAGTTCATTTTTTAGCAACTTTGGGAGACCTTTTGGCCAAGTTCCTTTGGGAAATTGAAACTCATGAAAGCATGAATGTTTTATAGCTATTTGAGGGCTTTCTAAAAAGTACTAGCACATCTCAAAAGGATTTGTGAGCTGAAAGTTAAGGTCATGGCAAGTTGGTGGTTTTTCACTTTAGTCCCACATTGTCAAAATTCAAGAATTCATTCTTCCATCAAAATTGACCAAACTCAGCTGGTGAACCATGTTGTATCTGATATGTGAGGAGTATTTAGCATGAAAAACAAAGTAATTATGCAGAAAAACTCAAAAGGCCAAGCTTTGCAAGTTAGTTTGCAACTTGCATACAAAAGTGAAAAAGTAAGCATGAGGTGTAAAGCAATTCTGCCACAGCCATCAAGCTACATCTCTAGCCTGAAATTAGCCACACTAATTCATCATTTTTCTTGACTAATGAGGCTTGCCTATCAGCCAAGAAAACCCTCTTGTGGAGGTTTAATAAAAAAAATCCAAAACCTTTCTTCAAAGTGAAGAAATCTTCAAGTCTGCCCCAAGCCACTTCCTTGCCTATAAATAGAACCCTCACCACTTCATTTCCTAGAAAATATCAATTCTAAAAACCAGAGAAATTGAAAGCTTTCACTATTTCCACTCTTTGCCTCAAAATCTCAAAATCTCATTTTCACAAAAAACCTTCAAAATCTGCCTTGGGAGATTTGCTGCCAAATTCATTTCTCTACATTCAAACTCCTCAACAATCATCCACACAATCTCCAAATATGATATAGAAGGTGTCCAAACCATTAAACCTCTCAAAAACCTCATTTTGCATAAAGTCAACTTCTACATCAAGTTACTTTGACCAAAAGCCACAAATCCTACCAAATCTTGTTCTAGACATTTCCTTGGTGTTACAATCATTCAAACACCTCTTATATATTGTTTTTCAACTGTCCAAAGCATTGAAAGTGATAGGAGAAGTTTATTTCTTCAATTGTCATAGAAGTTGTGCATTGATTCAAAAAGAAGAAAAGTTTCAAAGCAAAAAGGGTTGATTGAAATTCTCTGGGTTTCTTGGAGTTCTAGCTTGTTCAACATAGTCTACAAGAGGTATGTGATCTATGCATCTTTCATTTTACATCATTTTCCATGTTTTGGGCATTTTGATGAATTGTGTTGAAAAGCATAAACCATGAGTGTGCAATTTTTCATGACAGTTGGTTTTGATTGTGGTTAATGTACATAAACATTTGGATATATATTTGAGGTTTGTGTGGATGAGCACATGGACATATCCTGCTATTTTGACCTTTGACAGTTGTTGTTCCTTTGATTGTGCAAATTGTTTCCATCATCATATCACTTTTTGATGCAAAAAGAATATGCCTTCATCTTAAACCCTGCCATATTTGTTTTATCATTCATGACAGGTGTGTGTTTGTGTCTTGGTTAAAAGCGATTTCCATTTAAATCATATTCTATCAAAACAGTTTTGGTCCTTTGCCCCAAACAACATTCCAGCCATTACTTTAAATGCATCATGTTCATTTCATGAAAATATCCTGCTGGTCATGTTTAGAATATGTGCATACCATCTTTTCACATCTTTTGAAATCAAACTTTGAGCATGAAACTTGGAAGCCACCCTGTTTGCAAAACCGCCTTGAATTTTCTCTCACTTTCACATAGCAGTTGAGGTTTTGGCATGTGTATGAGGATTTTGAGCATACAAACTGGATGTACAATTTGTGAAATACATTTGAATTTTCTTTCTAGGTGTAGCATGATTGCCTTGGTCTTGGGGTCTAAAAACACATCATACCATGAATATAAGTGTAACTCACATGTCATTTTTCAAAACAAACCTGTTCTGCATCAAGTTCTCATGGAGAAACATTACATTCATCATTCATGAGCTGTTTGCATTGTGCCTTAGCTTTATTTCCCACTGACTCAATTTGTGCTAATCAACTGCATTCCAAATATCACTTTTTGCCATGAAGAGGCCTTTTCCATTTCCATTTGATTTATAGTTGGCCTACATGACTAAAATCATTTGTATACATGTTTTAAACTTGCTTGAGGGGTTGACTTGTTGTAAATATGCTTGGACATGTTTTTGACCATACTTCATGCATCATCAAATTACCAAAATACAGTTGTAACATCATTTTCATGACCACCTACTTTTAAATTTAGTTTGGTGTTTGGACTCATTTATCAAGATGTATATGACTTGTGTGCATGATTCATTTGGCCTATATATGCATAGAATTAAACTGAACATCCTTCATGCACTAAAAATGCCAAGATTTGCAACTCACTCCTCATTTGTTATGACAGTCTGTGGTAGGCTTTAATCCTTGTTTGATTTCACTCAATACCATGTATGTGATATGTATATGTGTTCAACTTGATCAATTTTTGCATAAAACATGAACTGCACATCCTACTGCACCTCACAAACACCAAAAATACAGCATGAATATCACTTTCCACTACCACTTGTATTGAACTTAATTTCCTACTCACACTCATTCATCATCATGTTTTCAAGGTATGCATAAGCTTACTCTGATCTGAACATGCTCAGAGTTGGATTTTTATCTCATTATGCATTTCACATGTTAATGTTGCAAGTTGAGAACCACTTTCCATCATGGACTGTTTTGTGCCAAAACCTTTTGCTTATTTCATTCATCAACTAATTTTTGGTGTGTGTGTATAGTTGGTTTGATCTGAGAATGGTTGGAACTTGATTTTCAATTCAAAATGCATTTTTTTCTCCTTTTGCCTTGCAACTGTTATGGCAATGTATGTGCAAAGTTGCAACTCACATGTCACTTTCTGATCTAGTGCATTTTTTAATTGCCTTGTTTTCAAAAGCATTGTATATATCATATTTAGAATGTGTGCACACTTTGCATTGAGTTTAAATTACATCTGTTCCAAGTAACCGCCAAAGTTTCATAACTACTTGCATACCATTTCAAACCAACTTGCAACTTACTAGTCATATTGTGATTCAGTGTAAATTTGAGGCATCTAAATAGACACAATCCATGAGCAACTGATTTAAAACATGTGCATACTCTTAAACTGGTGTAATCTTGACTGAGTTAGGTTTTAGCATTCAAAATGCATTTCAAAAGCTCATATGCATATGCAATTGAATTTTAAAATAGAGGCATGATCTTGAGAAACCATAACCACCACTGAATTCCTCGTGAAAAATCCTTCAAGTTACACTAAAATTTTGTTGAAAAACATTGAGAATTGAGAAAGTTGTGTTGAAATTGCAAAACTGATTTTTGTGTTTGGTTTTTGGCCCAACCTGGTTTTTAAACTCCCCATATATATTTATGGGGTGGAATTTACAAACGGGTGTATAGCCAAACCAGTGGTAAGACCATATGCCAAAACACGCCTTGTACCAAGCGAGCCTGAGTTCGAACCCTGAGGAGGGCAACTCTTTTATTAAATTTTGTCATTTTTTTACCAATCTTTGAAAAATCATATCTCTCTCAATTTTAATTATTTTTCACCCATTCTTTTTGCATTGTGTTCATCTTGATGTCTACTTTCATGTCACATTTTTTATTTTCATGTTTGCATAATTTTTCATCTCTTTTGACTATGTGCAAGTTGTGTACTTTCTATGATCGCTTTTGACAGATGCAGATGAATTTTCTCCTGATGTACTTGTAATTATTTATGATACTTATTTGCATTCTTATTCTTAAATGTTTATTAACATGTTAGGACTTCATCTTTGGTTATTACCATGTTCATGTTACTTCTGATAGCTTAATTAAACTCAATATGTCGTCACAGTTCCTGTTAATTCATCTGCTTTGATTGTCATCAATGCACCTTCATCTTTATCATTCCACATATTTATTTAATGGTTGTCACCATGAATATGCCTTTATCATGTTTTTATTTTACTTGTTAAGTTGTCTTCTTTCTGTAAGAGCACAGATTGTGTCTTAGTTATATCTCTATGTTTTGATGATAACAATTATAAATTTTGTATTCAAGAATTATATACTCTAAACGTGTTCTAGATTGTTTGCTACAGGCACTAAAAGAAAAGTATCTTAAGAAAGCAAAATTGCATCTGAACATTGTTTGTATGAAAGACTTCATAAGTTTAAGAGCATCTTAAGTGAAGATCTGAACATTGCTCCTAGAAGAATCTGACTACTGTCTCTTGAAGATTCTGAAGAAGGAGCCTCTAAAGCATAGAAGACTCTGCTCTGAAGGATTTACACGCTCAAGCACACAAGCTGCACATACTCTGATTCAGCTCAATCTGAAGAACTTTCAAGACTCTGAGGATCCAGATGATCCGTGATCAGAAGACTCTGAAGATTCAGATTCTTATGTGGAAAGCTGAACTTACTTTGAAGAAGATTTAAATATGTACGTTGGTCTTTCTCAACAGCTCTTTCCTATTTTGTGCTAGACACAAGGACACAGACAAAAAGGTTTTATCTGTGCATTCCATTCTAAGGAAAGTATTCTGCAAGTGAAGACAAAAAGCATCAGGCCTGTTTCAGCACAGCCTCCAATGTGAAGACAAAAGGCTCTAGGCTTTTCTGCACAGCCTTCAACGTAACAAGACTTCTTGGATCTTAGTGCCTATATAAAGAAGTCCACTTCATCTTCTTCAGCATCGAATCTCTAGCAAAATCACTCCTAAAAGCAAATCTCAAAAAAAGCTCTTAATTATATTACTTTGCTTTATCTGTATTCTTAACTTAAGAGAAATATCACTGTTGTGATAACAGCTTAATAGAAGCATTCTTACTCTTGTAAAAGTTTTACTTTGTTTGTAAAAGGTTTTCCTTAAGAGGATCCAGTTGGGATCAGTTGCTCTTGAGAAGACTAAGAACGGTTGTTCTTAGGTGTTGCTATTTGTAATCTGTTTGATTAAAATAGTGGATTAAGTCCTTGACAGAGAAAGGCAAATCACTCTTGAGAGGGTGGACTGGACTAGTTGTTTTCAACGAACCAGGATAAAAATATCTGAGTTCTAATCTTTGATTTTTAGTCTTACTTATTCAACCCCCCCCCCCCCTTCTAAGTAATTTTCTCACCTTCAGTTGGCATCAGAGCTCCGGTTCTGCGTGTGCTCCACTTAACCGTGACAGTTAAAGATCCTGTGAGAAAGATACTTTGATATTTGTGTTGTTGTCATTATGGAAACAGCTACATCAACTTGCAACAACAAATATGAAGGAGATAGGATCAGTACCAAGCCACCCATGTTTGATGGGGAAAAATTTGACTATTGGAAAGATAGAATAGAAAGTTTTTTCCTCGGGTATGATGCTGATCTTTGGGATATGGTCATTGATGGATATAAACATCCTACTGATGAGGATGGCAAAAAGATTGATAGAAAGTCAATGACTGAAGTACAGAAAAGAGATTTCAAGAATCACCACAAAGCCAGAACTATATTGCTTAATGCAATCTCTCATACTGAGTATGAGAAGATTACAAACAGAGATACTGTTCATGACATGTTTGAGTCACTCAAAATGACTCATGAGGGAAATTCTCAGGTTAAAGAGACCAAGGCGCTGGCGCTCATACAGAAGTATGAGGCATTTAAAATGGAAGAGTCTGAAAATGTAGAAACTATGTTTTCTAGATTTCAGATTCTCACTGCTGGTCTGAAAGTTCTGGATAAGGGCTACTCAACGTCAGATCATGTCAAGAAGATCATCAGAATTCTTCCCACCAGATGGAGACCAATGGTGACTGCACTAAAGATGGCAAAAGATCTGAATAAGATCTCCTTAGAAGAACTTATCAGTTCTTTGAGAAGTCATGAAATAGAGCTGGAGGAAGATGAGCCCCAGAAGAAAGATAAAGGTAAATCCATAGCTTTAAAATCTAACAAACCTGTTAAAGCTTTGCAGGTAAAAGAAGAAAGTTCTGAAGAATCGTCTTCTGAAGAAGAAGATGAACTGTCCATGCTTTCCAGAAGAATCAACAAGCTCTGGAAGCACAAGGGAAGGAAGTTTAACAACTTCAGGAAAGCTGACCACAGGAAGGAATCTTCTGGACACAGAAGATCTGGAAAGAAAAAGGTCACATGCTATGAATGCAAGGAACCTGGGCACTACAAAAATGACTGCCCCAAACTTCTCAAGGAGAAACCCAAGAGAAAGTTTGATAAAAAGAAAAAGGTTCTTATGGCAACTTGGGATGATTCAGATGAATCTGAATCTGAATCTGAAGCAGAAGAAGAGTGTGCCAACATGGCATTAATGGCTGGAATAGAAGATCAGAATGAAGAATTATCATCTGAATCTGAGTCAGACTCCGACTCTGATGCTGAAGAGGTAATGTCCAAACTTACCAAAGATGAACTTATAAAGGTGGTATCTGAAGTCTTGAAAAGCTACAATAATATCAAACTCAAGAACAAGAAGCTGAAAAGCAATCTTGAATCTGAGATTGATAATCTGAAAACAGAACTTGTTGAGCAGAGAGAAATAAATTTAAAAATAAAAAATGATTTGGAAATTGTTCAACAAGAATCTGACTCTGAAGCTAAGTCATCTGAAAATATTTTGGAAAAATATGACTCTAGTTTTCAGAGGTTCCTCACTAAAAGCATAGACAGAAGCAAGATGGCTTCTATGATCTATGGAGTTAGTAGGAATAAAAGAAAGGGAATTGGATTTCAATCTTCTTCTCTTGAAAAAGATGTAAGACCAATACCTGTAGATGATCTGATTATTAAGATAACTCCTTTATACTCTAATTTTAAATTTGGTCATTTAAATGATATTAAACACACGAGCTCTGAAAAGAATACTCATGTGTTTAGATCTAAGGCAAGTCTAAACAAAAACTATGTTGAAAAACAAAAGTTTAGACAAACCTACAAGGCAACTAACCCTAAAGGACCCAAGAAGATCTGGGTACCTAAAGACAAAATAATCCCTGTTGCAGATGTCCTTAGCAGCAAAGTCAGGACACCAATCATGGTACCTGGACTCTGGATGCTCACGACACATGACGGGAGAAAGGTCTATGTTCCAAAGTCTGGAACTTAGATCTGGAGGGGACGTGAAATTTGGAGGGAACCAGAAGGGCAAGATCATTGGCTCTGGAACTATAGGTAATGGCAACCTACCCTCTATTTCTAATGTTCTGTTAGTTGAAGGATTGAAACATAATCTATTGTCCATAAGTCAATTAAGTGACAATGGTTATGATATCATCTTTAATCAAAAATGTTGCAAAGCTGTATGTCAAAAGGATGGTTCTATCCTATTCAATGGAAAGAGGAAACACAACATTTATAAAATTAACCTTTCAGAACTTAAAGTTCAAAATGTAAAATGCCTCTTATCTATGAATGATGAGCAATGGGTCTGGCATAGAAGATTGGGGCATATTAATATGAGACGTATATCTCAGATTAATAAACTCAATCTGGTCAGAGGACTTCCTAAGTTGAAGTTCAACTCAGATGCTCTGTGTGAAGCATGTCAAAGAGGTAAATTTTCAAAATCTCATTTTAAATCAAAAAATGTTGTTTCTACCTCCAGACCATTGGAATTACTTCACATTGATCTGTTTGGACCAGTGAAAACTGCATCCATCAGAGGCAAGAAGTATGGGTTAGTCATTGTAGATGACTACAGCAGATGGACATGGGTAAAGTTTCTAAAACACAAGGACGAGTCTCATTCTGTGTTCTTTGACTTCTGCAATCAAGTCCAGACTGAAAAAGATTGTAAAATTATTAAAGTCAGAAGTGATCATGGTGGAGAATTTGAAAATAAACATTTTGAAAAATACTTTTCTGAAAAAGGCATTGCACATGATTTCTCCTGCCCTAGAACTCCACAACAAAATGGAGTTGTAGAAAGGAAAAATAGAACATTGCAAGAAATGGCCAGAACCATGATCAACGAGACAAATCTGGCAAAATATTTCTGGGCAGAAGCAATTAACACAGCTTGTTATATTCAGAACAAAGTGTCTGTAAGACCTCTTCTGAAAAAGACTCCCTATGAATTGTGGAGAAACAGAAAGCCTAACATTGCTTATTTTCATCCTTTTGGATGTATTTGTTATATGCTTAATACTAAAGATAATCTGAACAAGTTTGATTCCAAAGCACAGAAGTGTTTCATGCTTGGTTATTCTGAACGCTCTAAAGGCTACAGAGTATTCAATACTGAAACACAGATTGTGGAAGAATCTATTCATGTCAGATTTGATGATAAGCTTGGCTCTGAAAAGCCAAAGCAGTTTGAAAGTTCTGCAGATAGAGAAGTAATTCTCACAGACTCTGAAGGCTCAGAGGCAGAAAAGGCAAAGAACAAAGAATCTGACGCAACCCCAGATGCTACACCTTTGACTTCCCAACTAAACAACTTGCATATTTCTGAAAGACCAACCGTCAGAGGATCTTCTTCCAGAATCAAAGCTTCTCATCCAGAAGATGTGATAATTGGAAAGAAAGATGATCCCATAAGGACAAGATCATATCTCAGAACTTCTGAATCTTCCTTATTTGGCTTAGTGTCAATGATAGAACCAACATCTGTAGATGAGGCTCTGGAAGATAATGAATGGATTATAGCTATGCAAGAAGAGCTGAATCAATTCGCCAGAAATGAAGTTTGGGATCTGGTTCCTAGACCTAAAGGATTCAATGTCATTGGAACAAAATGGGTCTTCAAGAATAAGCTGAATGAAAAGGGAGAAGTAGAAAGGAATAAAGCAAGGCTGGTTGCTCAAGGATATAGTCAACAAGAAGGTATTGATTACACTGAGACATATGCTCCAGTGGCAAGGTTAGAATCTATTCGTCTTCTTATTTCATTTGCTGCACAGAATAACATCACTCTGTATCAGATGGATGTTAAAAGTGCTTTTCTTAATGGTATTATAGAAGAAGAAGTATATGTCCACCAACCTCCTGGTTTTGAAAGTGAAAACTTTCCAGATCATGTTTTCAAATTAAAGAAATCCCTTTATGGATTAAAACAAGCTCCCAGAGCTTGGTATGAGAGGTTGAGCAACTTCCTTCTGAAGAAAAATTTTATCAGAGGAAAAGTGGATACAACTTTATTCTGTAAATCTGTTAAGAAAGATCTGTTGATTTGTCAGATTTATGTAGATGACATTATTTTTGGATCAACAAATATTACGCTTGGAAAGGAGTTTGCTAAATGTATGCAGGAAGAATTTGAAATGAGCATGATGGGAGAATTGAGATTCTTCTTGGGAATCCAAGTCAATCAGACTCCAGAATGCACCTACATACATCAAACCAAATATGTTAAAGAGCTTCTGAAGAAGTTCAACATGGTTGATAGCAAAATGGCAAAGACTCCAATGCATCCTACAAGCACTCTAGGTAAGGAAGAGGTAAGTAAGAAGGTAGATTAAAAACTCTACAGAGGTATGATAGGATCTCTTCTATATTTGACTGCTTCTAGACCAGATATTTTGTTTAGTGTCTGCTTATGTGCTAGATTCCAATCAGATCCTAGAGAATCACACTTAACAGCTGTTAAGAGGATTCTGAGGTATCTGAAAGGTACTGCTAACATGGGTTTGTGTTACAGAAGATCTGATGAATTTTCATTAGTTGGATTCTGTGATGCTGACTATGCTGGAGACAGAGTTGAACATAAAAGCACTTCTGGAAGCTGTCAGTTTCTTGGAAGTCATCTGATCTCATGGTACAGCAAGAAGCAACCTACCATTGCACTATCAACTACAGAGGCAGAATACATTGCTGCTGCTGGATGTTGTACTCAGATGCTCTGGATGAAGAGTCAATTAGAAGATTATCAAATCTATGAGAGTAACCTTTCTATCTTCTGTGATAATACTTCTGCTATATGTTTGTCAAAAAATCCAATCTTGCATTCTAAGGCAAAACATATAGAAATTAAACATCACTTCATCAGAGACTATGTTCAGAAGGGTGTAATTAATTTAGCTTTTGTTGATACAGATCATCAATGGGCTGACATTTTCACAAAACCCCTTGCTGAAGATAGATTTAAGTTTATTCTGAAAAATATTTGTATGGATTTATGTCCAGAGTAATATTTCTCAGAGGCAACCTCTCAGATGCAAAATGTTTAATAATCTGAAGTATTTCATCTGTCTATTTTATTCATTTATATTTATTTGACTATTTCGTTTTGGGTAAAACTCTGAACTAACTGTTGCACCCTAAAATTTGACCAACCGATTCTCCTATCTGACTCGTGGTTTAAATTCATATTCGCAACTCAGGCATATGATTTTTGTGCAAACAGGGGATATCAGGGTTACAGCTTGATTTTCGTCTATCAGATATGGCAGATCCAGTCCAGATCACCAGGGTTTTATTTTCGGGAAATTGTGCGCTCCTCGGTGATTTTTAGCTTGCATGGTGATTTTGGGGATATTCTGATGCCCGGGACTCTCTGTTCGATTCGATCTGGTCTCGTGCACTCTTTTATGGTGGTCATTTGCATTTGTCTGCATTTTTAGGGTTTAATAGACTTTTGCGGATTTTTAATAGGCTTTATAGATTTTTCTGGAATTTAAATAGAGTTTTTGTATTTTTTTCAATAGTTTAAATCATTTTTAGAATTTTATATAGATTTTTAAATAGGTTTAATTGTTTTTTAATCTTTTTCTTAGAGTATAGAAGAATTTAAATAGTTTTAATTGTTTTTAGATAATATAGAAAATAATATAGTTTTTCTTTTATTAATAATAGATTTTTCTAGAATATTAAATAAATAGATTTTTAGATATAATATTTTAGAATAATATAGAATTTAATAGTCTTTTTTATTTTATATAGAAATATATAGATTTTTCTTTTATTTTCTTTTATAGATTTTAAATCATTTGTAAATAATATAGTTTTTTTTTAGAATTTAATATAGGTTTATTAGAAGTATATTAGTGGGTTTGTTAGATTTTTTAGAGTATTATTAATTAGGAGTCAATTAGATTTTTAGGATTAATTGAATTTTAATAGTTAATTAGTGATTAATCATTGTCATCAGTCCAGTTTTTTTAATCCATTCAGTGTTTTGGTTTGTTTTATCTTCGTTTGGGCCTCAGTGTAGTCCAGTTCGCAGCCCAACTAAGTCAGGAATGGTCCAGAAATTGCCAGATTCATCCAGCGCATTCTAGAAGCTCCCAGCAAGTCTCAGAGCTATAAAAGCTTCGTGGCCACGTGTAGGAAAGAGAGAGGACCCACGTTACGCTGTGGAATCACGCCACCACATCAACTCAGAAGCCTCACGCGCTGACACCTGACCCCACCATCACTCCCTCTCTCTGCCACGCCCCAGGACACGCGTCCTGCATGCAGAAGTTCCCTCCACTACTCTGCCACCTGTCGTCACCACAGATCACCGCCTGAGTTTCGCCGGAGAAGCCACCGGCCGGCATGCAAACCCCGTCCGGCCACCCTTGACACCGCCGTCCCTTGCCGGAAGCTGCAAAAAGCCCCAGAATTCCCAGAAATCGTCCGATCTTCATCTTCCCCCTCCGTCCACCTCTATCTATCCGTCGCCGGAAAACTCAACGGCGCCGGAAAACTCATCATTCGCGCCCAGATTCCACCATCAATTTCCAGATTCGTCATCCAAGCTCGCGTCAGTTCATCTTCTTTTTTCCAGAATTCGTTCATCACCTTCATGATTCGTTCTTCAAGAACCTTCATCCACATCCATGGATCTTCATGAGTCTCCAGATCTAAACTCATCAACGCGTAACACCTCTCCTAAACTCTTTCCAGATTTCCCAGAGATCTTCAAGCAAGAACTTCCACAAAGCTCCTCCTTCAACAAACTCAAGAACATCGTCGTCTGTTAAGAGCTTTCCCCCCAGATTTTCCAGATCGTGAGAATCAAGATTCTCAGAACGTCTCCAAAATCTCCAGAACGCTCAGGAACGTCCAGGCAACTCCATCGATCCTCGTCAAATTCCAGAAGCTTCAAGAGTTCAATTGCGCTCCATAACCAGGTACACGTCCTTGATTTGGTTGGGTTTTCTTGTTGATAGCTGTGAGGTTTTAATTGCGTCTTAGATTCAGATTAGGTGAGTGGATTTGAGTGGAGTAAGGGTTTCTGTTTGAGATTCGTGAAGAATTTGAGTGGTTGTTGTGGGAGGTTTTCTCAGAGAAGGGAGAGTTGGGGGAGACGAGCGAAACGGCTAGGGTTTAGGTTAGAAGGATGAACAGTGACCAGAGAGATTGAAGGGGATTAGGGTTTTTGGTTAGGGTTTCGTTGGATTAGGGTTAGTGTTTGGGCCAAGCCCAAACTCATTTTTCTGAAGCAACCCCCAGGTTACTCAATACCCCCTTTTTTTCGTGTGAGAAGCAGAATGATTGAGCTGGGCCTTATGCCCAGTCACTATCCACACCCCCTCATCTAAGCCCATAATAGTATGACACTGCAAAACTTACTGGGCTGCACCCCCCTGGGCGTTTTTCTTTCTGTGTTATTAATTGCTTTTTTGGATGTCACTGGGCCCTGCGCCCCAGTCCTTTTCGCACCCCCCAGGATTAGGGCCCAATGCATTAATAACTGAGAATCTTGCTGTTAGCACCCCCCTCCAGTCTATTTCAATTTTGTTTTGTTAATTTCTTTTTAATATTTTCTTGCATTAGAAAATTCATAATAAAATGTAAATAATTGATTTTTTAATTCTCTTTTTTTCTACCACTTTATAATAATGTCTAGAAAATTGTATAAAAATAAAAATGTCATTTTATTTTTGTTTACTATTTTTGGTATATTTTCCATTTAATTGATTTCTTTTAATATTTTTAGTGCATACATGTCATTAGAAAATTAATAAAAAATAGTAGATTTAGTCAAATAATTCCGTTCTTTTTTCTGTAGACTCGTAATTCAGTGTAGAATTTTATAGTGCAGAAACATTAGCTTAATCATGCATTTTCATTTTAATTGCATTTTTTCATTGTTATTGATGTTGAATAAATTGGTTTGTGGATATGTCTGTGTTGCTGATTTTAGTTCTTTCATCTGGTATTGAATTTTGTTCTGATTTTTCAGTATGTTGTCATAGAACCATGTAGGTCTCCCATTAGATTTTTGATAGATTTTTGTAGGATGTTCTGATGTGATTTGTCTGAGCTTGAAGATAGGAGAAGTCTTGATGACTTCCGACTTTGAAGTTCAACTGTGGTTGAACTTCAGAGGTTGCCTCTTGAGGTTTGTTGGCCTGTGGGTTCTTCTTGAAGGTGGGAGCTGATTGAAGTCCTGTTGGAGCTTGCAAAGAGGCAGTGGATTGAGGCCTAGTCTAGAAGCTTGTTCCCTGTTTGTGAGGTTCGGGATCCTGAAGTTTGAAGGGAGTTTATGGTACTTTCCTGAGGAAGGCACTATGAATGACTTTCATTCTTTCTTCTCACCTCTTTCTGAAGTATCCAATGATGTTGGAGCCGACTTGTGAGTTTAATTCCTCCTGAGGAGGAATGTAAACTGATCACATGTTGTTGAGCCACATGGGATACGATTCCTAAGTGTCAGCCTCCTAGTACTTTCCTGAGGAAGGTCCTATGGGTCTATTCACTTAGTTCCATTAGTTTATCTAGGATTTCTTAAGTATCCAGTGATGTTGGAGCCAACTTGTGAGTTTAATTTCTCCTGAGGAGGAATGTAAACTGATCACAGTTGTTGAGCCACATAGGATACGATTCCTAAGTGTCAGCCTCCTAGTACTTTCCTGAGGAAGGTCCTATGGGTCTGCTCACTTAGTTCCCTTAGTGCACATAGGTTTTCTCAAGTATCCAGTGATGCCGGAGCCTTCATGTGAGTTTAATTTCTCCTGAGGAGGAATGTAAACTGATCACAGTTGTTGAGCCGCATAGGATATGACTCATGAGTAGTAACCTCCTGGTACTTTCCTGAGGAAGGCACTATGAGCTTGTCTGCTTAGCTCCCTTTCTCTGGTAAGCTTGTTCTGAAGCTTGAAGACTGGGATTGATTCCTCTTGCTTAGAGTTTTGCTTAGAATGTTTGCTTAGATCTTTGCTTAAGGTGTTATATAGGGTTTTGTTTAGAGATATATTAGGAGATGGTTCCAGGTTTGTTAAGGGCCTTGCCCAAGAGTGGTTTCTTGTTAAGGAGGCCTATCAGGTTAGCTAGCTTTCTCTTTATGTTGTTTGACTTGTGTGATGTTATGTTGCATTAGACTTAGGTGTTCATCTAGATAGTTCTGAGTTAGGTGCATCTTAGAAGTAGACTTTGTGTGCATGAGAAGTTGAGGTGGTCCTCCTTCTGCTTGTTTGTTATTGAGTGGCTTTGCTTGTTGGTATTTGGTAGAGCTGAGCTCCCTTGCCTTTGTGGTTTGCGGCCTTTGCGCCTTGTTTGTTTAGTTGTTGCATTCATGCATATTTTCAGTATTTCTTTACGTTGCAGTTTCTTGTTTGTCGTTTAATCCTGTTGCCATGATCCCTTAGGAGCTCTGACTTCTCCGCTGCGGAGTTGTTATGATAGACATTAGGATGGTCAACCAGGTGTGATAGCAGTAGGTAGATTCCCCTTTCTCAGCTATAGTTTTAGGGTTTCCCTTTCCTTTCTGTAGGAGCTTTTGAGTAGCTTGACCCGTAGTTAGCTGAACTACAGCTGCTCTGATTCCTTGTACCAGACGAGGATATGTAGGCATAGGATGCGATATCCTAGCGAGCACACTAACAACTGACCTTTGTTCTCTCGCGGCTGTGCGATTGAGACTTTCCCGCTAACGACTAATTGTTATCCCTTTCTCCTGCCCGAGTGCATTTGAGACCAGATCGTAGTTATAGGTCCCCGAGCCTTTAGAATCAGTTTGTTTTCTCACTGCTGTGTGAGAGCGCCTGTTTACCCGTAGTTAGCCGAACTACGTTTGCTCTGATCTTCCATACTGTGTGGAAGTACGTAGGCACAGGACGCGATGTCCTGGCGAGCAACCTTTCCCCCGTTTAGACGTAGGCAGTCGAACTACGTTGACTCTGACTTTCCCATTGCACGAGGGAATACGTAGGCCCAGAACACCGTATGTTCTGTCGAGTCCTGTCCTTTTATTTTCTTTTCAGACCAACCAGTAGCATAGATAGATAACGCACCCTTTTACCTATAAACACCAAGCGTGGATCCCATCGAGTACGATGGACGTGAGGGGTGCTAATACCTTCCCCTTGCGTAACCGACTCCCGAATCCAGGTTTTGGTTGCGATGACCATACCTTTTCCCGTCTTTGCGAGGTTTACTTCGAGCGTTTCCTTTCCCGCTCTGAGGGATAAATAACGCACGGTGGCGACTCTCCTGTCAAGCCGGCGCCGATTTTCGCAGTAGCGCCAGCTGGCGACTCTGCTGGGGACTTATAGCATCTAGGGACTTTTCCCATCCCTTATGCTGGGACCGTTTCCCATCCCCTACGCGAGTCAATCCTAGCGCTTGGGTGTTTATTTGTTGGGTGTTGTGCATATTGTGTTTTACTTTTCTGCACTTTACTTTTCTGTACCTTTACCTTTCCGCATTTATTTTCCAGCATTATATTATTATGATTATTGCTATGGGCGAGGGAGGTTACTGCGAGTGATAAGCCGGACCTGGGCTTGAGTACACACCTAGATATAGTTGCGGAGAAGTAGTAGACGAACCTGTCTGCTGAGCAGGCACAGTTCCCTACGAAAATCTGCGCTCAGACGAGATTCTTGCAGAGGTGCTCCTTTCCGGTCCTGAGGATCTGAGGGGAGTCCAGACGTGAGGATTGTCGACTCTGGGGACCGATCATTTGGAAGTCAGCTAAGTGAGGCCTCTTCATGACTTGATGATGCCACTCCTTCTGGGAATCGTATCATCACTCATGAAAGTCTGTGACGCTGATGACCGCATAGGATGCCGTACCTTTGTCTGTGGATTAGGTCTATCCTACCTGTGAGAGGGACTGGGTTATTGCAGGAAAACTGGCCTTCAGAAACCATGATTCAGTAGTTATCAGATGGTGTTCTTGATTCATCTCCAGGTGTGTTGTCTGGGTCAGATGGGTTTCTTATCTGAGGTTGATGCTATTATCAGATGGTTTTCTCGCCAGATACAGAGGTTCAGATGGATTTCTTACCAGGGGATTGATATTTTGAGTATCAGATGATAGTTAGTATCATGAGGTTCTGATGACCGGGGTGGTTTTCTGTTCTTGATCACAGAGATATTCCTCTTCAGGCTACAGCATAGCCCCTGTGTTCACAGATTGCATTATTTATCATATTGCATCATTGCATTACCATCTGCATTCAACTAACGTGTGTGTATTGCAGGTACATATTTTCCCTTCCTGTTCTGGTGTCTGTTCCTAGCAAGACATGGAAACCCTGAAGAGAGTATTGCCCTATAAATTTCCGTCGCCGGATATCAGTCTATTGTTAGAATTGATCACTATTGCTAAGAAGAGGGTAATGGGTGACTTCAGAAAGAGATATGGGAGGATTCTGACCTTCGTTTATCAGCCATCTGCCTACGAGACCAGCGGCATCTATACTCTGTTACAGTTCTATGATGCGGAGCTCAGGTGCTTCGTATTTCCTGACTTTGTTTTGGCTCCTACCCTGGAGGAGTATTCTGCACTTCTGGATATACCGATCCGTGAGCAGATGCCTTTCTATCGTACGGACGCTGAGCCTAAGCTGGCTGAGCTTTCTGCCATCCTGTGCTTGAAAGAGTCTGAGCTGTCTGGGAAGATGATCAGAAGAGGAGACGTATGGGGATTTCCGTTGGATGTCTTAGTAGAGAAGGCTCGAGAGTATGCCCAGAAGGGTAGCTGGGGTGTTTTTGACGTCCTCCTTGCTGTATGTGTGTATGGCATCGTGTTGTTCCCGAACATTCCTGATTTTGTTGACTCAGATGCCTTCTATATTTTGGCTGCGAAGAACCCAGTCCCTACTTTGCTGGGAGATATCCACCATTCAACCCACTACCAGAATGAAAAGCGGCGAGGAAGGAATGTGTCTTGTTGTGTACCTCTCCTGTGTCGATGGTTCACCAGTCATATGCCTAAGTCAGGCCCGTTTGTCACCTCTATTGATTCTCTAGGATGGCCCGAGCGCTTAATGGGATTGACTTCTAAGGATGTGGTATGGGTTAACGAAGAGGTATCCGGAGTGGAGGTTATACTCAAATGCGAAGGATTCCCAAATGTTCCGTTAATAGGAAGGAAAGGTTGTGTCAACTACAACCCTTCCTTACTGATCAGGCAATTTGGGTATACACCTCAGGGAGCGCCAAAACCCGAGGAGATACAGGAATCTCTGTATCTCACTGGGACAATAGGGAAAGAGATGCTGACCAAACTTGAGAAAGCCTGGAAGAACTTGCACAAGAGAGGGAAGCTTTCAGGTAGCAGAGGGGATACTCGAGTTCCTGGCCCATATGTGGAGTGGATTCGTGAGCGAGCTGTGAAATTCCTTATGCCGTATCCAGCGGTTCATCCATTGCATCCTTCTCCGGTGGAGGAGCCTACCACTGTGGACATTCAGGTCTACAAGCAGCTGATGGCGGAGAAACAAGAGCTAGCGAAGGCTAAAGAGGCTTTAGAGCAGGAGAATGCCCAACTTCGTCATGAACAGATTGAAACAGGATACTTTTCCAAGCAACAGGCTAAAACTCTGAAACATCTGAAGACTACGCTATTGGAATTGACTGAAACCAAGAAGCGTCTAGAGTTAGATGTAGACTCAGTTAGTAGTGTGTTGGCCACCAAGAAGCAAGAGCTGGAAAGGGCCTACACAAAGCTAGCCAAGTTCAGGGAGCACTGGGATCGCACTATGGCCAAGCGCAAGGAGCAAGAAGAAGAGCTGAAGACACAGATTGCTCAGTTAGAAGAACAGGTCAAAGTGAAGCATGAAGAGCTTGAAGAAGAAGCCTGCCGCCGATACGAGGCCGAGCGCAAGCTGACAGATGCCATGAAGAATTTGGAAGATTTCCAGCATAGAGCAGATGCCAAAAGACCCAAACCTGGGGGCGGTGCCAATGATAAGGCTTGGGAAGACTTTGTCAGAGACATCCAGGGCACGGTCAGGAAGAGGGATCGACTGATAGAAGGTTTGATTTATCAACCAGATCATGCAGAGACAAAGAAGATGGTCGAGGACTTCCGCAACCGTACCAGTACTTGATTTCTCTCTGGTATTCTGTATGTTGAGATCACCACCAGGCATGTTGGATGGGATCCCCTTTATCGTATCAGCTGTATGAAGCATAGTTATGTAACTTCTTGACAAGACTGTTATTCTAATCAATATATGAGGGTTTTTCCAAATATTGTCTTTATGGTTTATCTCGTCTTGCTACCACTGACACTGGAATTGGAGGGAAAATATCTCCAATGCACACATGCACGTTAGCATTTTTGTATTTCTGTTTGCATAAATCATACTGCATAGCATTTCTCTAGCAGGTCAAAGCACTTATCCAGCCTTTGCTTTCACCAGAAAGTGATTCTCGGGGAATTGTTTGAGGCAAGAGTGGAGACGACCAAGGGGCTGAAGCAGATTTGAGCAGAATCAAGCAGCATAGTCGGTTACAGGTAATTGGTGGCTATGTCTGAAGGCAATTTCCAGGCTCCTAGCACTTTGGCAAGGTTTACCATAGCATCCAACCATCAGTATGATTCTATGGAAGGCTTCCCGCAAGCGAACAATCTTACTGCAGACCAAGTCGTACAGCCTACGGATGAGAACCGAGATCGACATGAGCAGTTCGTTGCCCGAAATGAACGTTATCCTCCTGTTAACAATCAAGGTGTCACTTTCCCTGTGATGAATTACCGGAGAGATATTCCAATGGCCGGGATGGTAGATCCAAGAGCTCATGAGCAGGATAGAAGACTCCGAGCGTTGGAAGAAGGTATAAAAACCTTGGAAGCGAAAGATGCCGTTAACCTGGATGCTGTAGCCATGTGTTTGGTTCCTGACCTAGTGTTGCCGTACAAGTTCAAAGTGCCGGAATTTGAAAAATACACGGGAGATAGCTGCCCAAAGTTGCATTTGATGATGTTCTGTCGAAGGATGACTTCGTTTGTGCGAAATGACCAACTAATGATCCATTGCTTCCAGTATAGCCTGACTGGGGCATCGTTGAGATGGTATGTGCAATTAGAGAGTAATCAGATTCGATCATGGGTGGATTTAGCCAGAGCTTTCATGAAGCAGTACGATTACAACCTGGATTTGACTCCTAGTCTCGTAGATCTGCAAGAATTATCTCAGGAGGAGAATGAATCATTCAGAGGGTATTTGCGAAGATGGAAAGAATTGGCTGCTAGTGTTCAACCACCGCTTCCGGAAAGAGAACTGGTTGACATCTTCTTGGGTACTCTGAAAGGCCATTATTTTGACAAATTGTTCAGTTGCACAAACTTTGTGGGCCTGATGAGACTGGGAGAGATTGTCGAGAGAGGACTCAGGAGTGGAAAATTTCGAGATGTTCCTTACGTCCCAGTTAATAAGAGTGAGTCAGTTGTCAGTTCTCAAGAAGAGTGGGAAGGAGATGACGCCATCTCAGAATATCTAGCATCTCAGGATCAGTTTTCAGACACTTCAAGTCAACGATCATCTTACCGCCGATCGCGTCAGCACGCCCCACGGAGACCAAGGAAGCCTGAAAGGCAGTTTACTCAGCTACCGGTGTCGTACAGTCAGTTGTTGCCAGATCTGGTCAAAAGCGGATTGATAGTACCAAAAGAGATTAAGCCGGTGATTCCACCGTATCCTCCAGGTTTTGATGCCAGCGCCCGCTGTGAGTACCATGTTGGGGCACAGGGGCATTCAACAAATGATTGTAAGGTGCTTAGAAGTCAGGTTCAGGATCTGATAGACTCTAGCTGTATTTGCATCACGCCTCAGGGTTTTGTTCAGATTAATGATTTTCCATCCTCCAGTTGTGTGGGTTCGTCAGTTAATGTCATGGAAGACTCCGCAGGAAGTGTGTGCTCTGAAGATTGTCAATCGGAGAGTTCAGTTGTATGGGAGAAGTTTCTAGAGGTTTTTGCGCCGGATGTCGCATCTGTTTTCTCTGCTTAGTCCGTTTAGCTTTTGTGCCCTAGTGTCTGCCGACCACCACCAGGATTGTTGGCTGGGGTCACTGTATTCATACTCATTTGTGCTTACGTGATGCTTTTGTTGGATATACATATGTGGGAGACGTTTGTCTGTGTGCTTATAGCTTGAGTTTCTCTTTGTCTCGTTGTGAATGTGTGTTTGCTTTCCGCATTGCATTATGATTTAACAGGTACATCAGAACTGTGAGTCTTATACCTCATCCTCCGGTTTGTTGCCGGAATTCCTTCAGAGATATGGAACAGAATCAGTTTGAATTGATTGAAGTCCAAAGCCAGCTGGGGCAGATGATGAGAGACATGCAAGAGATGCGTCTGGAGCAGAAGATTCTCAAAGAGGAGAACAGTCAGCTGAAGACCCAAATGAGCTTGATCATGGAAGTGGTCAAGAATGTGCTTAGGAAAGAGGACGATCAACTATTCGAAGCCGAAATGAAGAAGCTCGCGCCACCTGTGCATGTGGAACCTGAGCAGCAGCAACAGAAGATGCATCCGGCTCAGCGGAGGATCCAGGAAGGGAAGCCAAAGAGAATATTTGAGGCACCGCCTATGACATATGCTGAGCTCTTGCAGACTTTATTGAAGTTTAATCTGGTTGAGAAGAGAACGTTGGAACCGCCAACGAGAGTGTTTCCTCAAGGGTACGATGCCAGTAAGCAATGTGAGTTTCATTCTGGGGCATTCGGACACGACATCGAGGGTTGCCATGCTTTTAAGCACAATGTTCAAGACCTGATTGACTCGCACGATATTGAATTCACGCCGGGCGGCGTAGCTGTGCATATTGCTCCTGTCTCGATCGATGCTAAGATGACAGATGTTTCTAAAGCTGCAGCGGGTCAGAAGCGTATCCTGGACTCCATGGCGTCAGAGTCTCCAGGCCCACAATTGTTGCCTATTCCCGGGGCAGACCTGAGAAAGAAAATGGCTAAGCTTAAGGAGGGCGTTAATCAATACATTGAAGGTCAAGAAACTGATGTTGCATTTGATACAAAGGGTGTTCAAGAATCAACTAGATACCGGCAACAGCAGCCTCAGCAGCAGAACCAGCAGGGGTATAAGAGATATCAGAATCGGGCTCCCCTGGCAAGCCGTCATTTGGAAACTCCTCCTATGCCGTATGCGCAGCTTCTGCAAACGTTGATTCAGCTCCAATTGGTTCACAAAAGGACAATGACTCCCTTAACGGGACCACCACCACCGGGGTATGATGCCAACGCTACTTGTGAGTTCCATACTGGGGCACCAGGCCATACGGTTGAGAATTGTAAGGCTTTTAAGCACAAAGTGCAGGATCTGCTTGATAGTGCAGCAATCAGCTTCGGGCCGGGAGGTCCTAGAATCATCTGAATGAAGGAGGAAGGGCTCTGTAATTTGGTTGGGTTGTTGAAAGCAGATCAGGACAGCATCGAATTGTCTCTAATAAAGATAGCTGGTTCAGCAGCAGGACAGATGTGAAGGCCCGGTTCTCGGAAGCTAGCATATTTTTGTCTTAGCTTGTCATTTCTTTACATTTGTAGTTGCTTTCCTGTTTGAATTTGTAATCTTGTTTGTAAAACTTGTTGTTTTCATTCAATTGATGATAATGAAATAAATATGCATGTTTTGATCCATTCGTGTTCACTAACATGTTTTTGCAAATGTCCAATGCTTGGTTAAGAAGAATTTGGGGAGGATGACGAAAATGACCGACATGCAACTACCGATATTGTATGCTTTTGAAATAAAACCTGCTGATGATGTACAGGCATTGTTTCAAATCCCTAAACACCGGAGACATAAGGAAGATAATCCCTTGTCAACCCCTTTGAGCCTTGTAGTAGGAGTTCTTTCTGAAAATGAAAAAACCTCGATCTTTAACCTGGGGCAGGGTAGGTGTTAGCTAATTTGACCGAGCGTCCAAATTGCAAAAAGAGTGTCCGTTCGAGGATCAATCACGCCCCTAGAGGTCGTGCCTAAAAGACCACAATGGTTCAATCAAGAGTGGGACAGCCACATCATTCCCCAAAGAGTCAGACAACCAGTGTCACACGACTTGTTCAAAAGAAAAACGAAAAAAGAAGAGTCAAAAGCCCGCTAAGTCAAGAAAGCTTCAAAACAAATGACTTAGGCAAAAATGAGGGCATCCCGCTGGACTTAAAAAAATCAAAAGAAACTCAAAAGGAGTCAGTCCAGGCAAAAGTTGGCGATATGAAAAGAAAAAGATGAAAAGAATCAAAAGAAAAATCCTCAAAGGAAATACGAGTCGTGTGACCTCAAGTGTCAAAGACGAAAAGTGAGTGGCTGTCACTCCGAAAATCCAAAAGTTTCTCGAACTATCACTCCTATCTTTCAACCTCCGAGAGGTGAGCGCTAAGGTCGAATTAGCTGAACGTAGGATGGGAGAACATCAAGGAGAATGGGTGGGTTGAAATAAACTTTGAGCCTTTATCCTTTCTTTCAAAACCGTGAGCCTGACCACGTTACAACCTTCAAAAGTCCTAATTGAAGCAGGTTGTTTCGAAAGCATACTCCGGTAAAGGTCACGTCGATTCTGACTCCTAAAAAGGTTCCTCTTACCATGTTGGTACTGATGTTGATAAATGTTTTGTGCATTATATGCTATAAACTGTTTTTCCTTTTCCCAGTGAACAGATTGGATGTCAAAGCTGTCATATGTGTTGCATTAATACATCTTTTATGCAGAACAACTCGTTTTACTTGCGAGTAAGCGCTGGACAGCAGAAAAGTTTCCTACAGTGGAAAGTATGGTCAAGATAGAATGTAGAACGCCCGAATGTTCCGAGAGCAGGGGCAGGCTTTTATTGTGATCCCCAGTCAGGTCAGCTTTTCGAAATCAGTTATCCTGGGGCAATCAGGTTGAGATTCAGGCAAATACGGCGTAGTCAAGGGCACTACTCTGAATCAAATAATCAGGAGCAAGGTCATTGCGGTCAGGGGCAGACCATCTTAAGCACGCAGAAGTTATTCGAGGAGCATTCGATGTGAAGTATCCTTCCAAAGTTCAGAATATTAGGGCATGTCATGTCAGACCATCAGGGTACAGATCTTCAGATTTCCTTTCGAGGACTAGCCCCACAGAGGTCCCGCAGGCTGGGGCATACCATAAGCGAAAGGATTGTTGTTCTCCGTATCAGCAGGGCCATACAGAGTTATTCGAGCAGATGCAGTCGATTTTCGAGAGCGAGATGAGTGCGGGAAGTCGTGTTACTATCCCTTGACTCTTCACTAAAAGGCTGTGTATTCAGGAAGAATATTTTCCAGCGTCAGTCGTACCTGACCCAGTAAGATAGCTTAAGAGCTCAAATCCATGTTTGCGATTACTGTGAGGCCCATCCGTGTTGGCGCATCAATTTCCAGATCCGAGCTTCATCAGCGCGCGGGAAGACTCCCTCCATTTTTCCAGCAAAGTCCAATTCACCGTTGGTACGGATAAGCTATCCCTAGAGGAGTCTAATCATATTCAGCACGTCTGCTATTTCACAGCGAAGTTATATACCCCAGCAGGGTATTACTTCGTCAAGGCGTTCGGTTAAGTTCCCAATATCCCCAGCGGAGTTGGTTTCACTCTCCCAGCATTTTGCTGGGATAATTCAGTGATATCCAGTTTATCCCCAGCAGAGTTGGCCTCGCCTTCAGCATTTATTTTGCTGAAGTGGTTCTGTACCCAGCTCTCTCCGGCAGCTCGAGCCTGCATTGGCATATTGCATGCATTATCATATTTGCATCATACTTGCATATCATCGTCAAAATGCGTAGCATTTCCATCTAGAGTGGAGCATTACGCCATAGAAAGATTAAAGCATACGCATGTGCATACGAAGCATAAGTCAGATTTTCTATCAGCCTCATATGGCGCGTGAATTACTCTGTGATCAGTTCAGGGGCATTTATCCAGCAGCAGTGTTCAGACGATTCAGCGGATTATTCGTATCTCAGATCAGACAACAATTATGCTTTGATCAAGCAGTCATCTGATATCGACAGACTTTTCTTCCCGTCAATTCATATTGACGATGTGTTCCTTCGATAAGTGGATTTCTCCGTCTATCATTAGGCGTCTTGAGTACGAATGTGGTTTTCTTTCCGTCTATCCTTAGACGATGTGAAGTTGCGGGTGATCACGGTAAAGTTTCAAGAAAGGGTTTCCCCAGGATATGCTTTTCTTTCCGTCTATCCTTAGACGATGTGAATTGATTGTTCATCAATCAGGATGATCCCGTCTACCCTTAGACGATGTGAATATTGATTTGTTCATCGATCAGGATGATGCCGTCTATCCTTAGACGATGTGAATATGGAGATTAATGGTGTCTTTCCGTCTACCCTTAGACGATGCAAGTACGGAGATTATTTCTTCCCGTCTACCCTTAGACGATGTGAATTGTTTTGTTTCATCAATCAGGATGATCCCGTCTACCTTTAGACGATGTGAGCATGAAGATTATTTCTTCCCGTCTACCCTTAGACGATGTGAATATTGATCTGTTCATCGATCAGGATGATCCCGTCTATCCTTAGACGATGTGAATATGGAGATTATGAATTCCTTTCCGTCTATCCTTAGACGATGTGAGTATGGAGATTATTTCTTCCCGTCTATCCTTAGACGATGTGAATTGTTTTGTTTCATCGATCAGGATGATCCCGTCTACCCTTAGACGATGTGAATTGATTGTTCATCAATCAGGATGATCCCGTCTACCCTTAGACGATGAGAATATTGATTTGTTTCATCAATCAGGATGATGCCGTCTACCCTTAGACGATGAGAATACTGATTTGTTTCATCGATCAGGATGATCCCGTCTATCCTTAGACGATGTGAATTTGGAGATTAATGTTGTCTTTCCGTCTATCATTAGACGAGGTGAGTATTCAATCAGGGTGTCTTCCCGTCCACCTTTGGGCGATGTGAGTATATTTCTATTCCTGCCTATCAGTAGGCAATGTGAAAGGATCAGGTATTTTGTTGCAGCCCTCGGGTTTTGTTACATAGGGTATCACAGGTAATGGGCATTCAAATCAGGAGTTCTTCATCAGATGATCGATCAGCTTGGTGCCGTAATAACTGGACTCGGTTTTCTGGACTTTATTCCCCAAGCAGTTTACAGTATATGCTCGCGGTTGGCAAATTTCCGGGTTTTATTTGTATTCAACCGTCTCGTACCTCTGAATGTTTGAAGGCTGAGCGCTCTTCAAACCCTTCAGGTCCAAGTCGCTTGAATAGGGGCAGCTGTTGCACCCTAAAATTTGACCAACCGATTCTCCTATCTGACTCGTGGTTTAAATTCATATTCGCAACTCAGGCATATGATTTTTGTGCAAACAGGGGATATCAGGGTTACAACTTGATTTTCGTCTATCAGATATGGCAGATCCAGTCCAGATCACCAGGGTTTTATTTTCGGGAAATTGTGCGCTCCTCGGTGATTTTTAGCTTGCATGGTGATTTTGGGGATATTCTGATGCCCGAGACTCTCTGTTCGATTCGATCTGGTCTCGTGCACTCTTTTATGGTGGTCATTTGCATTTGTCTGCATTTTTAGGGTTTAATAGACTTTTGCGGATTTTTAATAGGCTTTATAGATTTTTCTGGAATTTAAATAGAGTTTTTGTATTTTTTTCAATAGTTTAAATCATTTTTAGAATTTTATATAGATTTTTAAATAGGTTTAATTGTTTTTTAATCTTTTTCTTAGAGTATAGAAGAATTTAAATAGTTTTAATTGTTTTTAGATAATATAGAAAATAATATAGTTTTTCTTTTATTAATAATAGATTTTTCTAGAATATTAAATAAATAGATTTTTAGATATAATGTTTTAGAATAATATAGAATTTAATAGTCTTTTTTATTTTATATAGAAATATATAGATTTTTCTTTTATTTTCTTTTATAGATTTTAAATCATTTGTAAATAATATAGTTTTTTTTTAGAATTTAATATAGGTTTATTAGAAGTATATTAGTGGGTTTGTTAGATTTTTTAGAGTATTATTAATTAGGAGTCAATTAGATTTTTAGGATTAATTGAATTTTAATAGTTAATTAGTGATTAATCATTGTCATCAGTCCAGTTTTTTTAATCCATTCAGTGTTTTGGTTTGTTTTATCTTCGTTTGGGCCTCAGTGTAGTCCAGTTCGCAGCCCAACTAAGTCAGGAATGGTCCAGAAATTGCCAGATTCATCCAGCGCATTCTAGAAGCTCCCAGCAAGTCTCAGAGCTATAAAAGCTTCGTGGCCACGTGTAGGAAAGAGAGAGGACCCACGTTACGCTGTGGAATCACGCCACCACATCAACTCAGAAGCCTCACGCGCTGACACCTGACCCCACCATCACTCCCTCTCTCTGCCACGCCCCAGGACACGCGTCCTGCATGCAGAAGTTCCCTCCACTACTCTGCCACCTGTCGTCACCACAGATCACCGCCTGAGTTTCGCCGGAGAAGCCACCGGCCGGCATGCAAACCCCGTCCGGCCACCCTTGACACCGCCGTCCCTTGCCGGAAGCTGCAAAAAGCCCCAGAATTCCCAGAAATCGTCCGATCTTCATCTTCCCCCTCCGTCCACCTCTATCTATCCGTCGCCGGAAAACTCAACGGCGCCGGAAAACTCATCATTCGCGCCCAGATTCCACCATCAATTTCCAGATTCGTCATCCAAGCTCGCGTCAGTTCATCTTCTTTTTTCCAGAATTCGTTCATCACCTTCATGATTCGTTCTTCAAGAACCTTCATCCACATCCATGGATCTTCATGAGTCTCCAGATCTAAACTCATCAACGCGTAACACCTCTCCTAAACTCTTTCCAGATTTCCCAGAGATCTTCAAGCAAGAACTTCCACAAAGCTCCTCCTTCAACAAACTCAAGAACATCGTCGTCTGTTAAGAGCTTTCGCCCCAGATTTTCCAGATCGTGAGAATCAAGATTCTCAGAACGTCTCCAAAATCTCCAGAACGCTCAGGAACGTCCAGGCAACTCCATCGATCCTCGTCAAATTCCAGAAGCTTCAAGAGTTCAATTGCGCTCCATAACCAGGTACACGTCCTTGATTTGGTTGGGTTTTCTTGTTGATAGCTGTGAGGTTTTAATTGCGTCTTAGATTCAGATTAGGTGAGTGGATTTGAGTGGAGTAAGGGTTTCTGTTTGAGATTCGTGAAGAATTTGAGTGGTTGTTGTGGGAGGTTTTCTCAGAGAAGGGAGAGTTGGGGGAGACGAGCGAAACGGCTAGGGTTTAGGTTAGAAGGATGAACAGTGACCAGAGAGATTGAAGGGGATTAGGGTTTTTGGTTAGGGTTTCGTTGGATTAGGGTTAGTGTTTGGGCCAAGCCCAAACTCATTTTTCTGAAGCAACCCCCAGGTTACTCAATACCCCCTTTTTTTCGTGTGAGAAGCAGAATGATTGAGCTGGGCCTTATGCCCAGTCACTATCCACACCCCCTCATCTAAGCCCATAATAGTATGACACTGCAAAACTTACTGGGCTGCACCCCCCTGGGCGTTTTTCTTTCTGTGTTATTAATTGCTTTTTTGGATGTCACTGGGCCCTGCGCCCCAGTCCTTTTCGCACCCCCCAGGATTAGGGCCCAATGCATTAATAACTGAGAATCTTGCTGTTAGCACCCCCCTCCAGTCTATTTCAATTTTGTTTTGTTAATTTCTTTTTAATATTTTCTTGCATTAGAAAATTCATAATAAAATGTAAATAATTGATTTTTTAATTCTCTTTTTTTCTACCACTTTATAATAATGTCTAGAAAATTGTATAAAAATAAAAATGTCATTTTATTTTTGTTTACTATTTTTGGTATATTTTCCATTTAATTGATTTCTTTTAATATTTTTAGTGCATACATGTCATTAGAAAATTAATAAAAAATAGTAGATTTAGTCAAATAATTCCGTTCTTTTTTCTGTAGACTCGTAATTCAGTGTAGAATTTTATAGTGCAGAAACATTAGCTTAATCATGCATTTTCATTTTAATTGCATTTTTTCATTGTTATTGATGTTGAATAAATTGGTTTGTGGATATGTCTGTGTTGCTGATTTTAGTTCTTTCATCTGGTATTGAATTTTGTTCTGATTTTTCAGTATGTTGTCATAGAACCATGTAGGTCTCCCATTAGATTTTTGATAGATTTTTGTAGGATGTTCTGATGTGATTTGTCTGAGCTTGAAGATAGGAGAAGTCTTGATGACTTCCGACTTTGAAGTTCAACTGTGGTTGAACTTCAGAGGTTGCCTCTTGAGGTTTGTTGGCCTGTGGGTTCTTCTTGAAGGTGGGAGCTGATTGAAGTCCTGTTGGAGCTTGCAAAGAGGCAGTGGATTGAGGCCTAGTCTAGAAGCTTGTTCCCTGTTTGTGAGGTTCGGGATCCTGAAGTTTGAAGGGAGTTTATGGTACTTTCCTGAGGAAGGCACTATGAATGACTTTCATTCTTTCTTCTCACCTCTTTCTGAAGTATCCAATGATGTTGGAGCCGACTTGTGAGTTTAATTCCTCCTGAGGAGGAATGTAAACTGATCACATGTTGTTGAGCCACATGGGATACGATTCCTAAGTGTCAGCCTCCTAGTACTTTCCTGAGGAAGGTCCTATGGGTCTATTCACTTAGTTCCATTAGTTTATCTAGGATTTCTTAAGTATCCAGTGATGTTGGAGCCAACTTGTGAGTTTAATTTCTCCTGAGGAGGAATGTAAACTGATCACAGTTGTTGAGCCACATAGGATACGATTCCTAAGTGTCAGCCTCCTAGTACTTTCCTGAGGAAGGTCCTATGGGTCTGCTCACTTAGTTCCCTTAGTGCACATAGGTTTTCTCAAGTATCCAGTGATGCCGGAGCCTTCATGTGAGTTTAATTTCTCCTGAGGAGGAATGTAAACTGATCACAGTTGTTGAGCCGCATAGGATATGACTCCTGAGTAGTAACCTCCTGGTACTTTCCTGAGGAAGGCACTATGAGCTTGTCTGCTTAGCTCCCTTTCTCTGGTAAGCTTGTTCTGAAGCTTGAAGACTGGGATTGATTCCTCTTGCTTAGTGTTTTGCTTAGAATGTTTGCTTAGATCTTTGCTTAAGGTGTTATATAGGGTTTCGTTTAGAGATATATTAGGAGATGGTTCCAGGTTTGTTAAGGGCCTTGCCCAAGAGTGGTTTCTTGTTAAGGAGGCCTATCAGGTTAGCTAGCTTTCTCTTTATGTTGTTTGACTTGCGTGATGTTATGTTGCATTAGACTTAGGTGTTCATCTAGATAGTTCTGAGTTAGGTGCATCTTAGAAGTAGACTTTGTGTGCATGAGAAGTTGAGGTGGTCCTCCTTCTGCTTGTTTGTTATTGAGTGGCTTTGCTTGTTGGTATTTGGTAGAGCTGAGCTCCCTTGCCTTTGTGGTTTGCGGCCTTTGCGCCTTGTTTGTTTAGTTGTTGCATTCATGCATATTTTCAGTATTTCTTTACGTTGCAGTTTCTTGTTTGTCGTTTAATCCTGTTGCCATGATCCCTTAGGAGCTCTGACTTCTCCGCTGCGGAGTTGTTATGATAGACATTAGGATGGTCAACCAGGTGTGATAGCAGTAGGTAGATTCCCCTTTCTCAGCTATAGTTTTAGGGTTTCCCTTTCCTTTCTGTAGGAGCTTTTGAGTAGCTTGACCCGTAGTTAGCTGAACTACAGCTGCTCTGATTCCTTGTACCAGACGAGGATATGTAGGCATAGGATGCGATATCCTAGCGAGCACACTAACAACTGACCTTTGTTCTCTCGCGGCTGTGCGATCGAGACTTTCCCGCTAACGACTAATTGTTATCCCTTTCTCCTGCCCGAGTGCATTTGAGACCAGATCGTAGTTATAGGTCCCCGAGCCTTTAGAATCAGTTTGTTTTCTCACTGCTGTGTGAAAGCGTCTGTTTACCCGTAGTTAGCCGAACTACGTTTGCTCTGATCTTCCATACTGTGTGGAAGTACGTAGGCACAGGACGCGATGTCCTGGCGAGCAACCTTTCCCCCGTTTAGACGTAGGCAGTCGAACTACGTTGACTCTGACTTTCCCATTGCACGAGGGAATACGTAGGCCCAGAACACCGTATGTTCTGTCGAGTCCTGTCCTTTTATTTTCTTTTCAGACCAACCAGTAGCATAGATAGATAACGCACCCTTTTACCTATAAACACCAAGCGTGGATCCCATCGAGTACGATGGACGTGAGGGGTGCTAATACCTTCCCCTTGCGTAACCGACTCCCGAATCCAGGTTTTGGTTGCGATGACCATACCTTTTCCCGTCTTTGCGAGGTTTACTTCGAGCGTTTCCTTTCCCGCTCTGAGGGATAAATAACGCACGGTGGCGACTCTCCTGTCAAGCCGGTGCCGATTTTCGCAGTAGCGACACTAACAAGCTCAGAAGATCTGAAAGTTGGAAACGTTTCATTTCGTGAGAGAAATCAAATGAGCCAACAAAGCAAACACGTGGCATTCAATTTCTGAAAAGATTGAGTGCTTAACTGATTTGACGTTTGAGGTAATGCTTTGAAAATCTCATTTTTCTTGTTTTTCCCCCAGCTGTCATAATTTAATGTGAAATGATTTCTTTTCATTAAATGTTGTCCAAACGTGCGTAAGTGTCTTTTGTGTGCCCTATTTTTTTTGGTTTCCTATATATATCACCTATCACACATCTATCACACTTTCCACATTCACTTCATTCATGCGTTTCTGCTTCCTGTTCAATCTCTTCCAAAACCCTAAACCGAAACCAAAGTATTCTTCTTCTTCAATGGCGTCAACTTCAAACACTGCTGCAAAACCTAACAAGACCATCATGTACAAAGAACCTGAACGAACCTTACTCACTCCAGTGGCTGATCTAGAGGTGCTCTGTGAAAGCTTCATTGACCTCGACTCTTTAAAGGAAAATGGGTTTGATCTCATTTCTGCCATCAAAGCTCAAGGGTGGGAAAAATATTTTGAAAGGCTAATGGGGCCTGTTTTTCCAACACTGGTTAAGGAATTTTGGATACATGCAAGCGCTGGTCCCAAGTTTATACATTCTTCAGTTCTTGGAGTGGAGATAGTCATCACTGAAAACCTGATCAGACAACTGTTTAGCTATACTGAGTCTGATGGTGTTTCAAATCTTGCTTCTTCTCGCATCGATATGGCTAGGGTTTATGAAGAAGTTACTATTGCTGGTTTTCCGTCAAGTAAGGTTAAAGATTTAAAACCCATTTATAGGATCTGGGCGAAAATCTTTATGAGTACGTTTTTCCACAGAAAACCTTCAAACTCTCCAGATTATGTGAGTTCTGAACATTTGTATTTTATGTACTGCATTAGCAAAAATGTCAAAGTGGATCTACCGTATCTCATCTTCAGTCACTTATTAACTCATGTCAAAGAAACCAGAGAGGAAGTAAGGGCGAAAGCTGGTAAAGTAAGGACATGGATACCCCTGGGAAGGTTGATTTCTGATATACTTGTTGAGAACAAGCTGGTTCAACATCTGACTGATGCGAAGATTACAGAAGAGCTGACTCACATCATTGGCTCTGAAATTAATGGACTCAATCTGAAGAGGATGAAAATCATCTCAGAATTGAAGGGACAACTCAGGAAGATCAACTCTGACGAGATTCAAGGTAGAAGAGTTCCTGTGGAAGATTTTCCACTGTTCAGTGCAGATGAACCTAAGGAATTTGTCTGGCTGTACATTACTGAATGCCTAAAGGAAGGAATCCCTTTACCTGCCAATCTCGTTCAGAAGCCTGGAGAAGAATTGCCTAATCAGATGAAGGAAAGGCGCAGTAAGAGGAAGGCTGACGAAGAATCCGTTCAGAAGAAGAGAAAAGCTCCTGAAGCATCAAGAAAGAAGAGGAAAGAAGGAAAGAAAGCCAGAAGCAGTCCAAGAGAAGCTACTCTGGAAGAAATCAGAGACACCATTCAACAGGTATTAGCCTCTGATCCTACTCCTACTGTTCATTCACCACTATCTTCACCACAACTCTCTCCAAGCCTCATACCAAGAACTTCAAAATCTAGAAAGTCTGTCAATATCTCATCCGAACCACTATCCTCTGAACCAGTAAATTTACAATCATCTCCAGCACCAATCCCATCTAATCCACAACATCAAACTATTCAAACAGAAATTCCACCACCAGAACCAACTCAACCAGAAAATTCTCCAACAGTAACTCCACAACAAACTTTGTCGCAACTAGAGAATCCCCACTTAGAGACTCCCCAACCACAAACAATTATTTCAGAACAAAATCAACCAGAGACTGTTCAAACTGAACACTCTGAACAAGCAATTCCCTCAGAAGATCCAAATCTGTCTGACAATATTCTTGATATTCCACCCCTAAACCAAACAATTGAAATTTCTTCTACATCTGTTCACTCAGATGAATCCTCTGATTCATCTGATTCATCTGACTATGATTCAGAATCACTCAAACAAGCTCGCTCTGAGAGTGTTATGAAGAATCATCTTAACATTGCTTTGTTTCATACCCCACCAAACTCTCCATCTCAACAACCATCTGAAGCTCAACCCTCTGACACTCAAACAGCTGAAAACCAAACCATTCCACAACCACCTGAAACTAATCCATCTAAGAATCAAACTATTCCTCATTCAGCTGAACTCCCTCAATCTGTCATCCACACATCTCAACCACCCACACCTCAACCACAACCATCTGAACCTACTCCTGCTAACACCCCTAATCCTTTTTCCTCTGGTCAGAATGAACAGTCAGATTTAGGATCTTGTGTTAATGCTATGTTTGATATTTTCAAAAAGGAGTTAGATTCTGAATATGATCGTGTTAAGGCTGTATGCATGTCTAGTTTGGACCCAAATGTTTCGAATACTGCGTGGAAGCGCTTCATCTGGATGTTTAACAAAGCTGCCCTAAAAGTTAGAGCAAAATGCTCTAAGCTTGCTAAGACTAAATTTGCTGAGTTAATAAAGGTGACACTGATGAACATGCCTCCTCCTCCTCCTGTGTTGCTATTGGAAGCTGCTCCTCCAGTTGTTCCTGATTTTGAAATGGTTGAACAAGCTTCTGTTGAAAACCACTCTGAAGGGAACCCTGCTGCTGCTGCATCTGCTCCGTCTTCATCTGTGGTTTCAGAACTTGTGAATGATGTGAAGGATATCAAGGACTGGATGATCAAGCAAGAGAAAACAACCGATGAAATCAAGACCTGGATGTCTAAGCAAGAAGAGTCAGCTGCCAAGATGACAGAGCTTCTGACCCTCATTGCCTCTCGCCAGACCTAGTTTTATTTGTTGTTTTGCACATGAACTGAGTTTTTTGATGATTGGTTACTTTTATTGTGTTATGTGTTTTTGGCCTCTGCCTGTTTGTCTGTGAACTTTGGTTTGTTTTGTTTTAATTGCATGCTAACATGTTTTGCTCCTATTTACTTCTTCTCTTTTATTTCCTTCCGTCTTTGAAAATCTTTTTGATTATGACAAAAAGGGGGAGAAAAAGAGAAACTGAGTGTTCAACCTATAAGCATTTACCAAAACTAAAATTCAGACATTTTACTAACTTATTTGAATTTAAGTCTTTCAGATTATACTGTTATATCTGACATAATTCATTGAAGTTACCCAGAACCTGATTATACTGTGTCAACCAGAACCTGATTTTCTAAAAAAAATCTGAGTATTCAATCATCTCTGATATCTTACTCTGATTCATTTATTCAATCAACTGGCATCAAGATTTGACTCTGAACTCATTCATCAGGCTCTGATTCTGAAATATACTCAATCAGAAAGGGAAGTATTCTATTCTATTGTAGTATTTATTTCAGGGGGAGATTGTTTATCTCAGGGGGAGTTTCTAATTCTTACTCTTTATTGAACAAAATTTTCTCATGTTTTGTCATCATCAAAAAGGGGGAGATTGTAAGAGCACATATTGTGTCTTAGTTATATCTCTATGTTTTGATGATAACAATTATAAATTTTGTATTCAAGAATTATATACTCTAAACGTGTTCTAGATTGTTTGCTACAGGCACTAAAAGAAAAGTATCTTAAGAAAGCAAAATTGCATCTGAACATTGTTTGTATGAAAGACTTCATAAGTTCAAGAGCATCTTAAGTGAAGATCTGAACATTGCTCCCAGAAGAATCTGACTACTGTCTCTTGAAGATTCTGAAGAAGGAGCCTCTAAAGCATAGAAGACTCTGCTCTGAAGGATTTACACGCTCAAGCACACAAGCTGCACATACTCTGATTCAGCTCAATCTGAAGAACTTTCAAGACTCTGAGGATCCAGATGATCCGTGATCAGAAGACTCTGAAGATTCAGATTCTTATGTGGAAAGCTGAACTTACTTTGAAGAAGATTTAAATATGTACGTTGGTCTTTCTCAACAGCTCTTTCCTATTTTGTGCTAGACACAAGGACACAGACAAAAAGGTTTTATCTGTGCATTCCATTCTAAGGAAAGTATTCTGCAAGTGAAGACAAAAAGCATCAGGCCTGTTTCAGCACAGCCTCCAATGTGAAGACAAAAGGCTCTAGGCTTTTCTGCACAGCCTTCAACGTAACAAGACTTCTTGGATCTTAGTGCCTATATAAAGAAGTCCACTTCATCTTCTTCAGCATCGAATCTCTAGCAAAATCACTCCTAAAAGCAAATCTCAAAAAAAGCTCTTAATTATATTACTTTGCTTTATCTGTATTCTTAACTTAAGAGAAATATCACTGTTGTGATAACAGCTTAATAGAAGCATTCTTACTCTTGTAAAAGTTTTACTTTGTTTGTAAAAGGTTTTCCTTAAGAGGATCCAGTTGGGATCAGTTGCTCTTGAGAAGACTAAGAACGGTTGTTCTTAGGTGTTGCTATTTGTAATCTGTTTGATTAAAATAGTGGATTAAGTCCTTGATAGAGAAAGGCAAATCACTCTTGAGAGGGTGGACTGGACTAGTTGTTTTCAACGAACCAGGATAAAAATATCTGAGTTCTAATCTTTGATTTTTAGTCTTACTTATTCAACCCCCCCCCCTTCTAAGTAATTTTCTCACCTTCACTTTCCCCAAGTAATGAAGCTTGTTAGCTCTGATCCAGTTGCCTCCCCTGTCTACTTCCACAGGAAAAGTCTGTCCATTTGACCCTCATGTCATGGATACATCCCTCATCTCTCTCTTGACTTTGTTAAGTCACTTTAACCCTATATTAAAAGCCATTAGACTTTGCTTCAAGTCTAAGAAACCCACTTGTACTAGGAGTGTTCTTCAACTAGAACCCTAGGATAGAGTTTGTCAACTCTATGTAAGAATCATCGTCATGATTTCTTACTTCCCCTTTTTGAATATTATAACTTAGATTAGGGAGTTTTGTCAAACTCCACACAGACATTGTCATGTTTGTTTCCCCTTTAGAATCTTGATCATAATCAAGTGTTCTTTTTCCCTTGTAAGGTGAACTACGATTGCTCTGATTCTATCCTAGTTAGGATACGTAGGCAGAAGATACGACGTCTTTGCGAGCAAACTTAGTGTATATATCTTTAGGTTTCAACTCATATCTTTTCCCAATCCATAGCACATTTTCACAAACTTAGCAAGCAATCAAGCAAAAGGTTCATGTAGAGTACTATAGATGCTTAGGCAGTTGAGACTGAATTCCAGTCACTTTCTTTCAAAATAAAAAAAAATTATATCAAAGAAAAAGCCCGCTAAGTCAAACCTATGAAGGAGACTTAGGAAAAACTGGGGCATCCCGTTGTCGCTACTGCGAAAATCGGCGCTGGCTATGACAGAAGAGTCGCCACCGTGCGTTATTTATCCCAAAGGAGGGAAAGGAAATGCTCAGAGTAAACCTAACGCAAAGAGGGAAAGGAATGGTCATCGCAACCAAATCCTGGATTCGGGAGTCGGTTACGCAAGGGGAAGGTATTAGCACCCCTCACGTCAGTCGTACTCGACGGGATCCATGCTTGTTTTCTAGTACGGATTGTTATTCTATCTATTCTACAGGTCAAGGGTTAAAAAAGGAAAGAAAATGACTCGGCAAAGTATCGCACTTTAAGCCTACGTATTCCCGTCTGGAACGAGAAATCAGAGTCAACGTAGTTCTCCTACCTACGGGAAAGGAGGGGAAGGTTGCTCGCTAGGATACGGCATCCTATGCCTACGTACTTTCATACAGCATGAAAGATCAAAGCAAACGTAGTTCGGGCCACGGAAGACACAGATTTGTCTGACTGTTTTTTAGATCCTTCTGAAAAGGTTTTCTTCTGATTAGGAGTCCAAGCGGACAAAAATGACACTTTGGTGTTTGTTTTGAATTTTTTACGAAAGAAGTGTTTTTTAGTGTGTTTGCAATCTCTGACGCACTAGAGACTATGATTTGAGAGTGACTATGTCGTATGTCACCCTAAGGGTAACACATTAAGCAATTAGATTACTGAAGAGTGACCCTCCAGCAACCTTTTCTCAAATAGCTTAAGGCTCGTGGCGTACGACATCGATTATCCTTATTACTGTGTTTTGAATTGTTTTGAGATAGAAGAGAAAGAAGCTCTAAAAAAACCTAGGGTTAAAAGGGGGATCAAAACTACCCTAAAGTTGTCATGCAGGGATAAAAACCTATTGTCTGTCATATTTCTCTCTTGCACAGAGGGAACCAGAGATCCTAGGGGATAAACAGCGAAAGGAACAGATATATACAGTAAACAGTAAAAATGTATGCAATGCAACAGTACAAGCAAGGCAGGGGAGTCTCGCTCAATCTCGAACCTGGGAAAACAATAGGCAAAGTGAAACAGTATTCACTTCAAACCTTGGGGGCAAGCTGAACAGGCCAACAAACAATACAGAAAAAGAAAACAACACCAGTACCAGCTCTGATAGCAACAAACAAACTCCTACAGTAAACAGCACAAGCAGCAGCAGCTCTGACAGCTACAGTTGATCCAACAGCAAAAGGGTTGACAGTAACAACTTCTCCAAGCAAGACCCCATCATCAATCTTCAACAATCTTCAAGCTTTAGATAAGCTCCTATCTTCAGAAAAAATATCCCAGCTTTAGCAAGCATGAACCTCAACCAGTAAACAGCTTCAACAAAAAGCAGCAAAACCCTAGCTTCAACAGACAACCAGCTTTGACAGGCACAAGCTTCATCTTCACCAATCTTCAATGAACTTCATCTTCAATAGGTTTCCATCTTCAATGCAATCACTCCAGAAGAGATTCAATTAATAATAGATGAAGTTGAAATGTTAAGAGGCTCAGTGACAACCCAAGGAAATCACTAAGATCTTAACATAGCAAGTGAAAGGTATCCTCAAGGTTCTACCCAACCAAAGCATGCTCTACATCCCTCCTAAGGAGAGATGGAACTTATTTGGGGGACCTTGTGTCATGGGATGGAATAGAGGCACAAAAAGCTCTCTATGTTTGAAAGAAGAAACAAGACTACTCTAATGCTCTTCCTATGTATCCTAATCCCTAAGCCTCTGACAAACACTCCAACAAATGAGAAATATTCAACTCCAAGCTTCTTCAAGCCATCCAAAGCAACTTCATTTGATCTTCAAGTCATCCAAGCAAAGCCCAAACCAAAAGCACTCCAAAATAGCCCCACACAAGCATAACCAAACCAAATATCCAATGGAGAAACCCACAATCACCACACAAGTTGCAAAAATCAAATAAAATGCTAAAGCTCATCAGAAAATCCTAGGTAAATTTCTAAGGAAACCTAACCCTAGACCCAATACCCCATAGGAATCCCAAACCCTAGATCAATCATTTAATCCTCAAACTATGCACTAAACTCCAACTACTTGTCTTGAAACCCTAATTCTAACACCTCTCCTATTCACCTCTCAAATTAACCTAAATTTTATTCACAAAATTGTGATAAAATTTCTAAGGGTACATGCTTCCCTAATCTAATCAGTCCAACAAGAATCAACTCAAAATTCCTCACCAATTGGTCACAATAAAATCCACAAAATCATGTAACAAAAATGCAAAATTAAAGAAAATAATGAAATGGAGAAAATCAAATTAAATTGAAAAATGGATGAAAATGAGATTTATTAATTTCATAAAATCACAAATAAATCCAAGATCATGGAGGTATTTTTAAAATATTTTTTCGATCAATATTGGATTTATTATGAATTTTAGAAATCAAATGGATTAAAAATAAAAGAAAATCAAATAAAAGAAATTAAAATGCTGAATTAAATGGGAGCCATTGGATCAATTGACTGGTAAGCGCATCTGAGGCTCCAGAACGTGTCCACGCATGCATCCCAGTCACACGCTGACTGGGATTAGTGAAACGGTGCGTATTGAACTAATGGAGGCAATCTCAGTTTGTATCTTGGCCACACGATCAGAATAACAAGTCTCCTCTTCAAGATGATCCAACGGTGAAGTCTTCATCTTCTCCAAACGAGCTCAGGTGAAGGTCAAGTCTCAGGCGGTGGTCCGGTGGTCCAACCACCGTCTTCTCCAGCTAAGCAAACCCTAAACCTCACCAATCAAGTCAAATAAAAACCCTAATCCACTCCAAATTTCACCCTGAACTCAAATCCACCATCCAAAATCATTGAATCACCCTCAAAAGCCAAACCCGATCAAGGTTGAAGAGAAATCACCAAGTCTCGATGGTCACCATTCTTAAAATTAAAGGTACTAACATGAACTACATGTTACACTGATCAAATATCATCATCTAAACACCATTAATCCTCCAAGAATCGCGAGAACCAAGCCTTAACAAAAATTGCCACGCCTAAGGTTTTGTCTCTAATCATCAAATTTCTTTACCAGAAACGACCTAGCCATGATCTACATTGCATCTAACCATTTAAAACCTAATAATTCTATCTATATCAAGCTACACGATGAAGTTTACTAACCTGCAAAATTTGAGTGAACAGAACCAGAAAACCTTCAAATCACCCTTCAATCTTCTCCAGACACGATCAATGAAGTGTTGTGGAGCTTCTGTATGCACTGAATTGCCTTGAATCCTTCCCAATCACCAAACACTATTTTTGATGCAGATGAAGAAATTTCAATGGCTCCTTCTTGTTTCTGGCTCAATCCTTCCTAAAAACTCATCTGAATCCAATGCAATGCTTGCATTGGAAACCTCTAGAACTTTCTGGAGCTAACAAAATGAGATTTTCAATTTCTCATTCTCCTCCAATTTCTCATATGTGCAATCAATGAATTGCTCTGCCACAGCTCTTGATTTTGCTTGAAATTCTCATCTCCTGATATTTAGAATTGAATGGCTGTGATATCTCCCTTGTTTTGGATCCCATGGCCATGTATTGATGTGTTACTTCATTCTTAAGCAACAAAAGGAAAGTGCTTGAAAATGGCCTTATTTGCAAAATGTAATATTCCCATCATTCCCAAAATACATTTTCTGATCAAAATGGTATATCACATGGACTTGTTTTGACCTATAACTCAAAAATCACAATTTCCCTCTTTGATTTATTTGAAAAACCTCCTTTTTTAAGCCATTTTTGGTAACTTTGTGATACAAGCCCATTCAAATCCTCATGACTTCTTACTTGGCCTAAAAACATCATTCTAAACACATTTCATGTTAGACACTTTTTCATTTGAAGAGTGGAAGATGGAGATTTTGGCACATGCTTAAAAATGACCTATAATCACAAATGCCCAAAATACCCCTGGATTGCCAAGATCATAACTTGAGTTCTACAAATCCTCTTGAGGACTTATAGTACTCTATGGAAAGCTAAGATCAATATCTAAAATTCTTATGTTGTCCAAGAATCCATTTGAAAATTCCTTGAGGGGAAAAAGTTGCTTAGAAGTCAAGTGACTTTCACAGACAAATTTCAGTGTCCTCTGGTGACCTGTAACTTGCAAGAACCATAACTTGAGTTCCACAAATCTTATTGAAGACTTCCAGTACTCAAATTAAAGCTATGGAGAAGCTCTACAAGTTTCATGTTGTCCAAGAATATATTTGAAACTTTCATTTTAACTTATAGGGCTTGGAAGTCCAGTGCTATACAGGGGATTTTACCCTAGGAACCCTGTCTCAAACACCTCCAACCACTCTTGATTCTCTTGAACTTGATCTTGACTCATCCATACACATGATTCAAGATCTCAACCCATGACTTCCATGACCTAGAGCTAGGTCTTTATGCCCTTTCTTTGCTCTCCTTGACCTAGGGTTACCCAGATGAACCCCTACTTGTACACACCTCAACCATGGTTCTTGAACTTGATACAAAGACTTGTCTAAGTTTCAATATGGACTTCTAGGCATCCCATGAGCTTTGTACACACTCCATTTCCTCAATTCATGCTTCATACCCCATTGATAACCTCCAATACACCTCAAGTTAGGAAAGAAATCCACTTGTTGATACTCAAATCTCCTCAAAGCTTCAATCCATTCCTTGATGACTTGGATGGTCTTAAGCTTGAATAAGGCCCCTTGATGTGCTTCCTTAGATAAGAATGGCACTTGATCCCTTGTTAGATGACTTGCTATGTTATGATATGCAAATGATGGGACTATGTACATGATGTGACTATGCAAATGATAATGCAATTAAAACATAAACCAGGTGAAATAGGTTGAGCAAATTTTAGGGTGCAACAGCTGCCCCTATTCAAACGGCTTAGACCCGGCTGGGTGAAGAGCGAACGACCTTCAAAAAATCGAGGTACGAGACGGTTGAATACCAAGAACCCGGAAATTTGCCAACCGCAGAAATAAACTGCACAAACTGCTTGGAGAACAACATCCACCAACTGAATCCAGTTGTTACGGCGACCAACTGATCAATCACCTAATGTCAAAATCTGATTTCAATGTCAACCGCCTGTGTAATGCCCCAGGCTTTGAACTCCCTCTTATCAAACACCCCGCCTTTTGTCTACGTTAAAACTCCGCCGTCTGTTAATACGGAGAAAACAAATTAGCGACCATGTTGGGGATCATTTTCATCAACCCGAAAAAGATTTTATCACCACGGGGATAGAACTTTGCCCACGTTAGGATGCTATATTCCGTCAACACAGAAAAATCCCGACGACTTCACTAGGGAAACATTCCTGTCTAATCATAGGAGACTCTGCTTATCTCTGCATTAGCTAACTTTATTGGGTCCACCCCACAAACGGCTTGGCGGATGACTCTACTGGGGCCAGTAATATTGTGTCAACACGAGGAAATCACGGCGACTTCCTTGGGGAAAATACTTTTGTCAAATATCGGAATACAACTCACATACTCTGTCCATCACGGGGGAACCCTCTATCTGGATACCGGAAAGTTCATCCGCCTGCTTCATACGGGAAAATCCCTCTGCCTGATTACAGGAAAATCCATCTGCCTGATTCATACAGGAAAAGTTCGTCCGCTTGCTTCATACGGGAAAATCATCTTCCTGAACACAGGAAAGTTCATCCGCCTGCTTCATATGGGAAAATCATCTTCCTGAACACAGGAAAGTCCATCCGCCTGCTTCATACGGGAAAATCATCTGCCTAAACACAAGAAAGTCCATTTGCCTGCTTCATACGGGAAAATCATCTGCCTAAACACAGGAAAGTCCATCCGCCTGCTTCATACGGGAAAATCATCTGCCTGAACACAGGAAAGTCCATCTGCCTGCTTCATACGGGAAAAGTCCATCTGCCCGAACACAGGAAAGTTCATCTGCCTGCTTCATACGGGAAAATCATCTGCCTGAACACAGGAAAGTCCATCCGCCTGCTTCATACGGGAAAAGTCCATTTGCCCGAACACAGGAAAGTTCATCCGCCTGCTTCATACGGGAAAATCATCTGACTGAACACAGGAAAGTCCATCCGCCTGCTTCATACGGGAAAAGTCCATCTGCCCGAACACAGGAAAGTTCATCCGCCTGCTTCATACGGGAAAATCATCTTGGGTATAGCTTCTTTGCCTATTCTTTCCAGTAGCTAACTCCACTAGGGATATTCTGAAAATAACTGCCCGACACCCGTTTCGACAACAAGTGACCACTTCTGGAATCTCGATTCATGAAACCCTGAAATGCCGCCGCGACAGCAAACCTGAAGAAAAACACTCCGCTGGTCGGACAAGAGAAACTTCATCCAGTAACTCTGTGGGGAATAATAACAAGAACTGCATCATCACATGTCTCACGGCGAGACCTCGATCGTCCGGTAATAGATCTGAGATGTAACTTCATACTCCTGCTGAGAAACACACCTGAAAGCAAAAGGTTAACCAACCTGATTTATGTTTCAAAATGCGTATGTTTGGCAATGGCGTAATGCTCCATACGGCATGGAAATGCTACGCGTTTCTGGGTAGGTGCAATCATGATAATATATGCAAATGCAAGTACAGGTTCAGGTTGCTGGGGAAGGCTCTGACAAGCTTGCTTCAACACGGCTGTTGAGGACAAATACCACCCTATTGGGGATGAACGGGTATCACAAAGCATTCCGGCAAAATAAATGCCGGAAACACAACCAACTCTGCCGAGGAGAGATTAAACATCGATTTCCGCTGGGAGGAAAGAACAACACCTGCTGGGAAGAGTAACTCAGCTGGGGAAGAAGCGACCCTTCTGGGAGACAACTGTCTGGGTACAGTTTACAAACTCGGAGCTACCACTCCGCTGGGGATAATCATCCTGACGAAGGCATGACGACCTGTGGGGAGAAAGAAAACCATCCTCGTTGGGGATAATCCTTCTGAACCAACAACTTGGTTAAACTCTACGGGAACCTCCCATGTTGGGGATTGATCCTGCACATATCCGACTCACTGGGGAGCGCAACCTCTGCAGGGGATACTGATTTCGACTTGTTGGGGATGTCCTGCGGACAACTTCCCCGAGGACACTCTTCTGGGGAAAATGATTCCCTCCTTCGGGAAGGGATAGACGTCATTTCAAATCTCGGGGATAAGCTACGACTAGCTAAGGAATGATGTCAACTGGAATCAGGCTCTGTCGTCCAGTGATTTGGCTGGGGAATACAATCCCTTACCGTTTGCTCCAAAGGTAAGAACCCTGCGAAACACAAACGAGACAAACAAACCTATACAACAGGATCTATCCGGGTTAGCATCCGCGACCTTACTTCAGTCAATTTGAAGTTTTAGCAATTATTGGCAAGGGCCAACAAGATTATGCAAGTGCAAGTTTATCAAAAACATCGGCGTCTTTCACAAAAAAATATAGTAAAGCACAAACATCAAATACTGAATAACATGTTTTATTGATTGAGCCTGTAAGTAGGCAAAGCTTTGTACATCGGATGCAACTCCTGAAAAGAGGAAGTTACGCACGAACATTATACAAACATGCACAAGAATCACTAATACAAATACAAACCAAATTTATACATATGTCGGCAACGTGGTGCAGACAAACATCATGAGTTGATCCTCTTATGACTCGCCTGACCCTGGCGCTTTCCCGATATTCAATTTTCGGAAGAGATTGTTTTTAGGATAGACGGCCTCCAGGTACTCCCCAAACCACTACGCAATTTAGTATCCAATTCGGACCGCAGTCATTTTCTTTTTCAATCCCTAACTTTTGCGTGAACCTCCCTTTGCGGGTTTTCAATTCACCGGGATACCCTTTTTTGCCGAAGTCGCCCTTTTCAAGTTTTTCGACTTCGCGGGTGTACATCTTTTCAATTTTATCCCTAACTTTTTCCCGAACCTTTTATTCATTTTTTACGGTTCGCCAGGATGCCCCATTTTTGCCCGGACTCTCTTTTTTCTGTCCAGCGGGTCAATTTCAAGCAAAGTATTTTTTAACTGCGTCCGAATTCACAGGCGACGTAAAGTCTTCACCGTCCATGGTGGACAACAACAAAGCTCCTCCAAAGAAGACTTTTCTAACAACGTATGGACCTTCGTAATTAGGAGTCCACTTGCCCCTATGATCCGTTTGTGGCGGGAGAATTCTATTCAGCACAAGGTCACCCGTCTGAAAGCTTCGCGGACATATCTTCTTATCGTACGTTTTCTTCATCCGGCTCTGATACAACCGACCGTATGCTAGAGAAGCTAGCCTCTTCTCATCCATTAAACTGAGCTGATTCAGTCTATCTTTAACCCATTCTGCCTCGTCGAGTTGGACATCACGTAAAACCCTCAAGGAAGGAATCTCGACCTCTAACGGTAACACTGCCTCCATTCCGTATACCAACGAAAAAGGGGTTGCCCCGGTTGATGTGCGTACCATCGTACGATAACCGTGCAAAGCGAAAGGTAGCAACTCATGCCAGTCCTTATACGTCACAACCATCTTCTGAACAATCTTCTTTATGTTCTTATTGGCCGCTTCGACAGCGCCATTCATATTGGGTCGGTAAGGAGAAGAGTTGTGATGTTCAATCTTAAAATTCTGACACAGCTCTTTCATCATCTTGTTATTCAAATTCGAACCGTTATCGGTGATAATCCGCTCAGGGATTCCATATCTGTAGATAATATCTCGTTTGATAAATCTGGCGACCACTTGTTTGGTGACATTGGCATATGACGCTGCTTCCACCCATTTGGTGAAATAATCAATCGCCACCAAGATGAACCGGTGTCCATTGGATGCTGTAGGCTCAATTTTGCCGATCATATCAATTCCCCACATCGAGAAAGGCCACGGTGATGACATCACATTCAGAGGACTTGGAGGTACATGGATTTTGTCCGCATAAATCTGGCATTTATGACACCTCTTTGCAAACTTGAAACAGTCTGTTTCCATAGTTAGCCAATAATAACCTGCCCGCAGCAGTTTTCTCGTCATAGCATGCCCACCAGCATGTGTACCAAATGTACCCTCATGTATCTCTTCCATGAGCAACTTCGCCTCTTTCTCATCTACACAGTGTAGCAACACCAAGTCGTGGTTTCTTTTGTATAGGACACCGTCAGGATTCAGATAGAAATTGCCAGCCAATCTGTTGAGAGTCTTCTGATCTCGACTGGATGCCCCAGCCGGATACTCCTTGTTCTTCAAGAAATTCTGGATGTCAAAGTACCAGGGTTGACCATCGGGAGCCTCGTCGATGGCAAATATGAATGCAGGCCTATCGAGCCGAGAGATAACAATCTGGGGAGCCTCGTTCCAGAAGTTAACTTTATACATTGAAGACAATGTCGCCAGGGCGTCAGCCATTTGATTTTCTGCTCGCGGCACATGATGCAATTCCACCTTGTCAAAGAAAGGCAACAATATCCGTGCATAGTTCATATATGGTATCAAATTGGGCTGACGTGTCTCCCATTCTCCTTTAATCTGATTCACCACTAGAGCTGAGTCTCCGTACACATCCAGATGTTTGATTCGCAAATCAATAGCTTCTTCCAGACCCATGAGGCAAGCCTCATATTCAGCCTCATTATTGGTAACAGGAAAGGTCAATCGGGCAGTAAAGGGGATGTGCGACCCCTGAGGAGTAGTAATAATTGCCCCTATTCCGCTACCATAGGAATTTACAGCTCCATCAAATATCAACTGCCATTTGGAACCCAACTCTGGTCCTTCGTCCGGCAACGACTCTTCACAATATTTCATTTTCAGGTACATGATATCCTCGTTAGGAAAATCAAACCTCATCGATTGGTAGTCCTCAACAGGCTGCTCTGCAAGGTACTCTGACAGAACGCTACCTTTAATAGCCTTTTGCGAGACATATTGGATATCGTATTCGGTTAACACCATCTGCCATCGGGCAATTCTTCCGGAGAGTGCTTGCTTTTCAAACACGTATTTGATTAGATCCATCTTTGAAATTAGCATGGTTGTATGATTTAGCATGTATTGCCTCAAACGTTTGGCGACCCAGGCTAGCGCACAACATGTTTTCTTGAGCATTGAGTATCTGGACTCACAGTCAGTAAACTTCTTACTCAAATAGTAGATCGCATGCTCTTTACGTCCAGTCTCGTCGTGTTGACCGAGAACACAACCCATACTTTCCTCAAGAACCGTCAAATACATAATCAAAGGTCTCCCGGCCACTGGAGGTATCAAAACAGGAGGTTCCTGCAAGTATTCTTTTATCTTGTTGAACGCCTTTTGACAATTTTCATTCCAGGTCAACACCTGATCCTTTTTCAACAACTTGAATAACGGCTCGCAGGTCGCAGTTAGGTGAGATATGAACCGGGCGATATAGTTCAACCTCCCTAAAAACTCACGCACTTCTTTTTCTGTTTTAGGCGTTGGCATTTCTTGTATTGCTTTTATTTTCGTAGGATCAACCTCTATTCCTTTTTCGCTCACGATAAACCCCAGCAATTTACCCGATCTCACCCCGAAGGTGCACTTATTAGGGTTCAGTCTCAACCTGAACTTCCTAAGCCTCTTGAACAGTTTCAGCAGATTAACCAAATGCTCCTCCTCCGTCTAGGATTTGGCAATCATATCATCAACATAAACCTCGATCTCTTTATGCATCATGTCATGAAAGAGAGTCGTCATAGCACGTTGATATGTTGCCCCAGCGTTCTTCAATCCGAAGGGCATCACTTTGTAGCAAAATGTTCCCCAGGGAGTAATGAAAGTAGTCTTCTCCATGTCTTCTGGCACCATTTTGATCTGATTGTAACCCGAGAAGCCATCCATGAAGGAGAATACGGAGAACTGAGCAGTGTTAACAACCAGCACATCAATGTGAGGCAGTGGAAAGTCGTCTTTCGGGCTCGCTTTGTTCAAATCACGGTAGTCTACACACATTCGCACTTTACCGTCTTTCTTCGGTACTGGCACAATATTAGCGACCCATGAGGGATATTTTGTAACAGCTAAGAAACCAGCATCCCACTGTTTCTGCACTTCCTCCTTGATTTTCACGGCCATGTCCGGTCTGGTTCTTCTGAGCTTTTGCTTAATAGGCGGACATTCTTCTCGTAATGGCAACCGGTGAACAACCATATCTGTATCCAACCCAGGCATATCCTCGTACGACCAAGCAAATATATCATTGTACTCCTTGAGCATCTCAATCAACCTTTGCTTGATGTCGCTCTGTAGCGCAGCCCCTATACGGATGTTTCTCACAACCTCTTTCGACCCCAAATTGATAATCTCAATGACTTCCTCGTGAGGCAGAATGATTCTTTCTTCTTGTTTCAATAACCAGGTCAACTCTTCTGGCACGTCGCCATCTTCGACAACCTCTTCCTCAGCCTGAAATACCGGGTGCTCAAAGTCGAAGTGAGTCATAGGCGGTTCATAGATGTCATCTGAGATAGTAATCCTGCAAAGGAAATGGTTAAATGCTTCAAAACACAGACAAAGCGAATAACCATATTGCCATTTTATAGTTAAAAACAAAAACAGGAAAAATAGGGATCACAATATTTGTATATGAAAAATGCCTTTATTTCATGATTAAACGATGTAATGTACATAACCAAATGGCCCTAAGCAAAATCACTATGCCCCGGGTAGGACACAGGATTATTCAACAATTAAGAAAACAAATCATTACTGTTTAGTTGTCACAGGAACAGTTTCCCGGATAGACCAATTGCAGAGACTTTGTCCTGGCACGCTTGGCTTGATCCACGCGTCCATATCACAGTCGCTATCTCCGTCTTCAGCATCGGAAACAGCATTGGTAGTCTCATGGCATACTCCATTTGGTGTAATTGTTATCGGCCCTCTGAACTTGGGTGTTCCTGAAGAGGATGCTGATGACGAAGGATGATATCCAAGCCCGAATCTATCCATTTTTACCGGAATCTCCACCACTTGCCCCCAGCCTTTAGTCTCACCTTTCCGCACTAAAGCTTGAGCTTCCTTATAAGATGACACGGCCACATCTGGCACTTTACGTGGCACTGGAACTTTCTCTTTAATTTGCAACCCCTCGAAGGCTTGACAGGGTGTTTCGTGTATTTCGCCGTCGACCTCGACATATTTGAACGAAGACAAATGGCTAACCAGAATATCTTCCTCTCCACAAACAGTGACGACACTATCCCCAACCATATACTTCAGCTTTTGGTGCAACGTGGATGTGACAGCCCCGGCAGCATGAATCCATGGGCGCCCAAGAAGGCAATTATACGCTGGCTGGATGTCCATTATATAGAATTCAGTTTCAAATATTTCAGGCCCCACCTGCAACGGTAATGTTATTGATCCGAAAACCGACCTCCTCATTCCATCGAACGCCCTCACCACTAAATCATTGGGTGTGCAGATAATTCCCCTGATATCCAGTTTCATCATGGCTTTCTTCGGTAGCACATTCAGGGAAGATCCAGTGTCTAATAAAACATGGGACATGACCGTGCCCCGGCATTCTACTGACACATGCAATGCCATATTGTGCTCTCGCCCTCTCAAAGTCAAATCAAAGTCCGTGAAGCCTAAACTGTGCCCCGCATTGACATGCGCCATCACCCCTTCTAACTGATTAACAGAAACTTCTTGAGGAACGAACGACGTGTCTAGAATCTTCAGCAAAACGTTCCGATGGGCCTCGGAACATAACAGCAATGATAGGATGGAAATTTTTGATGGCGTTTGCTGGAGGTGCTCAACGATTTTGTAATCACTTTTACGAATGAGCCTCATAAACTCCTCCACATCCTTAAGTGACGTTTCCTTTTCGTTCAGCTGAGAAGGGTCACTCTCAGTTACCTTTGCTTTACCCTTGGCTAATCTTTCTACCTCTACCTCGGGTGACGTGAAGATTCTTCCGCTTCTGGTCATACCCCCTGTTCCGACAACATTATCTACAACCCCAGCTGGTTGTCCATTGACTTCAATTTTCTCACCGTCGCAATATACCTCCAACCCGTAAGTCCACGACACTGCTTTAGTACTCTCAAAAGGGACTGGTCCTGCTTTGGTAATTGTGATCGTCGGCCGCCTGGCGGGCGCCGTTATCGTTATGGTTTTCCTCGAAATTGTTACTGTCGCAACATCCTTCTGCTCATCACATGACCCCTCCACAGGCTCTTCAACCGCGGTTCGATCGAATTGCAAGGTACCTTCACCCATCATAGCCTGAATGCCCTGCTTCAACTCATTACAACCCTCTGGATGGGTCCAACAATCCAAGCAAAATTCATCACACCCCTGGAATACACCACCTTTTAACAACCTGCTTTTAATCTCACCCAATGGTGTCTTCAGCTCATTGACATCCATCATTAGATTCAAATTCTTTTCTGTCAAGATGGCATTTGCCCCATGATTGGGCATAGGCTGTTGTACGATATTTGGACCCACCTGTCCAAAGTTGATAGCTTTGCTATCCAACAAATCCTGAACTTTGTGTTTAAATGCCTGACAAGCTTCTACATCATGCCCGGGCGCCCCGGAATGGAATTCGCAATGCTTGTTAGCATCATACCCGTAAGGAAGTACCGTCCCTGTAGGCGGTGCTAAAGTCCTCTTGTCAACCAAGTTCAACCCTAGCAGGGTCTGGAGGAGTTCTGCATACGTGGAAGGAGGTGCGTCGAACACTCTTTTCGGTCTCGCATTTTGTACCCTTCTCTGGTCGGGATTCTGTCCTTGTTGTTGTTGTGGTTGTTATTGTTGTTGTTGAGGCTGCCCTTGTTGAGGAAAAGGGATAATGACACTAGCTATCTGTTGAGGCTGAACATACTGATTTCTTCCTCTGCCCCTGCCCCTGCCACCAAACACGGCACTAGTATCGCCCTGTCGTCTACCACCAAATGCTTTTCTGGTACCTCCTACTGAAGTAGACTCACCTGCTTGGAATCTTCCAACCTTAATCCCGTTCTCGATCATCTCCCCCATAAGAATCAAATCTGAGAAGCTGCTCAATGACACACTAAACAATTTTTCGTAGAACACCCCCGTAAATGTCCCAATAAACATGTCATTCATCTCCCTTTCAATTAAAGGAGGATGCACCCTCGCTGCCATATCGCGCCACCTTTGCGCATACTCTTTAAAACTTTCACCGTTCTTCTGTGACAAACCCTGCAATTGGACCCGGTTTGGCGCCAGATCGTTGTTATATTTGTAATGTGTCACGAAAGCATCAGCCAACTGCTTCCAGGTTTTGATCTGGGTGGGCTCCAGCCCCATATACCATTCAAGTGAAGGTCCTGACAAGCTATCCTGAAAGAAATGCATGAGCATCCTTTCATCATCTGAATACGCGGACATCCTTCTGTAATAAGAGCGGACGTGGACCTTAGGGCAAGTGTCCCCCTTGTATTTGTCAAAAGTGGGAGCCTTGAACTTCAACGGCACCCTCAGCCCTGGTACCAAGCCCATTGTAATCATATCCAAACCGGTGGAGTTCTGATTCACTACCCCCTTCATCTGTTCTTCAAGCATTCTGATCCTCTGCACAGGATCAACAGGTCCTTCAAATCCCATGCCTCTTCCAGAAAAGGCGTCCTCCTGGCGGTCTTCACCCCAATTCACATTTTCATTTCCGTATCCGTCGTAACCAGTGTTGCGACCAAACCCTTGCTGATTTATCATGGGACCTCGTCCCCTGTTACCAAAACCTTGATTGACCCCAACAGGTCCAAACCCAGTGTTGACAGGAATCACCCCAGCACCATTCATATTACCAAATCCACCATACCCCTGGTTAGCGTTACCAAAACCGTCGTAACCGAAACCCTGAGTGTTGAAGCCGAATTTCCCGTCTTGATTGACGTAATCAAATCCCTGATCATTATAGCCGAAACCATTGTTGCCAAAAACATTACCGCCATTGTTGTTACCACCACCTTGGTTGGCGTCCCCAAATCCAACATTGTTAACAACAGTCTCATTTCCATTCCCTGTGTTGCCATTGCCAGCGCCAGCGCCATCGTTTACAACCACAACAGGTGGGGTCACTACAGGTGGAACCACAGGCGTAAGGGTTCCATCCTCCGGAATAGTCTCAACATGCATAGAATTGTGGTCATTGTTGCCATTCCCATTAGTCCGCGTCAGCAGCGGCTGTACCAAAGTCTGGAGGCTCTCCTGGCCCTTAGCAATGTTCTCCATTGCATGCATCAACAGATTCAGCTTCTCGCGGATTTCCTGCATCTCAACTTGGACTTGATCCATGATTCTCTTGCAGTTGCTTCGGGTTGAGTAGCGGTGGACTCTTTTTTCGTCAATCCTGAAAAACCTGAAGATGCAGGAAATAAGATATGGATTCAAGAATACCGGTCATGCAATATGAATGCAGATGCAATTGCGAAAATATGCTACAGGTTATATTCCCCCCCGATTCTAGTTTCGGAGAGAAGGCCATCACGACAATGGAGTCCCCATCAAGCAAGCAAAGAATCAGAAAACCCTCATATATAAACAAATGCCAAGAGGCTGAGTACAAAAGTACAACTGAATACAACTGAAGAGACCTCGGCCAACAAGCCTGGCGATGGTCAAAATACAAGTACGGACAACAAAAGCAAGGCAAAGATAACTCAAGCCAAGTGGCGCTCTCTGACGTCTTCCAATATCCCCAACGTCTCTGAACGACCCATTCTGAAGATTAGCTCTTGTATCAGTAAGGCATGCCGCTCGGCAGTGGATCTCAGCTTTTTGGCGTCGTCCTTGCAGGCTCCTTCGTTAACACACTCGTCGGGTCTGCATCTCTTGGAGCCGGCCTTCACTTCATAACCTCTCAGCTTCTCGTCAAGGTCACTTACTCTAAGCTCAACAGCGCTCCTAAGTGATGTCTCTTCAGCAATCTTTGCATCCTGGGCTCTAATCTGTGCCTCCAGCGTGGCAATCTGCATCTTCAGTTCTTCTTCACGCTCCTTCCGCTTGGTAAGCGTGGCATTCCACAATGCTTCCCACTTGCTGAGGCGGGAATAAGCTTTGCTTAAAAGTTCCTTCTTGGAAGTAAGCACCTTGCTAACACCGTTCAAGGCTATTCCCACTTTTTCTTTCTTGTTGGTCTCTTCCGTCAACTCTGAACCCAACTTATTAATCAATTCAGTTTGTTCCCTCACAGTGAAGGTAGCTTCATTCTTCTCATGACGCAATTGGAAGATCTCTTTCTCTAACTCATCATTGGCTTTCTTCAATTCTTCGTTTTCGGCCAACAATTTGTTATACTTTTCAAGCTCTATCGAAGTAGGTGCCTCAATCACTGGAAGATACAGAGGTTCCACAGCAGGATAAGGCATCAAGGAAATACTAGCTCTCTCGCGGATCCAAGCCAAATAAGGATCATAAGCTTTGCTTTTGCTCTTACCAAGCAAAGCTTTCCCTCTCCTATGGATGTTAGCCCATGCATGTCTCAATCTGATCACAACAGTCGTGCCTAATAAGCCCGTGAGATACAGAGATTCCTGTATCTCCTTCTCAATAGGAGCGTCCCTCAAAGCACAACCAAACTGCCTCACCAGCAGCGAAGGGTTATAGTTAATACAACCTTTCCGTCCAATCAAGGGGACATTCAGAAAGCCACTGCAACTATATATAATATTGGTTCCAAGCATGCCCCACTCAAACCAAACGATGTGCTCAGCAGACAGTCCCATCAACCGGGAGGACCAATCCAAAGTATCAACAGCATCAACAGACGGCCCTGTCTTCGGAAGATGTCCCTGGAACCACCTGTACAAAAGAGGAAGACAGCAGGAAACATTCTTGCCACGACGTTTCTCATTCTTGTAGTGAATGGAATGATAAACATCGCCCAAGAGAGTAGGAACAGGATTCCTCGAGGCAAAAATCAAGAAGGCATCTGAGTCGACAAAATCTGGCACATTAGGAAACAAGACAATCCCATAGATGCAGACAGCTAGAATGGCGCTGAAGGCAACCCAACATCCGTTCTTCGCGCACTGTGTAGCCTTCTCAACCAGGACAGACGAGTGAAAACCATAAGCTCCGTTCAGCTTGACCAACCCTCCATGGAACTCAGAAGCGTCCAAACTGACAATCTCAGCAAGTGTAGCCAAATCAGGCTCAACATCAACATGTATAAAGGGCATCTGGTCTAACACGGGAACCCCCAACATGGCAGAATACTCCTCCAAAGTGGGTGCCAAAATATAGTCGGGAAATAGGAAACATCTCAGCTGCGGCTCATAAAACTGCATCAAAGTATACACACCAGTCGTCTCAAATGCGGAAGGGCTGTATAACAAACTAAACAATCTCCCATAGGATATTCTGAACTCAGACCTCACTCTCTCATCTGCTAGAGCAACCAATCCCAGCAAGGAACTGATTTCAGGCGAATGAAACCAGTAAGCAACTGTCCTATTTGTGGACTCCATGCCTGGCCAGAAGATATACTAGAATCAGAGGGGAATGAACACACCTGCGACATAAATACACGTTGATGATATGTAAAATGAGTATGCCACAATGCAATATGCAAAATAAATGCAACATGGATCAAGTGATATATCGCTGAGGAGATCCATCCATAATATCTGTCTCCTTAAACCCACAATACTGCTCAAACCTGGTCTCGACAGACCCATAACAATGCTCCAGCCTGGTCTCAACAGACCCATAACAAAGCTATGATGAAGAAACCCGGGTAACCACACATACTGATCCAATATCAAGAAAACTGGGTGGTCTGGAGGTCCAGTTTCCTGCATGCCCCAACCCTTCTCACAGGTAGATGTCCTATCAACTGACGCAAGGTATGGCATCCTATGCGGTCGTCGGTGTCACAGACTTTCAAGACTGATGATACGATACCCAGAAGGTGTGGCATCATCATGTCCTGAAGAGGCCCTCCTCAGCCAACTTCCAATTGATCGGTCCCCAGAGTCGACAATCCTCGGGTCAGACAACTTGTCGAGCCCTAAGGGCCAAGCAAGAAGCATCAAAGAGAATCTCGTCCGAGTGCAGATTTCGCGGCTAGCTGGTGCGAGCTAAGCAAGCAGGCTAACCACTACTCTCTACTTCTAAGTCTAGGTGTAACCTCAAGCCCAGGTCCGGCTTATCTCTCAACAGATCACCCCTCCCCACAACAGCAATAACAATATAAAGCTGACAATAAAATGCGGAAAGTAAAGACAGAAAAGTAAATCCATACAACACCCACGATGGGAAAACAAGCGCTAGGATTGACTCGCGTAGGGAACCGTTGGAAGTCCCCAGCAGAGTCGCCAGCTGTCGCTACTACGAAAATCGGTGCCGGCTATGACAGAAGAGTCGCCACCGTGCGTTATTTATCCCAAAGGAGGGAAAGGAAACGCTCAGAGTAAACCTAACGCAAAGAGGGAAAGGAATGGTCATCGCAACCAAATCCTGGATTCGGGAGTCGGTTACGCAAAGGGAAGGTATTAACACCCCTCACGTCCGTCGTACTCGACGGGATCCACGCTTGTTTTCTAGTACGGATTGTTATTCTATCTATTCTACAGGTCAAGGGTTAAAAAAGGAAAGAAAATGACTCAGAAAAGTATCACACTTTATGCCTACGTATTCCCGTCTGGAACGAGAAATCAGAGTCAACGTAGTTCGCCTACCTACGGGAAAGGAGGGGAAGGTTGCTCGCTAGGATACGGCATCCTATGCCTACGTACTTTCATACAGCATGAAAGATCAGAGCAAACGTAGTTCGGGCCACGGAAGACACAGATTTGTCTGACTGTTTTTTAGATCCTTCTGAAAAGGTTTTCTTCTGATTAGGAGTCCAAGCGGACAAAAATGACACTTTGGTGTTTGTTTTGAATCTTTTACGAAAGAAGTGTTTTTTAGTGTGTTTGCAATCTCTGACGCGCTAGAGACTATGATTTGAGAGTGACTACGTCGTATCTCACCCTAAGGGTAACACATTAAGCAATCAGATTACTGAAGAGTGACCCTCCAGCAACCTTTTCTCAAATAGCTTAAGGCTCGTAGCGTACGACATCGATTATCCTTATTACTGTGTTTTGAATTGTTTTGAGATAGAAGAGAAAGAAGCTCTAAAAAAACCTAGGGTTAAAAGGGGGATCAAAACTACCCTAAAGTTGTCATGCAGGGATAAAAACCTATTGTCTGTCATATTTCTCTCTTGCACAGAGGGAAACAGAGATCCTAGGGGATAAACAGCAAAAGGAACAGATATATACAGTAAACAGTAAAAGTGTATGCAATGCAACAGTACAAGCAAGGCAGGGGAGTCCCGCTCAACCTCGAACCTGGGAAAACAATAGGCAAAGTCAAACAGTATTCACTTCAAACCTTGGGGGCAAGCTGAATAGGCCAACAAACAATACAGAAAAAGAAAACAACACCAGCACCAGCTCTGATAGCAACAAACAAACTCATACAGTAAACAGCACAAGCAGCAGTAGCTCTGACAGCTACAGTTGATCCAACAGCAAAAGGGTTGACAGTAACAACTTCTCCAAGCAAGACCCCATCATCAATCTTCAACAATCTTCAAGCTTTAGATAAGCTCTTATCTTCAGAAAAATATCCCAGCTTTAGCAAGCATGTACCTCAACCAGTAAACAGCTTCAACAAAAAGCAGCAAAACCCTAGCTTCAACAGACAACCAACTTTGACAAGCACAAGCTTCATCTTCACCAATCTTCAATGAACTTCATCTTCAATAGGTTTCCATCTTCAATGCAATCACTCCAGAAGAGATTCAATTAATAATAGATGAAGTTGAAATGTTAATAGGCTCAGTGACAACCCAAGGAAATCACTAAGATCTTAACATAGCAAGTGAAAGGTATCCTCAAGGTTCTACCCAACCAAAGCATGCTCTACATCCCTACTAAGGAGAGACGGAACTTCTTTGGGGGACCTTGTGTCATGGGATGGAATAGAGGCACAAAAAGCTCTCTATGTTTGAAAGAAGAAACAAGACTACTCTAATGCTCTTCCTATGTATCCTAATCCCTAAGCCTCTGACAAACACTCCAACAAATGAGAAATCTTCAACTCCAAGCTTCTTAAAGCCATCCAAAGCAACTTCATTTGAGCTTCAAGTCATCCAAGCAAAGCCCAAACCAAAAGCACTCCAAAATAGCCCCACACAAGCATAACCAAACCAAATATCCAATGGAGAAACCCACAATCACCACACAAGTTGCAAAAATCAAATAAAATGCTAAAGCTCATCAGAAAATCCTAGGTAAATTTCTAAGGGAACCTAACCCTAGACCCAATACCCCATAGGAATCCCAAACCCTAGATCAATCATTTAATCCTCAAACTATGCACTAAACTCCAACTACTTGTCTTGAAACCCTAATTCTAACACCTCTCCTATTCACCTCTCAAACTAACCTAAATTTTATTCACAAAATTGTGATAAAATTTCTAAGGGTACATGCTTCCCTAATCTAATCATTCCAACAAGAATCAACTCAAAATTCCTCACCAATTGGTCACAATAAAATCCACAAAATCATGTAACAAAAATGCAAAATTAAAGAAAATAATGAAATGGAGAAAATCAAATTAAATTGAAAAATGGATGAAAATGAGATTTATTAATTTCATAAAATCACAAATAAATCCAAGATCATGGAGGTATTTTTAAAATATTTTTTGGATCAATATTGGATTTATTATGAATTTTAGAAATCAAATGGATTAAAAATAAAAGAAAATCAAATAAAAGAAATTAAAATGCTGAATTAAATGGGAGCCATTGGATCAATTGACTGGTAAGCGCATCTGAGGCTCCAGAACGTGTCCACGCGTGCATCCCAGTCACACGCTGACTGGGATTAGTGAAACGGTGCGTATTGAACTAATGGAGGCAATCTCAGTTTGAATCTTGGCCACACGATCAGCATAACAAGTCTCCTCTTCAAGATGATCCAACGGTGAAGTCTTCATCTTCTCCAAACGAGCTCAGGTGAAGGTCAAGTCTCAGGCGGTGGTCCGGTGGTCCAACCACCATCTTCTCCGGCGAATCAAACCCTAAACCTCATCAATCAAGTCAAATAAAAACCCTAATCCACTCCAAATTTCACCCTGAACTCAAATCCACCATCCAAAATCATTGAATCACCCTCAAAAGCCAAACCCGATCAAGGTTGCAGAGAAATCACCAAGTCTCGATGGTCACCATTCTTAAAATTAATGGTACTAACATGAAATACATGTTACACTGATCAAATATCATCATCTAAACACCATTAATCCTCCAAGAATCGCGAGAACCAAGCCTTAACAAAAATTGCCACGCCTAAGGTTTTGTCTCTAATCATCAAATTTCTTTACCAGAAACGACCTAGCCATGATCTACATTGCATCTAACCATTTAAAACCTAACAATTCTATCTATATCAAGCTACACGATGAAGTTTACTAACCTGCAAAATTTGAGTGAACAGAACCAGAAAACCTTCAAATCACCCTTCAATCTTCTCCAGACACGATCAATGAAGTGTTGTGGAGCTTCTGTATGCACTGAATTGCCTTGAATCCTTCCCAATCACCAAACACGATTTTTGATGCAGATGAAGAAATTTCAATGGCTCCTTCTTGTTTCTGGCTCAATCCTTCCCAAAAACTCATTTGAATCCAATGCAATGCTTGCATTGGAAACCTCTAGAACTTTCTGGAGCTAACAGAATGAGATTTTCAATTTCTCATTCTCCTCCAATTTCTCATATATGCAGTCAATGAATTGCTCTGCCACAGCTCTTGATTTTGCTTGATATTCTCATCTCTTGATATTTAGAATTGAATGGCTATGATATCTCCCTTGTTTTGGATCCCATGGCCATGTATTGATGTGTTACTTCATTCTTAAGCAACAAAAGGAAAGTGCTTAAAAATGACCTTATTTTCAAAATTTAATATTCCCATCATTCTCAAAATACATTTTCTGATCAAAATGGTATATCACATGGACTTGTTTTGACCTATAACTCAAAAATCACAATTTCCCTCTTTGATTTATTTGAAAAACCTCCTTTTTTTAAGCCATTTTTGGTAACTTTGTGATACAAGCCCATTCAAATCCTCATGACTTCTTACCTAGCCTCAAAACATCATTCTAAACACATTTCATGTTAGACACTTTTTCATTTGAAGAGTGGAAGATGGAGATTTTGGCACATGCTTAAAAATGACCTATAATCACAAATGCCCAAAATACCCCTGGATTGCCAAGATCATAACTTGAGTTATGCAAATCCTATTGAGGACTTATAGTACTCTATGGAAATCTAAGATCAATATCTACAACTCTTATGTTGGCCAAGAATCCATTTGAAAACTCCTTGAGGGGCAAAAGTTGCTTGGAAGTCAAGTGACTTTCACAGACAAATTTCAGTGTCCTCTGGTGACCTGTAACTTGCAAGAACCATAACTTGAGTTCCACAAATCTTCTTGAAGACTTCCAGTACTCAAATTAAAGCTATGTAGAATCTATACAAGTTTCATGTTGGCCAAGAATCTATTTGAAACTTGCATTTTAACTTATGGGGCTTGGAAGTCCAGTGCTATACAGGGGATTTTACCCTAGGAACCCTGTCTCAAACACCTCCAACCACTCTTGATTCTCTTGAACTTGATCTTGACTCATCCATACACATGATTCAACATCTCAACCCATGACTTCCATGACCTAGAGCTAGGTCTTGATGCCCTTTCTTTGCTCTCCTTGACCTAGGGTTACCCAGATGAACCCCTACTTGTACACACCTCAACCATGGTTCTTGAACTTGATACAAAGACTTGTCTAAGTTTCAATATGTCCTTCTAGGCATCCCATGAGCTTTGTAAACACTCCATTTCCTCAATTCATGCTTCATACCCCATTGATAACCTCCAATACACGTAAGTTAGGAAAGAAATCCACTTGTTGATACTCAAATCTCCTCAAAGCTTCAACCCATTCCTTGATAAATTGGATGGTCTTAAGCTTGAATAAGGCCCCTTGATGTGCTTCCTTAGATAAGAATGGCACTTGATCCCTTGTTAGATGACTTGTTATGTTATGATATGCAAATGATGGGACTATGTACATGATGTGACTATGCAAATGATAATGCAATTAAAACATAAACCAGGTGAAATAGGTTGAGCAAATTTTAGGGTGCAACACCCGCTGACTGTAAATTTTTCAAAAGAAACAGTTCAGGAAAAAGTTAGGGATAGTAAAAAGGGGAGATCTTTAAATCCTTATCATGAAAATCCTCAATGTCAAAACAACTAAATTTTATAAAGAAGCAGTGACTGCCTTTTCAATCTGTTGACTTCTGAACCATCATCTTGGCTATTATTAGTGAAATTCCTAAACCTATGGGAACCTGAGCACATAGTCTGATTTAACTGAGCATAAGACTGGAGATCATCACGTAGATTGGGTGGGTACAAATAAACTTTGAGCCTTTATCCTTTGTTTCTTAAACCGTGAACCAGACCACATTACAACCCTCAAAAAACCTAATTGAAGCAAGGTTATTTTGAAAGCATACTACAGCAAGGTTGCGTAAACTGACTCCTAAAGATTTTTGAAAATCATTTATTTTGACAGTACACCTTTGCTTTAAAACTTTGAGTGTCTTGAACCACCGTGTTCTGACCAATGACTCATTTACTTTGCACCTTTCAAAAATGATTTTTGATTTCAAAAGTTGCATGAACTTTGCATTACCATGTTTGTATGAACACTTTTGTTTGCAAATTGGCTTTCCTCTCAAGGAATTTCAAACATTGAGAAACTTGGTCAAGTGATCCTATCAGGGGCAAGTTCCTTTTACATCCTGTCTAAGAATCAATTGAAGATTTGTTCAAGGCATGGTATTCTCATATTTGGTTTATCCAGAATATATTTCAAGACTCAGACTGGGGCAAGCTCTCCAAGCACCTGATGCCTCAGTCAACATCAGACAAGCTGAAGTTATCATCAGTTCATCTTTAACAGACAGCTAAACTGGGGCAGTTTACTTGAAGAAACCCCAATCATCTATTTATCCTTCCTACAAGGATCATCTCCTTGATACAATTTACCAGTGTGGCAGAGAGGTGCTCAACAGTAGTATCTTTGGGCCTCAAGCAGATTGAAGATGATCTTCGTGTTGAGAAATCAGTCTTCCAGTCTTGTCTTCTCACCAAAAGAGTCGAGCCTTGTCATCGGCATTTGCATTTGCATTTGATCGTATCATTTGCATAGTTTATGCATATGTATGTCATGAGCATAATGCATATACATATGCATCTCATGGGTGTTTTATTCCCCATTTTTCCTTTCCTCCCGGGGTCGTGTTTTGCTCGCGATTTACCTTGTGGATGAATTTACCCTACATGGGTGCTTTATTCCCCATTTGCTCCTTTCTCCCGAGGTCGTGTTTTACTCGCGTCTTACCTTGTGGATGAATTTATTTTACCTGGGTGTCTTATTCCCCATTTACCTGGCATCATGGTGTTTTACTCCCATCTGCTCTTTCTCCCGAGGTCGTGTTTTACTCGCGTCTTACCTTGTGGAAGATTTTATTTTACTTGGGTGCTTTATTCCCCATTTTATCCTTTCTCCCAAGGTCGTGTTTTACTCACGTCTTACCTTGTGGATGAATTCCAATTTCCTTGGCATCATGGGTGCTTTACTCCCCATTTGCCTCTTTCCCCCGGTGTTGCTGTTTTTTCCCCAGTGAGTTGTTACTCGTTGTTGCGTCGTTCTTTTATTTTTGCTCGTGTGTCTGCACTTGTCTTGCATCATAAAGCATCATTTAGAATTCATTTCATCATTTGTCCTTTTGCATACCATTGGATCTAAGGGACAAAATTTCTGGTTTTCTATATTTAAATACCTTTCACTACGACTCTATGACGATTGTCATCTTTCATCACCATCCAGTGAAAGATATTTAAATAGGGGCAACTGTTGCATCCCAAATTTTGACCCCTTAGGTTATCATTATCATTTTAGGATCATACTCATGAATTATCTAACCTTAACCCAGTGGAAGTTTGTCTTTGCTTAGTTACAGGTGAATCAGGGCTCCAAACAGTCGGAGATCAAGGGTTCGACAGTTTAATCAGTCAATGCATTGGATTTTTTCTCCATGAAGCAAGTTTCTAAACCATCAAGAATACTACATGGGGTCAGGCATGAATCCAATTTGGGGTTTTCACACAAAGATCAGAAGCAGTACAGTTCATGGATCCCCGATTAGGGTTTTTTATCAAGAAAAGTCGATTGTGGTTTGAATTTTGTTTTAAAAGGTATTCCAATGGTGGGTTTGTGGTCCATGAAGTTCATATAGCTTAATAAAGTTCATTCAATAAATCTCAAAGTCTCAGAGGGCCCAGAGTGTCAACAGACGACCCGATAGTCACCGATCCATCGTACGGTTGACCGAAAAGTCAACTCTTCAATTTTAAGGAATTGGATTTCAAAGTGTGAATCAAAAATGTTCCTTATGTCATATTGCACTTGCCTATCAATTTTCATGACCATTGGAACAAGGATGATGGAGTAATCGAAAAATCGGGAAATTAGGGTTTTGAAAGGGGCTAAACCATAACTCCTTAACCACACATCCAAATGAAATGGTTCAAAGCTCATTAGAAATCTCTTGAAAAATCCTACAAAAGTCCCTAAGTGGTCCATCATCAGAAAATGCATAGATTTGTAGTTATGATCAAATTCATTTTGAGAAGGCAAAAAGACTTGGAAAATTTTCACTTTCAAGCTCATTTCTTAGCAACTTTGAGAGACTTTTTGGCCAAGTTCCTTTGGAAATTTGAAACTCATGAAAACATGAATGTTTTAGAGCTATTTGAGGGATTTATAAATAGTACTAGAACATCTCAAAAGGATTTGTGAGCTGAAAGTTATTGTTATGGCAAGTTGGTGGTTTCATACTTGAAGTCCCACATTGACAAATTTCAAAAATCCATTATTTCATCAATCTGACCAATCTCAGCTTTTGAAACATGTTTTATCTGATATGTAGAGACTTTGTAGCATGGAAATACAATGAAAATGCAGAGGAAATGGAATTAGCCAAGCTTGCAAGTGGGCTTGCAAGTGGCTTTACAACTTGCACTTAAAATGAAAATGACAAGCATGAGGTGGAAAGACAAATCTGAACCAGCCATCAACCTATTCATTCTAGCCTGCATTTAGCCACTTCAAACTCATCATGAAGCTTGACTTTGGAGCTTGCCCATCAGCCAAGGAAACCTCTTTGTGGAGGTTTGATCAAAAAGGTAAATCTTTCCTTCATATGAAGGAAATCTCCAAATCTTCCCCCTCCATTCACTTTCCTATAAATAGAGGCCCTCCCCACTTCATTTGATACACAAGATCTATTCTAAAAACCATAAAAAACTCAAGCCTTTGCTCTTTCACACCTTGTTTCAAAATCACCAAAATCACCTTTTCACTAAAAACACTAAAAATCTGCCTTGCTACAAAGGCTGCCAAAACCATTTCTCTACATTCAAACTCCCCAAAAATCATCCACACAATCTCTAAATATGATATAGAAGGTTTCCAAGACCTTAGACCATTCAAAAACCTCACCATTCAAAAAGTCAACTTTCATACCAAGTTACTTTGACCAAAAGCCACAAAATCAGTCAAAACTTGTTCTAAGCATTTGCTTTATGTTCTAATCACTCAAACTCCTCACATATATCATTTCTCAACTGTCCAAAGCATTGAGGATCATTGGTGGGGTTTATTTCTCCAACTGTCTTGAAGTTTGCTTTCTTGCTTCACAAAGAAGAAATCTCCCAAAGCTAGGTGCAGCTGAAGTTTCTCTGGTTTTCTTGGTGTTTTAATCTGATCAATACAACCTACTAGAGGTAAGTAAATACTCCATCCTTGCTTTGCACCATAGTTTCATGTTTTGGCATTTTAAGCATGTTATGTGGAAAATGTGTCATGTGTATGTTTTGTGTCAAACTTGCCATGACTGAAATATGGTTGTTTGCTGAATTGAATCCCCTCTAATAAGTATGATTATGATGGATATGTAAGATTGATTGGAGCTGTTGACATCTGTTTTACTTGCTCATTCACAAAATGCCATGTTTACATTTTAATGCCATAGCCATACCAGCTTGGATTGCAGACCTGAACATGCTCAAGTTTGAGTTTAGAATCATCCATTTGTGCATTTAGGACTTGTGTGTGCAACTGTTTTGAGTTAAACATGATCAGAAAATGATTTGAGTATTTTCATGAATGTACAAAGCATAATATCACAACTTGCATATCATTTTCTCATAACAGACTATTTTGGTTCATTTTGTTGCTTGGACACACTCACCTATATGTATATAAACTGTTTGCATAAGTCAATTAATCAATATGTGCTTAGAATCAAAATTGAACACCCTCTTGCACTTTCACAAACACAAAATTGCATATTGATCACCATTTTTCACACCAGCCTGATTCAAACCATCCATGCTGCTTGGATTCATTTGTTAACCTATTTGCAATGTGTACACATGATTCACTTGATGAAAATGAGCTTTAAACCTGAACTGCATATTCTTCATGCATACTATATGACAATTTTGCACTTCACACACCAGTTTGCACAAAAGTTTGTCTTTGAGCTGAATCTTTATTTGGAATCATTTCTTGGCATATCTGTAATATGTGTATGTGAGCCATTTGACCCACTTGTGCATTGAAACTGATTTTGAAACTTTCATGCTTCCTCAAAAATCCATATAGCTGCCAACTGGCCAATTTCCAAACCAGCCAGTTTGAAACCTCTTCTTGTGTTTAAAATCATTTGACAGTATGTATGTAATATGTGTGTGAGTTTAGCTTGCCCTGGTTTTGCATAAGACATGAACTGATCATCAAACCGCATCATACAATGCCATTTGCATATTGAATCTTACTTTGCATTTCAACCTGTTTTGAATCATGTCATGGACTTAAAATCATTCAATAGCATATATATAGTGTGTGTGCATGATCTACATGATCAATTTGTACCTAAAACCTGAACTGATATTCAATTGCCTCATAACATGCCATAATTGCAACTTGATGATCACTTTCCATTGCAGTCTGTTTCTAACCTCATTGTTTGTTTGAACTTCCTCATGTACTTCACAAGCACATTTGGCATCTTGATCACTACTTTTCACCATAGCCTATTTTGAACTTAACTTTTTGCCTAAACTCACTCATTAGCATATATGTAGTGTGTTTGTATGATTGTCTTGATTTTAAAATGACTGGAATTGGATCTCCACTTCAAAATTCACATCACACACTCCACATGCATGTGCTATCGGGTTTGAAAATTAAAGCTTGATCTTGAAAAACCAGTGCCACCATCTTGTTCCTCATGAAAAATCCTTCAATTTGCACTAAAAGTTTGACTGATTTCATAAAGAATTGAGAAAGTTATGACACAAAATGCAAGCCATGTTTGAGTGTTCTTGTTTTGCCCAGAAATCCACATAGATATACAATATATATTTATGGGGGTGGCTTCTTAACGGATGTATAGCCACCCCAGTGGTAACCACCTTGCCCTTAAACGCCTTATCATGCCTTGTGTTTTGGGTTCGAGCCTCAGCGAGGCCTTTTTTGTTTCATTTTATTATTTTTCCTTGGTTATGTTATTTTTATTCTCCTTTTCCATTAGTTTACACGCGCCCCTTGTGGCCTAGTGGTAAGTTTGCACATTTGTGAACCAAGTGTGGTGGGTTCAACTCCTACCTAGTGCACTTTTTAATTACTTATTTGTTTTATTTTTATATTTTTCTTCACTATTTTCAAACATTCATAAACTCTTCAAATTTAATCCTTTTTCAGTGTTTCTTTTTTGCTGCTTTCTCGTGTTAATGTATATTTTCACCTTTAAATGTTGTCAATCTTTTCCCCTCATCCTACCCTTAGGATTTGAGCCACCGCGCTCACGTTTACCGTCCCGCCACGGACACCCTTGACCTTTTATATCCTAGCCTTAGCATTCGAGCCGCCGCGCTCATGTTTTTCCCTTTATCCTAGCCTTAGGACTTGAGTCGCCGTACTCACTTTTAGCGTCCCTCCGTGGACAACCTTTACCCTTTTATCCTACCCTTAGGATTTGAGTCGCCGTACTCATGATTAGCGTCCCGCCGTGGACATTCTTTACCTTAATCATCTCAACTTAGAAGAGGAGTCGCCGCACTCCCTGTAAGTACTTCCTTATGAATACTTGCATCCCTTTGAAACCTTGACCACAGTCAAGAATTCCTCGTCCTTAGCTAGGGGAACTACGATCGCTCTGATTTCTCGATGAGAATACGTAGGCACAAGATGCGATGTCTTGGCGAGCTCACTAACAACTAACTTCCCATTTACCTTTACAATTTAAAGTTTGGAGTCGCCGTACTCTATTTAGTCGTCCCTCCGTGGGCATTTCCCTGCTTATCTTTACAACTTAGGCTTGGATTCGCCGTGCTCTATTTAGTCGTCCCGCCTGGGACATTCCCTTCCATTTAACATAACAGTTCTTTATCCCTAGATAGGGGAACTACGATTGCTCTGATTCCATTCCCGTCAGGATACATAAGCACGAGATGCGATGTCTTCGCGAGCAAACTTTGTACATACCTTTTTACCTTTAGATCTTTACCTTAGCACTTTTTCCTTTAGCAAGCAAACTTTAGCAAACACAAATATTGACAAGAGGTTCCTGTAGAGTACTACAGATGCTTAGGATGCTAACACCTTCCCTAGGTATAACCAACCCCCAAACCTTTAGATCTCTCTTTGCTTAGCTTTAGGCCTTGCTTACATTCTTATAGGTTTTTCTTTCTTTAAACCTTTCCTTTTTTGGATAAATTAAAGTCCGGTTGTAAATGAATTAAGATTCAAGTTAATCAATAGCTTGGTATCCAGATTTCACCGCAACAAAACATAAGCCAGAATACAAGAAAAGGGGTTGGTTAAATTTTGGGGTACAACACATTCTTTTTTCCACCAAGACTCTCCATTTGAATAGGTCCCATTAATCCCATGTGGAGAAGTTCCAATACTTTAGAAGTAGTGAGATGTTGGATCTTCTGGTGTAACATCTTAGTCTGCTTTCCTATTTGGAATTCACCACAAACTTTTCCCTCTTTAATTTTTCAGCTTAGGAATTTCTCTGACAGCTTCCATAGAGATGATTTTCTTCATTCCTTTTAAATGTAGATGACCAAGTTTCTGGTGCCACAATTTCACTTCATATTCTTTGGCTAGAGCACATTTGGAGTCCTGAGAGACCCATAGGTAACAATTGTCCTTAGATCTGACTCCCTTCATGATCAATTCTCCTTTTTCATTTGTAACCAATCATTCAAATTTAGTGAAGTTGACATTGAGTCCTTGATCACACAGTTGACTGATGCTAATTAAGTTAGTAGTTAATTTTCCAAGCACTCAAATTTAGTGAAATTGACATTGAGTCCTTGATCACACAGTTGACTGATGCTAATGAAGTTGACATTGAGTCCTTGATCACACAGTTTGAAGGTGAGAAAATTACTTAGAAGGGGGGGTTGAATAAGTAAGACTAAAAATCAAAGATTAGAACTCAGATATTTTTATCCTGGTTCGTTGAAAACAACTAGTCCAGTCCACCCTCTCAAGAGTGATTTGCCTTTCTCTGTCAAGGACTTAATCCACTATTTTAATCAAACAGATTACAAATAGCAACACCTAAGAACAACCGTTCTTAGTCTTCTCAAGAGCAACTGATCCCAACTGGATCCTCTTAAGGAAAACCTTTTACAAACAAAGTAAAACTTTTACAAGAGTAAGAATGCTTCTATTAAGCTGTTATCACAACAGTGATATTTCTCTTAAGTTAAGAATACAGATAAAGCAAAGTAATATAATTAAGAGCTTTTTTGAGATTTGCTTTTAGGAGTGATTTTGCTAGAGATTCGATGCTGAAGAAGATGAAGTGGACTTCTTTATATAGGCACTAAGATCCAAGAAGTCTTGTTACGTTGAAGGTTGTGCAGAAAAGCCTAGAGCCTTTTGTCTTCACATTGGAGGCTGTGCTGAAACAGGCCTGATGCTTTTTGTCTTCACTTGCAGAATACTTTCCTTAGAATGGAATGCACAGATAAAACCTTTTTGTCTGTGTCCTTGTGTCTAGCACAAAATAGGAAAGAGCTGTTGAGAAAGACCAACGTACATATTTAAATCTTCTTCAAAGTAAGTTCAGCTTTCCACATAAGAATCTGAATCTTCAGAGTCTTCTGATCACGGATCATCTGGATCCTCAGAGTCTTGAAAGTTCTTCAGATTGAGCTGAATCAGAGTATGTGCAGCTTGTGTGCTTGAGCGTGTAAATCCTTCAGAGCAGAGTCTTCTATGCTTTAGAGGCTCCTTCTTCAGAATCTTCAAGAGACAGTAGTCAGATTCTTCTGGGAGCAATGTTCAGATCTTCACTTAAGATGCTCTTGAACTTATGAAGTCTTTCATACAAACAATGTTCAGATGCAATTTTGCTTTCTTAAGATACTTTTCTTTTAGTGCCTGTAGCAAACAATCTAGAACACGTTTAGAGTATATAATTCTTGAATACAAAATTTATAATTGTTATCATCAAAACATAGAGATATAACTAAGACACAATCTGTGCTCTTACAATCTCCCCCTTTTTGATGATGACAAAACATGAGAAAATTTTGTTCAATAAAGAGTAAGAATTAGAAACTCCCCCTGAGATAAACAATCTCCCCCTGAAATAAATACTACAATAGAATAGAATACTTCCCTTTCTGATTGAGTATATTTCAGAATCAGAGCCTGATGAATGAGTTCAGAGTCAAATCTTGATGCCAGTTGATTGAATAAATGAATCAGAGTAAGATATCAGAGATGATTGAATACTCAGATTTTTTTTAGAAAATCAGGTTCTGGTTGACACAGTATAATCAGGTTCTGGGTAACTTCAATGAATTATGTCAGATATAACAGTATAATCTGAAAGACTTAAATTCAAATAAGTTAGTAAAATGTCTGAATTTTAGTTTTGGTAAATGCTTATAGGTTGAACACTCAGTTTCTCTTTTTCTCCCCCTTTTTGTCATAATCAAAAAGATTTTCAAAGACGGAAGGAAATAAAAGAGAAGAAGTAAATAGGAGCAAAACATGTTAGCATGCAATTAAAACAAAACAAACCAAAGTTCACAGACAAACAGGCAGAGGCCAAAAACACATAACACAATAAAAGTAACCAATCATCAAAAAACTCAGTTCATGTGCAAAACAACAAATAAAACTAGGTCTGGCGAGAGGCAATGAGGGTCAGAAGCTCTGTCATCTTGGCAGCTGACTCTTCTTGCTTAGACATCCAGGTCTTGATTTCATCGGTTGTTTTCTCTTGCTTGATCATCCAGTCCTTGATATCCTTCACATCATTCACAAGTTCTGAAACCACAGATGAAGACGGAGCAGATGCAGCAGCAGCAGGGTTCCCTTCAGAGTGGTTTTCAACAGAAGCTTGTTCAACCATTTCAAAATCAGGAACAACTGGAGGAGCAGCTTCCAATAGCAACACAGGAGGAGGAGGAGGCATGTTCATCAGTGTCACCTTTATTAACTCAGCAAATTTAGTCTTAGCAAGCTTAGAGCATTTTGCTCTAACTTTTAGGGCAGCTTTGTTAAACATCCAGATGAAGCGCTTCCACGCAGTATTCGAAACATTTGGGTCCAAACTAGACATGCATACAGCCTTAACACGATCATATTCAGAATCTAACTCCTTTTTGAAAATATCAAACATAGCATTAACACAAGATCCTAAATCTGACTGTTCATTCTGACCAGAGGAAAAAGGATTAGGGGTGTTAGCAGGAGTAGGTTCAGATGGTTGTGGTTGAGGTGTGGGTGGTTGAGATGTGTGGATGACAGATTGAGGGAGTTCAGCTGAATGAGGAATAGTTTGATTCTTAGATGGATTAGTTTCAGGTGGTTGTGGAATGGTTTGGTTTTCAGCTGTTTGAGTGTCAGAGGGTTGAGCTTCATATGGTTGTTGAGATGGAGAGTTTGGTGGGGTATGAAACAAAGCAATGTTAAGATGATTCTTCATAACACTCTCAGAGCGAGCTTGTTTGAGTGATTCTGAATCATAGTCAGATGAATCAGATGAATCAGAGGATTCATCTGAGTGAACAGATGTAGAAGAAATTTCAATTGTTTGGTTTAGGGGTGGAATATCAAGAATATTGTCAGACAGATTTGGATCTTCTGAGGGAATTGCTTGTTCAGAGTGTTCAGTTTGAACAGTCTCTGGTTGATTTTGTTCTGAAATAATTGTTTGTGGTTGGGGAGTCTCTAAGTGGGGATTCTCTAGTTGCGACAAAGTTTGTTGTGGAGTTACTGTTGGAGAATTTTCTGGTTGAGTTGGTTCTGGTGGTGGAATTTCTGTTTGAATAGTTTGATGTTGTGGATTAGATGGGATTGGTGCTGGAGATGATTGTAAATTTACTGGTTCAGAGGATAGTGGTTCAGATGAGATATTGACAGACTTTCTAGATTTTGAAGTTCTTGGTATGAGGCTTGGAGAGAGTTGTGGTGAAGATAGTGGTGAATGAACAGTAGGAGTAGGATCAGAGGCTAATACCTGTTGAATGGTGTCTCTGATTTCTTCCAGAGTAGCTTCTCTTGGACTGCTTCTGGCTTTCTTTCCTTCTTTCCTCTTCTTTCTTGATGCTTCAGGAGCTTTTCTCTTCTTCTGAACGGATTCTTCGTCAGCCTTCCTCTTACTGCGCCTTTCCTTCATCTGATTAGGCAATTCTTCTCCAGGCTTCTGAACGAGATTGGCAGGTAAAGGGATTCCTTCCTTTAGGCATTCAGTAATGTACAGCCAGACAAATTCCTTAGGTTCATCTGCACTGAACAGTGGAAAATCTTCCACAGGAACTCTTCTACCTTGAATCTCGTCAGAGTTGATCTTCCTGAGTTGTCCCTTCAATTCTGAAATGATTTTCATCCTCTTCAGATTGAGTCCATTAATTTCAGAGCCAATGATGTGAGTCAGCTCTTCTGTAATCTTCGCATCAGTCAGATGTTGAACCAGCTTGTTCTCAACAAGTATATCAGAAATCAACCTTCCCAGGGGTATCCATGTCCTTACTTTACCAGCTTTCGCCCTTACTTCCTCTCTGGTTTCTTTGACATGAGTTAATAAGTGACTGAAGATGAGATACGGTAGATCCACTTTGACATTTTTGCTAATGCAGTACATAAAATACAAATGTTCAGAACTCACATAATCTGGAGAGTTTGAAGGTTTTCTGTGGAAAAACGTACTCATAAAGATTTTCGCCCAGATCCTATAAATGGGTTTTAAATCTTTAACCTTACTTGACGGCAAACCAGCAATAGTAACTTCTTCATAAACCCTAGCCATATCGATGCGAGAAGAAGCAAGATTTGAAACACCATCAGACTCAGTATAGCTAAATAGTTGTCTGATCAGGTTTTCAGTGATGACTATCTCCACTCCAAGAACTGAAGAATGTATAAACTTGGGACCAGCGCTTGCATGTATCCAAAATTCCTTAACCAGTGTTGGAAAAACAGGCCCCATTAGCCTTTCAAAATATTTTTCCCACCCTTGAGCTTTGATGGCAGAAATGAGATCAAACCCATTTTCCTTTAAAGAGTCGAGGTCAATGAAGCTTTCACAGAGCACCTCTAGATCAGCCACTGGAGTGAATAAGGTTCGTTCAGGTTCTTTGTACATGATGGTCTTGTTAGGTTTTGCAGCAGTGTTTGAAGTTGACGCCATTGAAGAAGAAGAATACTTTGGTTTCGGTTTAGGGTTTTGGAAGAGATTGAACAGGAAGAAGAAACGCATGAATGAAGTGAATGTGGAAAGTGTGATAGATGTGTGATAGGTGATATATATAGGAAACCAAAAAAAATAGGGCACACAAAAGACACTTACGCACGTTTGGACAGCATTTAATGAAAAGAAATCATTTCACATTAAATTATGACAGCTGGGGGAAAAACAAGAAAAATGAGATTTTCAAAGCATTACCTCAAACGTCAAATCAGTTAAGCACTCAATCTTTTCAGAAATTGAATGCCACGTGTTTGCTTTGTTGGCTCATTTGATTTCTCTCACGAAATGAAACGTTTCCAACTTTCAGATCTTCAGAGCTTGTTAGTTCAGAGTTTTACCCAAAACGAAATAGTCAAATAAATATAAATGAATAAAATAGACAGATGAAATACTTCAGATTATTAAACATTTTGCATCTGAGAGGTTGCCTCTGAGAAATATTACTCTGGACATAAATCCATACAAATATTTTTCAGAATAAACTTAAATCTATCTTCAGCAAGGGGTTTTGTAAAAATGTCAGCCCATTGATGATCTGTATCAACAAAAGCTAAATTAATTACACCCTTCTGAACATAGTCTCTGATGAAGTGATGTTTAATTTCTATATGTTTTGCCTTAGAATGCAAGATTGGATTTTTTGACAAACATATAGCAGAAGTATTATCACAGAAGATAGAAAGGTTACTCTCATAGATTTGATAATCTTCTAATTGACTCTTCATCTAGAGCATCTGAGTACAACATCCAGCAGCAGCAATGTATTCTGCCTCTGTAGTTGATAGTGCAATGGTAGGTTGCTTCTTGCTGTACCATGAGATCAGATGACTTCCAAGAAACTGACAGCTTCCAGAAGTGCTTTTATGTTCAACTCTGTCTCCAGCATAGTCAGCATCACAGAATCCAACTAATGAAAATTCATCAGATCTTCTGTAACACAAACCCATGTTAGCAGTACCTTTCAGATACCTCAGAATCCTCTTAACAGCTGTTAAGTGTGATTCTCTAGGATCTGATTGGAATCTAGCACATAAGCAGACACTAAACAAAATATCTGGTCTAGAAGCAGTCAAATATAGAAGAGATCCTATCATACCTCTGTAGAGTTTTTGATCTACCTTCTTACTTACCTCTTCCTTACCTAGAGTGCTTGTAGGATGCATTGGAGTCTTTGCCATTTTGCTATCAACCATGTTGAACTTCTTCAGAAGCTCTTTAACATATTTGGTTTGATGTATGTAGGTGCATTCTGGAGTCTGATTGACTTGGATTCCCAAGAAGAATCTCAATTCTCCCATCATGCTCATTTCAAATTCTTCCTGCATACATTTAGCAAACTCCTTTCCAAGCGTAATATTTGTTGATCCAAAAATAATGTCATCTACATAAATCTGACAAATCAACAGATCTTTCTTAACAGATTTACAGAATAAAGTTGTATCCACTTTTCCTCTGATAAAATTTTTCTTCAGAAGGAAGTTGCTCAACCTCTCATACCAAGCTCTGGGAGCTTGTTTTAATCCATAAAGGGATTTCTTTAATTTGAAAACATGATCTGGAAAGTTTTCACTTTCAAAACCAGGAGGTTGGTGGACATATACTTCTTCTTCTATAATACCATTAAGAAAAGCACTTTTAACATCCATCTGATACAGAGTGATGTTATTCTGTGCAGCAAATGAAATAAGAAGACGAATAGATTCTAACCTTGCCACTGGAGCATATGTCTCAGTGTAATCAATACCTTCTTGTTGACTATATCCTTGAGCAACCAGCCTTGCTTTATTCCTTTCTACTTCTCCCTTTTCATTCAGCTTATTCCTGAAGACCCATTTTGTTCCAATGACATTGAATCCTTTAGGTCTAGGAACCAGATCCCAAACTTCATTTCTGGCGAATTGATTCAGCTCTTCTTGCATAGCTATAATCCATTCATTATCTTCCAGAGCATCATCTACAGATGTTGGTTCTATCATTGACACTAAGCCAAATAAGGAAGATTCAGAAGTTCTGAGATATGATCTTGTCCTTATGGGATCATCTTTCTTTCCAATTATCACATCTTCTGGATGAGAAGCTTTGATTCTGGAAGAAGATCCTCTGACGGTTGGTCTTTCAGAAATATGCAAGTTGTTTAGTTGGGAAGTCAAAGGTGTAGCATCTGGGGTTGCGTCAGATTCTTTGTTCTTTGCCTTTTCTGCCTCTGAGCCTTCAGAGTCTGTGAGAATTACTTCTCTATCTGCAGAACTTTCAAACTGCTTTGGCTTTTCAGAGCCAAGCTTATCATCAAATCTGACATGAATAGATTCTTCCACAATCTGTGTTTCAGTATTGAATACTCTGTAGCCTTTAGAGCGTTCAGAATAACCAAGCATGAAACACTTCTGTGCTTTGGAATCAAACTTGTTCAGATTATCTTTAGTATTAAGCATATAACAAATACATCCAAAAGGATGAAAATAAGCAATGTTAGGCTTTCTGTTTCTCCACAATTCATAGGGAGTCTTTTTCAGAAGAGGTCTTACAGACACTCTGTTCTGAATATAACAAGTTGTGTTAATTGCTTCTGCCCAGAAATATTTTGCCAGATTTGTCTCGTTGATCATGGTTCTGGCCATTTCTTGCAATGTTCTATTTTTCCTTTCTACAACTCCATTTTGTTGTGGAGTTCTAGGGCAGGAGAAATCATGTGCAATGCCTTTTTCAGAAAAGTATTTTTCAAAATGTTTATTTTCAAATTCTCCACCATGATCACTTCTGACTTTAATAATTTTACAATCTTTTTCAGTCTGGACTTGATTGCAGAAGTCAAAGAACACAGAATGAGACTCGTCCTTGTGTTTTAGAAACTTTACCCATGTCCATCTGCTGTAGTCATCTACAATGACTAACCCATACTTCTTGCCTCTGATGGATGCAGTTTTCACTGGTCCAAACAGATCAATGTGAAGTAATTCCAATGGTCTGGAGGTAGAAACAACATTTTTTGATTTAAAATGAGATTTTGAAAATTTACCTCTTTGACATGCTTCACACAGATCATCTGAGTTGAACTTCAACTTAGGAAGTCCTCTGACCAGATTGAGTTTATTAATCTGAGATATACGTCTCATATTAATATGCCCCAATCTTCTATGCCAGACCCATTGCTCATCATTCATAGATAAGAGGCATTTTACATTTTGAACTTTAAGTTCTGAAAGGTTAATTTTTTAAATGTTGTGTTTCCTCTTTCCATTGAATAGGATAGAACCATCCTTTTGACATACAGCTTTGCAACATTTTTGATTAAAGATGATATCATAACCATTGTCACTTAATTGACTTATGGACAATAGATTATGTTTCAATCCTTCAACTAACAGAACATTAGAAATAGAGGGTAGGTTGCCATTACCTATAGTTCCAGAGCCAATGATCTTGCCCTTCTGGTTCCCTCCAAATTTCACGTCCCCTCCAGATCTAAGTTCCAGACTTTGGAACATAGACCTTTCTCCCGTCATGTGTCGTGAGCATCCAGAGTCCAGGTACCATGATTGGTGTCCTGACTTTGCTGCTAAGGACATCTGCAACAGGGATTATTTTGTCTTTAGGTACCCAGATCTTCTTGGGTCCTTTAGGGTTAGTTGCCTTGTAGGTTTGTCTAAACTTTTGTTTTTCAACATAGTTTTTGTTTAGACTTGCCTTAGATCTAAACACATGAGTATTCTTTTCAGAGCTCGTGTGTTTAATATCATTTAAATGACCAAATTTAAAATTAGAGTATAAAGGAGTTATCTTAATAATCAGATCATCTACAGGTATTGGTCTTACATCTTTTTCAAGAGAAGAAGATTGAAATCCAATTCCCTTTCTTTTATTCCTACTAACTCCATAGATCATAGAAGCCATCTTGCTTCTGTCTATGCTTTTAGTGAGGAACCTCTGAAAACTAGAGTCATATTTTTCCAAAATATTTTCAGATGACTTAGCTTCAGAGTCAGATTCTTGTTGAACAATTTCCAAATCATTTTTTATTTTTAAATTTATTTCTCTCTGCTCAACAAGTTCTGTTTTCAGATTATCAATCTCAGATTCAAGATTGCTTTTCAGCTTCTTGTTCTTGAGTTTGATATTATTGTAGCTTTTCAAGACTTCAGATACCACCTTTATAAGTTCATCTTTGGTAAGTTTGGACATTACCTCTTCAGCATCAGAGTCGGAGTCTGACTCAGATTCAGATGATAATTCTTCATTCTGATCTTCTATTCCAGCCATTAATGCCATGTTGGCACACTCTTCTTCTGCTTCAGATTCAGATTCAGATTCATCTGAATCATCCCAAGTTGCCATAAGAACCTTTTTCTTTTTATCAAACTTTCTCTTGGGTTTCTCCTTGAGAAGTTTGGGGCAGTCATTTTTGTAGTGCCCAGGTTCCTTGCATTCATAGCATGTGACCTCTTTCTTTCCAGATCTTCTGTGTCCAGAAGATTCCTTCCTGTGGTCAGCTTTCCTGAAGTTGTTAAACTTCCTTCCCTTGTGCTTCCAGAGCTTGTTGATTCTTCTGGAAAGCATGGACAGTTCATCTTCTTCTTCAGAAGACGATTCTTCAGAACTTTCTTCTTTTACCTGCAAAGCTTTAACAGGTTTGTTAGATTTTAAAGCTATGGATTTACCTTTATCTTTCTTCTGGGGCTCATCTTCCTCCAGCTCTATTTCATGACTTCTCAAAGAACTGATAAGTTCTTCTAAGGAGATCTTATTCAGATCTTTTGCCATCTTTAGTGCAGTCACCATTGGTCTCCATCTGGTGGGAAGACTTCTGATGATCTTCTTGACATGATCTGACGTTGAGTAGCCCTTATCCAGAACTTTCAGACCAGCAGTGAGAATCTGAAATCTAGAAAACATAGTTTCTACATTTTCAGACTCTTCCATTTTAAATGCCTCATACTTCTGTATGAGCGCCAGCGCCTTGGTCTCTTTAACCTGAGAATTTCCCTCATGAGTCATTTTGAGTGACTCAAACATGTCATGAGCAGTATCTCTGTTTGTAATCTTCTCATACTCAGTATGAGAGATTGCATTAAGCAATATAGTTCTGGCTTTGTGGTGATTCTTGAAATCTCTTTTCTGTACTTCAGTCATTGACTTTCTATCAATCTTTTTGCCATCCTCATCAGTAGGATGTTTATATCCATCAATGACCATATCCCAAAGATCAGCATCATACCCGAGGAAAAAACTTTCTATTCTATCTTTCCAATAGTCAAATTTTTCCCCATCAAACATGGGTGGCTTGGTACTGATCCTATCTCCTTCATATTTGTTGTTGCAAGTTGATGTAGCTGTTTCCATAATGAAAACAACACAAATATCAAAGTATCTTTCTCACAGGATCTTTAACTGTCACGGTTAAGTGGAGCACACGCAGAACCGGAGCTCTGATGCCAACTGAAGGTGAGAAAATTACTTAGAAGGGGGGGTTGAATAAGTAAGACTAAAAATCAAAGATTAGAACTCAGATATTTTTATCCTGGTTCGTTGAAAACAACTAGTCCAGTCCACCCTCTCAAGAGTGATTTGCCTTTCTCTGTCAAGGACTTAATCCACTATTTTAATCAAACAGATTACAAATAGCAACACCTAAGAACAACCGTTCTTAGTCTTCTCAAGAGCAACTGATCCCAACTGGATCCTCTTAAGGAAAACCTTTTACAAACAAAGTAAAACTTTTACAAGAGTAAGAATGCTTCTATTAAGCTGTTATCACAACAGTGATATTTCTCTTAAGTTAAGAATACAGATAAAGCAAAGTAATATAATTAAGAGCTTTTTTGAGATTTGCTTTTAGGAGTGATTTTGCTAGAGATTCGATGCTGAAGAAGATGAAGTGGACTTCTTTATATAGGCACTAAGATCCAAGAAGTCTTGTTACGTTGAAGGCTGTGCAGAAAAGCCTAGAGCCTTTTGTCTTCACATTGGAGGCTGTGCTGAAACAGGCCTGATGCTTTTTGTCTTCACTTGCAGAATACTTTCCTTAGAATGGAATGCACAGATAAAACCTTTTTGTCTGTGTCCTTGTGTCTAGCACAAAATAGGAAAGAGCTGTTGAGAAAGACCAACGTACATATTTAAATCTTCTTCAAAGTAAGTTCAGCTTTCCACATAAGAATCTGAATCTTCAGAGTCTTCTGATCACGGATCATCTGGATCCTCAGAGTCTTGAAAGTTCTTCAGATTGAGCTGAATCAGAGTATGTGCAGCTTGTGTGCTTGAGCGTGTAAATCCTTCAGAGCAGAGTCTTCTATGCTTTAGAGGCTCCTTCTTCAGAATCTTCAAGAGACAGTAGTCAGATTCTTCTGGGAGCAATGTTCAGATCTTCACTTAAGATGCTCTTGAACTTATGAAGTCTTTCATACAAACAATGTTCAGATGCAATTTTGCTTTCTTAAGATACTTTTCTTTTAGTGCCTGTAGCAAACAATCTAGAACACGTTTAGAGTATATAATTCTTGAATACAAAATTTATAATTGTTATCATCAAAACATAGAGATATAACTAAGACACAATATGTGCTCTTACAATCTCCCCCTTTTTGATGATGACAAAACATGAGAAAATTTTGTTCAATAAAGAGTAAGAATTAGAAACTCCCCCTGAGATAAACAATCTCCCCCTGAAATAAATACTACAATAGAATAGAATACTTCCCTTTCTGATTGAGTATATTTCAGAATCAGAGCCTGATGAATGAGTTCAGAGTCAAATCTTGATGCCAGTTGATTGAATAAATGAATCAGAGTAAGATATCAGAGATGATTGAATACTCAGATTTTTTTTAGAAAATCAGGTTCTGGTTGACACAGTATAATCAGGTTCTGGGTAACTTCAATGAATTATGTCAGATATAACAGTATAATCTGAAAGACTTAAATTCAAATAAGTTAGTAAAATGTCTGAATTTTAGTTTTGGTAAATGCTTATAGGTTGAACACTCAGTTTCTCTTTTTCTCCCCCTTTTTGTCATAATCAAAAAGATTTTCAAAGACGGAAGGAAATAAAAGAGAAGAAGTAAATAGGAGCAAAACATGTTAGCATGCAATTAAAACAAAACAAACCAAAGTTCACAGACAAACAGGCAGAGGCCAAAAACACATAACACAATAAAAGTAACCAATCATCAAAAAACTCAGTTCATGTGCAAAACAACAAATAAAACTAGGTCTGGCGAGAGGCAATGAGGGTCAGAAGCTCTGTCATCTTGGCAGCTGACTCTTCTTGCTTAGACATCCAGGTCTTGATTTCATCGGTTGTTTTCTCTTGCTTGATCATCCAGTCCTTGATATCCTTCACATCATTCACAAGTTCTGAAACCACAGATGAAGACGGAGCAGATGCAGCAGCAGCAGGGTTCCCTTCAGAGTGGTTTTCAACAGAAGCTTGTTCAACCATTTCAAAATCAGGAACAACTGGAGGAGCAGCTTCCAATAGCAACACAGGAGGAGGAGGAGGCATGTTCATCAGTGTCACCTTTATTAACTCAGCAAATTTAGTCTTAGCAAGCTTAGAGCATTTTGCTCTAACTTTTAGGGCAGCTTTGTTAAACATCCAGATGAAGCGCTTCCACGCAGTATTCGAAACATTTGGGTCCAAACTAGACATGCATACAGGCTTAACACGATCATATTCAGAATCTAACTCCTTTTTGAAAATATCAAACATAGCATTAACACAAGATCCTAAATCTGACTGTTCATTCTGACCAGAGGAAAAAGGATTAGGGGTGTTAGCAGGAGTAGGTTCAGATGGTTGTGGTTGAGGTGTGGGTGGTTGAGATGTGTGGATGACAGATTGAGGGAGTTCAGCTGAATGAGGAATAGTTTGATTCTCAGATGGATTAGTTTCAGGTGGTTGTGGAATGGTTTGGTTTTCAGCTGTTTGAGTGTCAGAGGGTTGAGCTTCAGATGGTTGTTGAGATGGAGAGTTTGGTGGGGTATGAAACAAAGCAATGTTAAGATGATTCTTCATAACACTCTCAGAGCGAGCTTGTTTGAGTGATTCTGAATCATAGTCAGATGAATCAGATGAATCAGAGGATTCATCTGAGTGAACAGATGTAGAAGAAATTTCAATTGTTTGGTTTAGGGGTGGAATATCAAGAATATTGTCAGACAGATTTGGATCTTCTGAGGGAATTGCTTGTTCAGAGTGTTCAGTTTGAACAGTCTCTGGTTGATTTTGTTCTGAAATAATTGTTTGTGGTTGGGGAGTCTCTAAGTGGGGATTCTCTAGTTGCGACAAAGTTTGTTGTGGAGTTACTGTTGGAGAATTTTCTGGTTGAGTTGGTTCTGGTGGTGGAATTTCTGTTTGAATAGTTTGATGTTGTGGATTAGATGGGATTGGTGCTGGAGATGATTGTAAATTTACTGGTTCAGAGGATAGTGGTTCGGATGAGATATTGACAGACTTTCTAGATTTTGAAGTTCTTGGTATGAGGCTTGGAGAGAGTTGTGGTGAAGAATATTCATATGAAAATCATGTATGCTTTCATCATATTTCTTCATTAGGTTTTCAAACTTTGTAGTTAGCAGTTGAAGTCTTGACATCTTTATCTTGGAGGTACCTTCATGGGTAGTCTTGAGTATCTCCCAAGCATCTTTAGCCACTTCACAGTTGTTCACCAATCTGAATATGTTTCTATCAATACCACTGAACAAGGCATTCAAGGCTTTGGAGTTACCAAGAGCTAGTTCATCCTCTTCTTTTGTCCATTCTTCCTCAGGCTTCAAGTCAGATGTAGCCTTTCCATCTTTCCCAACAATCACAGGATGTTCCCATCCTTTTGTAACAGCTTTCCATGCCTTACAATCCAAATATTTTAAGAAGGCAACCATATGTGGTTTCCAATAATCATAATTACTCTCATCCAGAACAAGTGGTCTGTTCACAAAACCTCCTTCTTTATCCATAGTACCAGAAAGTATCATCCCTAGATCTCACCCAGAACCAGATATAAGATGTCGAAGGCGATGTTACGACACTAATATCTGAACTATCACCAATAAGAATAAATACCAATTGTTAATAATAGTAAAAAGACACAAGCAATTGTTAACCCAGTTTGGTGCAAACACACCTACGTCTGGAGGATACCAAGCCAGGAAGGAAATTCACTAAGTAGAATTAGTTTGAAGATACACAAAAGACTCTTTCTAGTTTACTATCTTTGCACCTAATCTCTACCCTTGCAATTTATACCTAGGACACCCCTAGATAAGGGATACCTCTCACTCCCCCTCAATCACAGCAGTGATAACAACAAATAAATAAGCTTTTAGAACACACTCTTCAAAGACAATACTTGATCTTACTTAAAAGCTTCAATCAAGGACAATACACTCTTGCTTACAAGCTTTGAGTGAACAACTTATAACACAAAAAATTAGTCCAATTCACACATTAAAGTAATGAGTGAATGGATCACAAACTAACACAAACACATGAAGCTAAAAAGCTTTAATCCTTACGCAATGCACTATCTTAACCCTAGCTTCTCTAGTCTTCAAAATAGGGTTGTGAAGACTTTAAATAGTAACTCTTAGACGGGTTTGGGATTTGGTAAAAACAGCATCTGATCTTGATATAATCAATTTAAATAATCAGCATCAATGAGTAAAACCAAAACAGATTTGATTTGATCCAATCAGCTCCAATCAAATTACTCTTCAGATCTTTAAGATTTCCTTCAGAGAATAGCTCACATGATTTCATAAATACTCCACGAAATATGCATCAAAAACACTTTTGAATAAAGACTATTTCCATGCAGATTTGAACCATAAATGACAGATCATAACATCGCAAAGAGTTGCACAAAAAGTAACAGACAAACAAACACATTCACAGAATGTTCTGTTCACAAATGTCAGGACATCATGCTTGACATCATGAACTAAACCCTGCAACAACAACCATAGCTACCTGCAAAATGTTAAGAACATATTTTAAGACACCTTGTAGGACATCTTGTAATATCACCAAGTTTTACCAAAATTCCGGCCAATCAAGAACTAACAATCACAACTAACCAATTTGTGCATATGTAGTATTTTCAAAGTATAGATTCTTACAATCAAGCATCACATGGACATGACCAACGCATTATGATTCAAAGTGATCCTAGGGTTTCTATCTGGTTTGAAGGCCTTACTTTTAGAGCTTTTCCTCATGGATTTGGTGACTATATATCCTAAAAATCAAGATTGGTTTTTGGCCTTTTATGGTATGAAGATACCCCAAGGTCAAGATGTTATGGTGTGGGTTTGGTCCTTCATCACTATTTCAACTAAGCATATGCTAAATTAAGGTTTCTTTCCTTCATAGCTTCTTAAGTCATCGCTTTATCAAAGTCATCAAACGAAGGAGAGCTTGTCTAATACAAAACATTTGGTACAAGTCACAAATCAGGATGCAAAGGATGAGGTTGTGGAGTCATTGTGATTAGGGTAATTCCTTTTTCAAGTATTTGTTGCTCTAAACGTAAGGTAGCTTGGGTTCAAGATTGAGATTCATTCAGTTGTGCTTTGAATTCAATACTTACAAAGTGATCAAGTGGTGTGATTTGGTTTATGTATTCCATTTGGCATCTAAGTTTGGTTCACAATAATTTAAGTTCAATTGACGCAATTCATTTGGATTAAAATTGGTAAGCATGCTAAAGCGGGGATACCCATTTATAAGGGATTCCTTGAAATTTATGTTCATATGAGTTATGGGTGCGAGAATGTTCAATTAAAGTATCCAAACTTCATCAAATTGTATTCTAAGATTTCAAGATTTATTTTCTCCACAAAGTACAAGTTGAAACTCAAATCCAAGTCATCATATGAAGCAAGTATTTAAGTTCATGAAGATTCAAATTTTGAAATTTTACAAATTCAAGTTGATGCCAAAGCTCAAATTTTTTTTTACTTAAGGTTGAATTCATAATATCCAAGAGTCAAATAAGATTCAAACAGATATAAAAATATTCACAAGCAAGAATTAGAGTTCACACGATTCATGAGAAGCCCGTATGCTACAACAATTCATTTTAAACCACAAAGTAGTTTTTTTTTACAAGTTCATGTAAATATTAAGTTACAACACCGCTTCCAAATTTACAATGTGTTTGCAAGCCTACCAAAGTCCTAAGTCTAAGACAACCGATCCATGTGAGCAATTGATCGCGACTTTCTATGTCTAATACAACCTAACTGCAAGTACACAGTCTATCGCGTAGTAATAATAGATATTGATCCCACAGGGACTCGTAATCAAACTAGTGTTCTCGGGAGTTACTATGTTTAGCTAGGTAGAATATGTTTAAGGGAATAAGATTGTCACTAAAGGGAACTAAGAATGTTACTTAGATTATAATTAATTGAATCGATATGCAGTGATTATATTCTTCGGGGATTTGACAAGTTACCGGTGTATGAAATATTTTTCAGAGTTTATTTAAGCAGAAAATGGTGATCTGAAGACTCTCGCCTCACGATGGTTATTGACGCTAATCATAATTCTAAGGGCCAAACGTACACTTTCGTATCCCATTCGGGGTTAAAATTATTTTTTGGAAATCTCTAAGTTCTAATTCATTTTAAAGTGCTTTCGCTGTTATTAAAATGAATGACTAGTGTTTACTATCTGATCTTGCCGCAGCTTTTGCTTGTTGGTTCATATCTTAATTAATTTCCCACTTTCGTGGCAAAACTAATTTTAAATAAGTTCTCGCTTTCGCGACGAAGTTTATTCAGTAAATTAATTTTAAACACTCAGACCATAAATGACTTTTGAAAAGACAACTTTCAACCGGTTATTATCAAATCCCTTTCGAATTATTACTACATATCGATTACTTAAATTTAGCTAGACATAGATTTGGGAAAGGTAAAACATAAATAAAAATAATAAATAATAGCATGCATCATAATAAAAACTGGAATTACGATTGAAATGAGAAACCTGTAAATATCCCAATTGACCTTTGGGCAGATCCTCCACAGATGTTTGCAGGATTCTGGTCTTTGTGCCAATTCGATCGTACAACGGAAATAAAAATTACAGAAGGAATGAAAAGGCAACAAAAAAATAGGAAAGAAAATAAGACTGAACTTTTGCTCTGGAAATGGAATTGGGCAGCGCTTCGTCGTATGAATGCGGCTCCCTTTCTGAGGTCCCCTTCTTCCCCTTTTATAGAAATGGAATTCTAACGGTTATAATTGAAGAGGGTGGACTTTGAGGCAGAATAATCAGGGAGTAGTGGTCCACTATTTGGGACTTGGAACTGCTTCTTTTATGTGAAACTGAAGTGGGGAGTTTTTGCCTGCATGACGGTCGTCACAAGGTGTGACGGTCGTCATGGAGCTGTGACGGTCGTCACAGCAGCAAAATCAGCAGTCTGCGTTTTTCATGTTATTTTCATCCGGTTTTCGTCCATATTTCATCTGAGATTGCTTCTTTTCTTCATATTGCCTTGTTTAGACGTGATCATCAAATACCTGCAAAACATCATACAAAAAACACGGAAATAACCCGAAATCGGATCGAAAATAGTTAAACTTCAGTTGAATTATGCATCAAAATATATATACGATTTCGTGTTATCAAACTCCCCTAAGCTTGAATCTTTGCTTGTCCTCAAGTAAAACAGGAAAAAATCGGCAAGCACGAGGCAGCTTCTTCATTCGCAAAGTTGGGAAAAACCGGGATTCTTGGTAAGAACAAAACGAGTACCATGACGACACTGGACTACAAGTCTTCGGAGGTCTCCTTTTTATGCAAATCGGTCCCAGTCATGCTACTGTAGCTTGGTGTCAAGGTTCTCGCGGCAAGTTCACCCTGTTTGTTCTAGCGCAATCACATTAAGCCCGTTGTCCATACACTTTCATGGCAAGTCGACCTGTTAGTGAATATGATCTCATTTTTGTTTTGATCTTCTTCATTGATCATAAGCTTATATCATTGATTTTTAAATGAGTTTTCGTGTCGTTGGGCTAAATGCTCGGGTGAGGAGCACCTAACTTAGAAGGAAACGTGTCTTTATATTTTTGGCTATCTAGCTTTATTTTCATGATTTTTCATCTTTTTGGAGATCATACACTTATTTGCATCGGTCGCTCGCTTAGAAGTGTTTTAGGATAGTGCTGACTGCTAGTATAAACTACTTGGGGCTGAGTTTGCGTAGACACTTGAGACTTTGGTACATGTAGGTAGTGAAACTGACTCGCATAAACCGGAGGTCTAAGGTGTCAGGATGGTACTGGTTTTGTTAGAATTGCCGTCTCCTCGGAGTTTCAAAACTTGGTTTGAACTTGGGCGCATTCTCGTGATGCTTTTGCTTTTGAGGAACGAACGAAAAAATTTGTTGTTTACGTCGAATAACATGGGGATGTTTGCGTAACGGAAAAAGGATATATAAACGAGCATATAAACGAGCTTTATTTGCTAAAAATAGAAAATGTTTAAATAGAAATTACGAAAGTCAAAGTACAATGGAATGGAAATAAACGCTCCGCTCCCACACTATCTCAATCAGTGTCCCCACTGATTTGGAAACATGCGAGAGGGAGATACAACGGAAACGAAAGTACAAATAAAATATAGTAAACAAATAAGGAAAATGGATAACTAATCACGTCCACTGCCTCGGTCACGTCCGCGCTGGCGTCCTCTAGCTCTGGCCAGGGCGACTCGGTCCTCATAACTCATAGCTCTGGTATGGTAGACGGTGTCCCGGAGTCCTTCGACCTGCAAAGTCAGATTCGCCAAGTTCTCAGTAATGGTGGCTTGGCCGGTTTGAAGTTGTTGCATTTGGGTCCGATGCCAAGCTTCGAACTGCTCTGCTCGCTGATTCTTCTGCTGCAGCATAGCGAGTATCTGGGCCTGCTGGTCGAGAGAGCGGCGGAGGTCCTCTTCTGTGTAGTCGGGCACTGGACGATGGCAGAGGCGTCGGGAGGATGTACCTGCAATGCCTCCGGTTGCTCTGGCCTGTCCAACTCAGCTTGGATTTCGTCATCAGAACCTTGGGTGTGGTCCTGAGTTGGAGCAGCGGCAGCAGGAGGGGCAGTGAGGTCAAATAACCAGTTGGTATGATCCTCTGGGTGTGTCCGGGTGCATGATGGAAGGATGATGCTTCGGACGGTTTTGCCACGCACTACTGGGTGGTACTTGCCGTCGGCTCTGGAACGGATAAGGTGAGAGGCTCTGCAGTGGTCGGTGTCAAGGAACACCGAGGGGGTGGCATGGAGGTGCTGGAGGCGGTCGCCTAGGTTCAGCCCAAGTGCAATGGCAGTGACAATCCCGCCAAAGTAAAATGGCTTGGAGCCACGGTTGCAATTGGCCTGAATGTGGGCCAGGAGGAACGGAGCGGCGTTGACAGGCTCGTTGTTGAAGACGCAGTGGAGGAAGAAGAGCTCTTTCGAGTTCACCTTATGGTTGTTGTCCCTGGCGAAGATTGTGTTGCTCAATGCTCGGTGGAAGTACCGGATGGTCGGGTTATGGATATGCGTAGCGTGCAGAGAGTCCCAACCATCGGCATTTATGCCGGTCAACTGGTACCACAGCGCGAAGGCTTCGTGCTGGAACTGATCGGTGAGGCGGCGGTGAGCATTGTCGCCTCGGGGGAGTTGTAAGATGGCAGAAATCTGGTTCTGGTTCACCTGATAGTTTGTGCCGAACATCCGGAAGCATGCGGCACCGGAGTGTTGGCTGAGGTCGCCGCTGGAAGTGACGTAGGTAAACGAACTCAGGAACTCGAGAGTGAGTTGTTCGTACATCGGCAGTGGATTGGTGCATAGGTTCCAGATGCCGGCTCTTTGAAGCATCCAAGTGACGCCTTCAAGGAGTCCGAGCTCCGTGAGCGATGGAATGTGTGGATAATGAGTCGGCTGGAGCGACCGTTGATGGAATGCGATGTAGTTAGCCCGCTGTCTCTCGCCAGAGTCACCATCGTTGAACACAATGTTGTTGATGTCTGGGGTTTCGGTATTTCTCTCCATTGTTGGAAGATTGAGGTGGTTCTGAGGATTGGGGTGGTTCTGTGAAGTGGGAAAAAATTGACAGAAGTGTGGTAGAAAGTTGAGATGGGAGTTGAAATATATGGTGCAATGTGGGGAAGACGAAAAATTGGGGTGGGGTGGGAGTGCTGATGATTGGAAGTTGAAAGGAGGGTAGTGGGAGAGAAAATGCAACCCCTGTTATATCAGATAGCAGTTTTAGGTTCGTGACGGTCGTCACGTATGTTTGACGGTCGTCACCCGCGTGACGCTCGTCAGGATCCTGTGACGGTCGTCACAGCAGCAAAATCTGCAGAACGCAGAATTTTGCTCTGAGGGTGTTCTTGCAGTGACTTTTGGGCCTAGTATTGATATGGCAATGTATTATAGCAGCCAATAAACAAATAATAACGTAAAAACAGAATAATTGAATAGAGACTATAATTGAAATAACAAGAAATTGAAATGATTGTATGTAGTACATATAGAAATTAACAATGCGAAAATTCCAAATGATTAAACGAAACTAAACTAAACCAAACTAAACTAAATCTGATGCTAAAACTAGTATCTAGTCTTTTCGTGCCTTCAACTCATCGAATTTCCGTGCGTAGTAGTCGAGCTGGTCACTGACTAAGTCCATGAAGACTACCAGTTCGCTGTGTATGCCTGCGATGTCGTCTTTGACAGTAGTCAGAGCTGCATCAACGTTGTCCAATCGGAGTAGAACGGTATCCATTTTGTCAGTGGTTTCCTCAGGAATAGGCTCAGGATAGGTGTTGTAATGCGGAGGAGTCGTAGGGTCTACTTCAGCTTCGGATACAGCATCCTTATAGTACATATAGTCGTGTGCCTCAGAGATGTGGTCACTGTCGTACATATAGTTCTGTGGTGTTGACTGAGGTGAAGGAGGTCCCATAGGCTCATCCAATTCATAAAGCCAGTTGTCCTTGTTGTGGATACTTGTCATCTGATGATCAGGCAGTGTGAATAGCTGGACAACTTTTTCGTTGATGAGGTACTCATAAGGTCCAGGTCCCATAGTTCCTAAAATGCGCCTGTTAAAGCAGAATTGTATATTCATGGGTCGGATGGTGCCAAAACGAGTGCTTGCATTTAAGCGGAATCTAAGGCCAAGCTCGTGGGCAATCATTGTCACGAGGCCTCCTATAAGAATAGGTGTCTGTGGTTCCTGAGTGAGGCGTCTGAAAGATCTCATCATGAAAGGTACTACATTTACTGTACGTCCCTAAGAGGCACAGAACATGATGAATAACTCCTCTTTAGATACTGTGGTAATATTTTCTTCTTTCCCGAAAAGGGTGTGAGCTAGTATCTTATGGAAGTATCTGAAAGCTGGGTTATGAATATCATCATTATACATTCTGTCTGGTTCAGGGTGATAGTCGCCTGTGATTCTACCCCAGAATTGGTCGAGTTCAAAATCAATATCGTCATCTTCTGCACTGATGAACACATGCGGTCCGCTAGGAAATCCTAGGAGGTTAGCTAGTGACATCCGGCTATGGGTTTGGTCCATTCCAAACATTCGAAAGGTAATCAGCTCTGTGTTGGATCCAAAACCATAGTTGGGTAGGTATCTGAAGGAACTAAGGAATTCATAGGTAAGATCCTTATAGGTAGCAAAACGTGTTTTCAAAGCAGTGTTCTCCCAACCCAGTTGATTGAACAGGTATTGAATGCTATTTGTGATTCCTAGTTTATCCATGGTAGACTTATCATAATACAGCGTTAAGGCGATTCCTCTTTCAGTTAGTGCTGCAAATCTTGCCTTTTGAGCTAGTCCTCGAAAATGAACCTTTGTGAAGTCGTACTCGGCCATACTCGCAGGTAAGTCGGAGAAAACAGGAGGAATGTTTTGAAGACTTTTAAAATCCTGAAAAGTTTAAAACAAAAGTTTGAAGTCAGGATTTTTAAAAACAAAAAGCGGTAAAAACAAAGGACAAAAAGAGAAAAATAATGAAAATAAAAATATGAAAAAAAACGAAAGTAGAAAGTAGTAGTAATTATAAGTTTAGAATTTTTGTTAAATTTTCAAAGTAAAATTTTAAATAAAAAATGAAATACAGTAACGAGGAAAAATGCGGGAAAAGTTGGGTTGCTTCCCAGTAAGCGTTGTTTTTAACGTCTAAAGCCTGACGATAGCTTGGGGACAAGCTATTCGGGTGTTTGAGCTGGAAGCTCAAGCAATGTTGTACTGCAGACTTGAGGGTTGTTTTCATTCTTATTATAATGTTTTAGACGTTGCCCGTTTATGATAAACGGTGCATTCGTCTTATCGGTAATTTCGACAGCTCCACTCTGAAGTACTTTAGTCACTTCATAAGGTCCAGACCACCTAGATTTTAGTTTACCTGGGAAGAGTTTTAATCTTGAATTAAATAGCAATACGATGTCTCCCACACTGAATTGTTTCTTGACTGAACGTTTATCATGCCACTTTTTAGTTCGTTCTTTGTAGATACGGGCATTTTCGTAAGCGTCTAATCGAAGTTCTTCCAATTCGTATAAGTTCAAGATTCGCTTTTCTCCTGCCTCGGTGTAGTTGAAATTGAGTATCTTAATGGCCCAAAAGGCCTTATGCTCTAATTCTACAGGGAGATGGCAGGATTTACCGTAAACTAATTTGTAGGGTGTAGTACCTATTGGTGTCTTAAAAGCGGTCCTATAGGCCCATAAAGCTTCTTGTAGCTTTGATGACCAATCTTTCCTTGAGGTAGCGACAGTCTTTTCCAATATTTGTTTTATTTCCCTGTTCGAGACCTCTACTTGTCCGCTAGTTTGCGGATGATAGGGTGTAGCTACTCGGTGTCGGACTCCATATTTAGAGAGAAGTTTATCAAATATTCGCGATATGAAGTGAGATCCGCCGTCACTAATGACGAGTCTAGGTACACCGAATCTAGGAAAGATTGTGTTTTTGAAGAGTTTGATTACTACTCGTGCGTCGTTTGTTGGAGCGGCAATGGCTTCTATCCATTTAGACACATAGTCTACAGCGACGAGTATGTAGTTATTACCAAAAGAAGGTGGGAATGGTCCCATGAAATCTATTCCCCATACGTTAAAGATTTCTACCTCTAAGATTCCTTTCTGAGGCATTTCATCGCGTCGTGAGATGTTGCCAGTTCGTTGGCATCGATCACATTTTAGCACAGTGATGTGAACGTCTTTCCAGAGGTTTGGCCAGAATAAGCCGGCTTGGAGAATCTTAGTGCACGTCTTGGATGTACTAGCATGACCACCATATGGTGCTGAATGGCATTGGGAAATGATATTTTCTATTTCTTCCTCTAGGACACAGCGACGGTATATGTTGTCGGCCCCTCTCTTGAAGAGTAGAGGTTCGTCCCAATAATAGTGTTTCAGATCATGGAAGAATTTCTTCTTTTGCTGATAAGTGAGATCTGGTGGAAGCACGCCTGCAGCGAGGTAATTAACAATGTCAGCATACCAAGGTAATGTGACTTGGGCATAGACGGCTTCTACGACTTTTTCGAATTCTAGATCTTCCGAGATTGAGTTGGGTATGTCACTTTCTAATTTGGCTATCAGACGTTCGTACGGGAAATTGTCGTTTATCGGTACTGGTTCGTGTCTGATGCCTTCTATTCGGGATAAGTGATCTGCAACAACGTTCTCGGTTCCTTTCTTATCTTTGATTTCTAAGTCAAACTCTTGTAATAACAGGATCCATCTCAATAGTCTTGGTTTGGCATCCTTTTTGCTTATTAGGTATCTTATGGCAGCGTGGTCTGTGTATATGATAATTTTTGCTCCTACTAAGTAAGAACGGAATTTGTCAAGCGCGAATATAACTGCTAGAAGTTCCTTTTCTGTGGTAGCGTAGTTCATTTGGGCAGGGTCTAAGGTTCTACTGGCATAGTAGATGGCATGGAGTTTCTTGTCCTTCCTTTGTCCTAGAACTGCGCCTACGGCATAATCACTCGCATCGCACATGATTTCGAACGGTAGTCGCCAATTGGGTGGTTGCATAATCGATGCAGTGATAAGGGTTGATTTTAATCTTTCGAATGCTTTTAAACAGTCGTCGTCGAAGACGAACTCAGCATCTTTCATCAACAGGCCGGTCAAAGGTTTTGTGATTTTTGAAAAATCTTTTATAAATCTTCGGTAGAAACGGCATGTCCTAGAAAACTCCGTATTTCTCGTACGAATTTTGGAGGTTGGAGATCTTTTATAATATCTATTTTAGCTTTGTCGACCTCAATTCCTTTATCTGATATGACATGTCCTAGAACTATTCCTTGTCGGACCATAAAATGGCATTTTTCCCAATTTAGGACGAGGTTCACTTTTACACAACGTTCTAATATCATTTCTAAGTTTTGTAGGCATCCTTCGAAACTTTGTCCACATACCGAGAAATCGTCCATAAATACTTCCATGATGTCGTCTATGAAATCTGCGAAGATTGCCATCATGCATCTTTGGAAGGTTGCTGGAGCATTACAGAGTCCGAACGGCATTCGGTGGTAAGTAAAAGTACCATAAGGACATGTGAATGTAGTCTTTTCTTGGTCATCCGGATGAATGGGAATTTGGAAGAATCCTGAATAACCATCTAGATAGCAGAAATATGAGTGTTTGGCTAATCTTTCCAACATTTGGTCTATGAAGGGTAACGGGAAGTGATCTTTTCGTGTCGCCTTGTTAAGCTTTCTATAATCAATACACATCCTGCTTCCAGTCACGACTCTTTTTGTTATTGATTCGCCTTTTTCGTTTTTAACTACTGTGACTCCTCCTTTCTTCGGTACGACATGAACTGGGCTAACCCACTCACTATCGGAGATTGGATAGATGATTCCTGCATCTAGCAATTTCTTTATTTCATCTCTGACTACAGTGCTCAGGATGGGGTTCAGTCTCCTCTGATGCTCTCGAGAGGTTTTAGAGTCTTCCTCTATTGTAATTTGATGCATACAGATTGAAGGGCTTATACCTTTTAGATCGCTTATGTTATAGCCTAACGCGGTGGGGTACTTCTTTAGGACTTCTAATAGCTTTTCGGTTTCTGGTTGTCCTAAGTCGGCGTTGACTATCACTAGTCTTTTTAGTTCATCGTCTAGAAATTCATATCTAAGGTTTTTGGGTAGTGTTTTAAGTTCTAAAGATGGGTTCTTCGGACCTGGCATATGGTTTGGGGTCAGTGCTAAGCTTTCGCTTAGGTTGTCATCTTTATACGGTTTACGCCAATCATCGTCTTCAGAAATATCGGGTATTTGAATCTTTATTATTTCTGAATACGTGGTCTCTTCATTTTCAAGTTCTCTTATGCATTCGTCAATTTCATCTACTAAATAGCAGGTATCGTCTATGGCTGGTGCTTGTAAGAACTTGGTGAGAATGAACTTTATCGTTTCTTCTCCTACTTCGAATGTTAGCCTTCCTTTCTTCACGTCTATAATTGCTCCGGCTGTAGCTAGGAAAGGTCTTCCTAGAATAATTGGGGTAACAGTGTCCTCCTTGATGTCCATGATTATGAAGTCGGTTGGGATGTAGAATTGTCCTATGCGTACTGGAACGTTTTCCAGTATTCCGACGGGGTATTTTACTGATCGGTCAGCTAATTGTACGGACATTTTGGTTGGCCTGAGGTCTCCCATATTCAGCTTTTTGCATATAGATAAAGGCATAACACTGATATTGGCTCCTAAATCGCATAGAGCTTTGTCTATCATGAACTTTCCTATGACGCAGGGTATGGAGAAACTACCTGGGTCTTTTAATTTAGGAGGCATGCGGTTTTGAATAATAGCGCTACACTCTGCAGTAAGTGTAATTGTTTCGTTATCCTCGATCTTTCTCTTATTCGACAGGATTTCTTTGAGAAATTTAGCGTATGACGGCATTTGAGTTATCGCTTCTGTAAAAGAAATAGTAATATTCAGCTGTTTAAGGAGCTCTACAAATTTCTTAAACTGTCCTGAAGTTTTGGAGTTTATTAATCTTTGTGGATAAGGGATAGGTGGTTTATATGGCGCTGGAGGTGCTTGAGTTTTTTCACTTGCGGTATCCTCCTTCTCGTTGTCTTCCTTCTTCTCTAACTCGGATTCCTTTTCTACTTGTTCAGTTGGTTTTTGTTGCATGGCTGAGTTTTCAGTCCTCGGATCGATCGGTTCGTCCAATTCTTTTCCACTTCTTAGTATTACAGCATTTGCTTGGCCTTTTGGATTCTGTTCGGGTTGTCCAGGAAATGTGCCAGCGGGTGCGGCAGCAGAGGCTTGTTGTTGAGCCACTTGTGATATCTGTGTTTCTAACATTTTGTTGTGGGTGGCTAAAGCGTCTACTTTTCCGGTCAACTGTTTAATTTGCTCGCTAGTGTGTATGTTTTGATTCAGGAATTCTTTGTTTGTTTGAGCTTGAGTAGCTATGAATTTTTCCATCATCAATTCGAGGTTTGATTTCCTAGGTGCAGTCTGAGCAGCAGCTGGTTTCTGATATCCTGGTGGAGCAGTAGGCATTTGCAATGCATTTTCGCTTTTGTAAGAAAAGTTTGGATGATTTCCCCAACCTGGGTTGTAGGTATTTGCGTAAGGATTTCCTTGAGCATAATTTACTTGGTCTGGTGGGATTCCGGCTAGCAATGGGCATTCGGGCGCATTATGAGTGGTGCTTCCGCATAACTCGCAATTTGGAGTTACGGCAGCGACGGTTGCAGTGGGGTTAATGGTCAGACTATCAATCTTCTGTGCTAGAGCATCTACTTTAGCGTTGAACTTTTCAAGACTACTAATCTCGTACATCCCACCTTTCACTGTGGTTTTCTCTGTTGGAGTGCGTTCACCTCCCCATTGGCAGTGGTTCTGAGACATGTTTTCGATTAATTGACAGGCTTCGTCGTATGGCTTATCCATAAGTGCACCGCCCGCGGCAGCGTCTATTGTCAATCTAGTATTGTTAAAAGCCCATTATAAAAAGTATGGATTGTCACCCAGTCTTCTAGACCATGGTGAGGACATGTTCTCATCATATCTTTGAATCGTTCCCATGCTTCGTAAAGAGATTCAGTATCTTTTTATCGAAATCCGTTGATTTGAGCTCTAAGCATAGCAGTTTTGCTTGGCGGAAAATATCTCTCTAAGAAGACGTTCTTCAATTGTTCCCACGTCGTAACGGAGTTGGATGGTAAAGATTGTAACCATGTCCACGCTCTGTCTCTAAGAGAGAATGGGAAAAGACGAAGTCTTATCGCGTCTGGAGTTACTCCATTTGCTTTCACCGTGTCTGCGTATTGTACAAACTTCGTTAGATGTTCGTTCGGGTCCTCAGTTGCGTTTCCTGAGAATTGGTTTTGTTGTACAGCTAACAGCAATGATGGTTTCAGCTCAAAATCGTTTCGGGTAATAGCTGGGGCAGCAATGCTACTTCTAGGCTCCATCTGAGAGGGTGTAGCGTATGCCTTCAGCGGTTTGTTTGGAGGTCCTTCAGCCATGTTTGATTCTTCTTCGGATTTGGGAATGGGAGTGAGAGGATCGGGAATGTTATGTTTGAGTTGGTACTCAATGATTTGGCTTCTTAGATGTAAGAAGCGTTCTAGTTCTGCGACTGAAGGTTTCAAGATATCGCCTTGCGGGCGATCACTTGGCATACAATCGACAGCACTAGTAAAGGAAAAATGAAAATTGTTAACCTAGTCTATACGGTGTAACAGAAGGTTACACTATTGACTAAACGGGTCCCCGGCAACGGCGCCAAAAACTTGATTGCGACTTTCTATGTCTAATACAACCTAACTGCAAGTGCACAGTCTATCGTGTAGTAATAATAGATATCGATCCCACAGGGACTCGTAATCAAACTAGTGTTCTCGGGAGTTACTATGTTTAGCTAGGTAGAATATGTTTAAGGGAATAAGATTGTCACTAAAGGGAACTAAGAATGTTACTTAGATTATAATTAATTGAATCGATATGCAGTGATTATATTCTTCGGGGATTTGACAAGTTACCGGTGTATGAAATATTTTTCAGAGTTTATTTAAGCAGAAAATGGTGATCTGAAGACTCTCGCCTCACGATGGTTATTGACGCTAATCATAATTCTAAGGGCCAAACGTACACTTTCGTATCCCATTCGGGGTTAAAATTATTTTTTGGAAATCTCTAAGTTCTAATTCATTTTAAAGTGCTTTCGCTGTTATTAAAATGAATGACTAGTGTTTATTATCGGATCTTGCCGCAGCTTTTGCTTGTTGGTTCGTATCTTAATTAATTTCCCACTTTCGTGGCAAAACTACTTTTAAATAAGTTCTCGCTTTCGCGACGAAGTTTATTCAGTAAATTAATTTTAAACACTCAGACCATAAATGACTTTTGAAAAGACAACTTTCAACCGGTTATTATCAAATCCCTTTCGAATTATTACTACATATCGATTACTTAAATTTAGCTAGACATGGATTTGGGAAAGGTAAAACATAAATAAAAACAATAAATAATAGCATGCATCATAATAAAAACTGGAATTACGATTGAAATGAGAAACCTGTAAATATCCCAATTGACCTTTGGGCAGATCCTCCACAGATGTTGGCAGGATTCTGGTCTTTGTGCCAATTCGATCGTACAACGGAAATAAAAATTACAGAAGGAATGAAAAGGCAACAAAAAAATAGGAAAGAAAATAAGACTGAACTTTTGCTCTGGAAATGGAATTGGGCAGCACTTCATCGTATGAATGCGGCTCCCTTTCTGAGGTCCCCTTCTTCCCCTTTTATAGAAATGGAATTCTAACGGTTATAATTGAAGAGGGTGGACTTTGAGGCAGAATAATCAGGGAGTAGTGGTCCACTATTTGGGACTTGGAACTGCTTCTTTTACGTGAAACTGAAGTGGGGCGTTTTTGCCTGCATGACGGTCGTCACAAGGTGTGATGGTCGTCACCCGTGTGACGGTCGTCATGGACCTGTGACGGTCGTCACAGCAGTAAAATCAGCAGTCTGCGTTTTTCATGTTATTTTCATCCGGTTTTCGTCCATATTTCATCTGAGATTGCTTCTTTTCTTCATATTGCCTTGTTTAGACGTGATCATCAAATACCTGCAAAACATCAGACAAATAACACGGAAATAACCCGAAATCGGATCGAAAATAGTTAAACTTCAGTTGAATTATGCATCAAAATATATATATGATTTCGTGTTATCAAACTCCCCTAAGCTTGAATCTTTGCTTGTCCTCAAGTAAAACAGGAAAAAATCGGCAAGCAAGAGGCAGCTTCTTCGTTCGCAAATTTGGGAAAAACCGGGATTCTTGGTAAGAACAAAACGAGTACCATGACGACACTGGACTACAAGTCTTCGGAGGTCTCCTTTTTATGCAAATCGGTCCCAGTCATGCTACTGTAGCTTGGTGTCAAGGTTCTCGCGGCAAGTTCACCCTGTTTGTTCTAGTGCAATCACATTAAGCCCGCTGTCCATACACTTTCATGGCAAGTCGACCTGTTAGTGAATATGATCTCATTTTTGTTTTGATCTTCTTCATTGATCATAAGCTTATATCATTGATTTTTCAATGAGTTTTCGTGTCGTTGGGCTAAATGCTCGGGTGAGGAGCACCTAACTTAGAAGGAAACGTGTCTTTATATTTTTGGCTATCTAGCTTTATTTTCATGATTTTTCATCTTTTTGGAGATCATACACTTATTTGCATCGGTCGCTCGCTTAGAAGTGTTTTAGGATGGTGCTGACTGCTAGTATAAACTATTTGGGGCTGAGTTTTGACTTTGGTACATGTAGGTAGTGAAACTGACTCGCATAAACCGGAGGTCTAAGGTATCAGGATGGTACTGGTTTTGTTAGAATTATCGTCTCCTCGGAGTTTCAAAACTTGGTTTGAACTTGGGTGCATTCTCGTGATGCTTTTGCTTTTGAGGAACGAACGAAAAAATTTGTTGTTTACGTCGAATAACGTGGGGATGTTTGCGTAACGGAAAAAGGATATATAAACGAGCATATAAACGAGCTTTATTTGCAAAAAAATAGAAAATGTTTAAATAGAAATTACGAAAGTCAAAGTACAATGGAATGGAAATAAACGCTCCGCTCCCACACTATCTCAATCAGTGTCCCCACTGATTTGGAAACATGCGAGAGGGAGATACAACGGAAACGAAAGTACAAATAAAATATAGTAAACAAATAAGGAAAATGGATAACTAATCACGTCCGCTGCCTCGGTCACGTCCGCGCTGGCGTCCTCTGGCTCTGGCCAGGGCGACTCGGTCCTCATAACTCATAGCTCCGGTGTGGTAGACGGTGTCCCGGAGTCCTTCGACCTGCAAAGTCAGATTCGCCAAGTTCTCAGTAATGGTGGCTTGGCCGGTTTGAAGTTGTTGCATTTGGGTCCGATGCCAAGCTTCGAACTGCTCTGCTTGCTGATTCTGCTGCTGCAGCATAGCGAGTATCTGGGCCTGCTGGTCGAGAGAGTGGCGGAGGTCCTCTTCTGTGTAGTCGGGCACTGGACGATGGCGGCGGCGGCGGGAGGATGTACCTTCGGAAGGAGGAGGCTGCGATGCCTCCGGTTGCTCTGGCCTATCCAACTCAGCTTAGATTTCGTCATCAGAACCTTGGGTGTGGTCCTGAGTTGGAGCAACGGCAGCAGGAGGGGCAGTGAGGTCAAATAACCAGTTGGTACGATCCTCTGGGTGTGTCCGGGTGCGTGATGGAAGGATGTTGCTTCGGACGGTTTCGCCACGCACTACCGGGTGGTACTTGCCGTCGGCTCTGGAACGGATAAGGTGAGAGGCTCTGCAGTGGTCGGTGTCAAGGAACACTAAGGGGATGGCATGGAGGTGCTGGAGGCGGTCGCCTAGGTTTAGCCCAAGTGCAATGGCAGTGACAATCCCGCCAAAGTAAAATGGCTTGGAGCCACGGTTGCAATTGGCCTGAATGTGGGCCAGGAGGAACGGAGCGGCGTTGACAGGCTCGTTGTTGAAGACGCAGTGGAGGAAGAAGAGCTCTTTCGAGTTCACCTTATGGTTGCTGTCCCTGGCGAAGATTGTGTTGCTCAATGCTCGGTGGAAGTACCGGATGGTCGGGTTATGGATATGCGTAGCGTGCAGAGAGTCCCAACCATCGGCATTTATGCCGGTCAACTGGTACCACAGCGCGAAGGCTTCGTGCTGGAACTGATCGGTGAGGCGGCGGTGAGCATTGTCGCCTCGGGGGAGTTGTAAGATGGCAGAAATCTGGTTCTGGTTCACCTGATAGTTTGTGTCGAACATCCGGAAGCATGCGGCACCAGAGTGTTGGCTGAGGTCGCCGCTGGAAGTGACGTAGGTAAACGAACTCAGGAACTCGAGAGTGAGTTGTTCGTACGTCGGCAGTGGATTGGTGCATAGGTTCCAGATGACGGCTCTTTGAAGCATCCAAGTGACGCCTTCAAGGAGTCCGAGCACTGTGAGCGGTGGAATGTGTGGATAACGAGTCGGCTGGAGCGACCGTTGATGGAATGTGATGTAGTTGGCCCGCTGTCTCTCGCCAGAGTCACCATCGCTGAACATAATGTTGCTGATGTCTGGGGTTTCGGTATTTCTCGCCATTGTTGGAAGATTGAGGTGGTTCTGAGGATTGGGGTGGTTCTGTGAAGTGGGAAAAAATTGACAGAAGTGTGGTAGGAAGTTGAGATGGGAGTTGAAATATATGGTGCAATGTGGGGAAGACGAAAAATTGGGGTGGGGTAGGAGTGCTGATGATTGGAAGTTGAAAGGAGGGTAGTGGGAGAGAAAACGCAACCCCTGTTATATCAGATAGCAGTTTTGGGTTCGTGACGGTCGTCACGTATGTGTGACGGTCGTCACCCGCGTGACGCTCGTCAGGATCCTGTGACGGTCGTCACAGCAGCAAAATCTGCAGAATGCAGAATTTTGCTCTGAGGGTGTTCTTGTAGTGACTTTTGGGCCTAGTGTTGATATGGCAATGTATTATAGCAGCCAATAAACAAAGAATAACGTAAAAACAGAATAATTGAATAGAGACTATAATTGAAATAACAAGAAATTGAAATGATTGTATGTAGTACATATAGAAATTAACAATGCGAAAATTCCGAATGATTAAACGAAACTAAACTAAACAAAACTAAACTAAATCTGATGCTAAAACTAGTATCTAGTCTTTTCGTGCCTTCAACTCATCGAATTTCCGTGCGTAGTAGTCAAGCTGGTCACTGACTAAGTCCATGAAGACTACCAGTTCGCTGTGTATGCCTGCGATGTCGTCTTTGACAGTAGTCAGAGTTGCATCAACATTGTCCAATCGGAGTAGAACGTATCCATTTTGTCAGTGGTTTCCTCAGGAATAGGCTCAGGATAGGTGTTGTAATGCGGAGGAGTCGTAGGGTCTACTTCAGCTTCGGATATAGCATCCTCATAGTACATATAGTCGTGTGCCTCAGAGATGTGGTCACTGTCGTACATATAGTTCTGTGGTGTTGACTGAGGTGAAGGAGGTCCCATAGGCTCATCCAATTCATAAAGCCAGTTGTCCTTGTTGTGGATACTTGTCATCTGATGATCAGGCAGTGTGAATAGCTGGACAGGTTTTTCGTTGATGAGGTACTCATAAGGTCCAGGTCCCATAGTTCCTAAAATGCGCTTGTTAAAGCAGAACTGTATATTCATGGGTCGGATGGTTCCAAAACGAGTGCTTGCATTTAAGTGGAATCAAAGGCCAAGCTCGTGGGCAATCATTGTCACGAGGCCTCCTATAAGAATAGGTGTCTGTGGTTCCTGAGTGAGGCGTCTGAAAGATCTCATCATGAAAGGTACTGCATTTACTGTACGTCCCTGAGAGGCACAGAACATGATGAATAACTCCTCTTTAGATATTGTGGTAATATTTTCTTCTTTCCCGAAAAGGGTGTGAGCTAGTATCTTATGGAAGTATCTGAAAGCTGGGTTATGAATATCATCATTATACATTCTATCTGGTTCAGGGTGATAGTCGCCTGTGATTCTACCCCAGAATTGGTCGAGTTCAAAATCAATATCGTCATCTTCTGCACTGATGAACACATGCGGTCCGCTAGGAAATCCTAGGAGGTTAGCTAGTGACATCCGGCTATGGGTTTGGTCCATTCCAAACATTTGAAAGGTAATTAGCTCTGTGTTGGATCCAAAACCATAGTTGGGTAGGTATCTGAAGGAACTAAGGAATTCATAGGTAAGATCCTTATAGGTAGCAAAACGTGTTTTCAAAGCAGTCTTCTCCCAACCCAGTTGATTGAACAGGTATTGAATGCTATCCGTGATTCCTAGTTTATCCATGGTAGACTTATCATAATACAGCATTAAGGCGATTTCTCTTTCAGTTAGTGCTGCAAATCTTGCCTTTTGAGCTAGTCCTCGAAAATGAACCTTTGTGAAGTCGTACTCGGCCATACTCGCAGGTAAGTCGGAGAAAACAGGAGGAATGTTTTGAAGACTTTTAAAATCCTGAAAAGTTTAAAACAGAAGTTTGAAGTCAGGATTTTTAAAAATAAAAAGCGGTAAAAACAAAGGACAAAAAGAGAAAAATAATGAAAATAAAAATATGAAAACAAACGAAAGTAGAAAGTAGTAGTAATTATAAGTTTAGAATTTTTGTTAAATTTTCAAAGTAAAATTTTAAATAAAAAATGAAATACAGTAACGAGGGAAAATGCGGGAAAAGTTGGGTTGCCTCCCAGTAAGCGCTGTTTTTAACGTCTAAAGCCTGACGATAGCTTGGGGACAAGCTATTCGGGTGTTTGAGCTGGAAGCTCAAGCAATGTTATACTGCAGACTTGAGGGCTGTTTTCATTCTTATTATAATGTTTTAGACGTTGCCCGTTTACGATAAAGGGTGCATTCGTCTTATCGGTAATTTCGACAGCTCCACTCTGAAGTACTTTAGTCACTTCATAAGGTCCAGACCACCTAGATTTTAGTTTACTTGGGAAGAGTTTTAATCTTGAATTAAATAGCAATACGATGTCTCCCACACTGAATTGTTTCTTGACTGAACGTTTATCATGCCACTTTTTAGTTTGTTCTTTGTAGATACAGGCATTTTCGTAAGCGTCTAATCGAAGTTCTTCCAATTCGTGTAAGTTCAAGATTCGCTTTTCTCCTGCCTCGGTGTAGTTGAAATTGAGTGTCTTAATGGCCCAGAAGGCCTTATGCTCTAATTCTACAGGGAGATGGCAGGATTTACCGTAAACTAATTTGTAGGGTGTAGTACCTATTGGTGTCTTAAAAGCGGTCCTATAGGCCCATAAAGCTTCTTGTAGCTTTGATGACCAATCTTTCCTTGAGGTAGCGACAGTCTTTTCCAATATCTGTTTTATTTCCCTGTTCGAGACCTCTACTTGTCCGCTAGTTTGCGGATGATAGGGTGTAGCTACTCGGTGTCGGACTCCATATTTAGAGAGAAGTTTATCAAATATTCGCGATATGAAGTGAGATCCGCCGTCACTAATGACGAGTTTGGGTACACCGAATCTAGGAAAGATTGTGTTTTTGAAGAGTTTGATTACTACTCGTGCATCGTTTGTTGGAGCGGCAATGGCTTCTATCCATTTAGACACATAGTCTACAGCGACGAGTATGTAGTTATTACCAAAAGAAGGTGGGAATGGTCCCATGAAATCTATCCCCCATACGTCAAAGATTTCTACCTCTAAGATTCCTTTCTGAGGCATTTCATCACGTCGTGAGATGTTGCCAGTTCGTTGGCATCGATCACATTTTAGCACAGCGATGTGAACGTCTTTCCAGAGGTTTGGCCAGAATAAGCCGGCTTGGAGAATCTTAGCGCACGTCTTGGATGTACTAGCATGACCACCATATGGTGCTGAATGGCATTGGGAAATGATATTTTCTATTTCTTCCTCTGGGACACAACGACGGTATATGTTGTCGGACCCTCTCTTGAAGAGTAGAGGTTCGTCCCAATAATAGTGTTTCAGATCATGGAAGAATTTCTTCTTTTGCTGATAAGTGAGATCCGGTGGAAGCACGCCTGTAGCGAGGTAATTAACGATGTCAGCATACCAAGGTAATGTGACTTGGGCATAGACGGCTTCTACGGCTTTTTCGAATTCTGGATCTTCTGAGATTGAGTTGGGTATGTCACTTTCTAATTTGGCTATCAGACGTTCGTACGGGAAATCGTCGTTTATCGGTACTGGTTCGTGTCTGATGCCTTCTATTCGGAATAAGTGATCTGCAACAACGTTCTCGGTTCCTTTCTTATCTTTGATTTCTAATTCAAACTCTTGTAATAACAGGATCCATCTCAATAGTCTTGGTTTGGCATCCTTTTTGCTTATTAGGTATCTTATGGCAGCGTGGTCTGTGTATATGATAATTTTTGCTCCTACTAAGTAAGAACGGAATTTGTCAAGCGCGAATATAACTGCTAGAAGTTCCTTTTCTGTGGTAGCGTAGTTCATTTGGGCAGGGTCTAAGGTTCTACTGGCATAGTAGATGGCATGGAGTTTCTTGTCCTTCCTTTGTCCTAGAACTGCGCCTACGGTATAATCACTCGCATCGCACATGATTTCGAACGGTAGTCGCCAATCGGGTGGTTGCATAATCGGTGCGGTGATAAGGGCTGATTTTAATGTTTCGAATGCTTTTAAACAGTCATCGTCGAAGATGAACTCAGCATCTTTCATCAACAGGCCGGTCAAAGGTTTTGTGATTTTTGAAAAATCTTTTATAAATCTTCGGTAGAAACCAGCATGTCCTAGAAAACTCCGTATTTCTCGTACGGATTTTGGAGGTTGGAGATCTTTTATAATCTCTATTTTAGCTTTGTCGACCTCAATTCCTTTATCTGATATGACATGTCCTAGAACTATTCCTTGTCGGACCATAAAATGGCATTTTTCCCAATTTAGGACGAGGTTCACTTTTACACAACGTTCTAATATCATTTCTAAGTTTTGTAGGCATCCTTCAAAACTTTGTCCACATACCGAGAAATCGTCCATAAATACTTCCATGATGTCGTCTATGAAATCTGTGAAGATTGCCATCATGCATCTTTGGAAGGTTGCTGGAGCATTACAGAGTCCGAACGGCATTCGGCGGTAAGTAAAAGTACCATAAGGACATGTGAATGTAGTCTTTTCTTGGCCATCCGGATGAATGGGAATTTGGAAGAATCCTGAATAACCATCTAGATAGCAGAAATATGAGTGTTTGGCTAATCTTTCCAACATTTGGTCTATGAAGGGTAACGGGAAGTGATCTTTTCGTGTGGCCTTGTTAAGCTTTCTATAATCAATACACATCCTGCTTCCAGTCACAACTCTTTTTGTTATTGATTCGCCTTTTTCGTTTTTAACTACTGTGACTCCTCCTTTCTTCGGTACGACATGAACTGGGCTAACCCACTCACTATCGGAGATTGGATAGATGATTCCTGCATCTAGCAATTTCTTTACTTCATCTCTGACTACAGTGCTCAGGATGGGGTTCAGTCTCCTCTGATGCTCTCGAGAGGTTTTAGAATCTTCCTCTATTGTAATTCGATGCATACAGATTGAAGGGCTTATACCTTTTAGATCGCTTATGTTATAGCCTAACGCGGTGGGGTACTTCTTTAGGACTTCTAATAGCTTTTCGGTTTCTGGTTGTCCTAAGTCGGCGTTGACTATCACTAGTCTTTTTAGTTCATCGTCTAGAAATTCATATCTAAGGTTTTTGGGTAGTGTTTTAAGTTCTAAAGATGGGTTCTTCGGACCTGGCATATGGTTTGGGGTCAGTGCTAAGCTTTCGCTTAGGTTGTCGTCTTTATACGGTTTACGCCAATCATCATCTTCAGAAATATCGGGTATTTGAATCTTTGTTGTGGGTGGCTAAAGCGTCTACTTTTCCGGTCAACTGTTTAATTTGCTCGCTAGTGTGTATGTTTTGATTCAGGAATTCTTTGTTTGTTTGAGCTTGAGTAGCTATGAATTTTTCCATCATCAATTCGAGGTTTGATTTCCTAGGTGCAGTCTGAGCAGCAGCTGGTTTCTGATATCCTGGTGGAGCAGTAGGCATTTGCAATACATTTTCGCTTTTGTAAGAAAAGTTTGGATGATTTCGCCAACCTGGGTTGTAGGTATTTGCGTAAGGATTTCCTTGAGCATAATTTACTTGGTCTGGTGGGATTCCGGCTAGCAATGGGCATTCGGGCGCATTATGAGTGGTGCTTCCGCATAACTCGCAATTTGGAGTTACGGCAGCGACGGTTGCAGTGGGGTTAACAGTCAGACTGTCAATCTTCTGTGCTAGAGCATCTACTTTAGCGTTGAACTTTTCAAGACTGCTGATCTCGTACATCCCACCTTTCACTGTGGTTTTCTCTGTTGGAGTGCGTTCACCTCCCCATTGGCAGTGGTTCTGAGACATGTTTTCGATTAATTGACAGGCTTCGTCGTATGGCTTATCCATAAGTGCACCGCCCGCGGCAGCGTCTATTGTCAATCTAGTATTGTATAAAAGCCCATTATAAAAAGTATGGATTGTCACCCAGTCTTCTAGACCGTGGTGAGGACATGTTCTCATCATATCTTTGAATCGTTCCCATGCTTCGTAAAGAGATTCAGTATCTTTTTGTCGAAATCCATTGATTTGAGCTCTAAGCATAGCAGTTTTGCTTGGCGGAAAATATCTCGCTAAGAAGACGTTCTTCAATTGTTCCCACGTCGTAACGGAGTTGGATGGTAAAGATTGTAACCATGTCCACGCTCTGTCTCTAAGAGAGAATGGGAAAAGACGAAGTCTTATCGCGTCTGGAGTTACTCCATTTGCTTTCACCGTGTCTGCGTATTGTACAAACTTCGTTAGATGTTCGTTCGGGTCCTCAGTTGCGTTTCCTGAGAATTGGTTTTGTTGTACAGCTAACAGCAATGATGGTTTCAGCTCCAAATCGTTTCGGGTAATAGCTGGGGCAGCAATGCTACTTCTAGGCTCCATCTGAGAGGGTGTAGCGTATGCCTTCAGCGGTTTGTTTCGAGGTCCTTCAGCCATGTTTGATTCTTCTTCGGATTTGGGAATGGGAGTGAGAGGATCGGGAATGTTATGTTTGAGTTGGTACTCAATGATTTGGCTTCTTAGATGTAAGAAGCGTTCTAGTTCTGCGACTGAAGGTTTCAAGATATCGCCTTGCGGGCGATCACTTGGCATACAATCGACAGCACTAGTAAAGGAAAAATGAAAATTGTTAACCTAGTCTATACGGCGTAACAGAAGGTTACACTATTGACTAAAAGGGTCCTCGACAACGGCGCCAAAAACTTGATTGCGACTTTCTATATCTAATACAACCTAACTGCAAGTGCACAGTCTATCGCGTAGTAATAATAGATATTGATCCCACAGGGACTCGTAATCAAACTAGTGTTCTCGGGAGTTACTATGTTTAGCTAGGTAGAATATGTTTAAGGGAATAAGATTGTCACTAAAGGGAACTAAGAATGTTACTTAGATTATAATTAATTGAATCGATATGCAGTGATTATATTCTTCGGGGATTTGACAAGTTACCGGTGTATGAAATATTTTTCAGAGTTTATTTAAGCAGAAAATGGTGATCTGAAGACTCTCGCCTCACGATGGTTATTGACGCTAATCATAATTCTAAGGGCCAAACGTACACTTTCGTATCCCATTCGGGGTTAAAATTATTTTTTGGAAATCTCTAAGTTCTAATTCATTTTAAAGTGCTTTCGCTGTTATTAAAATGAATGACTAGTGTTTACTATCTGATCTTGCCGCAGCTTTTGCTTGTTGGTTCGTATCTTAATTAATTTCCCACTTTCGTGGCAAAACTACTTTTAAATAAGTTCTCGCTTTCGCAACGAAGTTTATTCAGTAAATTAATTTTAAACACTCAGACCATAAATGACTTTTGAAAAGACAACTTTCAACCGGTTATTATCAAATCCCTTTCGAATTATTACTACATATCGATTACTTAAATTTAGCTAGACATGGATTTGGGAAAGGTAAAACATAAATAAAAACAATAAATAATAGCATGCATCATAATAAAAACTGGAATTGCGATTGAAATGAGAAACGTGTAAATATCCCAATTGACCTTTGGGCAGATCCTCCACAGATGTTGGCAGGATTCTGGTCTTTGTGCCAATTCGATCGTACAACGGAAATAAAAATTACAGAAGGAATGAAAAGGCAACAAAAAAATAGGAAAGAAAATAAGACTGAACTTTTGCTCTGGAAATGGAATTGGGCAGCACTTCGTCGTATGAATGCGGCTCCCTTTCTGAGGTCCCCTTCTTCCCCTTTTATAGAAATAGAATTCTAACGGTTATAATTGAAGAGGGTGGACTTTGAGGCAGAATAATCAGGGAGTAGTGGTCCACTATTTGGGACTTGGAACTGCTTCTTTTACGTGAAACTGAAGTGGGGCGTTTTTGCCTGCATGACGGTCGTCACAAGGTGTGACGGTCGTCACCCGTGTGACGGTCGCCATGGAGCTGTGACGGTCGTCACAGCAGCAAAATCAGCAGTCTGCGTTTTTCATGTTATTTTCATCCGGTTTTCGTCCATATTTCATCTGAGATTGCTTCTTTTCTTCATATTGCCTTGTTTAGACGTGATCATCAAATACCTGCAAAACATCAGACAAATAACACGGAAATAACCCGAAATCGGATCGAAAACAGTTAAACTTCAGTTGAATTATGCATCAAAATATATATATACGATTTCGTGTTATCAGCAATTTCTCGCGCCAAGCTTCATGTTATCCTCACCCTCTCATCAAGATGTCACGGCCTAATCCTCAAGTTAGCACCAAGTTGTACAAGCCAATTTCATCAAGAATTCTCACACACCATGCCATAATCCTTTAAGCATTTAAAAAACAATAAATATTAACATTCACAATCACATCATTCAAACCATTTATCATGTTCAAATTTTCCAACTTCAATTTCAATCCAAAGCCCTTCAAATGATTCATTATTATGTCATAACATTCTCAAGTCCAATCCGGCATAAATCGAGGAGAAAACATTGGCCCTTCTAGGGGAGAGATAGATCATGTCATATCAAATGAAGTATTGTGCATAGCACATTGCATAAAGAAAATGTAGTATTATATTATGTGAACTCAAAACATACAGTATTCATTGAAGGGAATTTGTCAAAACTGAAAACTTAAATTTCTTTGGAAAGGATACTTTCCACACGGAAACGTGTTCCAGGCAAGTTGGATCCCTCTTTAAAATACAACCTAAAACTAACACTCAATCACAAATCTTAAGACAAATTAAAATACATTCCAAAAATAATCAAAGCATGTCTCAGACAACAATTAAACATGCTCAACACACAATCAAGGACAATTCATTTTCTTCCAAAACAATTTAAAACATGTCTCAAATAAAAGTGGAAAGTTTTGTCTTGGAATTCATTCTGAAATCAAGAGATCTTATGTCTACAAAAAGACAGAATCACGAAGCCAAAAGAGGGGATTACCATTAAAAAAAACACAGAAACTCCACAGGTTCGAAAGAACTTGCACGCAAACATAAACATAACCACACAAAAAAATCACATACATAGCAGGCACTAAAACTCTCACGCAGAAAAGTCATGATATCCACAACAGTCACACATACTATGCGCAAAGTATACGTATCAAAAGACCGGCATAACGCGATCCCAGAGTAACTAAGCAAATCATACAATTTTGAAGAGAGGAATAGCAATAATCACTGCAAATTGCACGCAGCACAACAGTAAGAAGCAGAGCAACAACCATCCCATCACGACACATACACAACGGCAATGGTAACAAAAGCAAGGTTAGAATTCATACCGTAAATCTCTCTGTAAATCGTCATTGTGTTAATTGTGTAAGGGTGTCGAATTCGTCACGAATCGAATTAGAAGTCGAATTCACCATGAACAGAAATAGGAATTGAACCAACTCTTACTCCAATTTTGTGATGTAATCCCGAATTCAATATGGAGTTAGGGGCTAAAGCTCGTAGTCGAAATTGACGGTAACATAAGCGATTTTGAATCCTAAGTGATTGCTAAAGGATAACTTTCGTGTTGAAGTGACATTGCTGGTGGCGTTTGCCGGGCCGTGGTCCTGTCACCACGAGGCGCGATTTATAGTGGATGGAGGGAGAACCATTCACAAGAGAATATGCAGAGATCAAGAGGTTCAAAGCGCGCCTGGATTCAATTGCGTCGATCTAAAACGAGAGACTTGAGATGTGAACAGGAAGATTATGAATGCAGTAATCCATCCTCATAGATGTCGCGGTTTCCCTCAAATGCTGATTTGTTCTGAGATAATACCCTAGAGTAAGCCTTGTACATAGCCACTGTTGTTTTTAAGAAGAAATTAAACCTAACATTGATGTTTCTCGGGCTGTTCTTGATGACAGTTCTTGATGCATGACATTATTGATTGCTCAACTGTGTGATTCTTGATTTTGTTTTTAGTTTTGACCTATCACATGATAACTTAGGTTAGACTTTCCCCCTAGAATTTCTTAGACCAGTTCTCCTACAAAGAGAACTAGACGTGATTCATCTACATAGTTGAGATGTAATTCTCCTACCCCATAACGCAATCGAGAGATGTAGAATATTTTCCGCTTGAGAGAGCTATGTGGCATACTCGTCGATAAATATGAGCTATGAGCCCTTCTCTCAATGTGACGCAAAGACCATCTCCTATAAGTTGTGGTGGTTTAGTCGAGTATTCTCCCTTAAGATGACGACTCGTCTCTTCTCCTAGAATCAATCATCAAACCTTCTCCCCCTAGAACCTTGGCCATAATCAAAAGTTCCTCAATCCCTTTTAGAGGAACTATGAATGCTCTGATTCCACTTCCGTCAGGATACGTAGGCACAAGATGCGACTTCTTGGCGAGCATACTCAGAAATAAACCCCTAGGTCTTTCACCCTTAGCTAACAACAATAACACCACATAAAACAAGAGGTTCCTGTAGAGTATTACAAATGCTTAGGATGCTAATATCTTCCCTAATTATAACCAACCCCCGAAGATTAGACTCTCTTGCTTTTGCATTGCATTGCATACTTTTGGGTTATCCGATCTTTTTTCTTTCCCTTGGACAAATTAAAGACCGGTGGTGAATCATGAATTAAGATTCAAGTTAATCAATAGCTTGATATCCAATTTTCACCGTGAGAGTAGTCTATAAATAGACTAGTTCTTTTAGGTTGTTGAGAGATGTTAATTGTTGATATTCACTTGTAATCTTTGGGTCTTTATTGATAAAATGAATAGAAAAACTGGTTTAACCCATTGTTATTCTTCTTCTTCCTTCTTTTCTCCCTTTTATAAAATATAATAGGGTTTCTAGTATTTGTTCAAGAAACTCAATCTTTTTTTCATATTTTAATGTGTTCTTAACGACATCAATTCAAAAAAATTAAATTTTAATTAAAAAAATTATAGTAAATTGATTTCATAATCTATAACCCCTCCCGGCAGAACTGCCACTGAGGTGACTTAACGGAACAAATGGTCAAATTTTAAACATTGAACAAAATATTGAAGGAGTATGTTTGTAATGAGGACACATGGGTCATTTCGATGAATCATTTTATAGAATACCGCACGACCAAGTTTATTGGAAACAAGTAGACACTTGAAGGGTTGATCTTCATTTTACTCTTATCCACACTATCCCATATATGTAAGGACCAGCTTATAACACCCTTTTCATTTAACCACTTTTTATTTTCTGGTTCTAAACCATGGCTGAAGCTATCATTGGTTTTAATGTTTTCAACTCACATTTTCATAGCTCAGGCCTTCAATCAAAAAGATTTGTAGTCAACTCATCTTCAAGATTGGTAAAATACTCCTTATTATTTTCATCTCTGGATGAAATCACTTGCTAGTTTCAAAGATGAATATTGATAGTGTACATATGTTTTTCTTTTGCAGCCTATGCTCCCTCCAAATTCTATACCTTTTCACAAGTCATGGCAGGTAAGTATTTAACGTCCATTATTATTAGACGTGCCGGTGTTGGTGTGTTTGTGTTTCATATATTTTGATGACTCTTTGTTTGTGTAAATAAGGTGTTAGGTGGCAAGAGGAAAATAGCATCTTTGTGTAAAGTAAATGGATTACCAGATATTCCATTGATGGCAGTTCTTGTAGAACAAATGGAAGGACAGAGAGATCTTATAACTGAGAAAACAATTTGGCATCTTAGTGATCAACAAATAAAAAATGCTTGTAAGTGTCACTTATATATTGTATTAATGTTTTGTTGTTTATGTTAACTTAGGAGTTTACATTTTATTTATTATTGCTAATTATTAATTCTTTGCAGACGCTTGGTACGTAATGTTCACTTGGTACGTAATGTTCACTGTTTGGGGAGTCTTGTTTTTTGGTTCTATGAAGGTAAATCACTTTTCATTGTTTGATATGACTTTATTTTGGCGAAAACCGAAGTTTGAGGATGTTTTGTATGATTTAGGACCCATATTATGATTCAGAAACATATAGAGGAGATGGTGGAGATGGCACTGGAAACTAGATTTATGAGAAGGTATTTATTTCTCTTATGACTTTGTTATTGCTGCGCAAAAGCGTCACACAGGGGAGCACAAATCAAACCCTGTACGTATAGAGCAGGAGGATCTAACCTACCACACCAAATTAAACCTGATATTTCTATCTATTTTTATAATTTTCACATTATTCATAGATAAATTTATTCATAGATAAATTTGAGTTAAGAGTCTGAACGAAATTTCAGATAATTCATTTAAAAATTTTGATAACATACTGAGTTTTCGATGATTCATTTTTAAATTATTAGTAAGAATTTTTTATTCGATTCTTCAAAAACTAATTTATATTACAGAAAATTTTAAAAAAATATTATAGTTTATTAAAAATATTTAAAATATGGTAGTTTATTGAAAATTTTGAAATTTCTGATAAGGTATAAAAGTTTTCAATTTTTTCTCCTTTTGAAAATTTCAATATTTCTTCAAATTTTTTCCCAAATCATTTATTTTTTACTAAAAATTTCAGAAAATTGCAATAAACACAATAAATTTTTTTTAAAAGAATTAATAAGGATATAAAAATAATAACAACTGCTATAGGAAGATGTCAGGTTAAATTGTGAAGGTGGCCGATTTTAAATCCTTATAAAATAGTAACACATTTGAGGCCCACTGGCCCAATGGAACTACGACCCATATAATATCAAGGGTAGGAATTTTGGCTTTCAAAATTCTGTGTGTCTGTATATAATTTTTTTTTTAATTTATTGACAAGAAAAACATCCAGTAAGTTAGAACAGAAAATCAACACTTGATGTTGAATTATGCAGCAAGAGATAATGGAAGCAGAGGCAAGAGAAGCTCTATGGCGAGAGGAGTTGATTGAGGAAATAGAACAAAAAGTTGGAGGATTGAAAGAAATTGAAGAGGCAGCAAAGGAAGAACTTGTTAAATGATTTGTCAGTAAAAATGCATGCCTTTGATTCCATCCGTCAAGTCAATATTATGTATATAACTAGATCACGGGAGTAAATTCTTATGCTTCAAATCTACGGTTTATTTCTTTCATTATAAATATTATTAGCATCACTATTATATATTTTAGGTAGCAGTTATAAATAATTGTTAGCATCACTGTTATTGATAATGATTTTTTTAATTAAAAGTAATAGTAAATTATTAAATTGGTCATCATTGATGACTCATCAAAATATTATATGTAGCACGACCCAGTTTATTGGAAACAAGCATACACTTGAAGGGTTGTACTTCATTTTACTCTTATCCACACTATCCCATATATGTAAGGACCAGCTTATAACACCCTTTTCATTTAACCACTTTTTATTTTCTGGTTCTAAACCATGGCTGAAGCTATCATTAGTTTCAATGTTTTCAACTCACATTTTCATAGCTCATGCCTTCAATCAAAAAGATTTGTAGTCAACTCATCTTCAAAATTGGTAAAATACTCCTTATTATTTTCATCTCTGGATGAAATCACTTGCTAGTTTCAAAGATGAATATTGATAGTGTATATATGTTTTTCTTTTGCAGCCTATGCTCCCTCCAAATTCTATACCTTTTCACAAGTCATGGCAGGTAAGTATTAACGTCCATTATTATTAGACGCGCCGGTGTTGGTGTGTTTGTGTTTCATATATTTTGATGACTCTTTGTTTGTGTAAATAAGGTGTTAGGTGGCAAGAGGAAAAGAGCATCTTTGTGTAAAGTAAATGGATTACCAGATATTCCAATGATGGCAGTTCTTGTAGAACAAATGGAAGGACAGAGAGATCTTATAACTGAGAAAACAATTTGGCATCTTAGTGATCAACAAATAAAAAATGCTTGTAAGTTTCACATTATATATTGTATTAATGTTTTGTTGTTTATGTTAACTTAGGAGTTTACATTTTATTTGTTATTGCTAATTATTAATTCATTGCAGACGCTTGGTACGTAATGTTCACTGTTTGGGGAGTCTTGTTTTTTGGTTCTATGAAGGTAAATCACTTTTCATTGTTTGATATGACTTTATTTTGGCGAAAACCGAAGTTTGAGGATGTTTTGTATGATTTAGGACCCATATTATGATTCAGAAACATATAGAGGAGATGGTGGAGATGGCACTGGAAACTGGATTTATGAGAAGGTATTTATTTTTCTTATGACTTTGTTATTGCTGCGCAAAAGCGTCACACAGGGGAGCACAAATCAAACCCTGTACGTATAGACCAGGAGGATCTAACCTACCACACCAAATTAAACCTGATATTTCTATCTATTTTTATAATTTTCACATTATTCATAGATAAATTTGAGTTAAGAGTCTGAACGGAATTTCAGATAATTCATTTAAAAATTTTAATAACATACTGAGTTTTCGATGATTCATTTTTAAATTATTAGTAAGAATTTTTTATTCGATTTTTCAAAAACTAATTTATATTACAGAAAATTTTAAAAAGTATTATAGTTTATTGAAAATATTGAAAATATGGTAGTTTATTGAAAATTTTGAAATTTCTAATAAGGTATAAAAGTTTCCAATTTTTTCTCCTTTTGAAAATCTCAATATTTCTTCAAATTTTTTCCCAAATCATTTATTTTTTACTAAAAATTTCAGAAAATTGCAATAAACACAATAAATTTTTTTTAAAAGAATTAATAAGGATATAAAAATAATAACAATTGCTATAGGAAGATGTCAGGTTAAATTGTGAAGGTGGCCGATTTTAAATCCTTATAAAATAGTAACACATTTGAGGCCTACTGGCCCAATGGAACTACGACCCATATAATATCAAGGGTAGGAATTTTGGCTTTCAAAATTCTGTGTGTCTGTATATAATTTTTTTTTAATTTATTGACAAGAAAAACATCCAGTAAGTTAGAACAGAAAATCAACACTTGATGTTGAATTATGCAGCAAGAGATAATGGAAGCAGAGGCAAGAGAAGCTCTATGGCGAGAGGAGTTGATTGAGGAAATAGAACAAAAAGTTGGAGGATTGAAAGAAATTGAAGAGGCAGCAAAGGAAGAACTTGTTAAATGATTTGTCAGTAAAAATGCATGCCTTTGATTCCATCCGTCAAGTCATTATTATGTATATAACTAGATCACGGGAGTAAATTCTTATGCTTCAAATCTACGGTTTATTTCTTTCATTATAAATATTATTAGCATCACTATTATCTATTTTAGGTAGCAGTTATAAATAATTGTTAGCATCACTGTTATTGATAATGATTTTTTTAATTAAAAGTAATAGTAAATTATTAAATTGGTCATCATTGATGACTCATCAAAATATTATATGTAGGATATTTTAGTCTCTAAGAGTCACAAATTTGTAATATCTCTCATTTTACCTCAAGTGTGGTTAGTAAAATTAATGGTGATTGATGCGTCCGCAAGTGCACAGAAATATCTAAATAATATAAAAGATTTGTCGAACACACAGAGAACAATGTCAACCTACGGTTATCTATTGTCGCGGCGTAAAGCTAAGGCTAATGGAATTAGGAAAGTTAAATGCGAATGAAATTAAATACAACGGAAATAAAGATTATTGGTTTAAGGAAGAGCGATAAAGGGATATCGGTATGTAATGCTCTAGTTTTTGGGGATTCGACAGGTCGCCGGTGCATTTTAGTCTTTGTAAACACTTTTCAGGAGAAAAATAATCGTTTAAAGACCTTTGCCTCACGATGGTTGTTGACTCGGGTCATAATTCTAAGGCAGAATGTACGTTATCGCAGTCCCATTCGGGGTTAAAACTACCTTTTGAAAACAAATAAATTCTGATTTCTTTTAAAGCGCTTTCGCTGTGTTTAAAATCAATGCCTAGTTCTTACTATTCGGGTTGAACCCCAACTTTCGCGTGCCGGCTCGTGCCTTAATGAATTTCTCACTTTCGTGGCAAAACTACTGTAAATAATTTCTCGCTTTCACGACGAAGGTTTATTTAGAAGATTTTGATTAAAAACTACGCCCAGAAAGGTGTTTGTAAAAAGGGAAGGTGCACCGGGTATTATCGAATCTCATCCTACTAATTCGATTAGATACCGGTAAAACTAATTTAGCTAGACATGATAATTAATGCAAACAAAAATAAACAATTGCAGCAGAATAAGATAGCATGCATACTGACAGAAATAAAATAATAATTCAATTAATAAAAACCTATAAATTGTACTGATCTCGAATCCTTGAGTAGTCCTCCACAATGTCGGCAGGATTCTACTTTGGCGAGAAGTAAAAGGTATAGGAAGAAATACGGCGGTACAAATGAAAATAAAAAGGAAAGGAAATGGGAAAATAATGCAAGAACGTAAATTCAGCTTCAATGGAAATTTTGGCAGCACTTTGATGCGTCGAAGCCCCCCTGGTTCCTGTGAATCTCTAGCCTATTTATAGGAGATATTTCATTTCTCAACTTCCAGAGATCATGCGTGAGTTATGGAGAAAGTGGGAGTAACTTCCAGTAGTGGGCAGTTAGTGGAGAAAGTGCAGGAAGAAATTATGTTGAACGTGCTCGTGGCCACTTCTGTGTTTCTGAGATTGGAGTCATGACGACCGTAATAGAACTGTGACGAGCGTGATGGTCGTGACGAGCGTGATAGGGCATGACGACCGTGATGGTCGTGACGGGCGTCATGGAGCTGTGACGAGCGTCACACTCACAAAATCTGTTTTTTCTGTTTTTTTCTTCTCTATTTCTTTCTTTTCCTTCCATTTCTTCTTCTTTTCTTTCTTTAATCCAAATTCTCCATAATCTGCAAAACATAGTAAGTTAACCGCATAATAGAACATAAATCAAGATAAGTTAACAATAGTCGTAAGTAAATTCATGTAAATCGAGTCAAATAAACGATATACTTTTGCGTTATCAGTGATTAGTGAGATGTGTAAATAAGTAAGTAAAACTATGATGCTAACCTCATGAGTGACATAGATTAGTAATTTAACTTAAATAGGAAGGGTAAAATAGTACTATAGATTAGTAACTTAAATAGAACTATAAGCTAAAATTAAAGAAGAAAGCCTCATTTGTTCCATTCTTCTCCGTATGCCAATCTAAATTTTTAGAGAGAAAGAGAGCATTAATGGAGAGGGCGAAAATAGAGTGAAAGGAAGAGGAAGAATTGATTAATTGAAGAAAGGGTGCTGCTTGCATGAGTGAAGTTTTTGAATTCTTGAAGAAGAATCAAGGTTGAATTGCGAGAATCATCAAGTGATCATCGCCATCCTCATCTCATCTCCTTTCATTTCTGATTTCAAATAGAGGTGGGGTTCTTAGGATTTATAATTAGGGATAGCCATTAAGGACTCTTGTATGTTGGGGTTTAGGTTAAAACTTATGTTGAAAATGTTTGTCGTGTTTGATTTCATGACATATTCACTTGTTTGATTATGAAGGTGTGAGTAATTGGTTGCATGCATTCCATGTTTTAGTTCACTCTTTGGTCTTTTCTAGTGATAGAATGTGATTAAATTGAGTTGTAGCTGAAAAATCGACCAATTTCAAGTAGATTTTTGAGTCAGAACAGGGTCGTAACCTATTATTAACAGATAGGGTCGTAACCTATTAATAACAGATTGTAACTGATTACCACTCGAGAAAAATGCCCAAAAATGATTTTTTTTTTAGGCAAAGGCATCATTTCACCGATAACTTTTAGGTAACCGATTACCACTTGAGAAAATTGCCCATAAACGAGGAAATATCTACTCATAACTGATTATCTCTTTTTGGTAACCAAATATACACCCTGGAACCACCATAAATTGAGTTTCGAAACTTTAATTTCGACGCAGTCAGTTGCGTTGAAAATATAATTCAAAGTTCTATCTTATAGTAATATTCTATGATAATGTTAGGTATTTATGTATGTAATTAACCTTATTATTCTATCTTATAATAATATTCTATGACAATTTTAGGTATTTATGTATGTAATTAACCTTATAAGTAAAACTTAGGACATTAAATATGGAAATAAATAACTAAAGGCTCCTTGATTGTGTGATGTTGTATGATGATTAAATAGATTTAGAGTAAAGAATGTTAGAAATCTTAGGGTGGCCTAGGAGGAGTGTAACACTCATTTTAATTATTTAGTCTTTTTCGTATTATTTTGTTTGGTGTGTCCTTGTGTGGGGGGGTGTCTGAGTGTGTGGTGGGTACCCTTAAGTTATGGGGATTGTTTAATAAGTATGGAATTTGATATTAATAAAGTATGAATAATATTGGTGGTAATATAGTAATTAATGGTAATATTATTATTACTATTATTATTATTATTATTATTATTATTATTACTATTATTATTATTGTTATTGGGTTAAATAAATAAATAAGAAGTTAAAGGGGTATTAGGGAGTCTTGGAGAGAAGAAAGACAGAACACGATAAAAATTAGTTTTAGAACAAAGTAAGAGGTAAGGACAAGAGGAAGAAGGGAAGAAGGCTAGGGCTAACGATTCTTGAAGGTTCTTTCGTCAATCGGAGCATTAATCGAGGTAAGGGGAGAAACGGGTTAAGATTGGTAAATTGCATGAACAGGGTAGAGGGGATTCCTTAACCCCGTAGGAATTTGGTGAACATGAATGACATATTGAAATGTTGATGATTATTGTTGTTGGTATGATGAATTGTATGTGCATTGATGTGTTTATGAGCATGGCTGCCATTGATAACTTTGGGTACGTGTTGTTGTGAGATTGGGGAAGTTCTGATGATGAACATAGGTGTGGGTTCTGGAGTTAAAATTGATAGAAAATGATAGAGTAGTGTTTATTGGTTGTAGTATTGATAGGACTAAAGATAGAAGTAGAGTGATAGGCTTGAATTTGAGGAAGATAACAGTTCTGGACTGTGAGGGTTTTGAGAGATCGCAGAACTCGCTAAGCGAGTAGCTAGCGAGCGAGCTAGCGAGCGATTTGCTAGGTAGTTCGCTAGGCGAGCTAGTAGTGAATGTTCACTAGGGCTTCGCTAGGAGAGATGGGTAGCGAAGGCTTCCAGTAGCCACTGTCTTCCTTCGCTAGGGAGTTCTCTAGGCGGGCAGCTAGCGAGCGTTCGCCAGGGCTTCGCTAAGCGAATGAGCCAGCGAGCGTGATAGGATGTGATTTTGTGTTGTATTGCGTTGTGGTTCGTTTGGTAGGATCCCTTGGGTTGGGACAGGTACAGATGTAGTATTTAGTGGTGAAGAGTATATACTTGGTGAGTAATAGGTGAAATTATGTAGTATTGAATTTAATTGAAATAATTAAATTAATGTGTGAGATGTGTATGATGTATGGTGAGGTGATCAGGAGGATCATGTTAATTTAATTAAAATAATGGATTGGGGTGTATATGTATATGTAATGTATGATGAGGTGATCAGGAGGATCGTGTGATTTTAACTAAATTAATTAATTGGTGAATAATATGTGTGTATTATGTGTGATGATGTGATCAGGAGGATCGTGTGCACTTAGTGTGCTTATGTTATTGTTGTGCATTTGGTGTCGTGCATATCATGGTGTTTTTGTGGGATGAATCATTGCTCAGGAGGAGTGTATGTGATTCATCCGTACTCTTTTGTAGAGAATGGTGAGGGATAGATCATTGCCAAGGAGGGGTGTATGTGATCTATCTGGGGTTCGATTGAATGAACCAATGAGTCGGTACCGCATGCATGGTGTTGAGTTGCATAATTGCATTATTATACGTTGTGTTTGATGTTTGGACAGTAGGTCGTGATTGGTGTATGTTGGGTGATATCTATGTGATTTCTGCCTGTAGTTCCATGTATTTAATTACCAATAATTTTGATCATGTTTTCTCACCCCTTTGTTGTTGTTGTGGTCTGTGCTTCTTCGGAAGTACAGATAATCCAGGTACTTAGCTAACTTGGATAGTGGTGTGCGAGTCGAGTCTTAGGATGCTTTGATACATAGCACGGGATTTGGGCGTTATTTGTTTTCATGTTGAACTTCTTTTATTTCCTGTGACATATCATGTGGATGAATTTTATTAAGGACTGTTTCATGTAATTGGGCAGGTGGCCGTGAATGTTGAACTAATGAATATTTTTCCGCTGTTTTATTTTGAAAACCTTTTTGATAAGGAAATATGAGGAATTATTTGATGTGATATCCCACTTGGTGGAAGAAACTCTGATATTTATTTGAATTAATTGCATTTTATTTGAATTTGGGAAGTGGGGTGTTACAATTGGTATCAGAGCAGGTCGGTCCGTCCGGCCAGTGTAGTAGTTGAGTCTGAGTCTGTCCTTAGGATAGGGATTGTGTACCTTGTTAATCTGGTGTTGTTATCGTTGAGAAGTATGGAAGGAAGGAATGATGCTGCTTTGGCTGCTGCTATGCAATCGATGGCGCAGGTGGTTGCTAATCAGAACCAAGCTGCGGGTGCGCAATTCCGGGATTTGGCACAGTTTCGGAGTAACAAACCACCGACGTTTGAAGGAGGAATTTTGGATCCTGAAGCTGCACAGAAGTGGCTGAAGGCAATTGAGAAGATTTTCAAGACGATGGACTGTAGTGATGAGCAAAAGGTGAGGTTTGGTACTCACATGTTGGAAGGGGAAGCGGAGGCTTGGTGGGACAACAGTCGCCAGAGATTGGAGACTGCAGGAACTTCGATTACTTGGGAGGTGGTTCAAAAGGGTTTTCTGGAGAAGTATTTTCCAGAAGACATACGAAGTGCTTAGGAAATCGAGTTCCTGGAGCTGAAGCAGGGTAATCTGACTGTGGCAGAGTATGCTGCGAAATTTGAAGAGCTGGTGCAGTATTGTCCTCATTACAACACTGAAACGGCAATGACTTCCAAGTGTTTGAAGTTTGAGAATGGGCTACGTCCGGAGATCAAGTTGGGAATTGCTTGTCAGAAGACCAGGAGTTATCCTGAGCTGGTAAGCAGAAACAGAATTTACGATAATGATAACCGGGTCAGGATTGCATATTATAAGGTTGTGAATGACCGCACGGGTAAACAGAGATTTGATGGTACTCCTTATAGTGCTCCTGCTGATAAGGGAAAACATAAGACTGCTGTTGATAAGAAGCCCAGAGAGGGGAAATCATCTGCTGATTTGAAGTGTTTCCGGTGCGGTGGCGCGGGTCATCGTGCTAATGATTGTCCTAAGGAGGTGATGAAGTGCTTCAAGTGTGGTAAGCCAGGCCATGTGATAGCTGATTGCAGAGCCAATATGCCTACCTGTTATAACTTTGGTGAGAAAGGTCATATCAGTATGCATTGCGAGAAGCCGAAGAAGCCTCAGGCGTCTCAGGCCAGCGGTAAAGTGTTTGCGGTGGTAGGAACTCAAGACGCCAGTGAGGAGCGTTCTATCAAAGGTACTTGTTTTATCAATAATATCCTTTTGACTGCTATGGTTGATACGGGTGCAACCCACTCGTTCATTTCTGTTGATTGTATGAAGAGAGTCGGATTGGTGTCGTCTACTCTTGAGCAACGGACGACTATTGAAACTCCCTCTATTGGTTCAGTGACTACTTCTTTGGTGTGTTTGAAGTGTCCGCTGACTATTTTCGGTAGAGACTTTGGAGTAGATCTGATTTGTCTACCACTTGGTAATTTGGATGTTATTATGGGTATGAACTGGTTGGAGTTCAACCGAGTCTACATCGATTATTTTCGAAAGGTGTTGTTGTTCCTTACTCCAGAGGAGGAAGCATTGGCGAATTCTTTGTCTAATAAGCAATTGAGGACCTTGTTGGAGGACGAAGCTGAAATGTTTGCTTTATTTGCATCATTATCTATTGACAGCAAGACGTCAATGAAAGAGTTGGCAGTGGTGAATGAATTTCCCGAAGTGTTCCCTGATGATATTATCGAGTTACCTCCGACGAGAGAAGTTGAATTTAGTATTGATCTTGTTCCTGGTACGAGACCTATATCTATGGCACCGTACAGGATGTCGGTAGTGGAATTGGCTGAGTTGAAATCTCAGGTTGGGGACTTGTTGGATAAAAAGTTTATCAGACCGAGTGTGTCACCGTGGGGAGCTCCAGTGTTGTTGGTTAAGAAGAAGGATGGTAGTATGTGTTTGTGCATCGATTACCGTCAGTTGAATAAAGTGACCATTAAGAATAAATATCCTCTCCCAAGGATTGATGATTTGATGGATCAACTGGTAGGAGCTTGTGTGTTCAGTAAAATTGATTTGAGGTCGGGTTATCACCAGATCAGAGTAAAAGAAGGTGATATTCAGAAGACGGTATTTAGAACCAGATATGGACATTACGAATATGTTGTAATGCCTTTTGGAGTGACTAATGCGCCGGGAGTGTTTATGGAGTATATGAACTGAATTTTCCATTCTTATTTGGATCAGTTCATTGTTGTATTTATTGATGACATATTGATTTATTCTAAGTATGAGGAAGAGCATGTAGAACATTTGAGAATTGCTTTGCAGGTGCTGAAAGATAATAAGTTGTTATCTAAACTGGCGAAGTGTGAGTTCTGGTTGAAGACAGTAAGTTTCTTGGGGCATGTAATCTCTGGTGATGGTATAGCGGTGGACCCGTCGAAAGTGAGTGCAGTGTTGCAGTGGGAACCGCCGAAGACAGCGACGGAAATTAGAAGCTTTTTGGTTTTGGCAGGGTATTACCGAAGATTTATTGAAGGGTTCTCTAATTTGGCGTTGCCATTGATGCAGTTGACGAGAAAGAACCAAGTTTTTGTGTGGGGTGCTGCTTGTGAAGAAAGCTTTGAGGAACTGAAAAAGAAATTGACTACGGAACCGGTGTTAGTGTTGCCGACTCCGAGTGAACCTTTTGTGGTGTACTGTGATGCGTCTAAGATGGGGTTAGGCGGAGTCCTTATGCAGAATGGTAAAGTGATGGTGTATGCTTCGCGGAAACTGAGGGTGCATGAAAGGAATTACCCTGCTCATGATCTCGAATTAGCTGCGGTAGTTTTCGTGTTAAAGATCTGGAGGCACTATTTGTATGGTTCGAAATTTGAAGTATTCAATGACCATAAGAGTCTGAAATATCTATTCGATTAGAAAGAGCTAAATATGAGGCAGAGAAGATGGTTGGAATTCTTGAAAGATTATGATTTCAGCTTGAGTTATCATCCAGGAAAGGCAAATGTGGTAGCAGATGCCTTGAGTAGAAAACGATGCATATGCCGGCTTTGATGGTGAAAGAGATGGAACTAATTGAGCAGTTCAGAGATTTGAGCATGGTTTGTGAAACTACGGTCGATGGTGTGATGTTGGGCAAGTTGCAGGTGAATAATGATTTCTTGGATTTGATTAAGGAAAACTAAAAGCTAGATGTGAAGTTAGTGGATTTGATGCTTGGAGTGAGAAGTGACTCCGATAGTGATTTTAAGTTGGAGAGTGCAGGTGTGTTGAGATTCCGAGGCAGAATTTGTGTACCGGATAATGAGGAATTGAAAAATTCAATTCTGAGTGAAGGGCATCGTAGTAATTTGAGTATCCATCTGGGAGCTACGAAGATGTACCATGATTTAAGGAAGTTATTTTGGTGGTCAGGTATGAAGAGAGATATAGCTCAATTTGTTTATGCCTGTTTGACATGTCAGAAATCGAAGGTGGAGCATCAGAGACCTTCTAGATTGATGCAACCGCTAGAAGTTCCGGTTTGGAAATGAGATTGTATAACTATGGATTTTGTTATGGGTTTGCCGAATACGGCAAGAGGATTTGATGCTATTTGGGTAATTGTGGATCGACTTACGAAGTCTACATATTTTGTACCGATTAATATCAATTTTCCATTGGTGAAGCTAGCAGCGATTTATATTCGGGTAATTGTGAAACTACATGGTGTCCCATCGAGTATCGTGTCGGATAGAGATTCGAGGTTTACTTCAGAATTTTGGAAGAGTTTACAGGAAGCTTTGGGTACTAAGTTGAAGTTGAGTTCGGCTTACCATCCGCAGGCCGATGGTCAGTCAGAGAGGACTATTCAGTCGCTGGAGGATTTGTTGAGAGCTTGTGTGTTGGAAAAGGGTGGTGCGTGGGATACTCATTTACCGTTGATCGAGTTCACGTACAACAACAGTTACCATTCTAGTATCGGAATGGCGCCGTTTGAAGCTTTATATGGTAGGAGATGCAGAACTCCTCTGTGTTAGTATGAAACAGGTGAGAATGTGGTATTGGGACCAGAAATTGTACAGCAAACTACTGAGACAATTCAGACGATTCGTGAGAAAATGAAAGCGTCTCAAAGTAGGCAGAAAAGTTATCATGATAACCGAAGAAAAGAGCTGGAATTCAGTGAAGGTGATCACGTGTTCCTAAGAGTTAACCCGATGACTGGTGTGGGTCGTGCGTTGAAGTCCAAGAAGCTGGATCCTAAGTTTATTGGACTGTATTAGATTTTGCAGAGAATTGGTGTTGTAGCTTATAGGGTGGCGTTGCCGCCTGAGCTGTCGAATTCGCATGACGTGTTTCATGTGTCGCAACTTTGAAAGTATGTCTCGGATCCATCTCATGTGATTCCGAGAGATGAAGTTCAAGTTCGGGAGAATCTTACTGTTGAGATGATTCCGTTGAGGATCGAGGATCATAAGATGAAACAACTCAGAGGGAAGGAGATATCCTTGGTGAAAGTAGCTTGGGCAGGTGCCGCAGGAGGCAGTGTGACCTGGGAATTGGAAAGCAGGATGCGGGAAGCGTATCCGAAATTGTTTCCAATGGGTAATTTTTTAGGACGAAAATAATTAAAGTGAGGGAGAGTTGTAACACCCATTTTAATTATTTAGTCTTTTTGGTGTTATTTTGTTTGGTGTGTCCTTGTGTGGGGGTGTGTCTGAGTGCGTGGTGGGTACCCTTAAGTTATGGAGATTGTTTAATAAGTATGGAATTTGATATTAATAAAATATGAATAATATTGGTGATAATATAATAATTAATGGTAATATTATTATTACTATTATTATTATTATTATTACTATTATTATTATTATTATTATTATTATTATTGGATTAAATAAATAAAATAAGAAGTTAAAGGGGTATTAGGGAGTTTTGGAGAGAAGAAAGAGAGAAAACGATAAAAATCAGTTTTAGAACAAAGTAAGAGGGAAGGACAAGAGGAAGAACGGAAGAAGGCTAGGGCTAATGATTCTTGAAGGTTCTTCGTCAATCGGAGCATTAATCGAGGTAAGGGGGAGAAACGGGTTAAGATTGGTAAATTGCATGAACATGCTAAAGGGGATTCCTTAACCACGTAGGAATTTGGTGAATATGAATGATATATTGAAATGTTGATGATTATTGTTGTTGGTATGATGAATTGTATGTGCATTGATGTGTTTATGAGCATGGCTGCCATTGATGACTTTGGGTATGTGTTGTTGTGAGATTGGGGAAGTTCTGAGTAACTTCTGTAGTTCTGATGATGAACATAGGTGTGGGTTCTGGAGTTAAAATTGATAGAAAATGATAGAGTAGTGTTTATTGGTTGTAGTATTGATAGGACTGAAGATAGAAGTAGAGTGATAGGCTTGAATTTGAGCAAGATAACAGTTCTGGACTGTGAGGGTTTTGAGAGATCGCAGAACTCGCTAAGCGAGTAGCTAGCGAGCGAGCTAGCGAGCAATTCGCTAGGTAGGCGAGCTAGCGAGCAATTCACTAGGTAGTTCACTAGGCGAGCTAGTAGCAAGTGTCTGCTAGGGCTTCACTAGGCAAGATGGGTAGCGAAGGCTTCCAGTAGCCACTGTCTGCCTTCGCTAGGGAGTTCGCTAGGCGAGCAGCTAGCGAGCGTTCGCTAGGGCTTCGCTAAGCGAATGAGCCAGCGAGCGTGACAGAATGTGATTTTGTGTTGTATTGCGTTGTGGTTCGTTTGGTAGGATCCTTTGGGCCGGGACAGGTACAAATGTGGTATTTAGTGGTGAAGAGTATATACTTGGTGAGTAATAGGTGAAATTATGTAGTATTGAATTTAATTGAAATAATTAAATTGATGTGTATGATGTATGGTGAGGTGATCAGGAGGATCGTGTGAATTTAATTAAAATAATGGATTGGGGTGTATATGTATATGTAACGTATGATGAGGTGATCAGGAGGATCGTGTGATTTTAACTAAATTAATTAATTGGTGAATAATATGTGTGTATGATGTATGATGATGTGATCAGGAGGATCGTGTGCACTTAGTGTGCTTATGTTATTGGTGTGCATTTGGTGTCGTTCATATCATGGTGTTTTGGAGGGATGAATCATTGCTCAGGAGGAGTGTATGTGATTCATCCGTACTCCTTTGTGGAGAATGGTGAGGATAGATCATTGCCAAGGAGGGGTGTATGTGATCTATCCATGATTCGAATTAATGAACCAATGAGTCGATACCGCATGCATGGTGTTGAGTTGCATAATTGCATTATTATACGTTGTGTTTGATGTTTGGACAGTAGGTCGTGATTGGTGTATGTTGGGTGATATCTATGTGATTTTTGCCTTTAGTTCCATGTATTTAATTACCGATAATTTTGATCATGTTTTCTCACCCCTTTGTTGTTGTTGTGGTTTGTGCTTCTTCGGAAGTACAGATAATCCAGGTACTTAGCTAACTTGGATAGTGGTGTGCGAGTCGAGTCTTAGGATGCTTTGATACATAGCACGGGATTTGGGCGTTATTTGTTTTCATGTTGAACTTGTTTTATTTCCTATGACATATCATGTGGATGAATTTTATTAAGGACTTTTTCATGTAATTGGGCAGGTGGCCGTGAATGTTGAACTAATGAATATTTTTCCGCTGTTTTATTTTGAAAACCTTTTTGATAAGGAAATATGAGGAATTATTTGATGTGATATCCCACTTGGTGGAAGAAACTCTGATGTTTATTTGAATTTGGGAAGTGGGGTGTTACAAGGAGTATAGTGGTGAAACCTCGAATACATAAATGTATTCCAGTAAGGGAGAAATCGTTAGCATTGGTTTCAAAAAAAAATCAACTATAATACATATGATTAATATTGTGATTCCCTGAATGCATCGTGAATTTTTTCGTTATTAGAAAGGTAATCCAAGAAAAGTTAGTAGGTCGCACCATAAATCTAGCCTTAGTGGAAAGGATCAGTAGGAAGTCCCTAGTTTCGTAAGACTAGACACAAATATAAGGACTACTAATAGGAAGTGGACGTTCCGCAAATCTAATCGTCTCATGTGTTTCTACCTAGTATGTATAACGAGTGTATTGACATTCACATATTGGATAGCGTCGTTCCCTTTTTATTTTATTTAGCTGAAACATTATTGTTATACTAATAAAATTAGAATAGTATTAGAGCCATTAATCGAGAGGACTTATGGATTAGTTGGAATCTATTGAGATACAATATCTCACCCCATGTTGTTGATATCTTTTTTAGATGAACATGTCTCAGGAAAAGTAAAAGTAAAAATGGCTTGAGGAACATTGAAGACTTTGTTACTTATGTTGATTTTTTCTATGTATTTTTTTCTTAGTGTTGTATCAGACATGTTATTATGCACTATGTGAAAGACAATGTGCTTTCTATGTATTTAAATCATGTAGAAGTACCAAATGCATAACAATATGAATATGATAATTCTATAAATATTCTATTTGTGGTATTATAGTTGGTATCAGAGCAGGTCGATCCTTGACCCACCCATGAGACATCAATACTTAAACCTATTTTTCTTTATGTGTGTGTTGTCATCTTGATTTCTACACTCATATTATTAAGTTATCGAGCCTGATCAACTTGATATCTTTATATGTGATAGGAAGGACTATGTTTGAGCCACCACAAGGATGCGGAAGGACGAGAGGAGCTCATGCTCAGAATGTGGGAGTCAACCAAAGAGGAGGAAATGCATAGGGTTGCTGAGCACAAATAATGTACCACCAGTAACAACCCCAATTGCAAATGCAACAATAGCAGTATCAATTGCAACTCCAACAACAACAACAACAACAATAACAACAACAATAGTGGCAAATGCAGTATCAGAAGCAAGATTTCATGAGGCAGATGGTGCAACAGATGCAATTAGAAGGAGAGCAACTAGAGCATCAATGGAGGGACTCTAAGAGATCTGACCATCAGCTAAAGTCGAAGGGTTCTTCAGCAAAGAGGAAGTTGAATCAGGACACTAGACCTAGTCAGACATCCTAATGCGGAAATTGTAACTATTGAGAGTGCATGGTTGGACAAGTGAGATGCTATCAGTGTCAAGAACTAGCTCACATGGTAAGAGATTGTCCTAAGCGAGAGGCTCAGAGAAGAGAATAAAGGAAATCTAGTAAAGAAGGCCAAATTCACTCGATGAATGCATGAAGGAGATTATTTAATGTAGTATCAAGAGCTAACTACAATCATTTTGCGTTCGAGAGGGACAGAAATCCCAAAATTCTAAGGTGTATAATTGATCAGAAAAATATAAATATGTGTCAGAAAAGATAGATGGAATTCAAGAAGGATTTTGACTTCAAGTTGAGGCATCATCTTGGTAAAGCCAATAAGGAAGCAAATATGTTGAACAGAAAAGAGATGCATACAATTGAGTTAAGCCAATAAGGCATCATTTTCTACCCATTAATACTACTTATAAGGTTATTCACTTGGAAATATTATTCGTTTTAGAGATAGTTTTTTTGCATGATGTACCATGCAATGGGAACTAGATCAAATCTTAGTGCTTCTAATCATCCTCAATCTGAAGAACATACAGAAAGAACCATTCAGATTGTCGAGTATATGTTGCAGGCGTGTTTCTTGGAAAGTCATTATTACGAAAATGCCCTTTCACCACGGTTGAAAAAGGGATACCATCACGGTTGATCAAATATGGTAAGGTATGGGATGGTAGTAAGTATGCTACTTTCCATCACTGACGTATGACCAGAACGATAAACTAGGTAGCATGTTATCTATCACCACAGTCATCTTAAACAATTGTGGTGAAATATATAAAGATCATGGATTCAATTCCCAACCATAACATGTCATATATAATTGGCGCGCCACTTTTCACCATGGTTGACTGTTTCAACCGTGGTGAAGTACTTTGTTTTTTTTATTGTTCCATATATGCCTCTTTTGTTAGTACCTGTATTTTATACAATATTTTTTTACCATAACAAAACCAACAATTACACATATCTTTATAACCATAATATAGCTCCAATATACTACCAAAATGTTAAACAAACCTAAATATGATTTACATCAAACACAAAAATATTGCAAACATATATTACAAACTCAATGTGACCATTCTAGATTATAAAGCACATTGAAGCAAGATGCCTAACGTGTACGAACATATTTAAAGTCTTCTTGTGAGAACGGAGTAGTTTCTTTAGACATATATATATATATATATATAAAAAATTGAAGGAAATTGAAGATAACATGATTTGAAATAATAGCAAACTTGAACACTAATATGTTATTATAAATATATATTCTTGATTCCAAGAATCAACAATGCCAACAGAGACAATGTTTAACATGTGTTTAATGAAAAAATTACCACACTTGTATCCTCTTTTTTGTTGTCTCGTTTACAAATTTAAACATTACATGAATGTATAACCACATATGTAACTATAGATAAATGAATGTCGCAAGTAATCCACTTACCAAATACATGTAAAATGCGGGCCTTTTATTTCAAACAACACTCAATATATGGTTTCGCTCCACAACTCTATATATTGAAAAGGACTTTAACATATTACACGCTAATCTATTTAGAAAGTCAAAGAAAATACTACTAAAACTCTCATGAATATAAACTTACATATTGTCATACCCCAAATTTTGACCAGACATTTTAAAACTTGCATTCATCTGACTTTATTCTCACATTACATCATCAGCATAGCATAACATGTCTTTCATCATGCATACTGCCTAAAATGTCAGCCAAAATAAATTTGTTGGTTTACAGACAAATCTGTCAAACTGAAAGTCAACTGTGCGTAAAATCAGTGGACGAAAAGTTTCGAAATTGAGCTTGCAAGTGTCAATTATATTAATCTACGTTTCACGAGGTTTAACTTGGCATTCTCATTTTAATTTTTAATGACTTTTTGACCACATTTTGATCAGTCTGAGCATTTTTTTACCGGTCCATATTTATTTCAAAATCTGACAAAACATTGTATTTTTCCGAGTCGTTTATTACGCGCTGATCATTTTGGTGCAGTCACTTTTAATTCTCGAGCACTTTGATACTCGACTTTTTATTCTTTTTTTAACATTTTATTTTTTAATTTTTAGTTAAATATTATTTAGTTTATTTAGTTAATAGGATTTTAATTTAAGATAAGTTTAATTTATCTTTTCTTTTCTTTTAAAAAATATAATTCAAAAAATATTTGTTTTTTATCTCCTTTTAGTTAGACTTGCTTATTAAGTTCTGAAAAGTATTTTTTTTATTTGCTTCGATAAAGGAAATCCTACTAGCATGTGGTATATATGCACAATATTGTTAGAAAGCTAAGAGACCAATAGACACACACACACTAAGTCACTTCCTCATTTTCTTGCAGGCAGACAAAAAAGGCAACAATTGTAAAATAAAGCAAACTCTTTCAACACACACATGTAGAGATCTTGTATTATCAATAATTTTTGTGTGTTTTTTTCATACCACCTTCCACGGTTCTTTCTTCCATAGCCATCTCCTTCTTCCTTATTCATCTAACAACACAAACTTTCATTTTACTCCATCTTTAAAATATCATCATCATCCTACAATAAGCATGCAAGCTATCACTGACCCACACATATAACTCATCTTTCTCATAAAATATCTCACACTCTGCTAGAATACTTTTATTCTCCATTCAAAAACTATTAAAAAAATCTCTTCTATAACCTTCTATAAACACCACCTAAAAACCACGTTCTATAAAATTTGATTTTTCCACCACAGTGCTTCCGGCGGACACTGATCTGGTCTGCACTTAACCTCTTTCTCAGTTCACAACCACACAAACAACCCACCTTCTTCTTTCCTGATCCACTAATGCATCATCTTTGTTTAACCTTTTACCACCATAATCGTTTCACAACAACTATACTCCCATGCATCATCTTTCTTCAACCGCATTAAAACACTTACTCAACTCACCTTTAACAACTTGTTTCCACTACATACCATTTTAACAAAATCCCTTCAAAACATTCATCTCTCCATACAAAATAATTATATTCTTTTCACCATAATATCATCGCCTTCATAATCATCACCCAACACAACTTTAACACGTTTTCGCTGGCTAAACAAAACAAACTCTCGCCTTAACTCTGATACATGCTCTTATCTGTTTCTGGTAGCGGCTTCGTCATCGCTCTGATCCGCTGTAAAACCAATCAAACCCTAAAAATCATTCTTGATGCATATATCAAGTCATACCCCAATTTGTAAGTCGATTGCCTCGTGCATCGCCATCAACCTCATCCACATCACTTCAAATCTTTACTTAAAAAAACAATAAAACCCTTAATCCAACGTCAAGTGGCATTTTCCTCAATAAAATTCAAAACACTAAATAGAATTAGGATTGTGCGTCATGAGCCTTAAGTTGTGGAGAAGGAGTGAGAATGGAGCTTCCCTACATTCACTCCGAGTATTTTAAGCACAAGACGCTCGTCATGGTAGTTCGAAATATTCACCTCTACCTATAGTCTTTAGTGCAATCTTAATCAAGAACAACTTCTTTTCAAAATCATAAAAAAACATCAACTTATCATACTTTTTTTCTCCTTAGGGCATCATTCCGAAAACCCTTTTTTCAAGGTATAAAATCAACCAACACACAATCATTTCTCAAGCCTTTGAACTACGGAGCTCTGATTCCTCACAATAAGGATATGTAGGCACAAGAGCCCCAATCCTTGGAGAGCACCCTAATAAAAAAACCATCCCTCTTTTTCCTTAAGAAAATAGACTTTTATAATAGAACACCCATTCGAGCTTAGACAACTTAGATGGTTCCTATCGAGTATGATGGATGTGAGGGGGTGCTAATACTTTCCCCTCACATAACCAACTTCCGAACCCAAATTTGGTTGCGAGACCATTTTTCACCTTTAGGGGGTTTTATCGTTATTTTCCCTTTTCTCTTGGAATAAATAAAATTTGATGATGACTCTGTGCCATTTTTGGCGTAGCAACAACTGGCAACTCTGTTGGGGACACTTTCCTAAGCAAGTCAAACCTAACCTAGGTTGTTTTTGCATGTTTGGGTGTTTTTTATTTATACTTTACTTGCTTTATTGCTTTCCCTTTTTGTTTATTTACTTGTATCTTATCTTGTGTGGCTCTTAATATTGTGGTATGGATTTGGTACTTTGGTGGAAAATTTTGAGGGAAAGACTCTACACCCGAGTCTAAAGTGTAAAACTGAGATAGGAGAGGTTGAGTAGTATGGGCTTCCGAGAAGCTCTTCTCGTGAAAGTCAATGCGAGAACCTCGCTTAGAGTAGATTCCATTGAGGATGTTGGCGACCGTCAAGCTCTTGGCATGTTTGATCAATGTTTTCTTGAAAACCTATTACTCTATGGACCTTTGTAGAACCCTAAACCATTGGCCAACTAAGATTGATGGTCACATATTATGAGCCCTCGAGAAGCTCTTCTCACGGGGATCGATATGAAAATCTCATTCAGAATAGACTTTCTTGATGGAGTTATTGACTGGTAATGACTGACATACGTAACAAACGGTTAAGAAAAACCATGACTCTGAAACCCTTGTCTAGAACCCGATGTCGATGGTCACATAATATGGGTACCCGAGAAGCTCTTCTTTCCAGGTTCGATACAAGGATATCATCCAAAACAGGTTCATATGATGGAGTTATCAACCACCATGCTCATGGCGTGTCTGATGAATAGTCATGTGGATCCGTGACTTTGGGGTTCCTATTTAAACTCTAGATCCTACATGGTGAGAGCCATGTGTTACGAGAAATCAGCCTTTACCCTTCATCCGTACCTTGGACTCCTAAGATCTTGTACTTGGAAATAACTAAAAAAATACCTTGCATTCATCTGCATATCATTGCATCTGCATCTCATCAGCATGCATGCATACCATCTCCACAAGAAAGCTCATTCTGCCTTTGTCCATGATCTTCCAGTTGATTTCTCGACACTCATATTGGACCTGTGGTAGCTGTAAAGTATTTGAAGCAAAATCAAGTAGAAATAAGAGGATCATAGACGACTTAAAAGGCCAGCTAAATCAGGTTAGAAACTATGGTAGCTATGTCAAGAAATAACCTTCAGCATGTTGTGATGGAGAATGTTGATTCCCCATCAAGCTTTACTGTGACGACTAATCCCTGTATGGTCTTCTTCCTGATGATGATCCTCCACAAGTGAACATTCCTACTCAACCCTAGATGATGCCATTGATTGATCCTATGAAGGAAAGGCTTCGTGCCATTGAGGAGAAACTCTGAGCTATAAAAGTGTGTGATACTCCTGGGCTCGATGTTGCTGATATGTCTAGTGCCAAACTTGGTGATCCCTCCAAAATTCAAAATACCCAACTTCGAGAAGTACGCAGGCCTTAGTTGCCCAAAGCGTTATTTGGTGATATTCTACCGGAAAATGACCTCCTACACCCGTGACGATAAGTTGATGATTCATTATTTTCAAGACAGTTTGGGTGGGGCATATTTGAGTTGGTACATGGATTTAGAAATAAGTTGTATCCAGTCATGGAGGGACTTAGCCAGTGCCTTTCTAGAGCAATACCAATACAATTTTGGACATGGCTTCTAGTCGCACGCAGTTGCAAAGCCTATCTCAGAAGAGTATTGAATCTTTCAAGAAGTATGCACAGTGATGGAGAGAATTGGCAGCTAGAGTACAACCACCACTCTTGGACAAAGAATTGATCAACATGTTCATAGACAGTCTGCATGGCTCTTATCTTCAAAAAATGGAAGGCAGTGCATTTTCAAGTTTCTCTGACCTTGTGATGGTATGAGAACGCGTTGAGAGCTGCCTCTAAATTAAACAAATCCAAGACACCTCAAGTAGCCAAGCTGATGAGATTGAACCCCTCAACAATTTCCAAGAGAAAAAATAGAATAAAACTAATGCAGTCATGACAAATATTGAATATTCTCATAGTGCACCAGCAACGTGTTATGGTCCCTCATCTTTTCAGCAGTCATCATTTTCAGCATCGTGCCGCCCTTATGGGAAACCAATCATGCCTAAAGTTCCATACCAGAAATCTTACCCATGGCAGAGGATATCAGAATCAGTATTGGAGCTAGTATAGGCCTCGCAACAATCAGGAAAGAAGGAATGCTCTTCTTGATCCAATTCATATGTCATACAGTCAACTCTTGCCATATCTGATCCAAAGCTTATTGGTGGTTCCTAAGTCTCTAATTCCTGTTCCAGAGTCATACCCGTCTGGGTACGATCCTGATGTGCAGCGTGGATATCATGTTAGATCAATGGGGCCTTCAACTGAAGATTGCAAAGCCTTCCAAGCCAAAGTGCAATAGTTGATTGACAAGAAGTACATATCCTCTCCAAAAGGAAATTTTATTTTGCACGTCAACTTCTCGCCCGAATAAACTCGAAGGCTTCAAGGGTCATCTCATAAAACCAATGGTTTAAACAAGAAAGACATCCTCAACATTGGTAATTGTTGGACAACTTTTATCATTTGCATTTGTAGTTTCTTTCCTATTATTTGCTATTTTTTTTTTAACATTGTTGTTTTGAATGGTAATATTAATGAAGTGATCATGCAGTTTTTAAATTAATCATGTCGTATTCACTCATGACTTAGCAGTCACAAGCATTTCAAAAAAACCTTGAAAACTCAAAAGTTATATCGGTTATTCTTCAAATACTAATGACTTAGCAGTCACAAGCATTAAAAAAACAAAGAGAAAAGTAAAAAAAAAAAAAAAAACGCTAAGTTGAGCACCCAAATAGGCGACTTAGGCAAAAATTAGGGCAATCCCGATGGACCAAAAGCTTCAAAAGCGATCCAGGAAAAATTAGGGATCGAAAGAAAAAAAATCAATCAAAAGAGGTCATGTAAATCCTCAGGAAAGATTCGGTGACCAACACATCAAAAAAATCAAAGGGTCACTGACATCCATGACAAAACAAAATTATGTGATTGCCATTATAAGCGAGTCTTCACTTTCATACTATCAAACTTTCTTAGAAGACGAATATGTGTCGATTTAACTGAACCTAGGACTGAATATTATCACGAAGAAGGGATGGGTACAAATCAATTTGAGCCTTATATCTTTTGTTTCATATAACTATGAACGAGACCATATTACAACCTTCAAAAGACCTAATTGAAGTAGGGTTTATTCTGAAAGCATACTACCGCAAGGCTGTGTAAACTGACTCTTACAATATTTACTAATCACGTATCTTGGTGTCATATTCTTGCTATGTTTTTTTTCACTTTAGCTAAATCAGCACTGAGTTTGGACTAATGGTCGATTCGTCACACGCTATCACATCATCCTAATAATAAATGTTTTTTCAAGCTTGCATGAACATCGCATTAAAATTACTATTTATGAAAGAACGATTTTAAATACAAGTCAGTACTTGACATCAAGGAAGTTCCAATAAGGAGCAATCGAAGACGATTTGACTATTCAACAAAATGGATCAGAATCAAGAATACATTATAGTCCTGTGGATCAGGGGCATTAACATCCAATGATTATGGAGCCAGTCAGTCTAGAGAAAATCCATAAGCATTTGTGGATTATGGGGAAAATCATTAAAGACTCAGTTGATCAGAGAAAATTATTTCAAGAATCTATCAACCAGGGGCAGGCCACCCAGAGGTTCTGTTGATTAAGAGCAAGACCCTCCAATACTCAGTCAGCACAAGTCGCTTCAACACTCATTCTGGGGCAAGTTACCTCAGAGTACATCGAAGTTAACCACTCCAAGAGTCGGTTAATAAAAAACAAATCCTTTCTTGACTCAAAATTCTAGGGCAATCCAAATCAAGGTCATCTTATGGCAAACTACTTTCAACCTTCTTTCAAGGTGAACCTTTCCAAGGACCAAACTGGGGCAAGATGAGCCATAGAGAGGCAACCCCTTTCCATACATTCAAGCTTCTCAAGCAAGCACTACCACATTCAGCAACTTCCAAGTTTAAGATGAGCATCAGGGAATCATGTTATCAACCCATCAAATAACCTTTTGTCTTCTAAGAAGACAAGAAGCCTTGGTGCCAAGAAACCATTCCATCCATTATCCACATAGGGGAATTTCTGGAACCCTTCTCATCATTACATAAATCATCCTCATGCATTAATCGTGTCTCTTTGCTCATGCATAAAGCCATGCATATCATCTCATTCATCGGGCATAACCCTATAACATGAATCTGACATCAAAAATCCCTATAACCTAAATCACTTCAAAACCTAGTTCCTATCTAGAAAATTGTTTACAAGATACTAGTTCCCATCTGGTAGACAATGTATAAACCAATTTTCGTTTGGTCACCTATTCTTTAGCCTATTTTTAACTTCGGTTCTCGTCTGGTAGTTAGTTTCTTTCCAAAACCAATTCCCATATGATAATAAACCAAAGAGTCAGTTCCCATCTAATAACAAACAAGAAGTCAGTTCCCGTCTGATAACTTAACCTTTTGCCACCAGTACTGGTATAGTAGTCTACCCTTTAAAAACTAGTTCTCGTCTGGTAGTTCATCTTCAAGGTCCACTTCCGTTGGCAACAAAGAATAAAATCCCTAAAAAAAAATCTTCACCCCCACTTCCAAAGCCCAATCATACTTGGCATCCTAAACCAAAGCCCAATCATACTTGGCACCCCAAACCAAAGCCCAACCATACTTGGCACAATCATCACTCTTGGATCACATATCCTCATATCCCAAACAACCCGAGCATGCATCGGCATTTTGCATACATTAATCATCATTACACTTAGCCAGTCTTTCTTGAAAACATGAGTTTGTCCTGGCATGATTCCATCAGAGGATTCCTCTTTTCACTTACCTTGTGTAAGTCCTTTCACTGCCTTTTGCATGAAGTGTGGTCACCTAGCTTACCTTTTATAAATAACCTACACCATCACCTGAGGAAAAACACAACTATTTTTGCATACCTTTTATAAGTGTCATCAGCATTGAATTAAACCTTTTTCTTCCTTTTCTGTGCCCTACACAAAGTTGCCCAGCCTTTTGCTGAGGATCCTCCATGCCTTTTGCAAGAGGAAATCAATTTAGTCAATACTCGTTCTAACCTTTTGTTTAAGATTCCTTCTTTCCTTTTGCAAGAGGGAAACAAATTATTTATGTTCCTTCTTAACCTTTTGTTAAGGAGCTCTCACTACCTTTTGTATAAGAGACCACATCTCTTTTCTCCTACTCTTTTGTTCAGGAGTCTTATCTACCTTTTGTAGAAGGAATAATCTCATCCTCTCCTAATGTTTTGTTCAGGAGTCCTATCTACCTTTTCTAGAAGGAATTATCGTATATCTCTTAACCCTTTGTTCAGGAGTCCTCTCTATCTTTTGTAGAAGGAGTTTGTGTCATATCTTTCTCCTAACCTTTTGTTCAGAAGTCCTCTATGCCTTTTGCAGAAGGAAAACCAATCATATCTTCCTCCTAACCTTTTGTTCAGGAGTCCTCCTTGCCTTTTGCAAGAGGAATTTATTCTCTTCCTTGCCTTTCGTAAGTATCCTCTACCTTTTGTAGAACAAAACTTTATTATCCCCCAACCAATTCACACTTGCCTGTCACAAGGCGTCTCTCTGTCTTTTGCAGAAGAAGTTTCAGTTTATAATTATACCACCGTACCACATTTTCTTCTCTTGGAATCTAGCAAGGATGTCTCTTTTACCAAGACTGGAAAAGCAATCATTGGAGCATACCATATATTGTATCTCAAGCAAGCCATTTATTTACATCTCAAGCATATCACCACACCCATCTCTTTTCTACATGGTCAAAATTCTGGGTATTCTAGTATTTAATCCTCTTTTACCTCGAATGTCTGAAAGCCATCACTATTCATACCTTCAGGTTCAAGAAGATTAAATAGGGGCAGCTCTCATACTCCAAATTTTGACCAGACATTTTAAAACTTGCATTCATCTGACTTTATTCTCACATTACATCATCTGCATAGCATAACAGGTCTTTCATCATGCATACTGCCTAAAATATTGGTTAGAATAAACTTGTTAGATTTACAGACAAATCGATCAAACTGAAAGTCAACTGTGCGTAAAATCAGTGGACAAAAAATTTCAAAATTGAGCTTGCAGTCGTCATTTATATTAATCTATGTTTCACGTAGTTTAACTTGGCGCGCTCGTTTTAATTTTCGATGACTTTTTTTTACCACATTTTGATCAGTTTGAGCATTTTTTACCGGTCCAAATTTATTTCAAAATCTGACAAAACGCTGTATTTTTCCGAGTCGTTTATTCCGCGCTGATCATTTTGGTGCATTCATTTTTAATTTTTGAGCACTTTGATACCCTACTTTTGATTTATTTTTTGTCATTTTATTTTTTAATTATTAGTTAAATATTATTTATTTTATTTAGTTAATTAGGATTTTAATTTAAGAAAAGTTTAACTTTTCTTTTCTTTTAAAAAAATAATTCAAAAAAATATTTGTTTTCTATCTCCTTTTAGTTAAACTTGCTTATTAAGTTTTGAAAAGTATATTTTATTTGCTTCACGAAAAAGGAAACCGTACTAGCATGTCATATAATAAGCATAGTATTGTTAGAAAGCTAGGAGACCAATAGACACACACAAAGCCACTTCCTCATTTCCTTGCAGGCAAATAAAAAAGGCAAAGATTGTAAAATAAAAGAAACTCTTTCAACACACACATGTAGAGATCTTATATTATCAATAATTTATTTTTCATACCACCTTCCACGGTTCCTTTCTTCCATAGCCATCTCCTTCTTCCTCATTCATCTAACAACACTGTAGCACTTGTCAGATTCTAATTTTAACCTTAAGGTCCCACCTCTTGTGCATCGTCCTGCATAACATCTTTTAGTCATACAATCTTTGTGTGCATGTTTTTATTACTAACTAGCTTGTGCAGGTGCATCAAAATTCAAGTGGAGATAATACTTATTCTCACAGTCAAGTGTTTCATGAAAAAACCAATTGATTCTGACTTAAAATAGTCATGTAGTTTTTACTAGATTTGGGCTCCACTTTTAGAACTCGTTCTTCATTCTTGGATTGTTCTTGGATCAACACTTTAAAGATATCTTGGATGAACTTTCTGGCTATATATTGTGACATCAGGTTTTAGTAGTCAAGGGTACTTTAAGATCAAGATGATAGAGAATGTGATTAATGCTACACTATTATTTCAGCTGAATACTTAGAATTAGGGTTTTTCTTAAGTCGTTTCTTCGTCAGGACGACAAAGGCTTGTTAGATATTTGTCTACATGGTGCCAAAGTTGAAATTGTGGGTTCAATGATAGTAAGGTCTTGTTGCTTCCTCAATTATTGGTGTTTTAAACGCAAGATCCTTTAGATTTAGGATTAAGGTGTTCATTCAAGTGTGCTTCATATCCAATATTTGTAGAAGAACGAAATAACGTGATTTAGTTTATGGATTCGTTAGGGCGTCAAAGTTTGATTCATAATATTTTTGAATTCAAATGGTTCGATTTAACGGGATCTAGAGATAAACATGGTAAGTTTGGAAAGGAGATTCTTGTGAATTTCCTAAATGCAAATATCCTAAAGTCCATATTTCAAGCATCAAGCTATGTTGAAACCCACTCAAGCTATAATATTTCCCATCTTCAAATACATGATTTTAGAGAGAAGTGATTCATGCGAAAGCTTCACCATTCAAAGAGTTTTTTTTTGCATAAGTTTAATTCTAAAATTCAAGGTTGCAAGTTAAGTTCAAAAATTCAAATCAATGTTATCCATCACCATTCAAGTTTAAAGATTGATTTTTGACAAGGAAAATGAGTTTCATCCAATTTCAAAGGAATTAAAGTATAACAAAAATGAAAGAATTGAAAATTTCATATTTTGTCCAAAATCCAAAGTTTATTCACAAGCCAATACTCATGGGACTCAAGTATTTAGGTTCATTAAGATTCATGTTTTGAAACTTACAAAATCAAGATGATTCCAAAAATAAAGAATTAAAGTTTACATGATAATTTCAAAACACAGAGAGTCCAAGTTACAAAGTGCAAAGACAAGAAATGGTTCATATTTTTGCACCATGGAATACATTACAATTTGAACTTTCAGCTTAACCAAAACCTTCAGTGGCACTTGGAATACATAAATATCGCACAAGAGTAGTTCCTAGAGTGAGCCAAGTTTTTGAGGAGCTTGAAAAGGTAAGTATGAAGCAGAAGCTACTTTAATCGACATTACAAGAGAAGTTTATCAGAAACAACATAGACAATTTCAAGCGATGAGCAGTATTCCTTCAAATTTGCGCGACAAGCTGCATTTTATCCATGAAATAGCCATGAAGAAATTTTTCAGTAAAAAAAAGCTCCAACAATGTGTTGCTGTTATACACCCGCCAACCACACAATCACTGATACGACGACTTTAAATCAAAGAAGGATCTCTTACCAATATGCACACCATGTCCAACCCGGGCGATTCGCGAATCAGGCACGTGAAGGCAACAGTCAACCAGGAACAACAGAAAATCCCCAGGATTCGCTTTCTGTTTAGATTGGATTGAAAAACTTACTCGGCAGCAAGTAATTGGTCCTGCATTACAAAGAAATCAAACATTAGTAAACGACATTTGAAGTACAAAATGCATAAGTTTTCCTTGCACATCACGGAAATTTCGTCTTGCGGAGACACAGACTGTACTACCAGTCACTTTTGAGGAGACACAGACTCCCTTCAGAAATACGTGGATGAGAGAATCCGTACCTAGGAAGTCTCAAGACAGTGCCCAAATCATCTTCTCACGGACATTCACTCGCCTTGTGTTACCACATATGAAGCATCCATGACCTCAAGAACAAGCCACCGACACACACAAAATCCCAAAGAAGTGATTCGCAAAGCCAAAGGCTTAAAACGAGATGAATCTGCAAAGGTGAGATGCAACAATGATTAGCGCGAGAATTCAAGAAGAAGAATTAGGCTAAGGATAAAAGAGCAGGTCACCTATGCAAAAGCCTTGCTCGAGTAGAGCTCCAAAAGCAAGGTCACCATCCCCAAGTACACATTGAAATACAAGAAAGAAGAAAAGTCAGTATTTCTCAAGGTTAAAATAGTTAAGACCAAAAACAATTCAAGAAAGGATAATAGTTATCAAGCAGAAATCACAAATGACAAAGTAATCACAATGGTACTAAACTCTCGTGATACCAAAACCCTCAGATTTGAAGCATACTAACCACAAATCATAATTGAGTATGATAGAGAATCAATTCACTCAAATTGGTTCAAGCATGTCTGGCTTGAAAAGGAAAGAGTAATCAAACCAGATAGGACAATAATTTGTTTCCAAAGCAGGATTAACGGAAACATAAATTTATGGAAACATGTCCAAACATGTCGTATGAAAATGGAAACTCTCTCCTCACATAACACAACACGAGTAATCAGAACTTTATGTGCACAATCAGCAACATTAAGTCAGGCATTAAAGTGAATAAAGAATATGTTTCGAACAATACCAAACACGTATCAAACCCATTCAAGGCATAAATTGAAATTTCCAAAAACAACACCAACATATCCCGAACATGTTTACACCGTAAAGGAAACACATTTAAATTCAGAAACTCGTACCCCAAATTATAAGCCTATAAGAGGGGGAAAGGCATCACACAGAGGGGAAAGACCGCGCCCGAATAAAGAAGAAGAAAAAAGAGGCGATGGGGACGAACCTTACCACACATCGAAGTCGATGCGAAACCGTCGGAGGACCGTCGTCGCTGGTATTACCTTTGGATCCTCCAGTCGTACACCTCGTAATCCCTCACCATTTTCCGCTAAATCCTTCCTCCACCTTGTTTTTGATGATTCATGTTTGTTAATTGATCGGATTCATGCTTGCTAATAGAGAACTGCTACATATCTTGTTGAACCCTAAAATCGTTTTACGAGTAAATGTTGGTGAAAGAAGCGGAAGAGATAGTGAAAAAGGACTGAGTATTTGGGCTTGCGAGAGAAGGAGAGGTTGGAATGCAGGCAATCGAGAGGGCAAGCGGAGGGAGATGTCGAGAGAAAGGGCTTGGACGGAGGAGAAACGAGCGAAGACAAGTTTTGCTGAATTCTTGTCTCTCCCCTTTTTGTAACTCAGTTGGGCCTTGGGGTCCTAAGCCCGATTGTTTTTTTGCTTATTTTAAAAACACCTCACTTCATACTTGCACCTTCCACATAAGTAAGGTTTTGGACTCGTAAGAGGGCCCCTGTTCCTTTTTTTCTTTTCACAGTTTTTATTTTATTTTATTACACTACATGTTTATTTTGTTCTTTTTTGAAATATCAGTTTTGAGCAATTGTTGATTTTAATTTTGAAGTTAATTTTGAATGTTGGATTTTTGTGGTTAAATTTGTTTTTTTAATTAAATTATGACCTTGATTTTGGTTTTAATTTTGTTTAAAATCTAGGCATTATATTAGTTTTGATGCTAAGTTGCTAATAGTTCTTTTAATTAAGTCCAGGGTTCGAAGTCGGCGATTGAAACCTGGTTTTAGAATCATGAAATGCGAACATTTATTTATAAGTTTTCTGATGCGTGTTTGTTGATTGATTTGTACCTTAATTTTTACACCTATACTTGATGACTATTCTTATTATGTGACGCCTTAAATTACCTGCTACGTACAAGGGAAGAATCTGTATATAACTTTTTATAAAGTTGTATGCATTGCATTTCTATTTTGCATCATCCCCCGCTTGATCCCTGATTCTTCAGGTCGATCAGCTTAGGTCACCTTTTTTTTCTCATCATAGGATTACCATTCTTTAACTTAGATAATTTATCAATAAATTCAGTCTCCGGTTCTCCCCACAAGAGAATTAGACGTGATTCATCTGTGTAGTCGAGATATGATTCTCCTACCCCATAACGTAATCAAGAAAGATGTAGAATCTTTTCCGCTTGAGAGACGTATGTGGCATACTCGTCGATGAAATCCGAGTTGGAACCCTTCTCTCAATGCGATGCAAAGACCGTCTTCCATACATTTGTGGAGGTTAAGTCGGGTTTTCTCCCCAATATGACGTGTCTCTTCTTCTAGAATCAATCAACAAACCTTCTCCCTTCTGAAACTTTGACCACAGTCAATGGTTCCATAATCCCTTTAGAGGAACTACAGATACTCTGATTCCACTCCCGTCAGAATACGTAGGCACAAGATGTGATTCCTTGGCGAGTATACTTAAAAATAAACCCCTTAGGTCTTTCACCCTTAGCAAACAACAATATCACAATATAACAAGAGGTTCCTGTAAAGTACTACAAATGCTTAGGATGTTAATATCTTCCCTAAGTTTAACCAACCCCCGAACCTTAGATTCTATAGCTTTGCATTACATTGCATACTCACAGGTAATTCGATCTTTTTCCCTTCTCTTGGACAAATTAAAGACCGTTCGTGAACATGATTTGTGATTCAAGTTAATCAATAGCTTGATATTCAATTCTCACCGCGACAGCACCCCAAAATTTGCCCTCTCTTTTTCAAACTTTAATTGGCTTATGTTTCATTCATTTTACATTATCATTGTGCATATCATGGCATTGGCTCTTGAGACATGGGATCAAATTGTTTCTTTGGCTTAGGATTTTCTTTTATTGCAAGTTTTTAAAAAGAAAGCATCAGAGGCTTCAGCAGTTATTTTGTTCAACAATTGGATATCGAATTATATTTTTTAGCAATTTATTTTAAATGCAGGAGATAATTCACGGTGTATTTCAGGCATTATACAGGTGCAATATCAAAAGACAAGTTTCAGAGGCTAAACTATGCTCAGAACGGGTGAGAACGAGTGATTTTCCAAGATTCTCTCCAAAAGGCGACAAAATTCAAAAATTCCTTGTGTTAATCGATTAACACATTTGAACTGTCAAATGGTTAATCAATTAACCAAGGAAAAAATTTCAAAAATTCTTCAACTTTCAACACTGCAGAATTTCCAATCAATTTCCACCACTTGATTTCACATGTGCATCATTGGAAGGATATAGAATGAGTTCATTTTAATTCATTTTCATAATCTAATTCTGTAACGCCCCGATTTCGATTGTCTCTTTTATCGAGTCCTTACTTAATTTGATTGGAAGAATATTATTTTTGATATGGAATTTGTGTGGAAATATGTTAAGTTTACATATTATTCTATTTTAACCGATTTTGAGAGTTTTCGGGGAAAATAGTTTGGAGGGTATTTTGGACATTTCCTATTTAATGATAAGTGTGATATTTTATGGGATATTGAATTAATAGATGTTTTGGAGAAATAATGAGAAGGATATTAAAAGGGAAATAGAAGAGAAAAGAAACATAAGAGAAAAGGAAGGAAAGAAAAGAGAAAGAAGGAAAAGGAGGAGAAAAGAGAAGAAGAAGAAGAAAAGTGTGGGATCATCAAGAACAGCTCAAAGCTTCGATTAATCCAAGGTAAGGGTGTGAAATCTTACTATCTAAATCAATATGTATGATTATGTATGTGTATGGTTGATTGAGTTAGGGTTTTTGAGAGTTTCCTATAATTTCCGTTTTAGGTCGAAATTGATTCGATCGGTAGAAATCTAGCTTTGTTTAATGAAGATGAGAATAAGTGGTAGGATTTATGTCGGGAAACGTTAGGTTATGATTACTGGAGCAAGTGGAGAATTATCGGGTGAATTTATCGGCTGTTTCGAATTCTGAACAGTGGGGAGAAGTTCTGTTCGCAGACGCTCGCTAGGCGAGCAGGTCGCGAGTGTTCGCTAGCATCTTGCTAGGCGAGTGCGTAGCGAACGGTCCCAGACTTGGGACAGAATGGTATTGTGGTCTTTCGCTAGTAGCGAAGGGAGTAGCGAAGAGTTCGCTGGGGATTCGCTCTGGCGAACGACGTAGCGAGCAATGTTTGGAGGTTCTGTTTGCACTCGCTAGCAGTTCGCTAGGCGAGGAGGTAGCGAACGTTCGCTAGTAGCTCGCTAGGCGAGCGTGTAGCGAACGTAGCAGAATGAGTTTCTCTCCTGTTGTGTACTATCGTGGCTTGGGACCCTGATTGCGATCGACCTTCCCTCGATTTAAAAGCGGGTATGCTGGCCCGTGAGGTGCTGTGGGTAGCCGAATGGCGTGAATCCTAGTTTATGGTTTGTGAAGCGTAAGTGTGGCCGATCGGCAATTTTATGCAATCGCTAGATCGAATAGGATTGCATGATGAGATGATCGAGTTCGTTGCTGTTGGCATGATAATATGAATGTATGAGAACATAATAGAATTATATGGGCATTGAGTAGTGAACATAGTGTCGGAGTGGATTACACTAGGGTAGAATGATGTGATATCATTCCTAGTTACGGGCTCATTAGGGTAGGACGACGTGATATCGTTCCTAATGAGGCACAAACAATATTGTAGTGCGTTAGGAGTATTCCGAATGAGGTGTGATTGATGGGTGCACTAGGGTAGAATGATATAACATCATTCCTAGTGGCTGTGTATTAATATTTGATCCCGTGTAGGATCTGCAGAACCTCGCTTGATGCGATGGTTATATTTGATCCCGTGTAGGATCTGCAGAACCTCGCTTGATGCGATGGTTATATTTGATCCCGTGTAGGATCTGCAGAACCTCGCTTGATGCGATGGTTATATTTGATCCCGTGTAGGATCTGCAGAACCTCGCTTGATGCGATGGTTATATTTGATCCCGTGTAGGATCTGCAGAACCTCGCTTGATGCGATGGTTATATTTGATCCCGTGGAGGATTTGATAAGTGATAGGTTCATAGGAGAATCTGGCGGATGAATGAGTCGGTCCCTATGAGTTGTACTATCATCTTCAGATGATGAACGGAGAATAATCTCTAAGAATATAATAGTATATATGTATGTATGGTCTGATAGATGGGAGGATGACGTTGAAGTAAGCGTGGAGGAGCTGTACTCACTAGGGTAGGATGGCAATGTGTCGTTCCTAGTGAAGAAGTTACCGGGGTAGAATGACTGAGATGTTGTTCCCGGTAGGGCATGAGCGATATGCCCATAACCCGGAAAGAGGATTGAGGACATTAGATGAGTATTATACGAATCGCACGGCATGATTGCGGTTGTTATATGTAATATGCATGCGTGCAGGAATTGATGGGACGCGGATAGCGAATAAATGAATGTGTAGGATATTGACTAATGGATGGATGGTTTAGTGTGAGTGTATATGTTTAAGTGTATTGGATGTGGTGAGAATTTATTATTACGCACCGTAGTGAAAAGCTGTAGAATATAGGCATTCGGTACTTGAGTATTTATATATATATATATATATATATATATATATATATATATATATATATATATATATATATATATATATATATATATATATATATATATATATATATATATATATATATATATATATATATATATATATATATATATATATATATATATATATATATATATATATATATATATATATATATATATATATATATATATATATATATATATATATATATATATATATATATATATATATATATATATATATATATATATATATTATGCCTTGATTATTATGATAATGTTTCTCACCCTTCTGTTGTTTTATGATGCCCTGCGAGGCATTGCAGATTAGGATTCGCTGGAGGTTTCCTTTGGAGTATAGTTCCTTTCCCTCGTGTCGGTCGCTCTGATATGTAACTTTGGGTAGATAGGCTTGTTGATTGCCTTAATGATGTTTTGTTTATATGTGAATAGAGTTGTGAACAACCAGATGACATGTAATTACGTTTTGTCATGTCTTAAGTGAATACATATATGTTTTAGTCTTCCGCTTTAAGAGAAAACATGAATATATAATTTCGAAGAATCATGCGTTTATTTTTAGTTGAGATTTACCCCTTTTAAGTTAATTCTTTTTAAACATTAATATTCATGTGGTCGTTTCGTGAGTATTGTGACGCACTTCTTTTATACCTAAATGTAAATATACTCTGATGAAAATAAAAACACTTGTATTCATGACTGTATGATTTGATATGTGATTATTTTGGGGTATAGAAAGGGGGCGTTACAAAGTGGTATCAGAGCAGGTCGGTCCATCCGGCCAAGTGTCTAATGTTGGTTGTTCCCTTGTACGCGACATGTGTGTGAAGACACTGTCGGTACGTGTTTGTTGTTTAACCATTGTCTGCAGAAGTAAGAATGATCCAAGTGGGGGAGAACTTGTGGTTCTCCAGGGTGCTACAAGTGTAGAACAGTAGCTCGGTGTATTGTTGAACATCGGGAGCTAATGTTATCCGTGTTGGAAGGGAGGCCAGTGTTACGTCATTGTGAAGAGGTTCGAGGAGTTTTGAGAAGGACTGTCAACAATCTGTGTGTTGGTTTGTCGAACCCGACCAAAACATATGTTGTGTTTCATAATGCCTTGGTGACACGCTGGGGAGATGCGTAAATGCACACCAACAAAGTTCTAAGTGTGTTTTAAGGCGAATAAGAGGTACAAGAAAAGTTATCTGAAGATTGACTTAGAGTTGGTTGCTGTTGTGTGTTAGTGCCGAAGGTTAAGAGCTTCGATTGTTCCGTAAAGGTTTGAGGCGAGTGATAACCTTGAAAACTTAAGGTGTTTTGCATGGTAATGCCGATAATGGGCTGAAGAAAATTTTTATGCAAGTTATAGCATGGAGGTTTGATCTTCTTTCCAATGTCAAGCCTGAGATATCAGTGCTATCGAGGGATGGTAAATGGATCAAACTTCAAAATCCAAGGAAGAGCTACGAGGATACCATAAGGACTATTTTGATCACTGTTTACTTCATGCATTTTGTGGAGAAGAATCCAGAAACATCAGCAAAATCTGTGTGGGATAGCTTGAGTAAGAATAAGGATTTTAGTTACTATGAAGCTAAACCTTCGCATAATGATTTGTTAAACCATATGGCTTTAATGGGCGAAGCTACCACAAAGGATGTTGTCTTAGCAAAGTCCAAGCTTTTGCTCACAGTTCTGAAAGATAAGGATACAATGAGGAATATGATTTTAGTTAAGAGAATTCAGGGTTGAATAAGTGGATTGACCCTTTTTCTGCTGATAAGGATTAGTCATTCTAGGTTGGAACTGGTTGTAATGAATATCGCTGAGGTGATAAAGATTGTATGTTGTATCGTCGAAATATGGAGTCAGATGAGAATCTGAAGCCTTGTATGGCAGGGGGGCGTAGGACTCCTTTATAATAATATGATTCAGGCGAGAGTGTTGTACTTAGACCCGAGATTTGTGCGTGAGACGACTGAAGAGGATAGAAGATCCAAGAGAGGTCGTGTTTTGAGGGTTACAATAGTAACCGGTGTTAGTCGAGCTTGAAGTTCGGGAACACACTGTGTCTTGTTGAACCTGTACCAGAGTAGCGCGACAGAAGAGTGGGAAATAGCATGTTAGATTGTTGTACCGCCGAAGAGAGAAGTCGGATTTGAATTCCGTTGATTCTGTGGTGAGTGGGAGCAAAGACTTTAGGATGATGATGATGGATAAAAGTTTGTATCCGAGATTCAAACTCATTGGGGGTAGAATGACTAGTGTGTCATTCCCGATGAGGTATAAGTGTTATGGTTGCAATCACTAGGGTAGAATGACTATGCGTCGTTCCTAGTGAGACGATCACCAGGGTAGAATGACCGAGATGTCGTTCCTGGTGGAGTGTATGTGGAGTGCCTGTAATCTCCAATGGAGATTGGTGTAGATTGACGGTCTTAATTGAGTCACGCGGCATGACTATGTTTGTGGTACGGAAGTATGCACGTGGGCGATCATGTGCAACTTGAGAATTAGAGAGCAGACACGATGTTACATGCGGTATGGTTTGAATCAGGTAATATTTTCGAGGACGAAAATTCCTAAGTGGGGGAGAGTTGTAACGCCCCGATTTCGATTGTCTCTTTTATCGAGTCCTTACTTAATTTGATTGGACGAATATTATTTTTGATATGGAATTTGTGTGGAAATATGTTAAGTTTACATATTATTCTATTTTAACCGATTTTGAGATTTTTCGGGGAAAATAGTTTGAAGGGTATTTTGGACATTTCCTATTTAATGATAAGTGGGATATTTTATGGGATATTGAATTAATAGATGTTTTGGAGAAATAATGAGAAGGATATTAAAAGGGAAATAGAAGAGAAAAGAAACATAAGAGAAAAGAAAGGAAAGAAAAGAGAAAGAAGGAAAAGGAGGAGAAAAGAGAAGAAGAAGAAGAAAAGTGTGGGATCATCAAGAACAGCTCAAAGCTTCGATTAATCCAAGGTAAGGCTGTGAAATCTTACTATCTAAATCAATATGTATGATTATGTATGTGTATGGTTGATTGAGTTAGGGTTTTGGAGAGTTTCCTATAATTTCCGTTTTAGGTCGAAATTGATTCGATCGGTAGAAATCTAGCTTTGTTTAATGAAGATGAGAATAAGTGGTAGGATTTATGTCGGGAAACGTTAGGTTATGATTACTGGAGCAAGTGGAGAATTATCGGGTGAATTTATCGGTTGTTTCGAATTCTGAACAGTGGGGAGAAGTTCTGTTCGCAGACGCTCGCTAGCAGCTCGCTAGGCAAGCAGGTCGCGAGTGTTCGCTAGCATCTTGCTAGGCGAGTGCGTAGCGAACGGTCCCAAACTTGGGACAAAATGGTATTGTGGTCTTTCGCTAGTAGCGAAGGGAGTAGCGAAGAGTTCGCTGGGGGTTCGCTCTGGCGAACGAGGTAGCGAGCAATGTTTGGAGGTTCTGTTTGCACTCGCTAGCAGTTCGCTAGGCGAGGAGGTAGCGAACGTTCGCTAGTAGCTCGCTAGGCGAGCATGTAGCGAACGTAGCAGAATGAGTTTCTCTCCTGTTGTGTACTGTCGTGGCTTGGGACCCTGATTGCGATCGACCTTCCCTCGATTTAAAAGCGGGTATGCTGGCCCGTGAGGTGCTGTGGGTAGCCGAATGGCGTGAATCCTAGTTTATGGTTTGTGAAGCGTGAGTGTGGCCGATCGGCAATTTTATGCAATCGCTAGATCGAATAGGATTGCATGATGAGATGATCGAGTTCGTTGCTGTTGGCATGATAATATGAATGTATGAGAACATAATAGAATTATATGGGCATTGAGTAGTTGTTGCACCCTAAAATTTGCCCAACCTTATTCCTTGGTTTATGTTTCAATATCATTAGCATTTGCATATAGAGTCATGTACATAGGTTACTCATCTGCATAGCATAAGCATAGCAAGTCATACAACAGGGGACCAATCATTATTATCATCTCTAGAGACCTATCAAGAGGTTATTATCCCAATTCAATCTCATTCAAGTCATCAGGAAAGATTTTGAAAGCAAAGAGTTCAGCAGATCAAGCCTTGAGTCCATCTCCTAGCTGAGGGTATCTGAGGATCAACAAGAGGGTTGTGAGCTGTGAGTTGAAGGCATGGAGAGTATCTAGACATTATGAGAGACTTAGAAAGTCATTTGGAGAAGGAGACAAGTCATTGATGAGAGCACAAGAGCTATAACTGAAGGCAGTCAACTAGGGTTTCATCTGGGTCAACCCTAGGTCAACCCTAGGTCAATTGACTGACTTAAGGGGCATTCAAGGCTATTGGAGAGATGTGGGGTTCATCATGGGACATATGAAGAAGGATATGGAGATATGCCAAGGAGAATTCAAGAGAAATCAAGGAGAAGAGGAGTTTCTAAATTAGGGTTTCTGTGTAAAATCCCCTAGTTTGGGTCAAATTTCCAAGCAAGATAAGTCAAAATTCTAGCTTCAAATGGCTTCTTGGCCAACATGAAACTTGTAGAGGATCTCAATACCTTTAATTTTAGTGGTGGAAGACATCAAGAGGATTTATAGAACTCAAGTTATGGTCCTTGCAAGTTACAGGTCATCTGAGGTATCTGAATTTTTGTCTGTGAAAGTGACTTGACTTCCAAGCAATTTTTACCCCTCAAGGAGATTTCAAATGAATTCTTGGTCAACATAAGAATTGTTCCTCATTGTCTTAGCTTTCTAGAATGGTATAGCATGCCCTCATATGATGTGTGGAACTCAACTTATGGCCTTGGCAAGCAAAGGGTATTTTGGGCATTTGTGAATTACAAGTCATTTTAACCTATGTCCAAAACTCATACAAGGAGGCCTCAAATGGAAAAACTTACAACATCAAACTTGCTCCAAATGGGATTTTAAGTCTAGAAAGAAGGTCACAAATTGTTGGAAAAGCTCATAACATGAAGTTGCATGATTGGTCCAAATTTGAACTAAAATGGCTTATAATTTGAATAAAGTCAAAATGAAAAATGGTTTGGGAGATTTATAAGTCCAAATGGAGACTTCCAATATATGATTTTGAATGGAAAAGACATTCTAAGAACAATGGTTCAAGCACTTTTTTGAGTTTAGTGGAAGATTTCAAAGTTATCCTTGGTTACTTGCATTTTAAGAAACATAGCCAAAATGAATCAAAGTTGGAAGGCAAGGGAATGTGTAAGAGGGATCTAGAATGTTCATGTGAGCCCTATATATTCATGAAATGAAGATTGATCAAGGGTTGGCTTCATTTTTCACCAAGAATTTCCCAAATTCTCTCATTCTTTCTCATTGTGTTTTCACTTCAATTCCTCAAATTCTTCACCAATCACCATCAAAATCAACTTCATCATACTGATTCATCATCATAGATCAGAATTCAACCAAGAACAAGGTGTAATCAATCCATTTTCGAGCACTTCCATCATCAACATCAAAATTGAAGTTTCAAGTTGATAGCACAATTCAAGCCAAGTTTCATTCAAGTGTTGCAAACAGAATCAAATAGATCAATTGTAGATCAGGATTCAAGCATCAAGACTCTTAGATCCACAAGTTTCATCATCATCCACAAGATTTTACACCAGGTGCATTTTCTCTGCCACAGCTTGAATTAGTTAGTTTAGCATGATTTTGTTAGTTTAGATATGATGTAGGATGTTAGTAGAGCAATTAGGATGAGTTTGGAGTAGTTTAGTGATGATTGTTAGCAGGTGCACCAAACTGTTAGGACCTAGAACTCTTAGGTTAGTGCATTATAATGTTAGGTTGTTAGCGCAGGATAATCACCATTATGCATAGAGTAGATTAGTCTAGGTTTGATAGAGAATTGTGTTGGTGAGTTGCAGAGTGCTTCCATGGTGACCAGAACTTGTTGTGTTCGGGTTGAATGATTTGCTGAATTTCTGATTGATTTAATGCCATAGAAGTATAGAGGGAGAGATTTAGAGTAAGTTTCATGTTTGCATCGTGTTGTATTGTGGACTGGAGAGGGAGAACTGAGAGCTGGAAGTGGTGCGTGCATGGAGCTTCATGGATTGCAAACCCTAGTTCTAACAGGTTCAATGAGGAAGACACAATCGTATCCGTCCATTTCGTGTTGGACCCTTGACTAAGAGAGCAATCCTAGGGCTCTCATTTAATCTGATTTTGGAGGGAAAGGAGTTGGTGCCCTAAACGCACCGTTTCATTAATTGAAACGGGCGGGCCTGAGTAGTGAGTGATGTTCCCACCCCCCAATGCCTGAGCCCAATCAGTTTGAACGTGAATCCCTTCTATTCTCACCCCCTGCGCCTTTTTTTTATTTTTCATTGTTTCTGAATTGTTCTGGGCTTTATTCCAACTTGCTATGCACACCCCCGTCCGCTTGGCCCATCCTGAAATGAACTGCGCGTGTCTTCTATTCAAACCCCCCTCCCTTTATTTCATTATTAATTCTTTTATTTTCTTTAATTCTTTTATGCATTTTCCAAAATTCATAATAAATACATAAAAAATCATTTTTAATCCATTCTTTTTACATCATTTTCATTAGAATGTGTAGAAAATTTTCATTAAATAAAATTGCATTTTTATTTTTATTTCATATTTTTTCCATATTTTCTAAATAAATGTCATTTTAAATAGTTTCATTTCATGCATGATTCTATTAATTTTTGTTCTATTAGATGCTTTAATATTTTTTGTTCATTCTTTTTAGGGTGTTTAGATTAGACATTGAACTTGTAGAAACAATTTAGTTCCCATTTTTAGAAATTAATTTTAGGTGCTTAATGTAGGCTTGAATAACATGAACAAATTAGGGTTTTTAGGTGATGACTTAGGAAGTTCAATTCATTTCCCTTAGGACTTAGGGTTTGACTAGTTTAGTTATGGGACTATAGGGGCTATGGGTAGTTATTAGACCCCTTAGAAAAAGTCAGGATTCCCCTACTGCTATTAATACTCTGTTATATCTGATTGACTGGTGTGGTGTGCCCTCTGGGGATTATTGCTTGCTTGTTTGGGTATTGGGATTGTCTGGGGACTTGGGAGAGCTGAAGACTTGAGGAGATGAAGGCCATTGGAGATCCAGAGCTTGAAGATCAACTGCCAGAGTTGAAGATGAGGTTCTTGCTAGCAGATGCTGAGGAGATTAGGGTTTAGGAGCTAGGCAGAGCTCTAGGTTAGAAAGCTTGTTTCTCAAACATGGAATGCCTTGTCTGCATCCATCCTTTCTCTATGATTCAAAGTCTCTTTCAAATACCCACCTCCTTCCTTTGGAAGGATCAGTGAATATATTTGAAAGATAGAACTTTTGAGAGGAAACTTTCTGTTTAATGTTAACAGTTGATGAACCACCCTTGGTAGGTAATTAACTGTCTAACATTCATTCACTTCACTCTTGTGACTGATCCCTCATCCTGGAGGTTTGAGCTTGAAGAAAAGCCATTGCTTATAGAAGACTGATGATCAAAGCCCTTTGCCTGAAGGCCATGAAGATGGAGATGGATGCTTGTTGAAGCCTATAGCTGAATGGAGATTGCTTGAAGCCAAATGTTGATTCAGAGCTGCTGATGCTGTTTTTTTTTTCTGCTGTATTTCATTTCTGATGTATTGATTGGTTTTCTGGACTGTATTGTTTGCTGTTTACCCTGCTGGGTTGAAAGTGAATCCTGTTCACTTTTGCCTATTGTTTTCTAGGTTCGAGGTTGAGTGGGACTCCCTTGCCTCGCTTGTACTGTTGCATCCATGCATTTTACCGCTTTATTACATCTGATATTGTTTCTGTTTCTGCCTATCCCTTAGGATCTCTGTTTCTCTCTGTGCAAGAGAGGAGCATGATAGACACTAGGTCTTAACCCATGCATGATAACATTAGGTTAGTTTGATTCCCTTCGCAACCGTAGGTTAGAGTTCTGTCTCTTTCTATCTTAAAACAAACCGAAAAACACATAAAGATTTCAAACACAATAAAAGACACTTCTTCCGTAAAAGAATGTGAACTCATCAAGACGTCATTTTTGTCCGCCGTGGACTTTTAATCAAAAAAACCTTTTTCAGAAGGAATAAAATCAATCAAGGACAGACTTGTGTCGTACGTGGCCCGAACTACGTTTGCTCTGATCTTTCATGCCGTGTGAAAGTACGTAGGCATAGGATGCGATATCCTAGCGAGCAACCTTCCCCTCCTTTCCCGTAGGTAGGCGAACTACGTTGACTCTGATTTCTCGTTCCAGACGGGAATACGTAGGCATAAAGTGCGATACTTTGCCGAGTCATTTTTATTTTCATTTTCTTTTCTTTTAACCCCAGACCTTTAGCGTAGATAGAATAACAATCCATACTCGAAAACAAGCGTGGATCCCGTCGAGTACGACGGACGTGAGGGGTGCTAATACCTTCCCCTTGCGTAACCGACTCCCGAATCCAGGTTTTGGTTGCGACGACCATACCTTTCCCGTGTTGTGCGAGGTTTACTCTGAGCGTTTCCTTTCCCTCCCGTGGGATAAATAACGCACGGTGGCGACTCTTCTGTTCAGCCGGCGCCGATTTTCGCAGTAGCGACAGTAGTGAACATAGTGTCGGAGTGGATTACACTAGGGTAGAATGATGTGATATCATTCCTAGTTACAGGCTCATTAGGGTAGGACGACGTGATATCGTTCCTAATGAGGCACAAACAATATTGTAGTGCGTTAGGAGTATTCCGAATGAGGTGTGATTGATGGGTGCACTAGGGTAGAATGATATAACATCATTCCTAGTGGCTGTGTATTAATATTTGATCCCGTGTAGGATCTGCAGAACCTCGCTTGATGCGATGGTTATATTTGATCCCGTGTAGGATCTGCAGAACCTCGCTTGATGCGATGGTTATATTTGATCCCGTGTAGGATCTGCAGAACCTCGCTTGATGCGATGGTTATATTTGATCCCGTGTAGGATCTGCAGAACCTCGCTTGATGCGATGGTTATATTTGATCCCGTGGAGGATTTGATAAGTGATAGGTTCATAGGAGAATCTGGCGGATGAATGAGTCGGTCCCTATGAGTTGTACTATCATCTTCAGATGATGAACGGAGAATAATCTCTAAGAATATAATAGTATATATGTATGTATGGTCTGATAGATGGGAGGATGACGTTGAAGTAAGCGTGGAGGAGCTGTACTCACTAGGGTAGGATGGCAATGTGTCGTTCCTAGTGAAGAAGTTACCGGGGTAGAATGACTGAGATGTTGTTCCCGGTAGGGCATGAGCGATATGCCCATAACCCGGAAAGAGGATTGAGGACATTAGATGAGTATTATACGAATCGCACGGCATGGTTGCGGTTGTTATATTGAATATGCATGCGTGCAGGAATTGATGGGACGCGGATAGCGAATAAATGAATGTGTAGGATATTGACTAATGGATGGATGGTTTAGTGTGAGTGTATATGTTTAAGTGTATTGGATGTGGTGAGAATTTATTATTACGCACCGTAGTGAAAAGCTGTAGAATATAGGCATTCGGTACTTGAGTATTTCTATATATGTATATATATATATATATATATATATATATATATATATATATATATATATATATATATATATATATATATATATATATATATATATATATATATATATATATATATATATATATATATATATATATATATATATATATATATATATATATATATATATATATATATATATATATATATATATATATATATATATATATATATATATATATATATATATATATATATATATATATATATTATGCCTTGATTATTAGGATAGTGTTTCTCACCCTTCTGTTGTTTTATGATGCCCTGCGAGGCATTGCAGATTAGGATTCGCTGGAGGTTTCCTTTGGAGTATAGTTCCTTTCCCTCGTGTCGGTCGCTATGATATGTAACTTTGGGTAGATAGGCTTGTTGATTGCCTTAATGATGTTTTGTTTATATGTGAATAGAGTTGTGAACAACCAGATGACATGTAATTACGTTTTGTCATGTCTTAAGTGAATACATATATGTTTTAGTCTTCCGCTTTAAGAGAAAACATGAATATATAATTTCGAAGAATCATGCGTTTATTTTTAGTTGAGATTTACCCCTTTTAAGTTAATTCTTTTTAAACATTAATATTCATGTGGTCGTTTCGTGAGTATTGTGACGCACTTCTTTTATACCTAAATGTAAATATACTCTGATGAAAATAAAAACACTTGTATTCATGACTGTATGATTTGATATGTGATTATTTTGGGGTATAGAAAGGGGGCGTTACAAAGTGGTATCAGAGCAGGTCGGTCCATCCGGCCAAGTGTCTAATGTTGGTTGTTCCCTTGTACGCGACATATGTGTGAAGACACTGTCGGTACGTGTTTGTTGTTTAACCATTGTCTGCAGAAGTAAGAATGATCCAAGTGGGGGAGAACTTGTGGTTCTCCAGGGTGCTACAAGTGTAGAACAGTAGCTCGGTGTATTGTTGAACATCGGGAGCTAATGTTATCCGTGTTGGAAGGGAGGCCAGTGTTACGTCATTGTGAAGAGGTTCGAGGAGTTTTGAGAAGGACTGTCAACAATCTGTGTGTTGGTTTGTCGAACCCGACCAAAACATATGTTGTGTTTCATAATGCCTTGGTGACACGCTGGGGAGATGCGTAAATGCACACCAACAAAGTTCTAAGTGTGTTTTAAGGCGAATAAGAGGTACAAGAAAAGTTATCTGAAGATTGACTTAGAGTTGGTTGCTGTTGTGTGTTAGTGCCGAAGGTTAAGAGCTTCGATTGTTCCGTAAAGGTTTGAGGCGAGTGATAACCTTGAAAACTTAAGGTGTTTTGCATGGTAATGCCGATAATGGGCTGAAGAAAATTTTTATGCAAGTTATAGCATGGAGGTTTGATCTTCTTTCCAATGTCAAGCCTGAGATATCAGTGCTATCGAGGGATGGTAAATGGATCAAACTTCAAAAGCCAAGGAAGAGCTACGAGGATACCATAAGGACTATTTTGATCACTGTTTACTTCATGCATTTTGTGGAGAAGAATCCAGAAACATCAGCAAAATCTGTGTGGGATAGCTTGAGTAAGAATAAGGATTTTAGTTACTATGAAGCTAAACCTTCGCATAATGATTTGTTAAACCATATGGCTTTAATGGGCGAAGCTACCACAAAGGATGTTGTCTTAGCAAAGTCCAAGCTTTTGCTCACAGTTCTGAAAGATAAGGATACAATGAGGAATATGATTTTAGTTAAGAGAATTCAGGGTTGAATAAGTGGATTGACCCTTTTTCTGCTGATAAGGATTAGTCATTCTAGGTTGGAACTGGTTGTAATGAATATCGCTGAGGTGATAAAGATTGTATGTTGTATCGTCGAAATATGGAGTCAGATGAGAATCTGAAGCCTTGTATGGCAGGGGGGCGTAGGACTCCTTTATAATAATATGATTCAGGCGAGAGTGTTGTACTTAGACCCGAGATTTGTGCGTGAGACGACTGAAGAGGATAGAAGATCCAAGAGAGGTCGTGTTTTGAGGGTTACAATAGTAACCGGTGTTAGTCGAGCTTGAAGTTCGGGAACACACTGTGTCTTGTTGAACCTGTACCAGAGTAGCGCGACAGAAGAGTGGGAAATAGCATGTTAGATTGTTGTACCGCCGAAGAGAGAAGTCGGATTTGAATTCCGTTGATTCTGTGGTGAGTGGGAGCGAAGACTTTAGGATGATGATGATGGATAAAAGTTTGTATCCGAGATTCAAACTCATTGGGGTAGAATGACTAGTGTGTCATTCCCGATGAGGTATAAGTGTTATGGTTGCAATCACTAGGGTAGAATGACTATGCGTCGTTCCTAGTGAGACGATCACCAGGGTAGAATGACTGAGATGTCGTTCCTGGTGGAGTGTATGTGGAGTGCCTGTAATCTCCAATGGAGATTGGTGTAGATTGACGGTCTTAATTGAGTCACGCGGCATGACTATGTTTGTGGTACGGAAGTATGCACGTGGGCGATCATGTGCAACTTGAGAATTAGAGAGCAGACACGATGTTACATGCGGTATGGTTTGAATCAGGTAATATTTTCGAGGACGAAAATTCCTAAGTGGGGGAGAGTTGTAACGCCCCGATTTCGATTGTCTCTTTTATCGAGTCCTTACTTAATTTGATTGGACGAATATTATTTTTGATATGGAATTTGTGTGGAAATATGTTAAGTTTACATATTATTCTATTTTAACCGATTTTGAGATTTTTCGGGGAAAATAGTTTGAAGGGTATTTTGGACATTTCCTATTTAATGATAAGTGGGATATTTTATGGGATATTGAATTAATAGATGTTTTGGAGAAATAATGAGAAGGATATTAAAAGGGAAATAGAAGAGAAAAGAAACATAAGAGAAAAGAAAGGAAAGAAAAGAGAAAGAAGGAAAAGGAGGAGAAAAGAGAAGAAGAAGAAGAAAAGTGTGGGATCATCAAGAACAGCTCAAAGCTTCGATTAATCCAAGGTAAGGGTGTGAAATCTTACTATCTAAATCAATATGTATGATTATGTATGTGTATGGTTGATTGAGTTAGGGTTTTGGAGAGTTTCCTATAATTTCCGTTTTAGGTCGAAATTGATTCGATCGGTAGAAATCTAGCTTTGTTTAATGAAGATGAGAATAAGTGGTAGGATTTATGTCGGGAAACGTTAGGTTATGATTACTGGAGCAAGTGGAGAATTATCGGGTGAATTTATCGGTTGTTTCGAATTCTGAACAGTGGGGAGAAGTTCTGTTCGCAGACGCTCGCTAGCAGCTCGCTAGGCAAGCAGGTCGCGAGTGTTCGCTAGCATCTTGCTAGGCGAGTGCGTAGCGAACGGTCCCAAACTTGGGACAGAATGGTATTGTGGTCTTTCGCTAGTAGCGAAGGGAGTAGCGAAGAGTTCGCTGGGGGTTCGCTCTGGCGAACGAGGTAGCGAGCAATGTTTGGAGGTTCTGTTTGCACTCGCTAGCAGTTCGCTAGGCGAGGAGGTAGCGAACGTTCGCTAGTAGCTCGCTAGGCGAGCATGTAGCGAACGTAGCAGAATGAGTTTCTCTCCTGTTGTGTACTGTCGTGGCTTGGGACCCTGATTGCGATCGACCTTCCCTCGATTTAAAAGCGGGTATGCTGGCCCGTGAGGTGCTGTGGGTAGCCGAATGGCGTGAATCCTAGTTTATGGTTTGTGAAGCGTGAGTGTGGCCGATCGGCAATTTTATGCAATCGCTAGATCGAATAGGATTGCATGATGAGATGATCGAGTTCGTTGCTGTTGGCATGATAATATGAATGTATGAGAACATAATAGAATTATATGGGCATTGAGTAGTGAACATAGTGTCGGAGTGGATTACACTAGGGTAGAATGATGTGATATCATTCCTAGTTACGGGCTCATTAGGGTAGGACGACGTGATATCGTTCCTAATGAGGCACAAACAATATTGTAGTGCGTTAGGAGTATTCCGAATGAGGTGTGATTGATGGGTGCACTAGGGTAGAATGATATAACATCATTCCTAGTGGCTGTGTATTAATATTTGATCCCGTGTAGGATCTGCAGAACCTCGCTTGATGCGATGGTTATATTTGATCCCGTGTAGGATCTGCAGAACCTCGCTTGATGCGATGGTTATATTTGATCCCGTGTAGGATCTGCAGAACCTCGCTTGATGCGATGGTTATATTTGATCCCGTGTAGGATCTGCAGAACCTCGCTTGATGCGATGGTTATATTTGATCCCGTGGAGGATTTGATAAGTGATAGGTTCATAGGAGAATCTGGCGGATGAATGAGTCGGTCCCTATGAGTTGTACTATCATCTTCAGATGATGAACGGAGAATAATCTCTAAGAATATAATAGTATATATGTATGTATGGTCTGATAGATGGGAGGATGACGTTGAAGTAAGCGTGGAGGAGCTGTACTCACTAGGGTAGGATGAATGTGTCGTTCCTAGTGAAGAAGTTACCGGGGTAGAATGACTGAGATGTTGTTCCCGGTAGGGCATGAGCGATATGCCCATAACCCGGAAAGAGGATTGAGGACATTAGATGAGTATTATACGAATCGCACGGCATGGTTGCGGTTGTTATATGTAATATGCATGCGTGCAGGAATTGATGGGACGCGGATAGCGAATAAATGAATGTGTAGGATATTGACTAATGGATGGATGGTTTAGTGTGAGTGTATATGTTTAAGTGTATTGGATGTGGTGAGAATTTATTATTACGCACCGTAGTGAAAAGCTGTAGAATATAGGCATTCGGTACTTGAGTATTTCTATATATGTATATATATATATATATATATATATATATATATATATATATATATATATATATATATATATATATATATATATATATATATATATATATATATATATATATATATATATATATATATATATATATATATATATATATATATATATATATATATATATATATATATATATATATATATATATATATATATATATATATATATATATATATATATATATATATATATATATATATATATATATATATATATATATATATATATATATTATGCCTTGATTATTATGATAATGTTTCTCACCCTTCTGTTGTTTTATGATGCCCTGCGAGGCATTGCAGATTAGGATTCGCTGGAGGTTTCCTTTGGAGTATAGTTCCTTTCCCTCGTGTCGGTCGCTCTGATATGTAACTTTGGGTAGATAGGCTTGTTGATTGCCTTAATGGTGTTTTGTTTATATGTGAATAGAGTTGTGAACAACCAGATGACATGTAATTACGTTTTGTCATGTCTTAAGTGAATACATATATGTTTTAGTCTTCCGCTTTAAGAGAAAACATGAATATATAATTTCGAAGAATCATGCGTTTATTTTTAGTTGAGATTTACCCCTTTTAAGTTAATTCTTTTTAAACATTAATATTCATGTGGTCGTTTCGTGAGTATTGTGACGCACTTCTTTTATACCTAAATGTAAATATACTCTGATGAAAATAAAAACACTTGTATTCATGACTGTATGATTTGATATGTGATTATTTTGGGGTATAGAAAGGGGGCGTTACAAAGTGGTATCAGAGCAGGTCGGTCCATCCGGCCAAGTGTCTAATGTTGGTTGTTCCCTTGTACGCGACATATGTGTGAAGACACTGTCGGTACGTGTTTGTTGTTTAACCATTGTCTGCAGAAGTAAGAATGATCCAAGTGGGGGAGAACTTGTGGTTCTCCAGGGTGCTACAAGTGTAGAACAGTAGCTCGGTGTATTGTTGAACATCGGGAGCTAATGTTATCCGTGTTGGAAGGGAGGCCAGTATTACGTCATTGTGAAGAGGTTCGAGGAGTTTTGAGAAGGACTGTCAACAATCTGTGTGTTGGTTTGTCGAACCCGACCAAAACATATGTTGCGTTTCATAATGCCTTGGTGACACGCTGGGGAGATGCGTAAATGCACACCAACAAAGTTCTAAGTGTGTTTTAAGGCGAATAAGAGGTACAAGAAAAGTTATCTGAAGATTGACTTAGAGTTGGTTGCTGTTGTGTGTTAGTGCCGAAGGTTAAGAGCTTCGATTGTTCCGTAAAGGTTTGAGGCGAGTGATAACCTTGAAAACTTAAGGTGTTTTGCACGGTAATGCCGATAATGGGCTGAAGAAAATTTTTATGCAAGTTATAGCATGGAGGTTTGATCTTCTTTCCAATGTCAAGCCTGAGATATCAGTGCTATCGAGGGATGGTAAATGGATCAAACTTCAAAAGCCAAGGAAGAGCTACGAGGATACCATAAGGACTATTTTGATCACTGTTTACTTCATGCATTTTGTGGAGAAGAATCCAGAAACATCAGCAAAATTTGTGTGGGATAGCTTGAGTAAGAATAAGGATTTTAGTTACTATGAAGTTAAACCTTCGCATAATGATTTGTTAAACCATATGGCTTTAATGGGCGAAGCTACCACAAAGGATGTTGTCTTAGCAAAGTCCAAGCTTTTGCTCACAGTTCTGAAAGATAAGGATACAATGAGGAATATGATTTTAGTTAAGAGAATTCAGGGTTGAATAAGTGGATTGACCCTTTTTCTGCTGATAAGGATTAGTCATTCTAGGTTGGAACTGGTTGTAATGAATATCGCTGAGGTGATAAAGATTGTATGTTGTATCGTCGAAATATGGAGTCAGATGAGAATCTGAAGCCTTGTATGGCAGGGGGGCGTAGGACTCCTTTATAATAATATGATTCAGGCGAGAGTGTTGTACTCAGACCCGAGATTTATGCGTGAGACGACTGAAGAGGATAGAAGATCCAAGAGAGGTCGTGTTTTGAGGGTTACAATAGTAACCGGTGTTAGTCGAGCTTGAAGTTCGGGAACACACTGTGTCTTGTTGAACCTGTACCAGAGTAGCGCGACAGAAGAGTGGGAAATAGCATGTTAGATTGTTGTACCACCGAAGAGAGAAGTCGGATTTGAATTCCGTTGATTCTGTGGTGAGTGGGAGCAAAGACTTTAGGATGATGATGATGGATAAAAGTTTGTATCCGAGATTCAAACTCATTGGGGGTAGAATGACTAGTGTGTCATTCCCGATGAGGTATAAGTGTTATGGTTGCAATCACTAGGGTAGAATGACTATGTGTCGTTCCTAGTGAGACGATCACCAGGGTAGAATGACTGAGATGTCGTTCCTGGTGGAGTGTATGTGGAGTGCCTGTAATCTCCAATGGAGATTGGTGTAGATTGACAGTCTTAATTGAGTCACGCGGCATGACTATGTTTGTGGTACGGAAGTATGCATGTGGGCGATCATGTGCAACTTGAGAATTAGAGAGCGGACGCGATGTTACGTCCGGTATGGTTTGAATCAGGTAATATTTTCGAGGACGAAAATTCCTAAGTGGGGGAGAGTTGTAACGCCCCGATTTCGATTGTCTCTTTTATCGAGTCCTTACTTAATTTGATTGGACGAATATTATTTTTGATATGGAATTTGTGTGGAAATATGTTAAGTTTACATATTATTCTATTTTAACCGATTTTGAGAGTTTTCGGGGAAAATAGTTTGGAGGGTATTTTGGACATTTCCTATTTAATGATAAGTGGGATATTTTATGGGATATTGAATTAATAGATGTTTTGGAGAAATAATGATAAGGATATTAAAAGGGAAATAGAAGAGAAAAGAAACATAAGAGAAAAGGAAGGAAAGAAAAGAGAAAGAAGGAAAAGGAGGAGAAAAGAGAAGAAGAAGAAGAAAAGTGTGGGATCATCAAGAACAGCTCAAAGCTTCGATTAATCCAAGGTAAGGGTGTGAAATCTTACTATCTAAATCAATATGTATGATTATGTATGTGTATGGTTGATTGAGTTAGGGTTTTGGAGAGTTTCCTATAATTTCCGTTTTAGGTCGAAATTGATTCGATCGGTAGAAATCTAGCTTTGTTTAATGAAGATGAGAATAAGTGGTAGGATTTATGTCGGGAAACGTTAGGTTATGATTACTGGAGCAAGTGGAGAATTATCGGGTGAATTTATTGGCTGTTTCGAATTCTGAACAGTGGGGAGAAGTTCTGTTCGCAGACGCTCGCTAGCAGCTCGCTAGGCGAGCAGGTCGCGAGTGTTCGCTAGCATCTTGCTAGGCGAGTGCGTAGCGAACGGTCCCAGACTTGGGACAGAATGGTATTGTGGTCTTTCGCTAGTAGCGAAGGGAGTAGCGAAGAGTTCGCTGGGGGTTCGCTCTGGCGAACGAGGTAGCGAGCAATGTTTGGAGGTTCTGTTTGCACTCGCTAGCAGTTCGCTAGGCGAGGAGGTAGCGAACATTCGCTAGTAGCTCGCTAGGCGAGCGTGTAGCGAACGTAGCAGAATGAGTTTCTCTCCTGTTGTGTACTGTCGTGGCTTGGGACCCTGATTGCGATCGACCTTCCCTCGATTTAAAAGCGGGTATGTTGGCCCGTTAGGTGCTGTGGGTAGCCGAATGGCGTGAATCCTAGTTTATGGTTTGTGAAGCGTGAGTGTGGCCGATCGGCAATTTTATGCAATCGCTAGATCGAATAGGATTGCATGATGAGATGATCGAGTTCATTGTCGTTGGCATGATAATATGAATGTATGAGAACATAATAGAATTATGTGGGCATTGAGTAGTGAACGTAGTGTCGGAGTGGATTACACTAGGGTAGAATAATGTGATATCATTCCTAGTTGCGGGCTCATTAGGGTAGGACGACGTGATATCGTTCCTAATGAGGCACAAACAATATTGTAGTGCGTTAGGAGTATTCCGAATGAGGTGTGATTGATGGGTGCACTAGGGTAGAATGATATAACATCATTCCTAGTGGCTGTGTATTAATATTTGATCCCGTGTAGGATCTGCAGAACCTCGCTTGATGCGATGGTTATATTTGATCCCGTGTAGGATCTGCAGAACCTCGCTTGATGCGATGGTTATATTTGATCCCGTGTAGGATCTGCAGAACCTCGCTTGATCCGATGGTTATATTTGATCCCGTGTAGGATCTGCAGAACCTCGCTTGATGCGATGGTTATATTTGATCCCGTGTAGGATCTGCAGAACCTCGCTTGATGCGATGGTTATATTTGATCCCGTGTAGGATCTGCAGAACCTCGCTTGATGCGATGGTTATATTTGATCCCGTGTAGGATCTGCAGAACCTCGCTTGATGCGATGGTTATATTTGATCCCGTGTAGGATCTGCAGAACCTCGCTTGATGCAATGGTTATATTTGATCCCGTGTAGGATCTGCAGAACCTCGCTTGATGCGATGGTTATATTTGATCCCGTGTAGGATCTGCAGAACCTCACTTGATGCGATGGTTATATTTGATCCCGTGTAGGATCTGCAGAACCTCGCTTGATGCGATGGTTATATTTGATCCCGCTGCAGAACCTCGCTTGATGCGATGGTTATATTTGATCCCGTGTAGGATCTGCAGAACCTCGCTTGATGCGATGGTTATATTTGATCCCGTGTAGGATCTGCAGAACCTCGCTTGATGCGATGGTTATATTTGATCTCGTGGAGGATTTGATAAGTGATAGGTTCATAGGAGAATCTGGCGGATGAATGAGTCGGTCCCTATGAGTTGTACTATCATCTTCAGATGATGAACGAAGAATAATCTCTAAGAATATAATAGTATATATGTATGTATGGTCTGATAGATGGGAGGATGAAGTTGAAGTAAGCGTGGAGGAGCTGTACTCACTAGGGTAGGATGGCAATGTGTCGTTCCTAGTGAAGAAGTTACCGGGGTAGAATGACTGAGATGTTGTTCCCGGTAGGGCATGAGCGATATGCCCATAACCCGGAAAGAGGATTGAGGACATTAGATGAGTATTATACGAATCGCACGGCATGGTTGCGGTTGTTATATGTAATATGCATGCGTGCAGGAATTGATGGGACGCGGATAGCGAATAAATGAATGTGTAGGATATTGACTAATGGATGGATGGTTTAGTGTGAGTGTATATGTTTAAGTGTATTGGATGTGGTGAGAATTTATTATTACGCACCGTAGTGAAAAGCTGTAGAATATAGGCATTCGGTACTTGAGTATTTCTATATATGTATATATATATATATATATATATATATATATATATATATATATATATATATATATATATATATATATATATATATATATATATATATATATATATATATATATATATATATATATATATATATATATATATATATATATATATATATATATATATATATATATATATATATATATATATATATATATATATATATATATATATATATATATATATATATATATATATATATATATATATATATATATATATATATATATATATATATATATATATATATATATATATATATATATATATATATATATATATATATATATATATATATATATATATATATATATATATATATATATATATATATATATATATATATATATATATATATATATATATTATGCCTTGATTATTATGATAATGTTTCTCACCCTTCTGTTGTTTTATGATGCCCTGCGAGGCATTGCAGATTAGGATTCGCTGGAGGTTTCCTTTGGAGTATAGTTCCTTTCCCTCGTGTCGGTCGCTCTGATATGTAACTTTGGGTAGATAGGCTTGTTGATTGCCTTAATGATGTTTTATTTATATGTGAATAGAGTTGTGAACAACCAGATGACATGTAATTACGTTTTGTCATGTCTTAAGTGAATACATATATGTTTTAGTCTTCCGCTTTAAGAGAAAACATGAATATGTAATTTCGAAGAATCATGCGTTTATTTTTAGTTGAGATTTACCCCTTTTGAGTTAATTCTTTTTAAACATTAATATTCATGTGGTCGTTTCGTGAGTATTGTGACGCACTTCTTTTATACCTAAATGTAAATATACTCTGATGAAAATAAAAACACTTGTATTCATGACTGTATGATTTGATATGTGATTTTTTTGGGGTATAGAAAGGGGGCGTTACAAATTCCACCCAAAACTCAAATTCCCATTCCTAATTCCATTCCTCATTTCTGTTCTTCTCACTAACCCACACTCCAAACCTAATTTAATCCCTAACCTAGGAGTTATTTAACCAAATTTACTCCAAACCTCACAGATTCACTCTCATTTTCACCCTTATTTTCAGAATTTTCTCTCAATTCTCTCTCAATTTTTCATTCTCCATCTTCATCTTCAACCTTTCACAAAAACTTTATATTCATAGATTCACAAATTATGCATTACAATTTGTGAATTCATGAGCTAAACCTCCACTACATCATCATTCTTAGTTCAATTATGCATTTGAAGTTTGTTTGGATCTAGATTCAAGTTGTGAAAGCCATTCATGAAGAAGCTTTAAAGCAAGTTCATCACATTGCTTGGATCTTGAGGTTTCTTGCTAGGATTCCTTTCGATCTTGGATTTCTTGTCTTAGATTTGTCCATTTTCGTTTGCAACACTCACCAAAGCAATTCTCCACTCTGTAGGTTGGTAAATTTTAGATCCACACTTGATTTAGCTTAATTTCAACTTATGCAATGTAGATCCATGGTTTTTGATATGATTTGATCCATTTGCTCGAATTTGATTGTTGATGTTGATGTTTTTGGACCTAATTGATGTTTGGTTGTTGAAATTCCATGTAATTTTCGTGCATATTTGATTGCTTAATCATTTGGATGCTTGAACCAATGTTTTGCTGCTAAAAATTGCTTTTGGAACTTTATTTTTTCCTACAGGTACATGGTTAATCGATTAACCAGTCACAGTGCAAAACTGGTTAATCAGTTAACCAGTGTAATGTTGCTGATTTTGATGTTGTTAATCGATTAACCAATTTTGAACTGTAAATGGTTAATCGATAAACACTAATGTAAAGTATAATTTTTGTGCATTTTCAAGTGTGTTTTGATTCCTTTCCACTTTTAATCTTCATGGATTGATATGATGCATATATGTGGACTGTTCTTGAGCTGTTTCACCTCACACGATAGTTTGAATGTGATTCTTCGACACGCGTTGTTTGGTTTCCATGTGGCATGTACATGATTTGTTCGTTTTGCATTCTCGATGTGATGACCATCTTGCATAATCCTATGCGCAATTCTGATTGCTTGTTCTTGATGTTTACATTGCTAGATATATGATTCATGTGCATGTTTGCTTTCGATTCCATGATTGCATATTCATTTCAAGCGATTGTGCGTTGCATGATCGCCCCCAGACGGGACGTACGCTAAACACTCTAGACGAAGCAAGGAGAAACCCCTCACTCATCATTTCCCATACACTTAAGGCTCGTGGCACACAATGTTCATCATATTTTACATTCTCTTTTCTTCTCTTTCAAAACAACATCAAAACACGTAATAAATATGATGAACATTGTGTGCCACGAGCCTTAAGTGTATGGGAAATGATGAGTGAGGGGTCTCTCCTTGCTTCGTCTAGAGTGTTTAGCGTACGTCCCGTCTGGGGGCGATCATGCAACGCATTCGCTCCTATATCATAAACTTTAGTTCAATGTGAATCTCAAATCAATTCAATTTACTTCTCTAAAACTCACAAATAAACTCAAATCATTTTTCATCCTTCAGGATCGTCTGTCAAACCATTTTCCGAAAGAGTACGTTACTTTTCCGTTCTACCGCAAATAGGCATCGACCCTAACTGCTGGAATGAGAACTTAACGTCGCTTATAAAAAACACTAAGCAACACGTGGTGAGCCGAACTAGAGCTGCTCTGATTTCTCATTCCAGATGAGGATACATATGCGCAAGATGGCAAAGTCTTGGCGAGTAACCATCCCTTTTTCACCCATAGTCCTCCAAACTACATTGACTCTGACTTTCCTATTACACGAGGGAATACATAGGCCTAGGATGTCAAAGTCCTACCGATTCTCTTTATGATTTTTCGTTTCCGTTCCCGTTAGCAGTAGGCTTTAGATAGACACACCCTTTGATTAGACAACAAGTGTGGATCACGTTGAGTACAACGGACGCGAGGGGGTTCTAATACCTTCCTCTCTCGTAATTAACTCCCGAACTCAGGATTTGGTTGCGATGACCATGTCTTCTCCCTTTTTGAGGTTTTCTTCGATTATTTCCTTTCCCTCTGCAGGGATAAATAACGTTCGGTGTCGACTCTTCTGTTTTTCTGCCAGGTGTTTTTCGCAGTTGTGACAAACTCAAACCTTCATTTTACTCCATCTTTAAAAGATCATCATCATCCCACAATAACCATGTAAGCTATCATCGAACCACCCACATAACTCATCTTTCTCATAAAATATATCACTCTCTGCTATAATACTTTTTCTCTCCATTTTAAAACTATTAAAAAAATATCTTATATAACCTTCTATAAACACCACCTAAAAATTACCTTATGTAACCTTTGATTTCTCCACCACAGTGCTTCCGACGGACACTATTCCAGTCTACACTTAACCTCTGTCTCGGTTCACAACCATAACAAACAACCCACATTCTTCTTTCTTGATCCACTACTACATCATCTTTGTTTAACCCCATACTACCATAATTGTTTCACAACAACCTTACTTCCACACATCATCTTTCTTCAACCGCATTAAAACACTTGCTTAACTCACCTTCAACAACTTATTGCTACTACATATCATTTTAACACCATCCCTTCAAAACACCCATCTATCCATACAAAACCATTATATTCTTTTCACCACAATATCACCGCCTTCATAATCATCAACCCAACACGACTTTAACAAGTTTTCGCTAGCTAAACAATACAAACCCTCGCCTTAACTCTGATACATGCTCTTATCCGTTTTTGGTAATGACTTTGTCATCGCTCTGAGCCGCTGCAAAACCAACTCAGTCGTGGTTCCGATTGTTCATCACCAACCACAAGTCACCATCCATAAACAAGCCAAAACTCTGCTTCAAACTCACACGCAAAAATACAACAATGAATGACCGTGTAATTATATCAAACCCACCAGAAAAATAACTCTTAGATTCAAACCTGTCACTGCCGATTTTTGCCAAATCGCAACTCAATTGTTCAATCATTAAAACCAAACATTCACTCAAAAAATTCACCATTCATTTCCACCAAACACAATCCATGCCGCTTCGACACCACCATTCACTGATGTCACATCCGTCGTTACTGAGTGAGAGAGAAGCAGAGAGAGTCACATGAGAAATGAGAATCATGGTGCGATTTGTTAACATTATCGTTTGTTTACGAAGAGTGAGGAAGAAGACTTGTTCTTCTTTTTATTATTTGTGTTTTATTTATAAAAAAATTGTTTTATTAAGAGTTCCATTTGGTTTGTTTTCTTTTATTAAAATGTTCAGCATGTGAGGTTGATGCTTTGAATCCCTCCATGTTTGTTTCATGTTCTTTTGGCTCATCCTATTTAAAATTTGTTTTATTCACCCCATGGTTCACATTGCACCTTTTTCTCACTCCCTTTATTTCTTCTTTTTATTTTTTATTATTTTAGTTCATTATGTTTACCTTTTCTTTCAAAACTCCTAGTATTTTTATTTTACACTTTAATCTTACTTTAATTTCACTTTAATCATTTTAATTCATTATTATTATTATTTATTGTTTGATATTTCTTTTGTGATTATTTGTGGTTGATGATATCTTGAATTTCATAGAAGAATGGTTACAAGGTTGGTTGAACCTTCAATGTTTCAAATCTGTTGATGAATGATCATTTGGATCATTCTTGAAGCTTTGAGCATTGATAGGTTGTCGTTGATTAATCATTTGAGACTCTTGATTAAAGATGAGACCATTATGTTGGATTGAGCTTGCTTACCAGTGAATTATTGACTTCACTTTCTTATGTCTACAACTTTTATTTTCTCTTGCTCACATCTTATGCTCATCACCATCCATCTAACTTATGCATCTTTTGTTATGTCATTTTTATTTCTCTTTTGTCTTATTGAAAAAAAAACAAAAACATGATTCTTTGTTGGTGACCTAATAGATTGATCTTCGTGCACTTTGTGTTTGGACATAGTTTGAGTTGGAATGTTTTGGACAACTTTGGAACTCTATATTTTGACCTTAACGTGGAACGTCTTTATGGATTCAAGGTCTTAATCATCAGGAGTCTGGTTCGTGGCTCTACCCTCAAGCAAAAGGGAGACATGTAACCTCTAATTTCTATTTCCATTTCATAGCTTAAGACACTTTACACACCCACAACCTTATCTTGTGCTACCTTACATCGAGCCTCTTTATTTCTTGCATTGATCATTCCTTATACTTTTTCATGTATTCATCCCCCATTTGATGTACTTTGTTATTTTTATTTCCTTTGTTTTGTTTCCGTTAGTTAGACATCTTAGGATTTAGGATCAATCAAACCATAAAAAGTATTCTTGATCCATATATCACGCCATACCCCAATTTGTAAGTTGATTGCCTCGTGCATCGCCATCAACCTCATCCACGTCACTTCAAATCTTTTCTTAATAAACAATAAAACCCTTGATTCAACGCCAAGTGGCATTTTCCTTAATAAATCTCAAAACATAAAATATAATTAGGATTGTGCGCCACGAGCCTTAAGTAGTGGAGAAGGGGTGAGAATAGAGCTTCCCTACACTCACTCCGAGTATTTTAAGCACAAGACGCTCGTCTTGGTAGTTCGAAATATTCACCTCTACCCATAGTCTTTAGTGCAATATTAATCAAGAACAACTACTTTTAAAAATCATAAAAACAACATCAACTCATCAAACTTCTTTTTCGCCTTAGGGCATCATTCCGAAAACCCTTTTTTCAAGGTATAAAATCAACCAACACAAAATCATTTCTCAAGCCTTTGAACTACAGAGCTCTAATTCCTCACAATGAGGATACATAGGCACTAGGGCCCAAATCCTTGGTGAGCACCCTAATAGAAAACCAACCCTCTTTTCCCTTAAGAAAACAAACTTTTAGCATATAAGACTCATTCGAGCTTAGACAACTTAGATGGTTCCCATCGAGTATGATTTTTAAACCCAAATTTGGTTGCGAGACAATTTTTCACCTTTAGGGGGTTTTATGGTTATTTCCCCTTTCCTCTTGGAATTAATAAAATTTGATGGCGACTATGTGTGATTTTTCGCGTAGCGACACATATTAAGAAGACATTTCATCTTGTGCTCAAGTGGTTTGCCTAAATGTCATACCCCAAATTTGTCCTACCTGTTTTAAATTTTCATTTGTCTGACTTTATTTTCAACTTTTCATCACTTGTACAGTAAGACATATTTTCCTGCGTGAATAATTCCCAAAAAGATAAGGCAGAATAAATCTCTTGGATATATGGATGGACTGGTCGAATTGTGTCTCAAATATACGAGAAAAATCAGTGATTGAAAAGTTTCAAATTTAAGCCTGCATGCGCTAGTGATTTTGACCTACTTTCATTCGAAGCTTGACCTAGCATACTCGTCTTATCTCTCGACAAAATTTCAAGCACTTTTGATCAGTCTGAACCTTTTACAGGTCCCAGTCAATTCTTAAAAGTTGACTGAGTGCTACATCTTTTCAAATTATTTACTTCACGTTAATCTTTTGTGTGCAGTCGATTTAATCATCTAAGCCTCTCTGTCACCCGATTTCTATTTGTTTTCACCCGATTTATTTTTATGTTTTCATCAAAATGTCCAGAATAATTAATTTGAATTTTCTAGGCTTGCATTTCATTTTTAGCATACTTATTTAATAAGTTGTGAATTTTTAGAGGTTTTTAATTGATTTAATTCTATTAAATTAATTAAAGCTACTAGAAAGGGCAATTTTGACATTTTAAATTAGGTGTGCTTCTTTGATTAAATATGGATCGCCAGATTGAAATTTAATCAAAGGTGCACATGCATGATCCTCATTTTTTTGCCATTAACCAATTACATTTTAGAATTTTGTTTTATTTTGAATTAATTGATAATAAAATCATAAAAATGTGTATAAATATTTAGTTTCATGTCATTAAACCACATCGCCATTCTCAATTGGGTGTTTTTAAACTTTTGTCATTTTGCCCAATGAGAGCCTGACAAGTGGCACTTTTTTAGTATTAATTGTTTTTATTTTGATTTCTTTTATATTATATAATAATAATAATAATAATAATAATAATAATAATATTATTAATTAAAAAAAATAAAAGAAGAAGAAAAGGAAATGAGAGCGGAGAGAGAAGAGGGGACATCATCTTCTTCATAAAAAGGGGAACCGTCTTGTGGTCTTCTCCTCAAAACCTACCGCTGCTCATTGTCACCACCCATCTTCTCTCCCCTTTACCACCGTCTAATTTTAAGTCGCCGTGACCCTCCTTTACTCATCTTCTTCACCGTTTCCTTCACGAAATCGGCCACCCTTCACTTCAACTTCCGGCTGAATAGATCTTCGTCCACCATACACAACAAACCCACCATCACCATCATCTTCCACCCTCTCTTTCCCTCTTTTTCCCCTTCACCGTCTAACCTTCTTTTTACTCTCTCCCTCGCATCACAACCCATCAAAGAGCTTCCCATCCACCGCCACCTTTTTGATTTCACATAAATCTCCCTCGCTTGAACAAAGGAGGAGAGAAACGAGAACTTGTTGATTCGTCACTATCAAGATCTTCTTCATTCTTTCAACGGAACCCTTGCTCCCCTATTTCGCAACAACAACACGCTGCTACAGCAAGTGCCAGCTTTCTCGCGGCACTACCGACCATAACCGCATCTTAACGTTGCCTCAACCTTCTGATTGAAGCTGGTTTTCGGTAACAGTGTCGAGTTTCTTTCGAATATAAATCCCATCTTGTTACTGCTAAGTTTTTGTTTGTTTTGTTGATATTGATAACTGATGTTACGGTAACGACGGTTGGTGACCATTTAGAGGTTTTGATTGGTTAATTCTTAGGTTATGAGGTGGATCTCCACATTACTGTTCTGAACTTTGATTTTTTTTTTCCGATTCAATTTTGAGGACACAAAGCATAATGCTGTTGATACTTCTGTTGTTTGTGGTCGGTTTCAATGTTTTGAGTTTTTTTGAAGTCACTTTCGAAATCATAAGCATTATTATTTTGATTTGAGATTGTGAGGATACTGAACCAACATGGTGTAATTTCCCGGTAATATCATTACTATATTTAGACGGGTATACTAATTTACTAGTTTTAGGCATTAAAGTCCTGTGTATTAATAAACATTAAAGTGTTATGATACTGTTGTACCCAATTGGGATATTAATTTTGGAGGGATAAAGAGTAATGTTGAAATTATTTTGGTAGTGTATTATTCATTATGAAAATGGGTGAATGAGTATTCTTACTACTCTAGTCACTGCCTTGGTGATTTATTGCTATCTTGGGTCACTTGTAGTTTCATTAGCCTTTTAATAATAGTTTAGATGATGTGTTTTAATTTCTTTTTTGGACTTACTGTTGTGTTATTATGGTGTTCGTTACTGCTTTAGATTATATTGCTTGTTAATTTTTTTTTAATTCTGAATATCTGAATGTTGATTTTGATCATATCATATTCATGCTTTAGATTACATATTTCAATACAATTAACTTTATATATTTTTTCTAATTAATCCAAAGCCATGATTATCATGACAAATCCTTATAAATATTATTTTCTTAATTAATAATGGAAATATCGAACTCTTGAGGTCTAGCACTTCTTGGGTTCTCGAAAGATCGCTCTTGAGGTGCATGCCTTGGGTGATGATCCTTTCGATCTTTTCGTTTCTAAAATATTCAATTAATTTAAAATCCCTAATTTAATCAAAATATTCTAATCAAATTCAAATCATTTTCTTAATTAAATTGCGAAAGAAATGAGTTCTTGGGGTCTTGCACTCCTTGGATTCTTGAGTGGCCGCTCTTAGGGCACACGCCTTGGGTTGTGGGTTGCTCGACCTTTCGTCCCTAAAATGCATGCGCTAATCATTTGGACAAGTTCGTTCATTGTCCGACAAATACAGTTTCGTGAATTAAGTGAATGAAAAAGGTGTCATTGGGATCTAGCATTCTAATAATGTTCCGATTAATTGGTTGCGAGGCAGACTTCTCGTCTGTCAAGCAATCGTCATTCTTCCTTAATATTCAACCAATCTAACACCATTTTCTCGCCCCATGTGATCGAAACCTTAAACCCACACAAATCAAACTCTTTTCTCAATCTAATAAACCCTAATACGCTAAACAATTCGAAACTCTTTTTCCTAATTAAATTACAAAAGAACTGAGTTCCTGGAGTCTCGCACTCCTTGGATTCTTGAGTAATCACTCTTGGGGCGCACACCTTGGGTTGTAGGTTGCTCAACCTTTCGTCCATAAAATACTTGCCTTAATTACTTGGATGAAGAAATTCCATTGGAGTCTAGCATTCCATATGGTACTTTCATTGTCCATCCAAACACAAATCTCGTAATTAATCAAATGAAAATGGTGTCGTTGGAATCTAGCATTCCAATAATACCCCGATTAATTGGTTGCGAGGCCGATGTGTCATTTATCAAACAGTCGTTATTCTCCCTTAAAATACTTTACAAATCAAATCTCGTTTTCTCGCCCCTGTGCGATTGAAACTTCCCAAAACACTAATTTCTCACTTTCGTGCGATCTATAACTCAAACCCCTTTACCAAAGAACATTGTTTAGTCCCTTCTTCCATGCATACAAACTAGTGCTTTAGCCTCCCCTAACGAGCAGACAAGCCAAAGTTTAGCAGTTAGAATGCAACCTAAACACTCGTTCGTTTCAAACACAAACCAACCAACTGTGGTAGTCCGAACTACGGACACTCTGGTTTCTCATTTTATCAATGAGAATACATAGGCATAGGATTGTGAGATCCTAGCGAGCTACCTTTTATTTTTACCCCAAACCTTTTCCCGTAGTCCCACGAACTACGATGCTCTGACTTTTCCATTGCACAAGGGAGTATGTAGGCACAAGGGCCCCAATCCTTGGCGAGCACCCTAATATAAAAACCACCCATTTCCCCTTATAGGCGAATCTTTAGAAGAAATCAAACAAGCGTAGTTAACTTTTCTCTCGAATTGAATCAAGGGGTTCCCGTTGAGTACAACAGGTGTAAAGGGTGCTAATACCCTCTCTTTGCGTAATCGTCTCCCGAACCTAGAACTTGGTTGCGATGACCATGTTCTTATCTCTTTAAAGGATTTATCGATATTTTCCTATTCCTTTCTTGGAATGAATAAAGTTCGGTGGCGACTCTGTTCGAACATTTTTTCCGCGTCCATCGCGAGGATCGTATTTTTCGAGGTACGACAGATGGCGACCCTGCTAGGGACATAACATTGCCCTATGCAAGAGAGAGTCAAGCATAACTTAACTCAATTTGAGAGTGTTAACTTCGCTTGGGTGTTCTACTCTTATTTGCTTTCCTCTATTGTCTATTTATTTACTTGTTGTTTTCTCTTGTATTGTACGATGTTTATTATATCTGCTTGCTGGATTCGGGGATAACATTGCAAGTAAAGCTCTACACCCGAGCTTTAGAAAAAGAAGAGAGAACACTTAGTTTAGATTTATGAAGTAATTAGTGTTAGTCCCCAAGGACTCGCTCCTTGTGTGCCTAGCATGAAAGCTTCCCTTAGAGGAGACCTATTTGTAGATCTTGTTGTAACGCAGCTAGCCTGATGCACGACTCGATTCATGAAGGGTCTGTGACTCTGGGAACCACTCTTAGAACTAGTTTCTATTTTGGTGGTCGTGTAGTGTTGGTCTCCGAGGACCTGCTCCTCGTGTGCCTGGCATGAGGACTATGCTCAGGAGAGACCTTCTCATACTCTCGTTGTAAGGCAGATAGCCTGTTGCGTGATGTTGATGCGATTGGTGTCCGTGACCCTGGGAACCTTATTCGCCAACATAGAATCTATTCCGTGAGTGGGTCTATGGGTAAAAGAATCTAGAACTTCCCTTAAAGTCAACCTGTTAAGGAGTTTTGACCTGCTTATGTTATCCTAGATGCTGTTTGTGCCTGCATTGCATTCCTTTGCATATCATTGCATTTGCATTTCATATCATTTCCTAAATCAAGAAGACTCATCCATCCTTTATCCATAATTCACAGTTGATTTCCCAACACACGTATTTGACTTGAGTAACTCTGGAAGACCATGTAACGCTTGAAGCAGAATCAAGTTGAGTTAAGAAAAGACGAGAAAGATGTAAGAGGCAAGATGAAGCATCCGCTAGAAGCTGTAATAACTTTGGGAAGAAGAAAGGAAAATCTTCAAGAAGGCGCCACAACTAGGAGTTTTACTCCCATAGTTCCTTCCACTCCGCAGCCTCTAGTGAATAACCTATTGTATGTTGCTCCTCTTGGGTTTTATCCCCAACCAATTCTTCCAAAACCTCGGAATCAACAATCATCACCTATTTTGTCTCATGAACATGGGAATCTAAATCGAAGAGGCAGTAAGAAGTCTCAATCACACCCTATTCTCGACCTTATTCCTATACTGTGTAGACATTTACTATCGTACCTGATTCAGAGTTCACTGGTAGTACCCATATCCCTCGGGCCAGCTCGTACTCCTCTTCCACCTGGATATGATCCTGGTGCACAGTGTGAATACCATAAAGGGGCGAGGGGACATTTTTTTGAAGGCTGTTGGTCATTCAAGAATAAAGTTCGAGAGCTAATTAACAACAAATGCCTAGTCTTCGAGGAGGACAACCTAAGGGCAGAATCTGGGTATCAAAATGGAACCATAGGGCATGCTGTTGAAGAGTGTGAAAGCTTTTGAAACAAGTTGCAAAGATTGACCAGAAAGGAAGACCCTAACTTAAATGGTTCAACTCAAAAATCTGGAAAAGAGAAAATGCAAGAGTCTTGTGGACCAATCAGAATCCGGTACCACAAGGAAAAGGTCGAGTTTTTGGCAGATGAGATGTCTTTATCCTCTGATAATCATGTTGAAACCATGGCCTAGGATACTACCACCTCAAGAGAAGAGCTGGAAGAGAAGTCCAAAAGGGTTGTATCTGTTGAGGAGGCCTCGAAAAAACACTTTGGAGAGCATTCCATTGACGCTAATGACGATGATGACATCAACATTTGGGTCCCAAAAGGACAACCAACAATACCTAGGGAACCATGTCAGAAACCTTGGGCTACTACCTATGCAAATCAATGAGCTTATGGCCTATGAGATCAGAATCCACACTAGAATCAGCATAGGCCTCACAACAATTTGGGAAGAAAGAACACTCCTCTCCATACAGTTCATGTGTCTTACATTCAGCTTCTGCCACATTTGATTCAAAATTCACTAGTGGAGCCTAAGTCTCTCAAGCCGGTGTCAGAACCATACCCTCCTAGGTCTGATCCCAAGGTGCATTGTGGATACCACGCTGGATCAATGGGGCATTCAACAGAAGATTGCAAAGCTTTCCAGGCCAAGGTGCAGCTATTGATTGACAAGAAGTGCATATCCTTTCAAGAAGGGAGTTTGGTCGTGTGTATCCGCCTCACACCTGAATGAGTTCAAAGACTTCAAGATGCATCTTCTCAAGACAACGAGCCAAGAAAGAAAAGCCCAATTCCTCAATGCCGGCAATTTTAAGATCATGTTATTTCTTCGCATTTGTAGTTTCTTTTCTGTTAAATGCTATTTGCTTTTAGACATTGTTGTTTATTAATGGTATTGTTAATGTAATAATTATGCATCTTTTGATCAAATCCATTCGTATTCACTCACGTTTTATCTTTTATCGCAAAAATTACAAAGAAAATTTCACTTCATTTCCTTTATCACATTATTGTTTAGCAAAGATTTGAGGGAGGATGACGAAATCTAAATACCTATAATTGCTGATAGTATGTTTTTGGATAAAATCTCGCCGATGATGTACAGACATTATTTCAAATCCCCAAACACTAGAGAAATAAGGAGTTAGTCCCTAGTTAACCACTTCGAGCCTAGAAGTAGGAGTTTCCTTCAGATCTACAAACCCTTACACATAACTTGGGGCATGGGTAGTGTTCAGTTAACCTGAGTATGCACTCGAACCACAAGATAAACATCCAAAAGGCATGAAGGTAATTCAATGATCAATGACTTGGCAGTCACTAGGCTTTCAAAAAATCATCACAAAAAGAAAAAAAATATGTTGAGTCGAACACCTCAAAAGGAGACTTGGGAAAAAATCAAGGCAATCCTGATGGACTCAAAAAGCGAAATCAGTCCATGCAAAATTTAGGGATAAAAAAGGAAATCAAAAGAGGCCCTCAAGTCCTCAACAAAAACAAAATAAGATTCGGTGACCACTATGCCAGAATCAAAAGGGGCCACTCACATCTGTAACAAGTAAAATAAAGTGACTGCCATTTTAAAGTCTTGAATCATCGTCTTCACTTTTACACCGTCAAATCTAAAGTTAACTGAACGTAGGACTGGAGAATCACCACGAAGAAGGGGTGGGTTAAAATTAAACTTTGAGCCTTATATCCTTGGTTTCAATAACCGTGAGCCAGACCACGTTACATCCTTCAAAAGACCTAATTGAGGCGGAGTTTATTCTAAAAGCATACTACAACAAGGTTGTGTAAACTGACTCCTACATATTTTCTAATCTCCTATATTGGTGTCATGTTTTTCACACCAGCTAAATCAGCACTATGTCTGGACTAATAGTCCACTCGTCACACACTTTCACATTATTCTAATAAATGATCTTTTTAAAACTTGCATGAATGTCGCATTAAAATCATCATTTTTGAATGAACAATTTTAAACTGCAAATCAACACTTGACATAATGGAAATTCCAACAAAGAGAAATCAAAGAGGAACCTGATCATTCATCGGTACTGGCTTGAATAAAGACTTTCTCATAACATTGTGAATCTGGGGCAAATCCTTCTGAGGTTCAAATAGGGGCAGACCACTACAAGATTCAAACACTGGGGCAAATGGGCTCAAGCCATGTCTTGGTATAATCGGTCCCAAAGTTCTAATCCTAGAAGAAATCCTTCAAATACCTGGCAGACCGGGGCAGACTAGTTGAACTGGGGCAGACTTGTTGAACATGGGCAGTTTCCCTCTTTGCTTTCAAAAGTTGGTTAAGTGGACCGTGCCAGAGCTAACAATTGTTGAGGTCAACAAGCGTCAAAAGCCTTTGGGAATAGCAAAAGCACGATCAACATGCCCTGGTTAAGTCTCTACGCTCGCACATCTAACATGCTTTGGTTACGTCGCTACGCTCAACATTTGTAAGCCATCATGACATATCAGCTAGAAGTGAAGTCCTTATAGAAACGAGTACACAACTTCTGCAAAGGATACAAATAAAATTCATATATATCCTCTGATTATGGCGCTGTCGTATACTGTGTGTCGGGAAGTCAAATTCTTTCACCAAATAAAGTCCAACCTCGCTTGGCACATCCTCAAAGTCCAATCTTTTATTGGCAACTACATAAAAGTCCACTTTCATTGGCGCTCTCAAATTTACCCTCTAAAGTCCAGTTTTCAATGGCAACCACTAAAAGTCCACCCTTGTTGGCATCCTCAAAAAACCAAAGTCCAATCTTAGTTGGAAAAATAACTAAAGTCCAAACTCATTTGGCAACTACCAAATCCAGTCTTTGGTGATACCTTCAACAGGAAGTTTATCCCCAGCATACCTGATCTTTTGCATTAGCATAAGCATAGCATATAGGATAATATCATAACCATATCAACCATTAGCACATATTTTCATTCATACGTGCATTAAACTCATAGCAGTTGCATCTTCGTTGCATGTTTGTGCATCATAATACATAGCATTGTTGTCCCCGGTACCATAGCAGGATCCAGGATCAGTTCACAAGAATCTTGGCTAGTCCTCCACAAAAGTTGGTAGTATGACTCTGAAAAGAGTTAATGCCCCACGTGTTCAAGGAATTTCACTCCCCAGTAAATCATTCTTCAACCATGCAGTTGATAATGATAGTCCCCAGCAGCTGTGGCTCTTATGGCTCCCCAAGCAGAGGTTATCTTAAAACGTTTCTTGAAGGCTTTTCCCGTGCAGTGTTTGGACAACACTTTTCCTCTAATAGAATTTTTGCTCAACTATTCCTCCAGCAAATTTTTTGTTCGAGATACTACTTTGGTATCATCGAAGAGCCTTAATTGATAAGTGCTTCGATAACCCGAAGAGTCTCAAGTTTTGTTTGAGATACTGCTTTGGTATCATCGAAGATCCTTAATGGATAAGGTACTTCTTTGACAACCTGAAGAGTCTCAATTTTTGTTCGAGATACTGCTTCGATATCATCGAAGAGCCTTAATGGATAAGGTACTGCTTCGACAACCCAAAGAGTCTCAAGTTTTGTTCGAGATACTGCTTTGGTATCATCGAAGAGCCTTAAAGGATAAGGTACTGCATCGAAAACACGAAGAGTCTCAAGTTTTTTTCGAGATACTGCTTTGGTTTCATCAAATAGCCTTAATGGATAAAGTACTACTTCGACAACCGAAAGAGTCCCAAGTTTTGTTTGAGATACTTATTTGGTATTATCGAAGAGCCTTAATGGATAAGGTACTACTTCGACAACCTGAAGAGTCTCAAGTTTTGTTCGAGATACTGCTTTGGCATCATCGAAGAGCCTTAATGGATAAGGTACTGCTTCGACAACCCGAAGAGTCTCAAGTTTTGTTCAAGATACTGCTTCGGTATCACCGAAGAGCCTTAATGGATAAGGTACTGCTTTGACAACCCGAAGAGTCTCAAGTTTTGTTCGAGATACTGCTTTGGTATTATTGAAGAGCCTTAATGGATAAGGTACTGCTTTGACAACCCGAAGAGTCTCAAGTTTTGTTCGAGATACTACTTTGGTATCATCGAATAGCCTTAATGGATAAGGTACTGCTTCGACAACCCAAAAAGTCTCAAGTTTTGTTCGAGATACTGCTTTGGTATCATCGAAGAGCCTTAATGGATAAGGTACTACTTCGATAACCCGAAGAGTCTCAAGTTTTGTTCGAGATACTGCTTTGGTATCATCGAATAGCCTTAATGGATAAGGTACTGCTTTGATAACCCAAAGAGTCTCAAGTTTTGTTCGAGATACTGCTTTGGTATCATTACTGAGCCTTAATGGATAAGGTACTGCTGCAACAACCCGAAGAGTCTCAAGTTTTATTCGAGATACTGCTTTGATATCACTGAAGAGCCTTAATTGATAAGTTACTGCTTTAATAACCCGAAGAGTCTCAAGTTTTGTTCGAGATACTGCTTTGGTATCATCGAAGAGCCTTAATGGATAAGGTACTGCTTCAACAACCCGAAGAATATCATGTTTTGATCAAGATACTGCTTTGGTAGCGTGAAGAACCTTAGTGGATAAGGTACAACTTTGACTTCCTGAAGAATCTCGTTTGTGCTCACAGATACTGCTTTGGTATCATCGGAGAACCTTAATGGATAAGGGACTGCTTCGACCACCCGAAGAATCTCATGTGTTTAGAGATACTGCTTTGGTATCGTGAAGAACCTTATTTGATAAGGGACTGCTTCAACCACCCGAAGAATCTCATGTGTTTAGAGATGCTGATTTGGTATCGTGAAGAACCTTATTGGATAATGGACTGCTTCGACCACCCAGAGAATCTCATGTGTTTAGAGATACTTCTTTGGTATCGCGAAGAACCTTATTGGATAAGGGACTGCTTCGACCACCCTAAGAATCTCATGTGTTTAGAGATACTGCTTTGGTATCGCAAAGAACCTTAATGAATAAGGGACTGTTTTGACCACCCGAAGAATCTCGTTTGTGTACAAAGATACTGCTTTGGTATCGCGAAGAACCTTAATGGATAAGGGACTGCTTCAACCACCCGAAGAATCTTGTTTGTGTACAGAGATACTGCTTTGGTATCACGAAGAACCTAATGAATAAGGGACTGCTTCGACCACCCAGAGAATCTCAGGTTATCTTGTTCATCTTTTTGCATCTAGCTATCCCGTTCTGGTATATCTTATCTCATTGCATTTTACTCTCTTGTGGGACAAATTTCGGGGTCTTCTTGTACCTAATTAACTTTCACTCTAAAATGGATGCCTTGCAGTTGTTCTTCTCTCAGGTTCAAAGCAATTAGATAGGGGCATCTACAATACCCCAAATTTGTCCTACCTGTTTTAAATTTTCATTTGTCTGACTTTATTTTCAACTTTGCATCACTTGTATAGCATAACGTATTTTCCAGCGTGAATAATTCCCAAAAAGATAAGGCAGAATAAATCTCTTGGATATGTGGACGGACTGGCCGAATTGTGTCTCAGATATACGAGAAAAATCAGTGATTGAAAATTTTCAAATTTAAGCTTGCAGGCGCTAGTGATTTTGACCTACTTTCATTCGAAGCTTGACCTAGCGTACTCGTCTTATCTCTCGACAAAATTTCAATCACTTTTGATCAGTCTGAACCTTTTACAGGTCCTAGTCAATTCTTAAAATTTGGATGAGTGCTGCATCTTTTCAACTTATTTACTTCGCATTAATCTTTTGTGTGCAGTCGATTTAATCATCTAAGCCTCTTTGTAACCCAATTTCTGTTTGTTTTCACCCGATTTATTTTTATGTTTTCATCAAAATCCAGAATAATTAATTTGAATTTTCTAGGCTTGCATTTCATTTTTAGCATATTTATTTAATAAGTTGTGAATTTTTAGAGGTTTTAATTGATTTAATTCTATTAAATTAATTGAAGCGTCTAGAAAAGGCAATTTTGGCATTTTAAATTAGGTGTGCTTCTTTGATTAAATATGGATCGTCAGATTGAAATTTAATCAAAGGTGCACATGCATGATCCTCATTTTTTGCCATTAACCAATCACATTTTAGAATTTTGTTTTATTTTGAATTAATTGATAATAAAATCAGAAAAATGTGTATAAATCTTTTTTTTCATGTCACTAAACCACATGGCCATTCTCAATTGGGTGTTTTTAAACTTTTGTCATTTTGCCCAATGAGAGCCTGACAAGTGGCACTTTTTTAGTATTAATTGTTTTTACTTTGATTTCTTTTATATTATATAATAATAATAATAATATTATTAATTATAAAAAAAAGAAAAAAAGAAAAAAAGAAGAAGAAAAAGAAAGGAGAGCGGAGAGAGAAGGGGGGATATCATTTTCTTCATAAAAAGGGGAACCGTCTTGTGGTCTTCTCCTCAAAACCTACCACCGCTCATCGTCACCACCCTTCTTCTCTCCTCTTCACTGTTGTCTAATTCCCTCTCTTTCCCCTTCGCCTCTAACCTTCTTTTTACTCTCTCCCTTGCATCACAACCCATCAAAGAGCTTCCCATCCGCCGCTACCTTTTTGATTTCACATAAATCTCCCTAGCTTGAACAAAGGAGGAGAGAAACGTGAACTTGTTGATTCGTCACCATTAAGATCTTCTTTATTCTTTCAACGAAACCCTTGCTTCCCTGTTTCACAATAACAACACGCCACTACAGCAAGTTCCAGCTTTCTCGTGGGGCTACCGACCACAACCGCAGCTTAACGGCGCCTCAACCTTCTGATTGAAGCTGGTTTTCGGTAACGGTGTCGAATTTCTTTCGAATATAAATCCCATCCTGTTACTGCTAAGTTTTTGTTCGTTTTGTTGATATTGATAACAGATGTTACGGTAACGGCGGTAGGTGACCATCTAGGTTTTGATTGGTTAATTCTTAGGTTATGAGGTGGATCTGAACATTACTATTCTAAACTTTAATGTTTTTTTTCTTATTCAATTTCGAGGATATAAAGCTTAATGCCGCTGATACTTTTGTTGTTTGTGGTCGGTCCAGATTCAAACTCTTTTCTCAGTCTAAAAAACCCTAATATGCTAACCAATTCGAAACTCTTTTTCCTAATTAAATTACAAAAGAATTGAGTTTATGGAGTCTCGCACTCCTTGGATTCTTTAGTTCGCTCTTGGGGCGCACGCTTTGGGTTGTAGGTTGCTCAACCTTTCGTCTCTAAAATACTTGCCTTAATTACTTGGACGAAGAAATGCCGTTGAAGTCTAGCATTCCATATGGTACTTTCATTGTCCATCCAAACACAAATCTCGTAATTAATCAAATGGAAAAAGTGTCGTTGGAATCTAGCATTCTAATGATACCCCGATTAAATGGTTGCGAGGCTGATGTCTCGTTTATCAAACAGTTGTCATTCTCCCTTAAAATACTTTACAAATCTAATCTCGTTTTCTCACCCCCGTGCGACTGAAACTTCCCAAAACACTAATTTCTTGCTTTCGTGCGATCTACAACTCAAACACCTTTACCAAAGAACATTGTTTAGTCCCTTCTTCTGCGCATCAAAATAGTGTTTCAGCCTCCCCTAGCGAGCAGACAAGCCAATGTTTAGCAGTTAGAATTCGACCTAAACACTTGTTTGTTTCAAGTATAAACTAACCAACCGTAGTAGTCCAAACTACAGAGCTCTGATTTCTCATTTTATCATTGAGAATACGTAGGCAAAGGATTGCGAGATTCTAGCGAGCTACCTTTTATTTTTACCCCAAACCTTTTCCCGTAGTCCTACGAACTACGATGCTCTAGCTTTCCCATTGCACAAGGAAGTACGTAGGCACAAGGGCCCAAATCCTTGGCGAGCACCCTAATATAAAAACCACCCATTTCCCCTTATAGGAAAATCTTTAGAAGAAAATAAACAAGCGTAGTTAACTTTTCTCTCGAATCGAATCAAGAGGTTCCCATTGAGTATAACAGACGTAGAGGGTACTAATACCTTCCCTTTGCGTAATCGACTCCCGAACCTAGAATTTTGTTGCGATGACCATGTTCTTATCTCTTTAAAGGCTTTATCGATATTTTTTTATTCCTTCCTTGGAATGAATAAAGTTCGATGACGACTCTGTTCGAACATTTTTTTCCGCGTCCATCGCGAGGATCGTATTTTTTGAGGTATGACACTAAGGAACATATCATACTTAGCATATTCGTCTTAAAAGAGATGATGATCAATTACCAATGACAACTGAATAAACATGAGCATAATTAGTATTTGGAAAAACATTGAAACTAACTATTATAGAGAAAACACAATTCCAAAATTACTCACGAATCAATAAATGGTGCTAAGTGACAACCTTTATTCTGCTCTTTTAAACATAATGATATGAATGATTCAATTACTTTTGAAGAATTATTTGTAAATAGAATACTAAATGGATCCAAGAATTCATAAATATTAATTTATTTAATTCTATACAAACACGAAGACTGTACCTAATTGGTTAAATAAAATTCAAAAAATAAGTGAGTCTTAACATTAAAATTATTAATGATGGACAAATTTAAAATTGACACATATTAGAATAAAAATTTTACTTACGTGTACCACAACTATTGTATCCCTACTTCTATCCACTTATTCCCACAAATAAAATCTCTTATGTCTTTAGGATCTACATAGAAAACCATAACTCTCGATCATGCTCTAACTGAAGGGGAATTAATTCTTTAAAATCCATAATGTAACATACCAAATTTCTAATTTAATCGTCAAAAGAAATCATCTTCCAACTTCTTATTATATACCTCCTATAAGTCTTCCACCTCTTTCTTTTGTGATTCTCGCTTACTTGCTAACTTCTTCTCAAGAATCTCGTCCATATATTTCATTTGGAATTATTTTCTCTTTATTGATGTACCGAATAATAATCTCATGTCGATGCCTTCTTCAACACCACATACACATCCACCATGCTCCTTCGTTCCAATTTCTTCTACTAATATATTATGTCGTGGTTGTGGAACAAAGGAACCTTGAGTGGCCATATCAATCAATGAATCTGACATAACACGAAAAAGATATTTTCACCAAAGTGATTTAAATTAAACATAACAAATCATACACATAACAAATCTTACAGTTAATATTCTAAATGACAAAATAATTTACTCATAACTTCGGGACCCTCGTCAGGTAGAGGCTCGTCACAGTCCTTCATCTTTAGAAACATTAAGTCTTCATCGGGAAACTCAAATCTCATTGGTTGATAATCTTCAATCAATTGTTCAACAAGATATTCTGACAAAACACTCCCTTTAATGGCTTTTTGAGAAACACATTGAATGTCGTCTTCTGTCAGAACCATTTTCCACCTAGCAATTCTCCCGGAAAGCGCTTGCTTTTCAAAAACATATTTGATCGGATCCATCTTTGAAATCAACATGGTTGTATGGTTTAACATGTATTTCCTTAATCGTTTAGCTGCCCAAGCAAGTGCGTAACATGTCTTCTCTAGCATCGAGTATCTTGACTCACAATTTGTGAACTTTTTACTCAGGTAATAAATAACGTGCTCTTTTCTACCTGTCTCATCATGTTGACCGAGCACACAATCCATTGAATTCTCAAGAATTGTCAAATACATAATCAAAGGTCTCCCTGCAACTGGAGGCATCAATATTAAAGGTTCCTACAAATACTCTTTTATCTTCTCGAAAGCCTTCTGACAATTTTCATTCTAAATAATCGCTTGATCTTTTCTCAATAATTTGAAAATAGGCTCACAAGTAGTTGTAAGGTGAGATGTGAACCTCACAATGTAATTCATTCTTCCAAGGAAACTACAAGCTTCTTTCTCTGATCTCGGCTCAGGCATCTCTTGTATATCTTTTATCTTTGCAGGATCGACCTCAATTCCTCTTTCACTGGCAATTGTAGCACCCCAAAATTTTCCTTTCGTTTTAACCGTAACTGGCTTTTGTTTCTTTGCATTTTGCATTTTTTGCATATCATGGCATTTGTTCTCGAGGCATGAGATCAAGGCGTTCCTGTGGCTCAAGTTCATTTCAGAGCAAAAGACTGAACAACGAACAGCGAGCATCAGAGGTTCAGACATTTATTTTGTCCAACGTGAAGGAAAATTGCGATCTAAACGCAGCGGAAAACAAAAATTTCCTTTAGTGATCCTTACGAATGAGCATGGTCAGTGATAGAATCGTTACCTCTTTGTGGCGATTCAGATCTTTGATGCAGCGATCACAAGCGTTGATGAAGTGCAACGCCTCTACTCAGTCCACACGAACAGCTTCCGGTCACAGTGCTAGCTGCTTACGAACGGAATTATTTGAGTGAGAAAAGAGAATCAAAAACGAAATTGCATCAAGTGAAAGCTTCACCACAAGGGTTCCTTTTATAGACTCTCTTGTGGGCTGCGGGCTAAAACCCTATTTCACATGATCCATAATAATATTATATATTATTATAATATCTATTATTATAATAAATATATTTATTTTATTATTATTTTATAACCATTATAAAATAACAATAATTATTATTATATTATCCGAATTTCTGTTTTTCACTTAAGTGCACCGTACCTTACGGTGTTCCTTTGATTTCTCTATCTCTCATCAAACTGTCCTTATGTGTGTGACCCTGTAGGATTTCGTAACGTTGGTAATTATATTAAATTATATATATTTAACATAATAAACAGTAAGCGGTATCTAGCAACACATCACTGCTACCCAAGTCACGAAAATGTCATGTGATCTGACAAAACCCTTTTCGTGATAATATATGTTTGTACAATTACCCTTTTGCCCCTATGTCTATATTGAACACAAGGCATACACTGTGTCATCCTTGTCCAGTTCAATATTGGGCCCTTAGACATTTCTCCTGTTATGCAGGATTGGCAAATTCCATCTAGGACACTCATGTCCCTCAGCATGCTTCGTGGAGTGCCCATCAACTGTCTTTATGATCATCCAGTTACGGATAATGTTTGATCAGCAATAAAGCACCCGACTCTACATCTAGGGTCAATAGTGGTTTCAGGTCGAAGGGTGGTAATACACCATTATCACCATGAGAATAACTTATGACACTTTGCATAACATACTATGTAGTATTCTCATAGCGGGTCAATCCGGTATAAATATTACTCCTAATATTTATACCTATGTCAAGACTTGATAACTCTTTATCCATGATCCATGAGATGTGATCATCAGTCTATCTTCATAATAGTCTCAATGCTTTTAATGTTATCCCACTTTGCAATAAAGCTTGACTACGGATATTTTAAGAATAATGTCTTTATGTTTAATGGGATCTCATGATTAAGTCACACTTAACATTTCATTAAACAAACTAACTATTCTAGGGACTTTATTATTCTGAAAGACAAACATAATAAAGAAATGCCTTTTATTATTAAACGAATAATCCGATACAAGTACCAAAAAGTATTGGCCTCTAGGGCTTACACCAACACAACGGTCAGGCGACCGACTTTATTTTGCAGGTTAATTTCAGATCAGGGTCGGCACTCAGGCTCATGACAAGCATCTTCATAGTGACAATGGTAAAAAATTAGGTTCGGCAGCTAAACAGAACTCCAAACAGTTGAAACAGGGCAAATGGACAGGTTTCCCACCAAAAGGCGACATAATTCAAAATTTGAAGGTGTTAATCGATTAACCTATATGGTTAATCGATTAACCAAAGGAAAATTAGCCCAGATTTGAAGTTTTAACAGTGTTAACTGATTAACGCATATGGTTAATCGGTTAACCATAGCAGATTTTACCCTGTACGTGATTTTGCAAGCCAATTGCACTAGGGGTCCAAATTTGATCACTTTGGAATTCAAATTTTCACTTGGGAAGGATCTAGAACACCTTTAAATTTCAGATTTCCCTCCAAAATCCCATTCCACATTCCAAGCCTTGATTTCCAATCCAAATTCCAATCCTTGCTTTGGGATCTAAACCTAAGTCATATTTAAGTGATTTACTCCAAAGCAAACCATCTAATTTTCATTTTTCACATCCATTTTTCAGAATTGATCAAAATTCTCTCTCAAATTCTCTCAACTTCTCCATTTCCAAAACTCACTCAAAGCTCTTTTTCATTGGAATTCTTGATTCTTCATTGGAATCAATGGATTCTTGAGCATAATCCTCCATTTACCATCATTATTGAATCAATTTTCATCTTCAATTTTCGTGCAAGCTTGTGTTAGAACACATATTGGTTCTTAATAATATCTCTATGTTTTGATGATAACTATTAGGAAATTTTGTATTTAAGAATTATATACTCTAAAATTTTCTTGAGAGTTTTTACTGCAGATAGTAAAGATATTAACACTCCAGAAGCAAATCAAAATTGAATACAAGAAACTAGCTAGAATCTGTAGCGCCAGATGCATACATTAGAAGATTCTGATTGCTGCTAACAGAAGATCCTGAGCGTAGCCTCCAGAAGGATCTGAGGCAGAAGCTCCAGAAGAATCTGAAGCAAGTCAGAAGCATCTGAAGCAAGAAGAATATTGTATGAAGAGTTTTTCAAAGCATAGTTTCTACAGAAGATTCTGAAAGTACTAAAGCTGCCAGTACTGAAGTTCTGTTTCAAGTATGCTCTGATATTTAACACGCTGAAAGCACACATGCTGCAGAAGACTCTGATCCAGCAAAGTTCTGATCATCATTAGAAGACTCTGACCCAATCAGACTCTGATGAACTTACTGAAAAACTAAAGAAGAAATATTCAAAGATTATATCCGTTGGAGTAAATCAAACGTCTCTTTCCTCATTTGTGCTAGACACAAGAACACAGACAAAAAGGATTTTTCTGTGCTTTCTTCTTCTAGGAAAGGTCACTTGATGTGAAGACAAAAAGGCTCAGACCTTTTTGGGACACTCTTCTCAACGTGCAACTCACATTGGATTAGCTGCCTATAAAAGCAAGACTCCACCAAATTCTTCAGTTAGACGTTTTGCTAAAAAAGAATTAAAACATTCAAGCTCTCATACCTTCATATTCATTCTTAGAATTAATTGTACTTAAACTTAAGAGAAATATCACTGTTGTGATAAAAGCTTTTTAGAAGCATTCTTACTCTTGTATTAGATTTACATTGATTGTAAAGGATTTCCTTAAGAGGATTCAGTTGGAATCAGTAGCTCTTGAGAAGACTAAGAACAATTGTTCTTAGGTGTTACTATTGTAATCTGTTTGATTAAATAGTAGATTAAGTCCTTGTTGAGAAAGGCAAATCACTCTAGGAAGGGTGGACTGGAGTAGTTGAGTTCAACGAACCAGGATAAAAATAATTGTGTTTTAATTCTAAGTTTTTAATCTTTCATATTTATTCAACCCCCCTTCTAAGTATTATCTCACCTTCAGTTGGTATCAGAGCTCCGGTTCTGTGTGTGCTACCACTTAACAGTGACAGTAAAGATCCAGAGAGAAATACTTTGATATATATTTATTTGTTACAATGGCTGATAATACAATATCCAACGTTAACAATAAATATGAAGAAAGGGACAAAATCAGCACCAAACCCCCTATGTTTGATGGGGAGAAATTTGATTACTGGAAAGACAGAATTGAAAGTTTTTTCCTTGGATATGATGCTGATTTATGGGATCTAGTCATAGATGGATATGTCCATCCCACAGATGGGAATGGAAAGAAGATAGATAGAAAATCTATGACAGATGCTCAGAAGAAAGATTTTAGGAATCATCACAAGGCCAGAACAATATTATTGAATGCAATTTCTCATACTGAGTATGAAAAAATTACAAACAGGGAAACTGCTTTTGATATGTTTGAATCCTTAAAGATGACTCATGAGGGAAACTCTCAAGTCAAGGAAACAAAAGCTCTGGCTCTGATCCAGAAGTATGAGGCCTTCAAGATGGAAGACTCTGAATCTGTTGAAGCTATGTTCTCCAGATTTCAGATCCTCACAGCTGGGCTAAAGGTTCTGGACAAGGGATACTCCACATCAGATCATGTAAAGAAAATCATCAGAAGTCTACCTACCAGATGGAGACCAATGGTGACTGCCTTGAAGATGGCTAAAGATCTGAACAAGATCTCTTTAGAAGAACTCATCAGCTCACTAAGGAGCCATGAAATTGAGCTTGAGGAAGATGAACCTCAGAAGAAAGAAAAAGGTAAATCTGTTGCCTTAAAATCTAATAAATCTGCTAAAGCTTTGCAGGTTATTGAAGAAAGCTCTGAAGAATCTTCTTCTGAAGAAGAAGATGAATTATCCATGCTGTCCAGAAGGATCAACAGACTCTAGAAGCACAAGGGAAAGAAGTTCAACAACTTTAGAAGATCTGATCATAGAAAGGAATCTTCTGGGCACAGAAGATCTGGCAAGAAAGAAGTTGTATGCTATGAGTGCAAAGAACCTGGGCATTACAAGAATGATTGCCCCAAACTTCAAAAATAAAAACCCAAGAAGAAGTTTAACAAAAAGAAGAAGGTTCTGATGGCAACATGGGATGACTCATATGAACCTGAATCATCTTCTGAATCAGAAGAAGAATGTGCTAATGTTGCATTGATGGCCAGCACAGAAGATTAGGAGGAAGGAACCTCAGGATATGAATCAGATTCTGAATCTGATGATGACGCTGAAGAGGTAATGGCTAAACTTACTAAAGAAGAACTTATAAAAGTTTTATCAGAAGTTCTTAAAAGTTATAACAATATCAAACTCAAATACAAGAAGCTGAAAAGCAATCTTGAATCTGAGATTGATCTTCTGAAGACAAAACTTGTTGAGCAAAAAGAAATTAATCTGAAAATCAAAAATGACCTTGAAATAACTCAACAAGAATCTGAATCTGATATTAAGTCATGTGAAAACATTTTAGAAAAATATGACTCTAGCTTTCAGAGATTCCTTACTAAGAGCATAGACAGAAGCAAGATGGCTTCTATGATCTATGGTGTTAGTGGGAACAACAGAAGAGGTATTGGATATGAATCTTCATCTGGAAGTAATCCAAAATCTGTTGACAAAATTTTCATCAAGAAGACACCTCTGTATTCTCAATTTAAATTTGGTCACTTAAATGACATTAAACACACAAGCTCTGAGAAGAATACTTATGTGTTTAAACCCAAGGCAAGTTAGAATAAACATTATGTTGAAAAACAGAAGTTTAGACAAACCTACAAACCAACTAACCCCAAAGGACCCAAGAAGATCTGGGTACCTAAAAATAAAATAATTTCTGTTGCAGATGTTCTTAGCAGCAAGGTCAGGACGCCAATCATGGTACCTGGACTCTGGATGCTCACGACACATGACAGGAGAAAAGTCTATGTTCCAAAGCCTGGAACTTAGATCTAGAGGTGACGTGAAGTTTAGAGGGAACCAGAAGGGCAAGATCATTGGATCTGGCACTATTGGAAATGAACTCCACAACAGAATGGAGTTGTAGAGAGGAAAAATAGAACTCTGCAAGAAATGGCAAGAACCATGATCAATGAGACAAATCTGGCAAAACACTTTTGGGCAGAAGCAATCAACACAACCTGTTACATTCAGAACAGAGTGTCTGTAAGACCTCTTCTGGAGAAGACTCCATATGAACTGTGGAAGAACAAAAAACCCAACATTTCATATTTTCATCCTTTTGGATGTATTTGCTATATGTTAAATACTAAGGAAAATCTGAACAAGTTTGATTCCAAATCACAGAAGTGTTTCATGCTTGGATATTCTGAATGCTCTAAAGGCTACAGAGTATACAACACTGAGACACAGATTGTGGAAGAATCCATTCATGTCAGATTTGATGATAAGCTTGGCTCTGAAAAGCCAAAGCAGTCTGAAAACTCTGCAGATAGAGAAGTAGTCTTCATTGACTCTGAAGTCCCAGAAGCAGACAAAATTCAAGTGAAGGAACCAGAAGCAACGCCAAATGCTATTCCTTTAACTTCTCAGATGAACAATCTAAACATTTCTGAAGAATCAACTGTTAGAGGATCATCATCCAGAATTAAAGCTTCTCATCCAGAGAATGTCATTATTGGAAAGAAAGATGATCCCATCAGAACAAGATCCTTTCTAAGATCATTTGAAGCATCACTATTTGGACTAGTGTCAGAAATTGAACCATCTTCTGTAGAAGAAGCTCTGCAAGAAAATGATTGGATTATTGCCATGCAAGAAGAGCTAAATCAATTCAGCAGAAATGATCTATGGGATCTAGTTCAAAGACCACAAGGATTCAACATAATTGGTACAAAATGGGTTTTCAGAAATAAGCTGAATGAGAAAGGAGAAGTTGAAAGGAATAAGGCAAGGCTTGTAGCTCAAGGGTACAATCAACAAGAAGGTATTGATTACACTGAGACATATGCTCCAGTGGCAAGGTTAGAATCTATACGCCTTCTTATTTCATTTGCTGCACAAAATAACATCACTCTGTATCAGATGGATGTTAAAAGTGCCTTTCTTAATGGTATTATAGAAGAAGAAGTTTATGTCCACCAACCTCCTGGTTTTGAAAATGAAAAATTTCCAGATCATGTTTTCAAATTAAAGAAATCTCTATATGGTTTAAAACAAGCTCCCAGAGCTTGGTATGAGAGATTGAGCAATTTTCTTCTGGAGAAAAATTTCATCAGAGGCAAAATGGATACAACACTTTTTTGTAAATCAATTAAGAAAGATCTTCTAATTTGCCAAATTTATGTAGATGATAGTATTTTTGGATCAACAAATATTATGCTTGGAAAGGAGTTTGCTACATGTATGCAGGCAGAATTTGAAATGAGCATGATGGGAGAACTCAGATTCTTTTTAGGAATCCAAGTTAATCAAACTCCAGAGTGCACTTACATACATCAGACAAAATATATTAAAGAACTTCTGAAGAAATTTAACATGTCTGATAGTAAGCTGGCAAAGACTGCCATGCATCCTACTAGCTCACTTGGCAAGGAAGAGGTAAGTAAGAAAGTAGACCAGAAGCTCTACAGAGGTATGATTGGTTCTCTTCTTTATCTAACTGCTTCTAGACCTGACATATTGTTCAGTGTTTGCCTGTGTGTTAGATTCCAATCAGATCCTAGAGAATCACACTTGACAGCTGTCAAGAGGATTCTAAGGTATCTGAAAGGTACTTCTAATGTGGGTTTGTGTTACAGAAAATCTGATGATTTCAAATTAGTTGGATTCTGTGATGCTGACTACGCTGGAGACAGAGTGGAAAGGAAAAGTACTTCTGGAAGTTGTCAATTTCTAGGAAGAAATCTAATCTCCTGGTACAGCAAGAAGCAACCCACAATTGCACTTTCAACCACAGAGGCAGAATATATTGCTGCTACTGGATGTAGCACGCAGATGCTCTGGATGAAGAGTCAACTAGAAGATTATCAAATTTTTGAAAGTAACATTTCTATCATTTGTGATAATACTTCTGCTATATGTTTGTCTAAAAAACCTATTTTACACTCTAAGGCAAAACATATAGAAATTAAGCATCATTTCATCAGAGACTATATTCAGAAGGGAATCATAAATTTAGCCTTTGTTGATACAGATCATCAATGGGCAGATATTTTTACAAAACCCCTTGTTGAAGATAGATTCAAATTTATTCTGAAAAATATTGGTATGGATTTTTGTCCAGAATGATATTTGTCAGAAGCAAATTTTTACAGATGCAAAAATGCCTAATGTTCTGAAGTATTTCTTCTGATTGCTTATTTATTCTGCTTAATATTTTTTTTGTGAAACTCTGAACTAACAATCCTTAGAAGATCTGAACGTTGGCTAACGTTTCATTTCTCAAGAGAATTCAGAACACATGCAAGCAAACACGTGTCACTCCAAATCTGAAGAGGTGGCGTGTGCATTACTGAAGAGACATTTGAGGTGAAGTTTGAATAGTGAAAATCTTGATTTTCCCCCCAAATTGTCAGAAGCAATAAATGTTTGAAATGATTATTATTCTTTTCATTTAATGCTTGTTAAAATGTGCAATTTCTGACTGATGGTATGCCTAATTGTTTTAGTATAAATACTTGACTTCTCTTCACTTTCACACTTTTCACAATCTCAGAAAATTTTATGCGTTTTCATCTTCTCTTCTCTCTGCATAAAAACCCTAAACTTAAGCGTGTGACAAAGCATTCTTCAATGGCAACTTCATCATCAACAACTGCTCAATTCCAATCTTCAATGGTTGCAGTAACTTCTGCAAACATGGGTGTTGCTCCTTATTCTCCTCCCAAAAGAACTCTTTTAACCCCTGTTGAGAAGTTGGAGGTTTTGTGTGAATCCATGGTAGAATTTGATTCACTTGCTGAAAATGGCTTTGAGTTTCGTTCTATCATTGGTGCTCAAGGATGGGTTAAGTACTTTGATAGACTCTTTGGACCAGTTTACCCCCTCCTTGTGAAAGAATTCTGGATCCATGCTTCAGTTTACCCCAAGTTCATCCTATCTTCTGTACTGGGAAAAGAAATCATTATCATAGAAGATCTGATCAGAAAGTTAATTGGATATGAAGAAACAGATGGTGTTTCCCACTTGCCAGCTGGGCGTGTGGATATGGATGAGGTGTATGAAGAAGTGATGACTGCTGGTCAAGCTTCTAACAAGTTCAAGGATCTGAAGCATGACTACAAGATCTGGGCCAAGATCTTCATGGGATGCATCCATCATAGGAAGTCAACAAATTCTCCAGACTATGTCAATAATGAACAGATCTATTTCATGTATTGCCTCAGTCAGAGCACCAAGGTAGATCTTCCATATATTCTTTTTATGCATCTGTGGAACCATATAAATGCATCTAGAGAGTATGTGAAGGAAAAAGGACAGAAGATCAGAACCTGGATCCCTTTTGGAAGGTTGATCTCAGATCTTCTAACTGAGAATGGATTGGACACTGCTCTGTACGCTGCTGGAGTTATAGAGGAATTGGAATTTATAATGGGAAAGCCTCTGAATGCTAAAAGTCTTCAGAGACTCAAAATAGTTGATAAACTCACAACAGCTCCCAAGAAGCTGAATGTGTCTGAACTAAGTAAGAAGAGAATTCCTGTAGATGACTTTCCATTATTCTTTGCTGAAGAGCCCATACAAATTGTTGTTATGTACATTGATGAATGTAAGAAGGAAGGAAAGCCTGTTCCTACAAATGTAATACAACTAGCAAGACAATCCCTACCCGATGTAGAAGAAGAAGAAGAAGAAGAAGCACAACTACAGAGGAAGAGGACTCAGCTAGAAGCAGAACCTGCACCTGCTCAGAAGAAGGTCAAGATTGCTGAGAAGCCAAAGAAGCTCTTGAAGAGAAAAGAATCTGAAGACACTTCTTCTGTACCAGCCAAGAGGATCAAAATAAAAGGTACTAAATCTTCTATATCTTCTGCAAATACAATTGTTATAAATGACTCTAATATTAAGTCTATTCCAAAACCACCCTCAACACAAACTACTTCTGTTACTGCTCCTAGTTCAAAATCACCACAAAAACAAACACCTGTTCCAACACCAACAACAACAAAAACAATTCCAACACCAAAAGTCTCTGTACCACAATCATCTCAACCAAAAATCCAAATCAAACATTTTGTTCCATAAAAACAATCTTCACAGAAACAACCATCAGAACAACAACCTACAGAACAACAACCACAACCTTTTGTACAACAAAAATCCTCTGAACCATCTAAACAAAAGCCATCTGAACAACCAGAAAAACCACAAGAATCTCAACCAGAAAAAGCCTCTGAAAATCCACCATCAAAATCATCTGAACCCATTGCACCTGTTATTTCTGAACCTACAAAAGTCACTTCTGTTCCAATTTCATCAGACCCAATCACTATTCCATCTGATTCACCTGCCTCAGAACAACCAACAAAACCCTCTGAAATTCCTTCAGAACCAACAAACACTTCTGAACCCCACATTCCTGAAACAGAAGTTCTTGATGTCACACCCTTAAAAACTGTGTTTCAAGTATCTTCTACTTCCTGCACACCAACCACCTCCTCAAACTCCTCTGAATCAGACATCCATCCAGACTTTCTAGTCTCTCCATCTCACAGAGACTCTGAGGTAAACCAACATGAACCCATTATACCTTCAAAAGCTCCCATTCCACATCCAATTCCCACACATGCACCATCATCTGGAATATTGATCCCAAATTCAAACCCAAGATCATCTATATCTTGTGCCCAAGTATCATCTCTATTTCATAATCTGGCTTATGGTTTCAAACTGAAAGACTTTTATGACAGAGTTGAACCATCTGACCCTATCAACCCTCTGAAACCAAAACTCACCATGACCCTTCCATCTGTGATTCTTGACTATATAAAATCTATGTCAGATGTAGGATCCTTAGCAACCATATCCTATTCTACAAAATCTGATAAAGCTGTTGTTTCAGCTCTACCAATTACATCTGATACCAATGTTGCATCTGATGAACCACCCAAATCTGCCTTCCAAACCTACTCAAATAAACCTTTTGATGTAGTTACCCTTCACACAAGAGCAAAACCTCATTTGTTAAACGCATTAATCAGATCCAAAGAAAAAGCTCCTGAGATACCTTTCATTCCATACTATCCTCCTCCTCTGATCTCAATTCAAAAATCTCTTTTTCCACCAACTCCCCAACCAAAACCTGTAACTCTGGAAACTCTGTTACATCCAAAGCCCAGACTTAATGTTGATCATTTATTTCAAACTTTTTTTCAAGAAATACAGTTGTATTTAGGTACTGTTCAGAAGAAATGCTCAGCAACAATGGATGCCAAAGAATCTGACATCATTTGGAATGGATTCATCAACAGATTCAACTCTGTGGCCTCAAATCTGTAGAACATCTGTTCTGATGATGCGAAGCTCAGATTTGCTGAGGCTGCAAGGACTCTATTCTAGACTGTCAAGAAATCTGATCCTCTGCTCCTTACAGGTGCTCCTCCACCTTCAACAGAATCTACTGACATTGCATCTGAGGAAAATCCGTTGGCTATGACTCTGGTAGACCCTCCTTCTAATTCCAATGCTCCAGACTCTACAGAACCAATGGAAATTGACTCTGTTCAAGCTCCAGAACCTGATCATACTTCTTCATCTGAGATAAAGAAAGAACATCCAGATTTTGAAGATAAGATTGCTGCTCTGGAAGCTGGCCAGTCAGAGATCAAGTCCTGGATGGCAAAGTAGGATAAGAAGTCTGAGGATATGACAGAATGAATGTCAAAGCAAGATCAAAAGAATGAAACTATGGCTAAGTGGATGTCCAAGCAAGAGCAATCCTCCTCTGAGATTACAGATCTATTGAAGATGCTTTTGTCCAAACACTCTTAGATTTTCATTTTTTTTCATTCTAATGTTTTTGCATCTGATGTTTTGTCTATGTACTTTATTGCTATATCTTCTGATGCATGTACTCTTGATCTATTGAATGAATCAAAGTTTTTCTCCACTGATTTATCTTATTTACTATTTCCTTTTATTTGTCTTTTTAAAGTTTTACTTTTTGCTTATGACAAAAAAGGGGGAGAAAATATAGATCTGAACTGTTTAATATAACTTCACCAGAATGAAACTTCAGACATATGTATTCTATCTAACATTTAATCTGACTATTTCAGAACATTTGATAAGTAAATTCTATAAAAGAAACTCTGAGTCTCTCAGATCATTTGACCATTATCAAACTCTGAACATTAAATCTGCAAGGCATTCTGACCTTCAAATGTTAAAAGAACAAACAAGATCTAACTCTGAAGATTACTCAAGACAAAAGGGAAGTTTCTATTCCTTTTCTGTATTTAACTTAGGGGGAGATTCATCATCTCAGGGGGAGTTATAATTCTAATATTTTCAATTAAACAAAATTTCGGATGCTTTTTGTCATCATCAAAAAGGGGGAGATTGTTAGAACACAGATTGGCTCTTAATAATATCTCTATGTTTTGATGATAACTATTAGGAAATTTTGTATTTAAGAATTATATACTCTAAAATTTGCTTGAGAGTTTTTACTGCAGATAGTAAAGATATTAACACTCCAGAAGCAAATCAGAATTGAATACAAGAAACTAGCTAGAATCTGTAGCGCCAGATGCATACATTAGAAGATTCTGATTGCTGCTAACAGAAGATCCTGAGCGTAGCCTCCAGAAGGATCTGAGGCAGAAGCTCCAGAAGAATCTGAAGCAAGTCAGAAGCATCTGAAGCAAGTCAGAAGCATCTGAAGCAAGTCAGAAGCATCTGAAGCAAGTCAGAAGCATCTGAAGCAAGAAGAATATTGTATGAAGAGTTTTTCAAAGCATAGTTTCTACAGAAGATTCTGAAAGTACTAAAGCTGCCAGTACTGAAGTTCTGTTTCAAGTATGCTCTGATATTTAACACGCTGAAAGCACACATGCTGCAGAAGACTCTGATCCAGCAAAGTTCTGATCATCATTAGAAGACTCTGACCCAATCAGACTCTGATGAACTTGCTGAAAAACTGAAGAAGAAATATTCAAAGGTTATATCCGTTGGAGTAAATCAAACGTCTCTTTCCTCATTTGTGCTAGACACAAGAACACAGACAAAAAGGATTTTTCTGTGCTTTCTTCTTCTAGGAAAGGTCACTTTATGTGAAGACAAAAAGGCTCAGACCTTTTTGGGACACTCTTCTCAACGTGCAGCTCACATTGGATCAGCTGCCTATAAAAGCAAGACTCCACCAAATACTTCAGTTAGACGTTTTGCTGAAAAAGAATTAAAACATTCAAGCTCTCATACCTTCATATTCATTCTTAGAATTAATTGTACTTAAACTTAAGAGAAATATCACTGTTGTGATAAAAGCTTTTTAGAAGCATTCTTACTCTTGTATTAGATTTACATTGATTGTAAAGGATTTCCTTAAGAGGATTCAGTTGGAATAAGTAGCTCTTGAGAAGACTAAGAACAATTGTTCTTAGGTGTTACTATTGTAATCTGTTTGATTAAATAGTGGATTAAGTCTTTGTTGAGAAAGGCAAATCACTCTAGGAAGGGTGGACTGGAGTAGTTGAGTTCAACGAACCAGGATAAAAATAATTGTGTTTTAATTCTAAGTTTTTAATCTTTCATACTTATTCAACCCCCCCTTCTAAGTATTATCTCACCTTCAGCTTGGATCTGAATCTGGAGTTGGATCTAGAAGTGATTATTTGAAGCTTTTTGACTCAAATTTGAGGGATCTTCATTCATACAACAACAATTATTGTGGATCTTGAAGTTTTCCGGATTTCTAGCATTTGATCTGCTCAAATTCAGTTGATCAACATTTACCAAAGCAAATCTCAGCTTCGAAGGTTGGAATTCTCGATCCAATTTAATTTTTTGAGCTTATCATGTTAATCTTCATATTCGATTGAATTTTGTTGCTTTTGATTCGTTCAAACTGTGATGTTGTTGTTTAATTGTGTGTCCATGATGTTGGATCTCTGTTTTCTGTTCTTAAATTTGTTCTTATTTGATAATTTGATCTGTTGGAACATTGGATAAGCTGTTTTTGTGCTAGAAGTGATTTTCTGCTGCTGTTTTTAGCTTCTGGTGCAGTGTTAATCGGCTAACCTATATGGTTAACCGGTTAACCAATTCAAATTTTCAAATCTTTTTCAAACATTAACAGTGTTAATCGGTTAACGCATATGGTTAACCGATTAACCTGTTCAAAACTTCAGATTTTTCAAACTTTTTAAGGTGTTAACCGATTAACACTGTGCCAGAATGCCATATTTGCTGTTTTGCTTGCATGTTTGCATACCGGTTCGATTCGAATCATCATAGATCAATGTGATGCATTCGAATTGAATTGTTTTGGATAATTGTCACTGTTTGTGGTTGATTAATCATGATTTTGTTGACCTGATCTCATCATTTTTCAATTGTTTGCATGCTTGTGTATGTGGTTCGAATCGAGTTTTCGTTTGCATGTTCATTTGCTTTCATCTCTTGTTTTCTCCACATGTTTGCATCATTCTTGCATTGCTGTTGAGGTCGAGACGCGCTTGTGGCGGCTGCTGCCCCACACACTTTTCCTCCCTCCCACCATTCTAAGTGTGCATTTTCATGTTTACATTTTCTACTTGTGATTGATCCTTCCTTTGTTCTTCTTGTGCTTTCTTGCCATGATCCCCATAGGATTCCTAGTCCCTCCGTTTAGGATGGGAGTAGGAGAGACATTAGGTGTTCAATCCAAGTATGCTAACATTAGGGCAAATGTTTCCCCTTTTCAATCCGAACTGTAGGATCACTCTGCATGACAACGTTAGGGCCGAGTTTCCCTTAGACCTTCTTCTCATCTCAAAACCATGCTAACTCATCTAATAAAGGCGATAAACGTTGCGCACTACGAGCCTTAAGCTACATGGGGAATGATGAGTGAGGGGTCTCCTCTCGCTTATCAAGAATGTTTAGTATACGTCCCGTTTGGGGGCGATATACGACACATTCACCTCCATGTCATAGTCTTTAGTGCAACGTGAATCACAAACCGAATTAATTCACTTCACTAAAAAACACAAAACAAAATTCAAACCTTTTTCCTTCGGGATTAATCGGAAACTTTTTTCAGAAAAGAGTGTTGTTAAGCTTCGGTTCTACCGCAAACAGGCTTAGTCCCTAATTGCTGGAACGGAGGTTTAACCCTATTCGATTAAAATACGTAATCAACCTGTGGTTTCGTGTCCGCCCGAACTATGTTTACTCTGATCTTTCATACCAGATGAAAGTATGTAGGCACAAGATGCGATGTCTTGGCGAGCAACCTTTCCCCCTTCTCTCCCGTAGTTAGCCGAACTACGTTGACTCTGACTTCCCATTGCACGAGGGAATACGTAGGCACAGAGCGGCGATGCTCTTCCGAGTCTCTTTTCTTTTCTTTTTGTCCCACAAGCCTGTAGCGTAGATAGTTTAAACACACCCTTAGATAGACAACATGCGTGGATCCCGTCGAGTACAACATTCGTGAGGGGTTCTAATACCTTCCCCTTGCGTAATCGACTCCTGAATCCAGGACTTGGTTGCGATGACCTCGTCTTTTCCCTTTCGTCAGTTTTTTTTGATCGTTTCCTTTCCCTCTCTTTGGGATAAATAACAAAAGGTGGCGACTCTTCTGTTTTCCGCCGGGTGTTTTTCACAGTTGCGACAACTGGCGACTCTTCTGGGGATCGAACCCAGAATCTCTGGTTCCCTATGCGAGTCACTCTTAGCACTTTTCTGTTTGCGTCTTTGGGTGTTTACTTTTGTGCGGTTTTCGCTTTATGTACATTATCTATTGTATATTATTGCATTGCATTCTTGTTGCTGCTGTGCTGTGGGTTGGGCTGTTCCACCGAGAGATAAGCCGGACCTGGGCTTGAGTATACACATAGGATTAGAGTGGAGGTTAGCAGGAGCTTGTGTGGCGCCTAGCTGCACAATAGCTCGCGTGAAATTCACATTCAGACGAGGTTTTTCTTTGGAAATATTCTATCATGCCGTCTGGTGCAGTTGAGGGAATATTTACTTAGAGAGACTGTCGACTCTGGAGACCGTTCATTTGGGAAGTCAGCTAAGTGAGGCCGCTTTGTTAAACTATGATGCCAAACCGGAAACGGTGAACGTATCATAGTTTCTCGAAAGTCTGTGACGCTGACCACCCGCATAGGATGCCGTACCTTTCAAGACTAGAACCCACATGTGAGAGGGATGAGTTTTGCAGGAAACCTGGCCTTCGACCAACCCTGGTTTTCTCGTCAGTGCAGAATTCTGATCCTGAGTGTTATATCCAGTGTGTTATCTCAGTGTTCTAGTTAGAGCGGAGCTCTAGTTGAATTCAGTCAACGACACAACAACGCGTTTGAGCATTGGATACCTTGATCCCATGTGTGCATTTGCATAATCATTCTGCATTTAACATTGCTTGTTTATGTGTGTTACAGGTTCTCGTCTTTCCCTTGATTCCGGTACTGGTCTTCTTCAGAGATGGAAGTCAACAGAAAAAGGATTGTTGTGTACAAATTTCCAGCGCCCGAGTTGGGACCTTTATTTGGTCTGATTTCCATGTTTGAGCCTGGTGTCCTTGCAGTTTTCAAAGAATAATATGGTGGAATTCTGAAGTTTGTCCGTAAGCTTACTACTTATGAGCATGGAGCTATTCATACCCTGTTGCAGTTTTATGATCCTCCGCTGAGATGCTTCACATTTCTGGACTATGTCTTGGTCCCGACTTTGGAGGAATTTGCTTACATTTTAGGTGTTCCGATTCTAAACAAAGTGCCTTTCTTCAGCTCCGAAGAAGAACCTAATCTCGAGAAATTGTCCGCCGCTCTTTATTTGAGCGCCTCTGACTTGGCAGATCATGCTCTTAGCAGAAACAGAGTCTCCGGATTTACTTTACCTTTCCTGGTCGACAAAGCCCGAGAGTATGCTGACAAAGGTTGTTGGGTGGTTTTCAGTGCTATCTTGGCTCTGTGTGTCTATGGCATTGTGTTGTTTCCCAATGTATCGGACTTTGTGGATTTTGATGCTTTTCATATCTTTGCTTCCAAGAATCCCGTACCTACTCTTCTAGGAGACTTGTATCATTCAGTGCATTACAAGAACGAGAAAAGAAGGGGAAAGATGGTTTCTTGTTGCGCACCGCTATTGCATAAGTGGTTTGTTGATCACCTTCCTCGCTCTGGAGCTTTTGTGAATTCCGCGAACTCATCTGAATGGTTGAAGAGGCTTATGGGTTTAACGGAGAAGAATATTGTCTAGTTTAATCGAGACTTGCTGGGTCGTGAGCTTATCTTCAGTTGTGGTAGCTTTCCTAATGTGCCCTTAATGGGAAGGAAAGGCGGCATTAACTATAATCCTTCTCTCGCTGTGAGACAATTCGGTTATGATTTGAAAGGACCTCCAAAAGAAGAGGGAGTACAGGAATCTCTATACTTCACGAGTGTAGCGGATCCTTGTATCTTGGCCCGATTCGTGGACGCTTGGGGTAAGATACACAAGAAGGGAAAGCTTTCTTTGGGAAAAGGAGATTGTAGAGCCTATGATCCATATTCGAATTGGATTCAGGAGAGAGTTGAAGAGGTATTGTTGCCGTTTCCTATTGAAGCACCATTGTATCCTTTAGTCATCTAGTCGCCTACAAATGTCGATATCTCGAGGTACACCAAGCTTTGGGCAGAGAAGGAAGAGCTACGTAAAGAGAATGAAGAGTTGAAGCAGGAAATCAGTCAGCTAAAGCAAGATAATGGTGAAGCTGTGTATTTGGCCAAGACAAATGCAGAACTGTTGACTAAGTTGAAGGAAGAACTTACTGATTAGGTACAAGCACGGAAGCAAGTCGACCTTGATCTAAAAAGCACTTGTGATGTTCTGAGGAGTAAGAAGGAGGATTTAGATAGAGCCTATCTGAAGATATCCAAATTCAATGAGCAATGGAATGCTACCTTGACTGCCAACAAGAGTAGAGAAGATCAGCTGCGTGTTCAGGTCGGTAAGTTGAAAGCGCAATTCAAGGCTAAGGAGAGAGAGGTATTGCTAGAAATGTTCCGCAGGAGCACGATCGAGCAGAAATACCAGGAGACTTTGTCAGCACTTGAAGAGTTCAAGATCCGGGCAGAGGTGAAGAAACCCAGGCTTGAGGATGCCTTCGACGAGGATGCTTGGGATGATCATTGTCATTATCTCTGGGATGTGATACACAAGAGGGATGTCCTCATTCGAGAGCTGATGGAGAGGCCAGAACATCCAGATACGAAGGAGATGCTTGAGGAGTCTCAGGAGTGGCGTAGAGATCATGGCTACTAGGAGTTTTATTTTTTGTAGCTTCATTTGATTTTGTATCTTGATCATCACCAGAGATGTTGGATGAGATCAATACCTCTTTGTATGCGGATATTTGTCATTGGGTTGTATTGTTTCAGCTTTACTTGATATATGAGAAGATTTATTGCAGTGTTCTTATCCATCTCTGCTATTCTTGTTTATTGAAACCGGAATCAAGGGGGAAGATCTCCCTGTGCATACATAGACATGTTTGCATTTTGCATCTTGCATTCTCATTTGCATTGCAGGTTGTTCTTGGTGGCCTTGTGCTCTTATCTCTGCTTGGTTTTCTTCAGTTCAGGATTGAGGAATTCAGCTTCCACAGGTATTCTACTCGAGGGAATCAGCAGAAGGTGATGGATCAGGTTCAGGCAGAATTGCAGGAGGTTAGGGCTCGTATGGCCCAATTCATGGAACTGATGCAGACTGTCGCAAGTGGACAGGAACAGTTGAGAACTCTCGTCCAGCCGTTGATAGCGCGGGTTGATGAAGACGGTGTTTTGCACGGAGGGGCTGGTGTTGTTCATCCTCCGGTTGGTGGGTCTATTCCTCAAGGTATTCCTACTGTTGTGGCACCTCCGGGCGGAGGAGCTGCTGGTGAAAATGGTAATATCGCTGGTAATGGCAGTGTGTACGCTGTGCACGGGGTTGTTGGTCCTCATTGGGAGGATAATCAAGATGATATATTTTCTGTGAAAGATCTGGAGGGCGGTTTGCCGACTGAAGCTGACCGAAGGTTAAAACTAATTGAGGAGGAAATGAAATCATTGGAGAATCAGAACTCTTTGGGCTTGGATATGTCTAATCTTGGTTTGGTTCCTGGGGTCAGGAATCCCCCCAAATTTAAGGTGCCCGATTTCGATAAGTACAAAGGGACGACTTGTTCCAGAGTACACATTCAGGCATACTTCAAAAAAATGTATGCTTATTCTAGTGACAAGAAGCTGCTAATGCATTTCTTTCAGGATAGTCTGGTAGAGGCTTTGTTGGAATGGTATATGGGGCTTGAGAGGACCCATATTCGTAGCTAGAAAGAATTGGCTAAATCTTGTGTGTCACTATCAATATAATAGTGATCTGGCACCCAATTGCGTACAGTTGCAGAGTCTGTCGCAGAAGAATTCTGAGAGCTTCAAAGAATACGCCCAGATGTGGCAGGATCTGGCTGCAAGGGTACAACCCCCTTTGGTTGAGAGGGAGTTGATTGACCTGTTCATGGCTTCGTTACCGGGTGTGTACTTTGAGAAGATGATAGGCTGCATGTCTGCAGGGTTTTCTGATTTGGTAATTGCCGGTGAGCGAAGTGAAAGTGTAATCAAGTCTGGTTAGATTTCCAATGGTGGTGGATCCTCTTCGGGAGGAACGAAGAAGCTGTATTCTGCAAACTCCAAGAGAAGGGAGGGGGATGCAAATGCCATATCGCACAAAGGTAAGTGTAGAGCTCAGTCTCGTCAGCGTTACCAGGTTGCTACCGTAAATATCACCGCCGCAGCTCCGCAACAAGGCAACGCTCCGCGACCTTATCCTGCTAGGTGCCGGATGCCTGATAGACAGTTCACAAATCCTCCGATACCATATTTTTAGTTGTTACAATGGTTGTTGTAATTACAGTTGGTGCAGAAGAGGACCTTGGCTCCTCTCATAGGTATACCGCCTCCTGGCTACGATGCAAACGCTCATTGTGATTTTCACTCTGGCGCCCCAGGCCATGACAGTGACCATTGTAAAGCTTTTAAGCATAAGGTCCAGGATTTGCTTGACTTTAAAGCTATTAACTTCACCAACGAGGGGCCCAATGTGACTCAGAAATCGATGCCGGATCATGGGGCGACAGGAGGCAATGCTGTTATTGAGGGTGAAAAGTTGAATCTGATAACCGAGGTCGAAGATTTAAAAACTCCGCTGGGTTTTGTGAAGGCTTGTTTGTTGAAGAAGGGAGTATTTCCTAGTTGTTCTGCTGATTGCTCAGAGTGTGAAGCGCAGCCTGAGGGTTGTGATCTTTTGAAGAGGGGTATTCAGAGAATGATTGATGAGGGTTGTTTGCAGTTTGACAAAGTTGTGAAAGAAGATGCCGAGCACAAAGGGAGTGATGACGAAAATGAAGTTGCTACTATTTCCATTCCATACCGGACAATCAATATTTAAGCGCCTGCTAGGCCAGCTCCGGTTATCATTACTGTACCAGGACCCATGCCGTACGAGAGCACTCGAGCTATCCCATGGAATTATGGGGGAGAGGTGTTTTGTAACGGGCAGAAGCAAGAATGGACAGAATCGGCAAGAGGAAGTTCGTCGGTTGAGAACATAGTTGGTGCCGGAGGTATTACCAGAAGTGGTAGGGTCTTCTCCCCACCAGAAGTTATTGATGATAAAAATGACAGGGGTAAGCGTAAAGATGTGATTGAAGAGAATGCTTAACCCCAGGTTGTTACTGATGATCTTTCAAAGGATACGAAGGAATTTATGAGGTTAACTCGGAAGAGTGACTACAAAATTGTGGACCACTTGAATCAAACTCCTTCAAAGATTTCTATCTTGTCACTGTTGATGCGTTCGGAGGCGCATCGCAACGCTCTGCTGAAAGTCTTGAACGCAGCGTACGTACCCCAGGAGATTTCTGTCAATCAGTTGGAGGGGGTAGTCGCTCACGTGAATGCCGGTAATGGTCTCGGCTTTACTGATTTAGATCTGACTCCTGCTGGAAGGAATTATAACTGTGCTCTGCACATATCGTTGGAGTGTAGAGGATCTCTGATGTCACATGTCTTGGTTGATATGGGATCATCCCTCAATGTGCTTCCGAAGAAGGCATTGATGAAGTTGGACATCCAGGGTTTGTTGTGCACGCCAAGTGATCTGGTTGTGAGGGCTTTTGATGGGTCTAAGAGATCAGTATTTGGAGAAATCACGCTGCCTATTCAGATAGGGCCAGAGATCTTTGATGCAACTTTCTATGTTATGGATATCCAGCCAGCATACAGCTGTTTGCTTGGCCGACCTTGGATACATGCTGCTGAGGCAGTTACCTCAATGTTGCATCAAAAGCTAAAGTACATGGTGGAAGGGAGGATAGTTATCGTGTGCGGTGAAGAGGACATTATGGTTAGTCATCTGTCGTCCTTCAAATATGTAGAACTGGATGGTGAGATCCACGAAACACTCTGCCAGGCATTTGAAACAGTTCAGATTCAAGGGAAGTCTTCTGTAGAAGCCAAAGGCCCAGAGGTTTCGATGTCGTTGCTCAAGGAAGCCCGTGCTATCGTAGAATCCGGCTCGTCTCAAAAGTGGGGCCAAGTTCTCGATGTTCCTGTCAAGCAGGACAAGTTCGGCTTGGGATATAAACCCTCTAGTTCTTCTCAGATTCCGAGATACATGGGACCTGTTCAGTTCACTAGCAGTAGTGTGATATTCGACATAATCAATGTCGTTGAAGACGATGAAGGTGACAGTGACTGCGACATGGATGCCTGGATTTGTCCATGTACTCTCGGCCAGAAGCCGTGCAACTGGACTACTAAAGAAGTCATTCATGTTACTACTGCAGAGTAATGTTCATTATTTTGATTATGTTTAGTCTTGCGTTCTTCCCAAGACGTAGTGACCCATTTGTGGGGCCTTCTTGTTATTTACAGTTTATCATTAATAAAAGACGTTTCACATTCAAATTTTGTGATCCCTGTTTTTCTTGTTTTTGTTTTGCATTTATACTTAACAGAAAAATGGCAATGTGTTTTGTTTGTTGCATCACATAATAAATGTAACATCCTCATGCAGGTCTTTTCTATCAGATGCCATCGATTCAGGTTCAGCTATGACTTCGTATGACTTTGATAATCCCGTTTATCAAGTTGAAGATGAGACTGACGAAGACTGTGAACTACCCGAAGAGTTAGCCAGGCTTCTCAAATAAGAGGAAAGGGTTATTGTACCTCATCAGGAGGATATTGAGATTATCAATCTGGGCACCGAGGATGACAAGAAAGAGGTTAAAGTGGGGGTTGCATTGGAAGACAGTGTCAAGAGAAGATTGGTTGAAATGCTCCGTGAGTATAAAGATATCTTCGCTTGGTCTTACTAAGACATGCCTGGGCTGGATACAAATATTGTGGTACACCGGCTACCTCTCAGAGAAGATTGCTCGGCAGTCAAGCAGAAGTTGAGACGGACAAGGCCTGACATGGCAGTCAAGCTCAAAGAAGAAGTTCAAAAGCAATTGAATGCTGGATTTCTTGCTGTCACGAATTACCCTCCGTGGGTCGCTAATATTGTTCCTGTGCCTAAGAAGGATGGAAAGGTCAGGATGTGCGTTGATTATCGAGATCTGAATAAAGCGAGCCCGAAAGACGATTTCCCGCTCCCTCATATCGATGTGTTGGTTGATAATACCGCTTAGTATTCTGTGTTTTCGTTCATGGATGGCTTCTCTGGGTATAACCAAATCAAAATGGCCCCAAAGGACATGGAGAAAACTACTTTCATCACACCGTGGGGGACTTTTATCTATAAGGCGATGCCCTTTGGATTGAAAAATGCAGAGGCAACTTATCAGTGGGCAATGGTCACTTTGTTTCATGACATGATTCATTATGAGGTGGAAGTCTATGTTGATGACATGATAGCAAAGTCACATACGGAGGAGGGACATCTGGTCGATCTTCTGAAATTATTTGAAAGGTTGAGGAAGTTCAAGCTGGGGCTGAATCCTAACAAGTGCACCTTCGGGGTGAGATCTGGAAAGTTACTGGGTTTCATTGTCAGTGAAAAAGGTATTGAGGTAGATCCTGCCAAAATAAAAGCTATACAAGAAATGGCTGAGCCGAGAATGGAAAAAGAGGTTCGTGGTTTCCTGGGGAGATTAAACTACATTGCAAGGTTTATATCTCATCTTACAACCACTTGTGAACCGATATTCAAATTGCTGAGAAAAGATCAAACGGACAGGTGGAATGAAAATTGCCAGAAGGCTTTCGAAAGAATAAAAGAATATTTACAGGAACCTCCAATACTCATGCCTCCAGTTGCAGGGAGACCACTGATCATGTATCTCACAGTTCTTGAGAATTCAATGGGATGTGTGCTTGGTCAACAGGACGAGTCAGGTAGAAAAGAGCATGCCATCTATTACCTGAGTAATAAATTCACTGATTGTGAGTCGAGGTACTCGATGCTGGAAAAAACATGTTGTGCACTCGCTTGGGCCGCAAAGCGTTTGAGACAGTACATGTTAAACCACACAACCCTATTGATTTCCAAGATGGATCCAATCAAGTATGTCTTTGAAAAACAAGCACTCTCCGGAAGGATTGCCCGTTGGCAAATGGTGTTAACAGAGTATGATATTCAGTACGTTTCCCAAAAGGCCATTAAGGGAAGCGTTCTGTCGGAATATCTCGCGGAACACCCGATTGAGGATTATCAGCCGATGAAGTTTGACTTTCCAGATGAAGACGTCATGTTTTTTAGAATGAAAGACTGTGATGAGCCTTTACCTGACGAGGGTCCTGAGAGAGAATCTCAGTGGAAATTGGTTTTTGATGGAGCGGTTAATTCATATGGTAATGGAATCGGCGCGATCATTACTACTCCTCACGGTTCTCATATACCGTTCACCGCCCTGACATTTGCATGCACCAATAATGAAGCTGAGTATGAAGCTTGCATTATGGGTTTAAAAGAGGCCGTTGATATGAGGATTAAGAATCTGGATGTATACGGTGATTCAGCGTTGGTCATTAGCCAAATCAAAGGAGAATGGGAAACTCGTCAGGCCAACCTGGTGCCTTATAGAGATTATGCAAGGAGACTGCTGCCTTTCTTCGATAGAGTTGATTTCCATCATATGCCGAGGGCTGAGAATCAGATGGAGGATACCTTGGCCATGATCGCTTTGATGTATAAAGTGAATTTTTGGAATGAAACTCCTGATATCACCATCATGCGTCTTGATAGACCTGCTTTTGTGTTTGCTGTTGAGAAAGCATCCGATGGAAAACCTTGGTATTTCGATATCATACATTTTCTCAAGACTCAGGAGTACCCATCCGGGGCATCCAACAAAGATAAGAAGACTCTGAGAAGGTTAGCCGGTAATTTTTATCTGAACAAGGACGATGTGCTCTACAGGAGAAATTTCGACATGGTCTTGCTGCATTGTGTTGATGAACTTGAACCAAACCTGTTGATGGAGGAAGTCCACGAGGGTTCTTTTGGTACTCATGCCGGTGGACATGTAATGGCTAGAAAATTGTTGAGATCTGGGTATTATTGGATGACTATGGAATCCGATTGTTTCAAATACGCCAAAAAATGCCATAAATGCCAGATTTATGCGGATAGGGTGCATGTGCCACCAGCTCCTCGGAATGTGTTGACATCTCCTTGGCCTTTTGCCATGTGGGGAATCGATGTAATTGGAAAGATTGAGCCGACTGCTTCTAATGGACATCGCTTCATTCTGGTCGCGATTGATTACTTTACGAAGTGGGTAGAAGCAACGTCCTTTGCTAATGTCACGAAGCAGGTGGTAACCCGATTCATAAAGAAGGACATCATTTATCGTTATGGTATTCCGGAGAGAATCATTACTGATAATGGTTCAAATTTGAATAACAAAATGATGAAGGAACTGTGTCAGAGTTTCAAGATAGAACATCACAATTCTTCTCCATATCGTTCGAAGATAAATGGTGCTGTTGAGGCAGCTAATAAGAATATCAAGAAGATTGTGTAGAAAATGGTTGTGACCTACAAGGACTGGCACGAGATGTTGCCTTTTTCTCTTCACGGTTATCGTACTTCGGTGCGTACATCAACCGGGGCAACTCCTTTCTCACTGGTGTATGGCACAGAAGCTGTCCTGCCATTAGAAGTTGAGATTCCTTCTTTAAGGGTTTTGTCGGATGTAAAGCTTGACAAAGCTGAATGGGTGCGAACGAGGTTGAATCAGCTAAGCTTGATTGATGAGAAGAATTGGCAGCCATTGCGCATGGCCGGTTGTACCATAGTAGGATGAAGAAAGCCTTTGATCAGAAAGTGCATCCTCGGTGCTTCCAGACGAGTGATTTGGTGTTGAAAAGGATACTTCCTCCTCAGACAGACCACAGGGGAAAATGGACTCCTAACTATGAAGGTCCGTATATGGTAAGAAAGGTTTTCTCTGGCGGAGCCTTATTGCTATCTACCATGGATGGTGAAGATTTTTCGTCCCCTGTGAACGCGGACGTGGTTAAAAAATACTTTGCTTAAAAGAGACCCGCTGAACACAAAAAGAAAAGTCCAGGCAAAAAAGGGGCATCCCGGCGAACCATAAAAAGAAAGGGTTCGGGCAAAAATTAGGGATAAAAAGAAAAAAATGAACCCGCAAAGTTGAAAACCTGAAAAGGCAACTTTGACAAAAATGAGTATCCCGGTGGATTGAAAACTTGAAAGGGCGATCCAAGCAAAAGTTAGGGATTTAAAAAGCAAACGATCACAGTCTGCTTTTGATCTATAAGATTGTGAGCAGTTATCCCGAAGGAAAGGAATCAGTCCAGTCAGTCTTGTCAGAAGACGAAACACAAGGAACGTCAAAGACATACAGGTCATAGCCGAATCGATACATGGTGGTTGTCTGTTTCCACATTGCCGACATTTCTATTGTATATTATTTTCTTGTTTTTGAGCAATTACCTCTTTTCAAGAATTGCATCTGAATTGTAATTTGCCTATTTACAGGCTTTTCATCAAGTATTCACTTCAGTCAAAGAGCTTTCTTTTTCTTGTCCCTTTTATTGTTTTTGTTTGCGAAATGTTTGTTATTTTGGTAATCATTGCAGGTAAAAGCAAGAGGTTGTACAGAGCATAACGAAAGTGCTGGCTTTGCTTGAACGGCAAGTATCATGGATGATAACTGAGGTAATCATTTCACATATAGAATATTTCTGGTGTTTTTCTTTGTTGCAGGTCAACAGGGTTATCACAACCGGGTGAGATTCCCTTATCCTCAGCAGTTCAAGTCACAACAAGTAGCAGTTTTTATCAGCCGGGTATTCTCAGCGGATTAAGTGTGACACTTTCGGCAGGATGGACTTGTTCCCCACAGGTAAATGCAGCCAGGCATGAACAACGAGTATGCCTCCCATAGTAGAGATTTCGCTTCCCCAGTGAAGTGATCATCTTATTTCCGGCAGAGCTGTGTCCTCTCCCCGGCAAAGTCCGATTATCAAGTTTGAAATGTTATATCCCCAACAAAACAAAGCTTTGTCTTCATGAGAAAGTGAGTCCCCGGCAAGGTAGAATTTGTTCTCGGCGGAGCAGGATAGAAGTGTTTCCCTCAGCGGCAGGGTGGTTTGTAAACCAGTTTTCTTCTACAGTGGAGGCAACGTCGGTGACGCCCTTTCCCCATGGAGTCAGTTCAGGATTGTCTCCAACAGAACGCAGTGCTGGTTCCCTAGATTGAGTAAGTGGTAGAACAGGAGTCTGGGATTTCCCCAGTAGATTCAAAGTCCCCGTAGAGTAGGAGTATCTGATATTCCTCGACAAGACAGGTTGATGTTTGATGTAATCCCAAGTAGAGTGGATTTTCTCCCTGATCAGGATAGAGTTTTCAGGAATGTCATTCAGGGTTGGTTTCTTAAGGAGGATAAAGTCAATCGTTGGTGGTTGATTGTTTCCCCCCCGCAGAGACGGTTTCCTCAGCAGAAGGGGTTTGATTTAAGCATCGAATTGCTTGTGTCCCCACAGAGTTATTCTAGTCCCCGGAAGATTTGATCCCCAGCGGTGTGGATTTCTCTTCCCGGCATGGGTTGTTCTCTCTCCCCGGCGGAGTTTGGGTCTTTTCTCCCTAGCATTTATTTTGCTAGGTTGGTTCTTTTACATTTGCATTTGCACTAGCATCCTCCCAAATGCATAGCATTTCCATTTCGTATGGATAATTACGCCATTTTCGAACATAAGCATCTGAAGCATAAGCCAGGTTTGGTGTTTTGGGACCGGATATTCTTTTCAGTAGAGATTTGTTTGAATCAAGGGGCCTTCGTGTTATCCGCGTCAAGATGGACTTTTGGGTTGGCTATCTTATCAGATTCTTCCCAGTTGAGTCGTTTGGGTGAATGTTTTCGCTTTCATCAGGTGAGTCGCTTGCGAGTGTTATCTTCCCTGGTCAAGCTTGTGGTTCTTTCCCAACAGAGTTGTTCCAAATTTTGGTTGGTCATTGTTGTTTATCTCAACTTTTGGTTGATGACCCAGTGGCGTTTGGATGTTATTCAAACTTTTGGTGGTTATTCTTTATTTCTCTCAGCAGAGTCAAGGATTCCCAACTCTTGGTTGGCACCCTCCAGCGTAGTTCAAATGATTGTATTTGGTGTTCCTACTTTTGGTTGGCCTAGAAGGTGATCCCAACTGTTGGTTGGTAATCTTTGGTTTCCCCGAGCGGAGTCTCTATTCCAACTTTTGGTTGACAATCTTTGTTGTTCTAACTCTTAGTTAGTAACCGTTGTTCTAACTCTTGGATAGTGGCCTTTTATTTCAACTCTTGGTTGATAATTTGGGATGATCATCCCAACTTTTGGTTGGCAGTCTTCTATGGTAGAATCAACTTCGTGTAGCATCCCCCAGCTATCCTAACTCTTGGTTAGTAGCTTTTGGTTCCGATTTGTGATCAATGAGGATCTTTCCCCAGCTATCCTAACTCTTGGTTAGCAGCTTGTGTTTCGACCTTTGATCAACGGTGTTTCTTGGTGATTCTAACTTTTGGTTAGTACCTTTGTTTCCCAACTTTTGGTTGGATGTTTTCCCATGCGGTTGTCCCAACTTTTGGTTGGTATTCCCCTATTTCCCCAGTAGGTTCGGTCTGGAATATCTACTATTGTTCTAACTTTTGGTTGGTAGTCTCTCTTATTCCTCCGCGGAGTCGTTATCTCAACTTTTGGTTGATAAGGATATTTGGCGTTTTCCAACTTTTGGTTGGTGGTTATGGGTTCTCTGGTAGGGTCAGTCATGGACGTCGGTTCGTGTTCCAACTCTTGGTTGGTAGTCTTTGATTCCCCAGTGAGGTCGCCATATCCGGTGTGGTCGATTTGTTGACGTTTTTCCAACTCTTGGTTGGTAACCTTTGTTCTCTGGTTGTGGATTCCGACTTTTGGTCAGTATGCTTCCTCAGCGAAGTCGTCTCGCCATGTAAATTTCGGTTAGTGTGGATTCCGACTCTTGGTTGGTAGGGGTGGTTTTGTCCCCAGAGAGTCACACCTCATCCCATCTTTTGGATGGTGATGCTAGTTTGTTCTCCATAGAGTCGTCTGATTAGTCTACTCTTTCCTCGATGAAGCTGCCACAAAGTTGTTTGGTTACTCTTTTGTTCCCTAGCAGGGTTTGTTCCAACTCTTGGTTGGTATTCCGAGTCCGCTATCCCGACTTTAGTTTGGTATTTGTTGATGGTTTCATCCCAACTCTTGGTTGGTATCTTCGGTTGCTTTCCAACTCTTGGTTGGTATCCGTTGGTCTTTGTTCCAACTCTTGGTTGGTATCCTCTGGGCGTGTTCTCGACTCTTGGTTGGCATATTTTGGATGAATTTCAGATTGTATCGGATTGTTATCCCCAACGCATCGTTATCCGACTCTTGGTTGGTAGTCGTTGTTTTGCATTCCTGCGGGGTGCAAATTTCCGGGTTCTTTTATATTCAATCACCTTATACCTTGAATGTTTGAAAGCAGATGTTTTTCCTCCCTTCAGGTCCAAGTTGTTTGAATAGGGGAAGCTGTAGCACCCCAAAATTTGCCTTTTGTTTTAACCGTAACTGGCTTTTGTTTTTTTGCATTTTGCATTTTTTTGCATATTGTCGCTACTGCGAAAATCGGCGCCGGCTGAACAGAAGAGTCGCCACCGTGCGTTATTTATCCCAACGGAGGGAAAGGAAACGCTCGAAGTAAACCTACCGCAAAATGGGGAAAGGAATGGTCATCGCAACCAAAACCTGGATTCGGGAGTCGGTTACGCAAGGGGAAGGTATTAGCACCCCTCACGTCCGTCGTACTCGACGGGATCCACGCTTGTTTTCTATCGAAAGGATTGTATTCTATCTACGCTAAAGGTCAAGGGTTAAAAATAAAATAAACTGACTCGGCAAAGTATCGCACTTTACGCCTACGTATTCTCGTCTGGAACGAGAAATCAGAGTCAACGTAGTTCGCCTACCTGCGGGAAAGGAGGGGAAGATTGCTCGCTAGGATATCGCATCCTATGCCTACGTACTTTCATACAGCATGAAAGATCAGAGAAAACGTAGTTCGGGCCACGTATGACACAAGTCTGTCTTGATTGTTTTTATCCTTCTAAAAAAGGTTTTCTCCTGATTATGGGTCCAAGCGGACAAAAATGACGTTTTTGATGAGTTCACATTCTTTTACGGAAGAAGTGTCTTTTATTGGGTTTGAAATCTTATTGTGTTTTTTTGATTATTTTAAGATGAGAAGAGAAACAGCAACTCTAACCTATGGTTGAAAAGGGAATCAAACTAACCTAATGTTGTCATGCATGGATGAAAGCCTAATGTCTATCATATTTCTCTCCTGCGCAGAGAGAAACAGAGATCCTAGGGGAATAAACGGAAAAACAACAGCATATATACAGTAAAGCAGTAAGATGCATGGATGCAGCAATACAAGCGAGGCAAGGGAGTCCCACTCTACCTCGAACCTCGAAAACAACAGGCAGAAGCGAACGAAATTCACTTCCAACCTAACAGATTAATTGGCAAACAATACAGTCCGGGAAACTCAAACAATACATCAAAAGCTTCTAAACAGCAAAAAAATAAACAGTAAACAACAACTCTACACAGCAAGCTCCATCATCTTCTATCTTCAAGTCATCTTCAAAACATCTACAAGCTTCAAGCAAGCATCAATCTTCAAGGAGGGAAACTCTAATAGTAAACACCTTCAACAGCTTCAAACAGCAGGGCTTCAACAGCAGCAATCAAATGCACAGCTTCAACATCACAATCTTCATCTTTTACAGTCTTCAAGCAAGGTCTCTATCTTCAATCTTTCATGGCTTTTCTTCAAGTCCAGCTTTCCAGGATGAGGAACAATTAACAAGATGAAATGGATGTTAAACAATCAGTTGCCTACCAAAGGTGGCCTACTGACTGTTAACAAAATACAGACAGTTTTCTCTCAAAAGTTCTATCTCTTAAATACGTTCACTAATCCTTCCAAAGGAAGGAGGTGAGTATTTAAAAGAGACTTTGAATCATAGAGAAAGAATGGAGGCAAACAAGACCTTCCATATTTATGAATCAAGTTTCTACTCTAAGCTCTACCTAGCTCCTAGTTCCTATAATCTTCAACAGCTACAAGCAAGCTACAATCTTCATCAACTCTTGAACTTGATCTTCACTCCTTTTGTCTTCAATGGGCTTCATCAACAAAGTCTTCAACTCAAACCCATACCCCAAGCAAGCCCAATAACCCACACAATCAAGCAATAACCCTAGAAAGGGCACACCATACAAGCACACAATTGCAAAATATACTGAAAATATTAATATAGTAGGGGAAATTCTAATATTTATTCTAAGGGATCTACTACACTTACCCATGAGACCCCTATAGTCCCATCTTCTAATTCAACCTAAAAAGACCAAAAAGAAATTGTTTTGTTGCACCTATATTATTTTCAAAACCCTAATTAACTAGTCTAATAGCATCTAATCAAAACTATCCTAAAAAATTGTCACAAAAATATGTAACTAATTCAGGGGGAACCTAAAACATTCATCTAACTACCCTAAAAAGATTGACCTAAAAATCTAAAGGGAACTACCCTAAATAAATTCTACAAATTAAGGTATCAACTAAAAGAATTAAAAAAAGCAATTAAATGAGAAAATATGCAAAAAAAATAAAAATGAAATAAAATGGCAATTTTATGATTTTTATATTTTTCCTGACAGAAAATGGAAAGTGGTAAAAAAAATCCCATGAGAAAATATTATTTTTTCTATTTTATATGAATTTTTAAAGATTAAGAAAATTTGGAGAAAAAATTAATATGGAAATGATGAGATGGGTGCAAGAAGTAATAATGTGCAGTTATTATCATATCTGGGCCCAACATGAGGGGTGCAGGGAGTAAAGCGCCTGGCCCAAAGTAAATAAAAAAACAAAATAAAATGAAAGGAAAAAAAGATAAAAACGCGGTGCGAATAGCATGAATATACAGTGTAAAACATGATTGGGCCTAAAAAGGGGGGTTTGGATAGAAACATCACTCAAAGCCCAGACTGGTACGTTAAGTGAAACGCAGCGTTTGACGCTGCTGGCTTCCCTCCAACATTTCGTCCGAATCTCAGCCGTCGGATGCTTCTCAAGTCAACCATTCCACGCGTGATCTGACGGCAATAGCTTCGTCTTCTTCCTTGGACTACTAGGGTTTCAGAAACCATTAAAACACAAGCTTCATGCGTAGACTTTCCACTCCTTCGTTCTCCCTCGTCCCTCCATCAAATCAAGAATTTCAAAAAGCAAAATCACTCCAAATTTGTCCCTGAATTCATCTATAGCATTGGTTTCAATTGATATCAACTAAATCCTGGAACCCGACCTCCATCTCAAAACTACTCAGAAATTTCATCATCACCAATCCACAATATAAGTACACTGAATTCTTCCTGGATTCACACTGATAAAAAATAACTAACCACCTAAGATTCTAACAGCTTAATCATCATGTTCTATGCCTCAACAGAATTCATGTGCATCCATCAACCTTCACCAAATCTTACTAAAGTCTCCAGAAACAATCATCTAATCACCTAGATCATGTCTAACCTAACAAATCATGAAGACTATCCCTAATTCAAGCCAAATCGTGAGAGTTACTAACCTGGTAAGAAGATGAAAACAAATGATGATCTTCTTTGATTCAAAGCCTGCAATGCTCCAGGATCATTCAATACTTGTATATCTTGCTTCTGTTTGCAACAATGCTTGCTCAAACACCTTGGATCATCATAACCGATTCTTCTTGCACTTGAAGATATGAAAATTGCAGAACACGATTCAGGCTATTATCCATACAGATCTTGATTGCAATAGGATCAGTGATGATTATTGGATTGAATGAAAACAAAAACTTGAAAGAATGATGAAGAATTGAAAGGATTCGAAGCAATTTGCAAAAGAGAATGTGAAATGCAAATTCTGAATTTCTCTACCAAATGAAGCCCAAACTTGCTTTGGATCAGCTCTAATGTTTATATAGATGATGATGGAATGTTCTGGAAGATGCTAGATTGATCTCATGAGAAATTGTTTATATCATTGCATGAGAATTTGAAGTTGGTGAGTTGAAAAATCAGTCCATGAAGACCTTGTTGCAGCAGCCCAAAATGTCTTGAATTTCTCTCCAAAAGAGAATTAGAATGTGTAGAAATGCTGACTTGCCTTGTGCATTGATCTCCTTGTGATTTGGCATGTGTTTCTTCTTTTACAAGCAACTTATGATAACTCATATTTCTTGACCTCAAACCAAAAATATAACATTGCCAATAGTCTTAAAATGTCATTTACCTTCAAAATGGTTGGTCATATGCTTGGTTTTGCTTTTGTATCAAAAATTCACAAGTTTGGTCATTTAAAAATGTACTTTTCCCTTTATAATTGGCCAAATTTGCAATTCTAAGCTATGAGCATTTCCAACTTGCCACAACCACTTTTCTAGACTCAAAATGTCATTTGGAGCAAGTTTGATGTTGAACATTTCTTCATTTGAAATTTGCAAGTAGGGGTTTTGTGCATATGCTTGAAATGACCTGTAATTCCACTTTCCCAAAATACCCCTGGCTTGTCAAGAGCATAAGTAGAGTTCCACAAATCAGAATGAGGCATACCATACCTTTTTAGAAAGCTAAGATCATGAGGAACAACTTTCATGTTCACCAAAAATCCATTTGAACAATACTTATGGGGAAAAAGTTGCTTGGAAGTCAAGTAACTTTCACTAACAAATTTCAGTGTCCTCAGATGACCTGTAACTTGCAAAAATCATAACTTGAGTTCTATAAATCTCCTTGATGCCTTCCACCACTCAAATTAAAGGTATTGAGATACTCTACAAGTTTCATTTTGGCCAATGATCCATTTGAAACTTGCATTTTGAATTATCTTGCTTGGAAGTTTGCCCTAAATCAGGGGATTTTACACAGAAACCCTAATTTAGAAACTTCTCTTATTCTTGATTTCTTTTGATTTCTCCTTGGCACAACACCACATCCATATCCACATATCAAATGATGAATCCCCCATTCTTCAAATAGGCCTTGATGTCCCTTCAATCAAGTATTTGACCTAGGGTTGACCTAGGGTTGACCCAGATGAAACCCTAATTGACTGTCTTCAACTGTAGTTCTTGTAATCACATAAATGACTTGTCTCACTCTAAAAATGACCCTCTAGGTCTTCCATGATGTATATATACATTCCATGCCCTCAATTCATAGTCCACAACTTCTCTGATGATCTTCAAACCCCCTCAAGATAGGAGAAAAACCCACTGATTGGTCCACTAACTTCTCAAGCTTCAATTTCTTTCTGATGACTTGGATAGGCTTGAATTTGAATAAGAACCTCTTGATATGCTCATAGAGATAAGAATGGCACTTGGTCCCTTGTTGGATGGCTTGCCCATGCTATGCTATACAGATGAATGAATTATGTACATGACCTAATATGCAAATGCTAAAGCTATGAGACATAAAATCAGGTGAAATAAGTTGGTCAAATTTTGGGGTGCAACACATATCATGGCATTTGTTCTCGAGTCATGAGATCAAGGCGTTCCTGTGGCTCAAGTTCATTTCGGAGCAATAAACTGAACAATGAACAACGAGCATCAGAGGTTCAGACATTTATTTTGTCCAACGGTCAAGCGACCGACTTTATTTTGCAGGTTAATTTCAGATCAGGGTCAACACTCAGGCTCATGGCAAGCATCTTCATAGTGACATTGGTCAAAAATGAGGTTCAGCAGCTAAATAGAACTCCAGACAGTTGAAACAGGGCAAATGGACAGGTTTCCCACCAAAAGGCGCCATAATTCAAAATTTGAAGGTGTTAATCGGTTAACCTATATGGTTAATCAATTAACCCAAGGAAAATTAGCCCAGATTTGAAGTTTTAATAGTGTTAACTGATTAACGCATATGGTTAATAGGTTAACAATAGAAGATTTTGCCTTGTACGCGATTTTGCAAGCTAATTGCACTAGGGGTCCAATTTTGATCACTTTGGAATTCAAATTTTCACTTGGGAAGATCTAGAACACCTTTAAATTTCAGATTTCCCTCCATAATCCTATTCCACCTTCCAAGCCTTGATTTCCAATCCAAATTCCAATCCTTGCTTTGGGATCCAAACCTAAGTCATATTTAAGTGATTTACTCCAAAGCAAACCATCCAATTTTCATTTCTCACATCCATTTTTCAGAATTGATCATAATTCTCTCTCAAATTCTCTCAACTTCTCCATTTCCAAAACTCACTCAAAGCTCTTTTTCATTGGAATTCTTGATTCTTCATTGGAATCAATGGATTCTTGAGCATAATCCTCCATTTACCATCATCATTGAATCAATTTTCTTCTTCAATTTTCGTGCAAGCTTGGATCTGAATGTGGAGTTGAATCTAGAAGTGATTATTTGAAGCTTTTTGACTCAAATTTGGGGGATCTTCATTCATACGACAACAATTATTGTGGATCTTGAAGTTTTCCGGATTTCTAGCATTTGATCTGCTCAAATTTAGTTGATCAACATTTACCAAAGCAAATCTCCGCTTCGAAGGTTGGAATTCTCGAACCGATTTAATTTTTTGAGCTTATCATGTTAATCTTCATATTCGATTGAATTTTGTTGATTTTGATCCGTTCGAATTGTTATGTTATTGTGTAATTGTGTATCCATGCTGTTGGATCTCTGTTTTCTGTTGTTAAATTCGTTCTTATTTGATAAGTTGATCTATTGGAACCTTGGATAAGCTGTTTTTGTGCTAGAAGTGATTTTCTGCTGCTGTTTTTAGCTTCTGGTGCAGTGTTAATCGGTTAAACGTTAACAGTGTTAATCAGTTAAAGCATATGGTTAACCGATTAACCTGTTCAAAACTTCAGATTTTTCAAACTTTTTAAGGTGTTAACCGATTAACCCCAGGGGTTAACCGATTAACACTGTGCCAGAATGCCATATTTGCTGTTTTGCTTGCATGTTTGCATACCGGTTCGATTTGAATCATCATAGATCAGTGTGATGCATTAGAATTGAATTGTTTTGGATAATTGTCACTATTTGTGGTTGATTAATCATGATTTTGTTGACTTGTATGATCATTTTTCAATTGTTTGCATGCTTGTTTATGTGGTTCGAATCAAGTTTTCATTTGCATGTTCATTTGCTTTCATCTCTTGTTTTCTCCACATGTTTGCATCATTCTTGCATCGCTGTTGAGATCGAGACGCGCTTGTGGCGCCTGCTACCCCACACACTTTTCCTCCCTCCCACCATTCTAAGTGTGCATTTTCATGCTTACATTTTCTACTTGTGATTGATCCTTCCTTTATTCTTCTTGTTCTTTCTTGCCATGATCCCCATAGGATTCCTAGTCCCTCCATTTAGGATGGGAGTAGGAGAGACATTAGGTGTTCAATCCAAGTATGCTAACATTAGGGTAGATGTTTCCCCTTTTCAATCCGAACTGTAGGATCACTTTGCATGACAACGTTAGGGTCGAGTTTCCCTTAGACCTTCCGTGCGTCTTCTTCTCATCTCAAAACCATGCTAACTCATCTAATAAAGGCGATAAACGTTGCGCACTACGAGCCTTAAGCTACATGGGGAATGATGAGTGAAAGGTCTCCTCTCGTTTATCTTTCATACCAGATGAAAGTACGTTTGCCTGTGGTTTCGTGTCCGCCTGAACTACGTTTGCTCTGATCTTTCATACCAGATGAAAGTACGTAGGCACAAGACGCGATGTCTTGGCGAGCAATCTTTTCCCATTCTCTCCCGTAGTTAGCCAAACTACGTTGACTCTGACTTTCCCATTGCACGAGGAAATATGTAGGCATAGAGCGGCGATGCTCTGCCGAGTCTCTTTTCTTTTCTTTTTGTCCTGCAAGCCTGTAGCGTAGATAGTTTAAACACACCCTTAGATAGACCACAAGCATGGATCGCGTCGAGTACGATGGATGTGAGGGGTGCTAATACCTTCCCCTTGCGTAACCGACTCCCGAATCCAGGACTTGGTTGTGATGACCTCGTGTTTTCCCTTTCGTCAGGTTTTTCCGATCGTTTCCTTTCCCTCTCCTTGGGATAAATAACGAAAGGAGGCGACTCTTCTGTTTTCGCAGTTGCATAAGGTTCCCAACGGCGTGATAAAAGTAGTTTTCTCCATGTCCTCTGGGGCCATTTTGATTTGGTTATACCCAGAGAAGCCATCCATGAAGGAAAACACAGAGTATTAAGCAGTATTATCAACCAAAACATCAATGTGGGGGAGCGGGAAATCATCCTTCGGGCTCGCTCTATTCAAATCTCAATAATCGATGCACATCCTGACCTTCCCTTCTTTCTTAGGCACATGAACAATATTAGCGACCATATGGAGGGTAATTTGTGACGGCAAAAAAACCGGGATCCAACTGCTTTTGGACATCTTCTTTAATCCTGACTGCCATATCAGGTCTGATTCTTCTCAACATTTGCTTCACAGGCGAACATTCTTCTCGAAGAGGTAGATGGTGCATCACTATATCGGTATCCAACCCTGGCATATCCTCATACGACCAAGCGAAGACATTTCTGTACTCACGGAGCATTTCTGCCAATCTTCTCTTGACATCATCTTCCAATGCATCCCAAACTCTAACTTCCTTCTTGTCATCTTCAGTGCCCAGATTGACGACTTCAACGTCCTCCTGATGACGTAAGATAACCCTTTCCTCTTGTTTCAAAAGTCTGGCTAGTTCTTCAGGTAGGTCACAATCTTCATCAGTCTCTTCTTCAGCTTGATAGATAGGATTATCAAAGTCATATCGAGCCATAGCCAAATCTGAATCGATGGTATCTGAGATGTGAAACCTACATGATTGATGTTTTATGCTTATTATGATATGCAAACAGACACAAACACATTGTCATTTTTCTGTTTTTTTGTTAAAAATAATAAAAAGAAAAACAAGGATCAAAACATTTGAATGCAAAAAGGACGTCTTTCATTCATGATAAAAGTTTGAAAATAAACAGAGGGGCCCTACCAGGAAAAGCCACTACGTCTTGGGAAGAACGTAGGACCAAACATAATAAAAAACAAATGAAAATTACTCTTCTGATGTAACTTGGATGATTTCCTCCACAGTCCAGTTATAAAGTTTCTATCCGGGAACACATGGACAGATCCAAGCATCTATATCGCAATCACTGTCTCCTTCGTCATCCTCAACTGTATTGATCCTGTCAAAAATAACTCCACCACTGATAAACTGAACAGGTCCTCTGTACTTCGGAGGATCCCTTGAAGAAGATGGGCTATACCCTAGACCGAACTTTTCATGTTTAGCAGGAACATCGAGCACTTGGCCCCACTTCTGAGATGACCCAGATTCCACTATAGCACGAGCTTCCTTGAATGACGACATCGAGACCTCTGGATCTTTAGCTTCTACAGGAGGCTTCTCCTGAATCTACATAGTTTCAAAAGCTTGACACAACCTCTCATGAATCTCACCAACCACTTCCACATACTTGAAGGATGACAGGTGACTGATCATGATATCTTCCTCTCCACAGATTGTAACAATTTCCCCCTCCATGATATACTTCAATTTCTGGTACAAAGTCGAGGTGACTGCCCCAACGGAGTGTATCCAAGGTCGGCTGAGCAAACAACTATAAGCAGGCTGGATATCCATGATATAGAAGACTGCATCAAAAATCTATGGACCTACTTGAATTGGCAACGTGACTTCACCAAATACTGACCTCCTGGTTCCATTGAATGCCCTCACCACCAAATCACTAGGAGTGCAGATCAAGCCTTGAATGTCTAGCTTCATTAGTGCTTTCTTTGGTAACACATTGAGTGAAGATCCCGTATCAACTAGCACATGGGATAGAACAGCTCCCCTGCACTCTATGGATATGTGCAGAGCGTGGTTAGGGTTTCTCGGGAAAGAGTTAAATCCAAATCAGTAAAACCCAACCCATTACCAGCATTGACATGAGCCACCACTCCTTCCAATTAATTAACAAAAATCTCCTGTGGTACAAATGCTGTATTCAGGATCTTTAACAGAGCATTTTTGTGCGCCTCAGAGCACAAAAACAATGATAAGATAGAGATTTTAGAAGGTGTCTGATGCAAGTGATCTACAATCTTGTAATCACTTTTACGAATAAGTCTCATGAACTCTTCAACATCTTTAGTCAAAGAGTCTTTCTCCCCTTGTTGTTGACCATCTTCTTCCACCGCAACTTTACCTTTACCTTTGTCATTCTTTCCAACATTAGTTTCAGGTGGAGAGAAAACTCTACTGCTCCTAGTTATTCCCCCTGATGCAACAATATTGTCAACAGAAGTGCCTCCAAATGATGTCTCCACCAGCTCTTGTTTGTGCCCATTGCAGAACACCTCTGCCCCATAGTTCCAAGGAATGGCCTTGGTGCTCTCATAGGGTACCGGTCCTAGCGTAGTAATAATAACAAAAGTTGGCCTCGACAGCGCTAAAATGTTAATTGTCCGGTATAGGTTTGAAATCGTTGCAACTTCATCCTGCTCATTATTAACCTACTTCATTTCATCTTCTCCCACAATCCTGTCAAATTGTAAACTGCCTTCGTCAATCAAACTTTGAATATGGCTTCTCAAAGCAACACAACCCTCTGGATGCATACCACATTTTGCACAGCCTTCTAAATAACCCGGATAAACACCACCTTTTAGCAATCTGTCTTTCACGTAGCTCAAAGGCGTCTTCAATTCCGCAACATTAGTTACCAAGTTTAACCTCTCTCCCTCAATAACAACATTGGTTCTGGCCACCCCATGATTTGGCATAGGGTTTTGATTTACATTCGGGGTCTCATTTGTGAAGTTGATTGCTTTGGAATCAAGCAGATCCTGCACTTTGTGCTTAAAAGCTTTGCAGTTATCAATATTATGACCCAGAGCACCAAAATGGAAATCACATCTAGCGTTGCGTCATAACCTGGTGGAGGCGTAACAGTGAGCGGCGCCAAAGTCCTTTTCTGAATAAGTTATAACTGTAACAAATGTTGCAAAAGTTGTGAGTAAGTCATGGGAGGCGTGTCGAACTGGCTGTTGGTCATCCTTCCTATATCTTGATAACGCCGAGACGCAATAGTCTCTTGCTGTGGTATAGTTGGAATAGCTATACTGGCAACTTGTTGTTGATGCTGATGCTGAGGTTGATACTGAAGTTGATGTTGCACTCAGTCTCTACCTCTGTAGGCTGATACAACATTCATGTCCCCTTCCCTTTTCTTCGGGTTCCCATATGCTTTCCACATTCCTCCTGACGAAGGCTCCTCTCCACTTTGTATCTTTCCTGTCTTTATTCAATTCTCTACTCTTTCCCTTGCCATCACTAAGTCCGAAAAGCTCTCAGACATGCACCCAATCAATTTCTCATAGTATGTTCCTGACAAGGTCTCCATGAACATGTCAGTTAATTCACGTTCCACCATTGGGGGCTGAACTCTGGCTGCTAACTCTCGCCACCTCTGGGCGTACTCCTTGAATCCCTCATTATTTCTTTGTGACAAATTCTGCAATTGCACCCTATTAGGCGCCAAGTCACAGTTGTACTGGTAGTGACGCACAAATGCTTCTCCCAACTCTCTCCAGCACCTTATATGTGTCCCTTCCTAACCCATATACCATTCCAGAGAAGGACCCGACAGACTGTCCTGAAAGAAATGCCTCAAAAGTTTCTCATCATCTGAATATGTTGACATTTTTCGGAAATAAGCCCTGAGGTGTACTCTAGGACAAGTCATCCCTTTGTACTTGTCAAAATATGGTACTTTAAACTTGGGAGGAATCTTGACCCCTGGCACCAGTCCCAGATTCGACATATCGAGTCCCAAAGAATTTTGGTTCTCGAGGCTTTTCATCTTCTCTTCAAGCAGCTTGAATCTCTTGTCATCTTCCGTGGGGAGACCCATATCCAAGTCTCTCATAAAAAATAAACCGTCTTGATCATCTTCTTCCCATTGGTGACCTGCAGCTCCGTGTGCAACACCCACACCGCCTCCAGCACCAGCTATATGAACTTCTCCCAGATGACCTCCGCCCGGAGGGTTAACTACAGTTGGAACAATGTTGGCCTAAGAAATGCTACCATCAACTGGAGGAGGGAAAGTGGTAGTACCTCCATGTAGAACACCATTGCCATCCACCCGTGCTATTAGTGGTTGAACCAACGTCCTTAATTGCTCCTACCCATTGGCCACACCTTGCATCATCTTCATGAATTGTGTCATCCTGTCTCTGAACTCCTGCAGCTCTTGTTGTACTTGATCCATGACTCTCCGTTAATTCCCTCTTGTAGAATATCTATGGAAAACTGGATCTGCTATCCTGTTAACTGGTGAAGAAAACCAAGAAGAAATAAGATTGAAGGCTCCAAGAACACCTGCTATGCAAATGAGAATGATAATGCAAAATGCAAGCATGTATATATGATTCAGGGAGATCTTCCCCTTGATTCTAGTTCCACAGATAAATAGAAAAACAGGAGAATAAAATGTAGAATCGCAAGTCTTCTCTCATAAATAAAATGAGAATGAAGGTTAGCGTACACAAAAAAACTGTCAAGAGATACGACTGCAAATAATCCTACGACCCCATCCAACAAGTCTGGTGATGGCCATAATACAAGATAAGAACAAAAAGAAGAAAAACTAAAGGAATACTGTATCAAATAACTCTCTTCAGCCACTGTAATGAGTCTGAACTTCCTTTAGCAGCTACTTTGTGTTTGGATGTTCAGGCCTTGCAATCAATTCCTGTATGAGCAAGTTTCTTCTGCTAATAACATCTTTCAAGCTTTGAGCATAATCTTCCCAAGCATCCTCTCCGAAGGCATCTTCAAGTCTCGGTTTCTTCAATTCTTCCCTTATCTTGAACTCCTCCAACACTGACAGGGTTTCTCGTAACTTCTGATCGTTTGCATACCAGCAGGATGATTCCATTGAAACTTCTCCATCCTTGATTTTGAGTTGTATCTTCAATCTGTCAATTTGTCTATGAAGCTCATCTTCCCTTCCTTTGTTAGTAGTTAATGCCGCGTTCCACTGATCATTGAACTTAGATATTTCCAGGTATGCATTATCCAGTTCTTTCTTCTTATGCTTAAGGATACTATCAGTTCTCTTCAAATCTTGACCGACTCGTCCTCGCACTCGAATCTCCTCAGCTAACTCCTTTTCTACCTTAGCCAAAACTTCTGTCTTTGTTTTTGCTAAGTAAACAACTTCATTCTTGTCAGTCTTTAACTGACTAATTTCTTTTTTCAGTTCTTCATTCTCCTTATGCAAATCTCCTTTTTCCGCCCATAACTTATTGTATCTTTGAATATCAACCGTCATAGGCTCTTCAAATACTAAAGGATATAGAGGTTCTTGGACAGGGAAAGGTAGCAATATTTTCTCCACCCTCTTCTGGATCTAATCCAAATAAGGTCCATAAGCCCGGCAGTCACCCTTACCCAAAGAAAGTTTCCCTCTCTTGTGAACTCTTCCCCAGGCTTCCTTTATCTTGGCTAGAGTATCAAAATCAATGGCACCTGTGAAATACAGAGGTTCCTGTACTTCCTCCTCCTTCAGGGTCCCCTTCAAAGCATAACCAAACTGTCTGATAGCAAGAGAAGGGTTGTAGTTAATCCCACCTCTTCTTCCTATCAGAGGTACATTAGAAAAGTTCCCACAGCTAAAGATGATCTCCATGCCGAACATATCTTAATTAAACCAGACAATATTCTTAGATGTCAAGCCCATAAGCCTTTCTTACCATTCAGACATATCCCTTGTATCAACAAAAGCTCCAATGCGAGGAAGATGATCCATGCATTACTTGTGGAGGAGTGGCGCACAACAAGAAACATTCTTCCCTCTCCTCTTTTCATTTTTGTAATGCAATGAATGATACAAATATCCCAAAAGAGTAGGTATAGGATTCTTGGAAGCAAAGATGTGAAAAGCGTCCATATCAACAAAATCTGGAATGTTGGGAAACATAACTATACCATATATGCATAATGCCAGAATAACATTGAAAACTACCCAGCATCCTTCCTTAGCAAAATACTGAGCCTTACCCACCAAGAAGGACAAATGAAAACCATAAGCTCCATTCCTACAGGCCACATTACCCTCCAATTCAAATTTGCTCAAATAAAGAGCGTTGGCTAACTTCGTCAGGTCAGGTTCCTTCTCGGAGTGAAAGAAAGACATTTCTTCTAAGACTGGAACTCCCATTATAAAAATGAACTCTTCCAAAGTAGGAACTAGTACATAATCAGGAAATGTTAAATAGCGCAGTTGAGGATCATAAAACTGCAGTAGAGTGTGGATAGCTCCTTGTTCATAACTTGTGACTTTTGGACGAAACTTAGAATCTTCAATGACGCCAGAACTAGCCATGGAAATAAGACCAAATAAAGGTCTTAACTCTGGTAGCGGGAACTTGTAGATGATAGTCTTCTTCAACTCAGGCTCCATGTTGATAGCAGATCAGATTACCAGAATCAAAGGGAAGACGAGAACCTGAGATCACACATACATGCAAATGTTAATATGCAAATGAAGATGCAAATGCAAACATGGGATCAAGACCTCCAAAACTGTTGTGCCGTTGACTGAGTTGAACCAGAAATCACTCTGATAAGAAACCAAGAATACTAGAACACTTAGGACCAAAAATTTTCTTTGACAGAAAACCGGGTTGGTTGAAAGTCAAGGTTTCCTGCAAAACCCATCCCACTCACAAGTAGGACCTAGTGTCTGAAAAGCTACGACATCCTATGTAGGTCGTCATTATCACGAACTTTTAGGTCGAGAAACAATGATACGTTCACCATTTCTGGTTTGGCATCATGGTCATTCATGGAGGTATCAACTGCCTTCCCATTGAACAGTCTCCAGAGTCGTTAGTTTTCAAATCCAACACCCCCTCAATTGTCGAAGATGCACGAGATATGATGTCTTCAAAGAAAATATCGTATGGACGCGAATTTCATGAGGGCTCGTGCATTCCAAACATGCAAGCCCTCACTACTCTCCACACTAATACTAGGTGTATACTCAAGCCTGTGTATTGGGCTTTTCTCTCAACAGAACACCCCACTCAACGACACAACAACAGTAAAATACGATAACAATGATAAAGTACGGAAAATAAAATGTAAGTGCAATAATATACAAAAATAAAACATACATACACACAAATGTACACACCCAAAAATATAAAACACACAAGCGCTAGGAGTAGCTCACATAGGGAAACAGGCCATCCCCAGCAAAGTCGCCAGCTGTCGCAACACTGTGAAAAGGGCTGACGGAAACAAACACAAGAGTCGCCGCCGAATTTTATTTATCCCAAAGAATGGGATAAATAAAATCTTGGGTTCGGGAGTCGCAAGGGGTAGGTATGAGCACCCCTCACATCCGTTGTACTCAACGGGGTCCATGCTTGTTGTCTAATCTATGGGTGAAAGCTATCTAAAAGCTACTGCTAAACGGGGGGAAAGAAAAGAAGAGACTCGATAAGACATCATCGCCTTATGCCTATGTATTCCCTAGTGCAATGGGAAAGTCAGAGTCAACATAGTTAGAGAAACTACGGGTGATGGAGGGAAGGTTGCTCACCAAGACATCTCCGTCTTGTGCCTACGTATCTTCATCTGGTATGAGAAATCAGAACAAACGTAGTTCGGGTAAACTAGACCACTGGTTGGTTAGGTGTTTTTTATGAGTGACGTTAAGCTTCCATTCCAGCAGTTAGGGACGATGCCTGTTTGCGGTAGAACGGAAAAATAACATACTCGTTTCTGAAAATGACTTTGAAACAAATCCTAAAGGATAAAAAAGATTTGAATTTTGTTTGTGAGTTATAGTGAAGTGGATTGAATTAGCTTGAGAATCACGTTTCACTAAAGACTATGACACGAGAGCAAATGCGTCCCATATCGCCCAAAGGGAATACGCTAAACACTCTAGACAAGCGAGGAGAAACCCCCCACTCATCATTCCCCATGTACTTAAGGCTTGTAGCGTATGACGTTTATCATTATTTATTAAGTGTCTTAAAGAGATTTGAGATGAGAAAAGAGAGAAGCACGAAAGGTCTAAGGGAAACTAAACCCTAACTGTTATCATAAAATGTGGCCCTAAGGTCAGGATTAAGAGGGAAATTAACCTAATGTTGTCATGTTTAGATTGAAAGCCTAATGTCTCTCCTACTCCCGTCTTAAACAGAGGGACTGGGAATCCTAAGGGATCATGTGAAAACAAGAGGTAATCAACAGGTAAACACGAAGCAACGCAATCACAGACAACGTCAAGTATAAAACTCAAATTAATATTTATGGAAAAAGTATATACAAGTATATTTACAAACGCACTTGAGAATTAAATATTGATACGAAATTGAAAGAGTTAATCAAATTAAGATCTAATCCTATGTTAATTGAATTCTAATCTAAATCTAACTTAGAGATAAACTCTAGGATTAAAAGGATTGATTTCCAATGTTAAATAAAATCTAATTATAAATTAATTATCTAATTAGTGAAACAAACTAATTAAACTAGGGTTAATTTCTATTTTAAAGTGAAACTAAAGTTAGTTATTTAAATCCTAACTAGAAGATAACCTTAGGCTAAATCAATATTAGTTTCTAATCTAATTCTAGAATTAAGTAAAACTAATAAAAAAAACTAATAAAAATAAATTATTAATACCAAATTCTAACATTAAATCCTAATTCTAAGGTTTAGTTTGTGCAGAAAAGTCAACATTCATGGCATGAGGGGTTGACTTTTTGTTTTATGGTGTTTTTGACTGAATTAATGATTGAAACACCTTCCAAATATGATTTATGGATTGTGTGGATGGTTTATGGAGTGTTTAAATGGTTGGAAAGGGTGCTGGTATGGAGTTTGATCAAGACAACTTTTTGAGGTTTTTTGTGTGACTTTTCTTCACTTTCAAGCAAGAACAAAGCAAGGTGAGGAATTGTTTCTTTTGGAGTTTTTTGAGTAAGCTCTAGTGTGTGTTATGCATAGAGAAAACCTCTATTAATAGGCAAGGCAAGGATGAGGGTAGATTGTGAAGTATGCATTGCAAGTTGTGATTTTGGAAGGAAGATCTTAGCAAATCCAATTGTGATTTTCTCTGCAGATCTTTTGCTTGCTTCTAATACCCTCTAGCCTCAAAAACTAGCTATCTTTGACCTGTTAGGAAGTGAAATAGAGATATCAAGGACATATCCTCCATGCTGCAGCCAAAAACAATCTCTCTCCTATTGTACCTTTGTACTTTATTTCATTAAAGAATGATCTTTGGAGAAATCTTTAGCCATGCTTGTCGATTCTTCTGATTTTCCTTATCCTACACTCTTAAACATCACATCAGATGTTAATCCATGGTTGGAAATTAATTGGATAGTTGGGAAATTAGTTTATGCCAAGTTTTGACATTATGCATTTCAAGTGTTTTGACCCAACTTGTCTCCTTCGAAACTCCTAGCTCAAAAATGCTATGGAAAAGTTCTTATACTTTTTGGAAAGCCCTCATTATTCTATACAACTTTAATGTTTTTGGAATTTACAAATTCCTAGTGGAACTAGGTCAAAAATACCCTTGAAGTTGACTGAAAACATGACTTGAAAAGTGTTAAAATGTGAAATTTCACTAAGTGTTTTTCCCTTCTTGTAATGATTTTTATCATAACTCCAAATCTATTCATTTTTTTCATATAGGTCACTTTTACACTTTTGTATAACTTGTCAAGACCTTTCCAACAAGCTTTGAACCACTCCATTTGGATGTGTGGTTAGGAAGTTATGGTCTTGTCCCTTTCAAAATCCTAACTCCCGACTTTTTCGATTACTCTTCAATCCTTGACCCAATGGTCACAAAACTTTATGACTAGATACAATATGTCATTCAGAACATATTTTCTTTCAACTTTAGGGTCAAAACACTTTTGGTCAAAGAGTTGACTTTTCAGTTAGACGAACCGATCGATCGAAAAATCCAAAATCGACTGTTGGTGTTCTGAGTCCTCTGAGGTCTTGAAACTTCTTGAGTGGACTTAAATAAGTCATATAAGCTTTATGGACCATGATTCCATCATTGGAGTACTATTTGAATCAAAAGTCAAACCACAGTTGACTTTTCTTGATCAGAAACCCTAATCGGGGGTCCTGGGCTGTACTGCTCTTGATCTTTGGGTGACAACCTCAAATTTAATTCATACTTGATCAAATATAATATATTTTATGGTGTGGGGACTTATTTCATGGAGAATCAATCCAAGATATTGACTGATCAAACCCCCGATTCTTGATTGTATGGAACCCTAATTCATCTGCATCTTGACAAAGACAAACTTGAAACAGGTTAAGGTTAGATAAGCAAATGATGATGTTCCTAAAATGATGATGAAGATCTAAAGGTAAAACTTTTGGGTACAACATCTAGGAATGGGTTGGTTGAAGATCCATTGGCTATCGAGAAAGAAAGGGTCGTGATAAACCCTTGGACTTCAGAAGAGAGAAATATTTTCTTGAAGAAATTTGCTGTCTTTGGAAAAGATTTTCGGAAAATAGCTACCTTTCTTGACCACAAAACAACAACAGACTGTGTTGAATTCTATTACAAAAATCACAAGTCTGATTGTTTTGAAAAAATAAAAATAAAAGAAAGATAACGACAAGCTCGAGAAGTTTTATAAAGCCAAAATTGACTCGATGCCAAATACTTCTTCACTTGATATCTTGAGTGCAACTTCAGTGATGGCAGATGACATTGTAAGAAATTGGAGAATGCGCTCATGGCGTGCTCTTTGGAAGGGATATAACATGAGTGTTAGGTTGAAAAGTTTGTAGTTCCTCAAAATGTAAGTGTGACTGTTACAGATGCTGAATACCATTCAAATGCAGTGGCGAAATCTTCAATGTCTGTGTTATACACGTTAAAATCATCTCTTCTCAAGACTCGTGTGCCACACCAATAGGTAGATCACCCCCTGCCACTAAGGGCCAATAGAGATGATGAATTTTATGTTAATCTCGAAGACATTATGGTCATGAAAGCAATATGGCTTTCTATTCAGACAGGAGAATGAAAGGTAGTGAAATTCACCTTTTACTGATGCTACTTCTGGTCACTGCATAACCGATGATCGCTATGCTTCATTTTCAATGGCTCAGTAGACAGGATCACCCCTTTCCCCATCAGGGAGGCCCTTGCTAGTGCCATTGCAACTCTTGCTAAGTGTCAGCAAATGTTCGGAGAATTATCTGTGAGCTCTAACAAAGAAAGCACACCATCAGTCAACATGCCACCAGGCTCCGGGAGATTTTGAGGTGACAAGGTTGAGAGGGTTATTGTTCCTGACACTGTTGTTGATTCACCGTGCCGTTTTGTAACTAATGAATATAGCTGAACTGATAACATGGAAAGAATCATGAAGGCTCAGGCTTTGAGGGACAACAGCAAACCGTGCAATGATAGCATTTCACTGATAAAGAGAAAATCAACTACAAAACAAAAGGCAACAAAAATCTACAGGAGGTTGTTAGCAGAATTTTAAGGAAAATACAAAACACAGAAAGGGTACATAGCAGGATAGTACACAAAGAGGCCTCAGCAGAACCACTACCTTGCTCAAATTTGTACAAACAACCAGCTCAGCCCTAGCAGTGAAAACCCTACTCCTCCCAAAACTTCTGGTATAATAGGACAGCCCAATCTTTTTAGTTGAGGATCCTGATGCTTCTGCCTCAATAGAAAAAACTCATAACCTCTACCTTCAACTTTTTTTTCATACTCCCTCGACCTTCATGGGGCATCTTGACTAACTTAAACCACACATCCGAGGGCAGATCTGACAAGCCACCGAAAGACTAAAAAGCCGCTAGAATCACTCTGACCTTTCCTCACAAACCATCAGCCACCATTCTTTACCACCAAATTGTCGTTGCAGTAACCAATAGACACATTAATAGAAAAGTGTGGAGTATTATCAACAACAAGGCGAAGACCTCACCAAGTTTCTCGTCCATTAGCATCTTCTCCAACCAGTACCGTCGTTCGTCACTCCCATACAACACCCAGTGCGAGTAGCATACGATCTGCCGCGAAAAAAGGGAAAACAGAGCGAGATCAAGGAACTCAAAAAGAAAAAGCCGCCGCGAGGAGAGGAATCGAGAATCATAGAGAAAGAAAAATTCGTGGTTTGCTTGTTTTTTCTCCCTTTCCCATTGTACTGTGCATATTGGTTTCTGTTTGTTGTTTTTTTTAATATTATTTTTAACTATTTATCTATTTGTTTATTTATTTTGATTAATTAGGAATTAATGTTTATTTAGGATTTTATATAACACTACTCATTGCCTAGACCAATTTTGAACCTCTTAACACCTTAGACACTTTGAATATAAGTGGTATCAACTGTCTAAGTCATCATAAAACAATTGCGACATCATTTAGGGAATATGTCTTTGGGTGTCCATTATTGCTTCAAGTGGAAGTAATCTTTGTCTTGCATTCAGATCAGTTTAAGGGAAGCTATTGGAGCTTGCATCAGGAGTTGTGGATCAATTGTTCAAAGCATTCTCAGCTAATTAGCTTGCTTGCATTAGGAGTCTACAAGAGGTAGGTGACCTCTAGCTTTGCTTTGGATCATGTGTTGAGTTTGATTTGTAATTGCTTGTATGGAGTGGTAACCATCATGTGAAGTATACTATGGATTGGTGTTTGGCATTGTCATGTTGAACTCACTGTTGTTTCTGCCTAATTTAGTTTTAATAGGGTTTGATTATAGTTTGTGAATCATAGGGAGATCCTTGCCTGGTTTGTATGGTTTTGATGTATGTACATTTTGTTTTGATGGAAACACAATTTGGTGGATGCATTGCTTTCTATCAAGACTGTTTTGAGGGGTATCAGTTTTTGTTGTCTATCATAACTTCCAATCATTTTGAACTAAAGTTAGGTTCTTAAAGTCCATGTGTGTTTAGGTTCATTTTGTGCTAGGCCTGAACTAAGATACATGTTGTTAATGTGGTGAGTCATGTTTGATAACCTGATTTGGTTACATCACAAATTGCTTGAAATCACTTTGTCCCAACTGCATAGGGTACATTACAATTAGAGTTTCGCTTCTGTTCATAAGGTGTGGATATTTGAAAATCATTTGCAGACCTGTTACTTAGTTGAATCATGATGTTTTGGTGATTAAGTACACTACCAGCCAGTTTTGAACTTGTCATGACAAATCATGTGACAGTTACAGTTCATGTGCCATTTCTGATTTGATTTGGTTTTGAGTCCTCCTTAAGTCTGAATTTCATAAACAACATATTTAGAGTATGTGCAAGCTTTGGATTGGTTTTAAAAATATGTTTAATTTGAGTTGTGGCATCAAAATTGCATTTTAAAACTCTCATCTAACAAATGCATTCAAATTTTACTTTATGAGCATTATTTTGGAAAACTATTAGCATCATCAGAATCCTCATCAAATTTCAAGTGAGGATTCAATCCATTTTGACTTGTTTTGCTTGACTTCCCTTTGGATTTGCCCAGAATTTTGACTTGGAGGTTCATATATTATTGGGGTGGCTTGATACACTGGATGTATCACCACCCCAGTGGTTGCAACTTGCGTGTTCATATGCGTATTACCCATGCTATTCTGAGTTCGATCCCCGAGGAGGACAACTCTTTTGCAAATTTCTGATTTTTGTCATGTTTTGATATTTTAACTCCCTCTTCCATTTAAGTATCACCTGTGCGCGTTGGCTTGAGTGGTGATGTTTTTAACCTATGAACCACAAGTCGTGGGTTCAATCCTTGGTGGAGACATTTCCTTCCTTTTTAGCACTATTTTTCATTATTTTCTTCAAAAGTTCAAAATGTCATAACTGTCATTTTTCATCATTTTTGAGCCATTATTTTTTCAAATTGTTCTTAATCTTTCCTACTTTCATGTATTGATCAAAGAATTCAAGGATTTCCATCCTAGAAATACTTTATGTCATTTGAATGTCTTGCACTTTTTTAGGGTTTTTACCTTACTTTCTTTTACTCATTTTCAAATCTCTTTTTGACTTAATCTTATGAGTTTGATTTTCATTTGGTGAGTACATGCATCTTAGCTCATTTGAGTGTTTGAGTTTTTCTTAACTCAAAAATCTTGTTACATTCAAAGCCTTGCTTGTGATGCATCTATTTGGTTACCATTATGAACTGTGCTACCTCTTGATGTTGTAACCTCTTGAGTGTATTCTTCATGTTTCATTCTAATTGTTTATGTGTATTGTTAGAACCATATTACAGAGGACTTGCCTTGTTTTGGTTGTAACATTGAGTTTGTAAGGGAAAAGACTCATATATAGATGTGCTCGTTTCAATGATGTTAAAACTCAGCTCCATAGAAGAATATATGTTGGACGTTATCACCATGTTGCATGTGCATGTCTTGTTTCTCATAATTCAAATGCTCGTATAAAATATCAAGGTTGTTGCATATAGATGTCAGAAATGTGTGTCATATGAGTTTAACTTTTTTGGTGTCGTATGCCATATCATAGGTTTCATCAAGAGTGTCAAAAAATATGAAAGTATGCATGTTTGATAGTTTCAGGGCTTTGAGTCGACCAAAGACCTGTTTCGGTCAACTTATAATGCAAGTCATTTTATGTGTATTAGTCTCGGGTGGGCTCGCGCCGACCCATCGGTCGACTCATACTATAAGCATTTTCATTTGTCTAAAAGTGTATGTTATGTGTCGACGCATACCTTGCTCCAGTCGACGCATGGTTCTGCTTTCTGCACAGTTTTACATTCGGGTCAGCTCAGGTCGACCCCCTCTTCTGCATAGGTCGATCGTTCGCTGTTTTATGTCAAATTTCTGTTATGTCAACTGTCTTTGTGAAATGGTTTTGTTTGTTATGTCAGTTATGTTTGTTATATAAGTTCAGTTGTTACTTTCACTTCACAACATTGAGAAAAACAAGAAAAGTGAAATAGGTGTCGATTTGGTTCTCATCATCTTCATTCTCTTTATAGCATATCACAACAATTACACATAATCATCTTTATTGTGCATTGTTCATTGTTAGAGGTGATAACGTTCGAAGCCAAAGATTTGGTTATCCGGTTCGGGTTGAGAAATCGACAGGTTTTTCTTAAATAAAACCTTTGGGGTTTTGCCCTCCAAGATTCTCATGTTTTGGGGGTCTTTACACGATTCGTCTTATCACATATTCAGCCGAGTGAAGGTAATCGAGGAGCTGGAGGTTCCGTCAATTTAGTAACGGTAAACGAAGGATTGTGAGTGGGAGTTTCGGGTTTGACACACGGGTGATTGAAATCAGTCGGGCCAGGTTTTGAAGACTGAAGGTTGTCAAAGATAGTGCCGCAATCGGAGGTTTATTAACAGCTATCGAAGTACTTAATTCAACTTAAATCAAGGGGAAAGAAGAAATAGGATCTACAACAACAATAGTGTTCGTTGGTTTGATAGCTATTAGCTTCTTATATAAACTTTCAACAATAGGTTATATCTATCTATTAATAGGTCTCAATTCTATTATTAAAATTGAGAGCAGACGTACCCCGAGCGAGGATGACGAGGGAACTGCCTCAACAAATCGTTGTGTCTTTTGCTTTACATTTATATTACTTAATATATGTGTTTTTAGTGCAAACGATTATATCAATCTAGGTCTGATTTGAGTAGTGCTAAACTGATTTTGAACTTAGTACGATCATTGATTGTAAGAGGAAACTTGAGCAATTCACTCTCAAAACAGAACTCACTTGTAGTGCTCTACACTCCAAGTGTTTGATAAATTGTCTGAACTAAAAGCCTTGTGTGTTGTCTTTTCATAGTGTTAATATTTTTAAGGCATTGGAACTTGTCATACCGTATAGTGAGCTGAATCAAATTGATAGTGTAATTAACGTAGTAATTCTCATATCTCGTTATCGAATTCCATAGGCTTAACGCATATCCGGTTTTCTAGTAATCGTTCGTTTTAGACGTGTATAGTTCCTCGGTCGCTTCCGCAATTAATCAAATTTTAAAAACCATTTTTATTGGTAGCGCCGACTCTTTTAATTAAGCGATCTATTCAACCCCCCTTCTAGATCTGCGCCATTGTCTAACAAGTGGTATCAGGAGCACCAGTTCATTCCGTGCTTCAAGTATAACTTAATAGAAAATGGCTAACGAACCTAAAGGGGCTTATAATAGAGCACCTATTTTTAATGGAGAAAACTATAGTTACTGAAAAGACTGTATGCGTGTGCATATAAATTCCATTGACAAGAAGGTGTGGAATGCTTTTCTAAACGGTCCTATAGAAATAACCATGACCGATGGAAATAACATGATTGTGCCTAAGCCTAAAGCACAATGGAATGATGATGACGAGAGGAAGTATAATTACGATTGGAAAGCCAAAAATATGCTGATCTCTTCCTTGGGAGGTGACGAATATTATAGGGTTTCTCATTGTTTGATTGCAAAGGCTATGTGGGACTCATTGCAAGTTGCCCCTGAGGGAACCAATGATGTTAAACTAGCGAGAATCAATACCTTAACGCAAGAGTTTAATCTCTTTCACATGGAGCAAAAGGAAACCATTGCTGACATGCAAAAGAGATTTACTCATCTCATCAATAGACTATACTCACTAGGTAGGCTAGTTGCCAATGATGTTGCTACTAACAAAATCTTGAGACGTCTTAACAGGGAATGACAACCAAAGGTAACCGCCATAAAAGAAGCAAATGATCTCATAATTTTGGACCTTACAACATTGTTTGGAAAGCTGAAAGAGCATGAACAAGTGCTTCTTAGTCTAGAGCAGTATGAGAAAAAGGAAAAGAAGGAGAAAACGAAAAATACGGAAAAGAAGTCTATCACTCTCAAGACTTCTTATTCTAAGTCCCACACAAAAGAGCTTAGTGATTACACCACGAGTGATGACGAAGATGATGACAAGAGTGAGGATATGGGGATGTTTGTGAAGCGATACAATCGCTATGTCAAAAGGAATGGTATCCAACGTTATGAGAAAAATCTTGTCAACTTTTGAAAACAATCAAGATACTCCAAAAATGACGACAATAAAGGAAACAAAACAAAAGGGTTGTGTTATAATTGCGGAAAGACCGGACACTACAAACCGAATTGTCCCTTGATGAAAAAGGACAAAGGGAAGGAAATAAGTCAGTCACATAAGAAGCAAGCTAAGCCAAAGAGAGCGTATATCGCTTGGGAAAGCGATAGCGAGTCATCCGAGGATGACAACTCTAGTGATGAAGACGAATCCGTCAATCTTTTCCTTTCCGCCCATCAAAAGAAAAAAAAGAAAAAGGTACGACATGTGAAATATGAAAATTCCTCTAAATTGTCTCATTTTGAATTGCAAACTGCTTTTAATACTTTACATTATGAAGCAAAAGAAGCTTTTAAAAGGCTTGCCTCAAATAAACAAACCTTTGCTCACCTAGAGCAAAAGATTCTTGATTCCGAAAAGAAACTATAGGCATTAAAAGCTTCCACATATAGTGGAAAGTACAAAAGTAGATTGTGAGGAAATAAGAAAGAGAGTTGTTAACTTCGAGTTCGATACATGTTACATTTGGAAAAATAAGGTTAGAAATCTCAAGGCCAAACTTAACAAGGCTCTAGAACCCAAAATTACATTTGCTATTGATAAAGCTCATTTTAAAAAGAGTATGGTTAATCCATATCAAAAATACACATATGTTGTAAAAAATCATGATAGCAAAAGTGATTCAAAAGTTAACTTTTCTTGTTTGTATTGTTGCAAGAAGGGTCACACCATTGCTAAATGTCGCTTTAGGAGATTTTTGGTTCCTAAAGGGGTTTATCAATGGTTGCCTAAATGTGACCATGTTTTCACTCACAACCTAGAACCCAATAAACAATTGGGTACCTATTCTTGCTAATTATGTTCATAGGTACAACGTCTTGAGACTACCGAGAGAATATGGGTTCTCGACAATGGCTGCTCAAGACATATGACAAGAGACATATCTCTCTTCATTGACTTTATGGCAAAGAAGAAGGGATTTGTAACCCATGGAGACAACAAGCGGGGTGCAATACTTGGAAAAGGTAGTGTAGGTAATCCCTCATCCACTACTATCTCCGTTGTGTTACTAGTCGAGGGCCGTAAACATAATCTCATTAGCATTAGTCAATTATACGACAAAGGATACAAAGTATCATTTTCAAAAGATTGTTTCCTAATTGAACATAATGATAAAATGAAGGATGTGTTTAATGGCCTAAGAGTAAACAATGTCTATATGCTGGATTTGAATAAAGTATCAATGACTAGCGATAAATGTCTCATGACAATGAGTGAGGACTCATGGTTATGGCATAGGCGTTTAACGCATGTCAATTTTGACTTGCTAAATAAGATAGTTTCAAAAGATTTAGTCATAGGCTTGCCCAAAATCAAGTTCACCAAGGATCACTTATGTGATGCATGCCAAATGGGGAAGCAAACAAGGATCTCATTTAAATATAAAAATATTGTTTCAACTACGAGACCCCTTGAACTTCTACATATGGATCTATTTGGACCATATAAAATTAAAAGCCTAGGTGGTAACTATTATGGTTTTATAATAGTCGATGATTTTTCGAGATTTTGCTGGACTATCTTCTTAGCTAGAAAGAGTGATACATTTGCAGCCTTTGAAAAATTTGCTAAGATTTCTCAAAACAAGTTAAACACAAACATCATATCTATTAGAAGTGATCATGGAGGTAAGTTTGAGAATTATCTGTTTGAGGAATATTGTGGTAGACACAGAATTGATCATAACTTCTCCGCTCCGCGTACCCCTCAACAAAACGGGGTTGTGGAGCGCAAAAATCGAATTTTTGAAGAGTTAGGGAGAACTATGATCAATGAAAATGTGTTACCTAAGTATTTCTGGGCTGACGCCATTAGTACGACATGTTATGTATTGAATATGGTGCTCATTCGCCCTATTCTAAACAAAACACCGTATGAACTTTAAAAAGGGAGAAAGCCAAATGTTTCTCACCTACATGTCTTTGATTATAACTGTTTCGTGTTAAATAATGGGAAAGAAAGTTTAGGTAAATTTGAATCCAAGGCAGATGAAGGTATCTTCCTCGGATACTCTCAATCAAGTAAAGCTTATAGAATATACAACAAGAGATTACTTACTATCGAAGAGTCCGTTCACGTAACATTTGATGAGTCTTATCCGAGAAATTTTAGAAAAGGTAGTTGAGTTCATGGTGCAGATGCATCTTCAGAAGACATACTCAAAAGTGCTGAGCCGATAATTGATCAACCTGACCTAGCCAAATTTGAGGAGGAAAAAGATGACCGTCATGAAGAAACTAAGGTAGTTCATTCGTCTGAAAAAAATGATCTTCCTCTAGCTTGAAAGTCTTCCAAAGACCATCCCATCAACAATATCCTCGGTGATATATCAAAGGGAGTGACGACTCGATCAAAGCTAAGTAATTTATGTTATCATTTTGCTTTCGTTTCTCAAGTAGAACCTAAAAGAGGCTTTACTCGATGAACATTGGTTCCTATCAATGCAAGAGGAACTTAATCAGTTTAAAAGAAATGAGGTTTGGGACCTTGTCTTTCCTCCGCGAGGTCATCGAGTAATTGGCACCTGATGGGTGTTTAGGAATAAACAGGACGAAAACGGAGTAATAACTCGTAACAAGGCGCGTTTAGTCGCATAAGGGTATAACCAAGAGGAAGGCATCGACTATGAGGAGACTTATGCGCCGGTTTCCCGACTCGAGGCTATACACCTTTTACTTGCCTTCGCTTGTGCAGACATTTTTAAGCTATTTCAAATGGATGTGAAAAGTGAATTCCTTAACGGCTATATAAATAAAGAAGTTTATGTTTCCCAACCTCTGGGATTTGAATCCCATGAGCATCCTGATCACGTATACAAATTAAAACGTTCCTTGTATGGACTCAAACAAGCTCCTAAGGCTTGGTATGATCGTCTAAGAAAGTTTCTCCTTGATCAAGGGTACTCAAGAGGAATGGTCGACACAACCCTCTTCATTAAGCGTCAAGGAAAATACTTAATTTTGGTGCAAATTTATGTTGCTGATATCATTTTTGGGTCAACTAACATGAATCTTGTAAGGGAGTTTTCTAATCTAATACAGGGAGAATTCAAGATGAGTATGAGGGGGAGCTCACATATTTTCTCGAATTAAAAATCAAGCAACTAGAGGAGGGTACTTTTGTGAGCCAGACGAAATATTGTCTTGAGCTTCTCAAGCAGTTTGACATGGAAAGCTCCAAAGCTATCGATACACCAATGCCAACATGTGTGAATTTTAGTCGAGATGAAAGTGGTAAGGATGTAGAGGTGAAAAGTATCGAGGTATGATCAAATCTCTCCTCTATCTTACTGCCTCTAGACCCGACATTATGTTTAGTGTATATATGTGCTCTAGGTATCAATCCTCTCCTAAAGAATCCCATCTAAAAGCAGTTAAGCGTATACTTAGATACCTTTCGGGTACTCCAAAGTATGGGCTATGGTATTCTAAGGGAAACAATTGTTCCTTGGTTGGCTTCTCTGATTCGGATTTTGCAGGGTGCAAATCAGATAGGAAAAGTACGAGTGGCACGTGTCATTTATTTTCAAACTCTTTGGTAAGTTGGCATAGCAAAAAGTAAGTCTCCGTGGCTTTGTCAACCGCCAAAGCGGAATACGTCGCAGCCGGCAGATGTTGCGCTCAAGTCTTATGACTCAAGCAACAATTGCTCGACTTTAACCTTAACTTGAGCGTAAACATATCGAAATTTGGCACCACTTCCTTAGGGATCATGTGGAGAAAGGCGATGTGGTTTTTGAGCACGTTGATACTAAAAATCAACTAGCTGATATTTTTACAAAACCTCTTGCTACTGAGCCTTTCTTTCATATCCGACGAGAACTAGGTGTTCTTGATATTTCAGATCGTGTTTAGCAATATCTCTCGCACATTATATATGTCTATGTCTATATGTACTTTGTTCATCTTATATCTAAGAAAGATGTTATAAGCCATATATGTGTGTGTGCATCTCGCTACTTTTGGAGTTGAGGTAATATCCTTCCTTAACTAAGATCTCTCACAATCTTCATGTTCACAAAATAAAATGTATCAAATTATGTGTCATCTTTGTCGTATATATCGTGCTTGTATGTATTTCACTCCGTTGTATGCTTAAAATATGTTTTGGCTTTGTATCTATGTCTTAATGTATGCCAATATAGTACAAAATATGAGTTTTGCTAGTTTTACTTGCATGAGTCGACCTATGTAGAGTAGCGGTCGACTCATAAATTAAACATCTTTTGTACCTGAGTCACGGGTATGCACAGGTCGACCCTCCGGTCGACGCATACCCCTTCTATTTCAACTGTTTGTTTTTCAATACACTATGCGCCAACGCATCGCGCGAATTCTTTGAAATTTTTTTCTGAAACTGTTCATTTCCCATTTAATCATTTTGTTCATTCCAATTCATTTGCATTAAGACATTTTGCATTGTAAATTGAAACCTACATCAAGGCTATTCTCCTCTTTCTCTCTTCCCAAAACCTAGTATCTACTACAAAGGGGTAAAAGTCATCATCATTTCTCTATCTTCAAGAGCACTCTCCAACTTTAATATCTTCTTCTCCATTCCTCTTCTTCAACTTTTGAAAGTGAAAATGTCCTCCCGCAGAATTACCGACAAACGATCCACTAGAGCTTCTTCATCCCATGCAAGTCCACCATCTGCAGCTCTTCTGGCAACGGCTGTGTCATTTATTCTACCTGAATTTCCTGAGATCTATGACAAAAACTTCAGTAAGCGATCTGTTGTAAAGCAGCATGCATACTACCGGCTGTCTTCTGAGTGTATGCATATCCCACAAATAATCAATCTTCTTGATGCTCAAGGGTTTAATAATTTCTTGGAGTGCAACACAAAATACAATGAAGACCTGGTAAGGGTATTCTACACCGACCTTCAAGGAAAGTTTGGAGATTTTAAGTTCAAAACGAAAGTCGGAACTACAAAGGTATGTGTTAACGACTCCGTTTAGAAAACATTGTTTAACTCCTGTATTTGCTGAGCCTATCATTAAGTCCACAGACACTAAAACTGTCATTGTCTACAAGTTCAAAGAGGCTTTGAACTCAATGCTGAAGAAACCTTATGCAGATGACATTGTGGTAAGTGATCTTTTTCCCAAGACTGTCACTACGGGAAAATTGAAACCAATGGATCGAATTTTACAATGGATTGTGGCGCACATTTTGCGACCAAAGAAAGGCGGATATTTGCGAGTTGATCAAGCTGAGGTACATTTGATATACATTTTGAAGAAAAAGATCAAAATCAGTTGGCCTCACTATATAGCAAGTCAAATTTATTCACTCAGAGACTCTGGTAGAGAGACTGCTCTCTCGTATGGTTCTTTCATTCAAGAAATTCTCAACCATGCCAAAATCATAGTTCTAGGTATTCGTATAAATCTATAACCTCTGATCAAGAATTCTGCCAAAATACTCTTACAATGATGGGATATATCTGGGATCCGACCGACCATCGTTATAGGATTATTGTCAAGGCAACTACCTCTCGGCTGGAGGATTCAGACGAGAGTGATTATCAGAACGAAGAGGCACATGAAGAAAATCAAGATGAACAGGCTGACAGACAACCAATGGAGGTTGAAGATCAAGATGATGGAAGGTGGTTTGACCAGCCTCCTCCCTCGGATCATGCGAATGACTAAGGGTGGGGCGAACGACAACATACTAGTTGGACATCGTTAGGCGAAAATTATAGGCCTCAACAGCATTCGGAGTATCAAGAAACTCCAAACTGGAGCTATGAGCCTCCATTTTTCTCGAATTTTCCATAAAAAAACTCTGATGAACTCATCGAGATGATGAAGACTATGCAATTGGAACAACGCTCCTTCATGACTGCTCAGGATGAGCGTATCTCGCAACTCCAAAGTCAATTTGAGACTCATACTGAAAATTTCAATGCATTTTCCTCCGGTATCATGTGACGGTTCGATGGTTTTGTTGAAACTGCCGTGAATCAACACAAGGCTCTTGTGTTGTACCCCAAAATTTGACCAACCTCTTTCTTTGTTTGTCTTATGTTTCATTTCATTTCTTTTGAATTTGCTTTGCATAGCATTATCCTTTTCAGGGGATCAAGAAAGGTGTGCCATTTAAGAGGAGGTTATCAAGCTTAACCAAGAGTGCTTATTCAAGTCATCAAGTTCTTACAATCATCAGGAGGTGGTCATAGCTCTTTGAAGAATAAGATGGATGTGTGTTGCTTATCTTCTATCTTGGGGGTCAGCAGAGGATCATCAGGGTTTCACAAGTTCATGGTTACGGATAATAGATGTTTGAGAAACTCATGGGTTGCTTTGGAAGCCATTGTGGAGTTTATCTGAGCTTTCATTTCACTTGCAAGAGACCACAGTTAAGGGTTGTGCACTTAGGGTTTCATCTGGTTAGTTCAAGGTCAACTGTAGGCTTGAAAGTGTTTGAGACTTAGTTCTAAGTCATTGGAGTCATGGGAAGTTATTTTGAGACATCTAGGATGTCATGCTAAGTTCAAATCAAGAAGAATCAAGAGTTCAAGAGGTTACTAAATTAGGGTTTTCGAGGATCTCAGTGTAAAATCCCCTTCTTTAGTGCATAACTTCAAGGACAATTTACATCATGATATAAGTTCAATCTCATTTTCTTATGAACATGAAACTTGTAGGGCACGTTCTAAGCTTTCTTTTGAGTACTAGAACACATCCATTAGGTTTGTGGAACTCAAGTTATGATGCCATCAAGTTATAGGTCTCAGATGAACATATATTTCAGTCAACAAAAGGCAACTCACTTCCAAGGCACTTTTAACCTAGAATCAAGTTTCTCCTCTACTTGAGGTGAATATGAAAGTTGTTCCTCATGATCTTAGATTTCTAAAAAGTCCTAGAAGTCCTTGATATCATTTGTGGAACTCAAGTTATGGATCTTACAAGGCAAGGGTATTTTGGGAAACTTTGATTATAGGCCATTTTGATTATGGGTCATTTACATGCACTTAGGTACTTCAAATGAAAATTCAACCAACATGAAAGTTGACCCAAATGACCTCATTTACATGCTAAAACTCAAGGTTGGTGTGAATTTATGCTTGGTTATGGACACTGGGTGAGAAAATTCAAATGAAAATGAGCTTTAAAAGGTGATTTGAATTGGACTCATTATAGGTCATGTACATGTTTCATTTTGATCCAATTTTATTCACATTGCATTAACAAGTGAAATGCACATTTTGGTTTGGCACATGAATGAGAAAAACATGCGCATTTCAAGTTTACTTCACAAAGAAGTTTCTCATTCAAACTTCCAATCTGGACCAAATACAAGGCCCAATCCAATCCCATTGCAAAATTCAACTCTCCAGCTGAAGAATCAAGTAATTTTCATGAGTGTTGGTGGTTGCTTTCACGTGTGCATGAGAAAACTCCATATTGGGCATTTTTGAAAATTCATCACAACAAGGCTTCATGGGCCTCCAATTTCATTTCAAATCCAACATATATAAGTTCACAATGTGAATTGAGAGCTCAGAAGCGCATTTTGAAGCCAAAGCATAAAAATTCCATTTTCAAACTTCCAAAGAAAATTCCAAATCGTGTTTTCCATTTCACAGCAATTGAACTTCAATTGAGGTGTGATTCTTCTTCCTTGAGCAAATTGGAGTGGATCTAGACGTTTTCAAGCAAGCAAGCAAGCTATTGAAGCACCAACGGAGTGTCTCCGTTAAGTAAGTTTCCAATCAACTTTTCTCTCATTCTAGAGCTTGATCTAGGTCCATATTGGCTGCATCTGAAGCTCTACCTCGTGTAGGCCATGTTTGAGTGCTTAATTGTCATGTTGGATGAAGATCTCAGATGTGCATTCCAAACTTGATCCGTTCGATTCTCTTTATTTATCCATGTTTAAAACCAATGGATCATGGATTTGGAATGTACATGAGCTTAACTACATTTTGGTATGCATTTTGCTCAGTTTGGTGGTGGTTGAATGAAATGAGCTCCGACCAGATCGCCGGAGAAGACGACCGGAGCTAGGGCTTCGGCGTCTGGTTCAAAACCCTCAGATCTGAGGTGGATTATGTTGGACCTTTTGACTGTGTTTGTGGCCGCTTCTTATTTGCTTGACTTGCACGCGTGGATGTTGACTTCCACGTCAATAAATGAAACAATGCGTTTTGAGTTTACTGAGTTGGATTGGGCTTGCCTTGCTATACGCACCCCTTTGATTGTGAGCCCAATGCCATTTCAACGTGTTTTTCTTGCTGGCTGCACCTCCTTGCCATTTCCTTGTTTTTTATTTTATTTCTTTTATTTCTGTTTTGCTTTTTGATTTTTAAAAATACTTCCAAATGTCATAAAATCCCACAAAAAGTATTTTCCAACACCTTAGATTGTTATTTAATTTTCTATAATTTTTAATTCCATTTTTCTTTTGTTTTGTAATTAATTTGGGATTTTACAATTGGAAGTGTTTTTGTGTTGGTTTCCATTTGTTCTTGTTTGATTTTTAGACCATTTGTATCCAGATATGAGCAAGGCTTCCTCTCCATTTTGATGATGGGTTGAGGTGCCTTTGACGCTGGTTTTGGTCAAAGTTTGACCTATTTTTGTTTGACCCTCGACAAATACCTTTCAAAGTGGAGCACCCTAGGGGATCAATTCCTTTGCTGATGCTTTGATTGGATTTTGGTTTTGATGTTTTGGCCTCTGGTTTCCAACTTGTTCATGAGCTTTGTGTCTTTTATTTGGCATTTATTGAACCATTTCCCTATTTTTGGTGAACCTTGCAAGTCAAGTCACCCTAATGGAGGTTCATACAAACTAGTTGACCTAGTTCTTTTGGGAGATGACCCTTGTGGACCCCATATGCTTCCAACACTTCTTGATTCACATTCTTAACATGTTAAAGTTGTTAGTTGCAAGATTGTAGGTACTACATTTGGATGGTTTGTGTTGCAAGTCACTTCTAATTAGGGCTTTCCATTTGCATTTGAATGTTGAAAGTGGTTTGAACTTAGGTTCTTTCCCATGCCCTACCTTGCAACTTGTCTTGTTTCCTCTTCTTCTTTCATTTGTGCATCTTCTTCCCTTGTTCTCACTTCTGTCCATGGGACTTTGGAACTCATTCAAGTTGATTTGGTGTTTTTTGTTTGCACTTTGAGTTTAACTTGAAGGAGATGCCACTTTGAGAATTCTTTTGTGCCTTCTTGTTTGCATGATCATTTTGATGCTTATAGTTGAGATTTCTTTCTTTGTTGCTTGCTGCCCAAGCCTATTCTCTCATCTTGATCATGTCTTCTTCTCCTTCTTATTTGTTTGCCTTTTGGTTTGGTGATTGATGTTTGAATGGTTGTAGGATTGTAACTTCTACCATTTCATCTCACTTTTACTTGGACTTGTTCAAGTCTTCTTGCTTGCATTTCTTTTTTGTTTTGCATCCTTTTGCATAGTTTCAAGAGGTTGAGATGTGTTTGTCGTGGTTGCTGCCCCACACTTTTTTTCCTCCCTCTTTTCTTTGTGTTGCATTTCATGTTTGCATCTCTTTTTTCATCTCATTTGTGATTGACTTATCTTACGTTTACTTGGTTTTCCTTGCCATTATCTGTTTCCAGGGAAATAGGATATCAAACTATTAATTAGTTTGAATCACAATTCTTAATTCACAACCGCTCTTTGATTTATTCGAAGGAAAAGGTCAAAAGAGGGAAAACTTATTTTTGCATCGTAAACACAATGCGGGGAGAGACCTAGGTAAGGGGTTGATTAAGCTTAGGGAAGGTATTAGCACCCTAAACTTCTGTAGTACTCTACATGAACCTTTTGTTTATTGTATGCTTTTTTTATTTTATTATCTGCTTGATGTATATATTGAGCTAAAGGATAGAGTGACCTAAAAGAGACCTAAGGGTTAGACATAAGTTTACTCGGCAAGACGTCGCATCTTGTGCCTACGTATCCTGGATAGGGAATGGAATCAGAGTAATCATAGTTCCCCTCGAAAGGGAGGTTAGAAACTTCTTGATTGTGGTCAAGGTTTCAATGGGGAATAAACGTATCTTAAGGACACGCTTACGTGGAGTCTTAAAACTCCTATTTCTACGTCGAATTTGTTAAATGAAATTAGAGTTAAATTAGAGATTCCACGACGGGAAACCCTAAACAGAGTACGGCGACTCTTTGACCTAAAGCTAGGGTAAAGGGCGTTTTTGTCCACGGCGGAACACCTAGACTATTAGGGTTTGAAATGGTCAAAAATTAGGGTTAATGACTCGGCGGTCAAACGGCTAAACCTAATTCCTTCGGAGGGAAAATAACGGTAAAACATGCAAACATGGCAAGATATTATATGGCCGAAATTAAAATGCAGAAAGTAAAGAAAGTGTCGCGACGATCACTCGCGTAAATTACAAATCCCCAAAAAAAGAAAGATAAAATAAAACCGCGACCATGGCCTCGCGTAAATTACATCCATGGAACAAAATAAATTGAAATAAATATGAATCGGAATCTATGTATAATCTGAGGAGAGAAACAAAGAACATTAGTGAAAAGTTAGACGGAAATATGGCAAACACAGTTTATATTAAAAGAATTACGAAAATGCAATTTGGAATTTTTATTATTGTTTTGTTAATTTTTATATTTTGTTTTTATTAAAATTTTAGTCTTAATTTTAAAAGGTTTTAATTTTTAAATAAACAAAACTTTAGTTTTAACTTTTTATCTTTAGAAAGTTTTAATCTTAATTTAAAAAGAAAAGTTTTAATTTTAATTTTTAAAAGAGAAAGTCTTAAATTAAAAAAAATAAGCTCTAATCATAAGTTTTGTTTAAAAGAAGAAGTTTACATTTAAAAAAAACTCGTTAGTTTTACTTTAAAAGAATGTTAGTTTTAAAATTTTAAATAAAGTTCTAGTTTAAAAAAAAAGTTTTACCCCTTTCTAACATGTTTTAATTTTTAATCTTTAAAACTTAATTTTAACATAAAAAAAAATGTTAATTTTAATACTTAAAAAAAAAGAAGGTTTTAATTTTAGGAGTGGGTTAATTTTAAGTTAGTTAAAATATTTTCACTTACCTATAAAAGTGTTTTAAACACTGTTTATTTATTTAAAAAAAATTGCTAGTGGTTAGTGTTTTAATTAAGAAAAAGTTTTAAGTTTTTACTTACTGTAATTATAATCAAAAACTGGTTTTAGTTATAATTCACAAAAAAAGTTTTTTTAGTTAGAACAAAAAAATGGTTTAAAAAATGAAATGGAGGTTTAATTATTTGGAAGAGGTTTTAATTGGGATAACAGAAAAGCTCACATTTCAGTTGCCGGTTGGTGATGCTTTCGCTTGTTCTTCGCCGGCGGCAACGGTTCTCGACGAACTACTTTGGATCTCTTTTCCTTTTTCTCAAATGGAGGTGATGATGATGAGCTTCGAAGCTCTTATGAACCTCCAGATCTTGACGACCGCCGTTTTTCTTTTTGTCTCCTTCTCCCCTTTTCTCAAATGCAACTCATGTTTATATAGGTAACAAATTAGGGTTAACTCTAACCTAATGCCCACTTTAAAGCCCAACTTAAAGAATTAGTCAAAACTAAATAAAATTTAAACAAATTAAAACAAACTTAAAACCTTATTTATTTACTAAACATTAAAAATATTATAAAAAGAGTAAAATCTTTTCTAATATTTTTAATTTTATAATTTTTGGATGTTTTTGTAAATAATATGAAAAAAAGTGAAAAAATAATATTTTTTAAAAAATAATTTAAATAAAATACGAAAATAATAATTAAATAATAAAAAAACTATTTTGTTATTATTTTTTTTATGAAAATAGAAAAGTTAGAATAAAAATAAAAGAAAAACAAAAAATGAAGAAGGTGGGATTCGAACTCTCGACCTCTCACACTCACAACTCCTCACACACGGTCTCTTGCCAATTGTGCCATTTTATTCATTCGAAATAAAGTGGCACTAGAAACCATGTAAAGGTAGGACAAATTTGGGGTGCAATAGATGCCCCTATTTAAATAACTTCACCGGATGATTTGAGTAGCGGAGACTCGAGAAATCGCGGTGAAAGGGATTAAAATACAGATAACCAAAAATTTGGCCCCTATGTGCAGTGATATGCAATGATATGGACAAAATAACACGAACTATAATGCTGACAATGCCATGAATCTAATATGATGCGTATGATGGAATGATGAATGCTAGGATGCAGACGACACAACGACATAGGGGACAGACACGACGAGTAACCACACTGGGGAATACGACGCACTGGTGGGATAGCACGACAATTGTCACTTTAGAACGAACGGTGACACAGGATCCACACAGCGGTAAGATTAGGTAAACGACAAGTGCTGGAATTTCCGGGTCATTCCTTTAAACGAAGAGATCGAGCGGGATCTTCAGGAATCATTAGAAATTATACAGAGAGAAACAAACACCAGAGATACTCGGAAAAACCATCGAATAACCTCGGGGTCAAAGAAACAAATTTCAGGGACATCCGGAAGAACATCGAATGAACTCTAAAACATACCAGAGATACTCAGAAAAACATCGAATAAACCCTGGGCTATATCCAGAAACAAAAGGACGACATCTATAGGAGCATGAGATGAAGACAAGTTTCTGAAGGTAAATCCGAAACATTTAGGAAAGCAATAAATGTACGGGGCAAGTTTTGAAGACCTATCTGGAAGAACATCAGATAATCAACAAAGGGGTTCTGGAAGAACGTCAGAACAAAAACTCAGTCTGGAAAAACCTCAGAAAGAGAACAGATCCGGAAAACCATCGGATAAGATTCTGGAAAACCATCAGAATCACAGGGGTATCTAGAAAATCGTGAGATAGAGTTCTGGAAGAACATCAGTACAAAGACTCGATCTGGAAAACCATCAGAAGGAGGAATTTATCCGGAAAATCATCGGAAAGATTCTGGAAAACCGTCAGAATCGTAAAAGAATATCTGGAAAACCATCAGATAAGAGATACTCCATCTGGAAAACCGTCAGAAAGAGAAACAGATCCGGAAAACCATCGGATAGATCCTGGAAAACCATCAGAATCGAAGGAAAATATCTGGGAAACCATCAGATAAAAGATACTCAATCTGGAAAACCATCAGAAAGAGAAACATATCCGGAAAACCATCGGATAGATTCTGGAAATCCATCAGAATCAAGGGAAAATATCTGGAAAACCATCAGATACGTAACAACGAAGTTCTGGAAGAACATCAGAACAACGAGACTCAATCTGGAAAACCATCAGAAAGAGACATTAAAATCAGGGTACCAAACATCTAATAATGACTTTGAATGAAAGGTATAAATACAATATATGAGGATAGTATTGGACGTAAAAGGAACAGGCATATCCGGAAAACCGTCGGATAAGAAAAACGTCATATCTGGAAGAACATCAGATGGACACGACACAAAGTTGTTTGGTAGGTGCCAAGTAAGTTGGACTTAGACCACAAGGTAAGACCTGGATAAAACACGACCTCAGGAGAAATGCAAATGAGGATGAAACACTCATGTTATGCATAGGTATGATATGTATATGTATATGAATAATGTTATGAGATATGATCAAATGCAAATGCAGATGTCGACGACAAGGCTCGACTCTTCTAGTAAGATGACAAGACTGGAAAACTGATTCCTCAACTCGGAGATCACTGCCACTTGCTAAATTGTAACCAGGTTGATGGTCCTCGTAGGAAGGATGGAAAGTCGCTTGGACATCTTTCAAGTAAACTACCCCAGATTAAATTGTCCATTACAGATGAACTGATAATTGCTTCAGCTTGTCTGATTCTGAAAATGACTATTTTACTGTACCCTCGGAAGGTTTCCCCAGTCTGAGTCTTGAAAATCTCATGGATAAACCAGATCTGAGAAGACTTTGCCCCTGATAGGATCACTTGACCAAGTTTCTCGATTGTTTGAAAATTCCTTAGAGGAAAGCCAGTTTGCAAACAAAAAATTCATACAAACATGGTAATGCAAAGTTCATGCAACTTTTGAAATCAAAATTATTTTTGAAAGATGAAAAATAAATGAGTCATCGGTTAGAACGCGGCGGTCCAAGACGCTCAAAGTTTAATACAGGTATACGGCCAAAATAAATGATTCACAAAGATCTTTAGGAGTCAGCTTATGCAACCTTGCTGTAGCATGCTTTCAAAATATCCTTGTTTCAATTAGGTCTTTTGAGGGTTGTAACGTGGTCTGGTTCACGGTTTATGAAACAAAGGATAAAGGCTCAAAATTTGTTTGTTCCCACCCAATCTACGTGATAATCTTCAGTCCTACGCTTGGTCAACTCATATTATGCATACAGGTTCCTATAGGTTAGGAATTGCACTGATGGTAGCAGGGATGGTTCAAAAGTCAAGGGACCTACGAAAAGGCAGCCACTGCTTCTTTACAACATATGGTTCTTTTGACATTGAGGATTTTCAGGGTAAAGATTTAAAGATCTCCTCTTTTTATCATCCCTAACTTTTGCCTGAACTGTTTTTTTAGTGAAGATTTTAGTCAACGGGATGCCCCAGTTTTGCCTAAGTCTCCTTCATAGGTTTTGACTTAGCGGGCTTTTTATATTTTATTTTGTTTTTTTCGAAAGAAAGTGACTGCCTATCTTTAATGATTACGGTGAACCATCATTGGCGTTTTGGCTTTAAAAAAGCATTTTCGACACATGTTATGTACGAAGGAAAATTGTGAGTCCGACCTTTATATGAAAGGCGTATTGTAGGAAAACACAACCAAGTTAACCGAGAGCTACCCATGCCCCAAGCTTAAAATTGCGGTTTTTTTTTGTAAAGAAAGAAACTCCAACTTCTAAGCTCGAAGGGGGTGACAAGGGGATAACTTCCTTATTTCTCCAGTGTTTGGGGATCGAAACAATTCCTTACATCGTCAAAAAAGTTTGATTGAAAGCATACTGACAATAATTATGGGTATAATGTTTTCGTCAACCTCCCTCCAATCTTTGCATACCAAAAATTCGGACAAAAGTAAATATTTGAAAGATAAAGCATAGAGATAAAAATAATAGATAAAATGAATTAAATCAAAAGTTGCAATGCTCAGTTCATTAATATAAAAGTACAAACATAGTTCGAAAGCAAATAGCTAATAAAATAAGGAAAATACAAACAATGAGAAACAAAAGCCTAATGATTAAATCAGTGAGCCATCCTCTGGGGTCAGCCCGAAGCTTCACTTTTGATGTGCTGGCAACAGATTTTTCTGGATATTTGGAGGGTTATCTTCAAAATCAAGTATTCCATCCCTCATTAAATCACGCACTCTGGCTTTCAGTGTAAAACAATGCTCCAAGTTGTGGCCTAAAGCACCCTCATGAAAAGCGCACTGGAAATCAGCCCTGAATCCAGCTGGAAGAGGATTAGGAGGTGGTAAAGCCCTGGTAGTAATCAGCCCTCGTTGAACTAAGTACGGATATAGCTCTGTGTAAGTCATGGGAATAGGATCAAATTGATTCCTATTTCGAGACTGGTCTTGTCTAATAACTGGACGTTGAGCGGTCTGAGCTGGCTGTTGAGCAACAACAGGTTGAGATCCCTGGCGAGGCTTTCTTGATTCAGTCATGACAACATTGGTCTGCTCGTCCTTCCTCTTATGGAAATTCCCATAGGATTTCTTTGCACCATTAGAAGATTCGACAACTTTGGATACCTTCCCATTTTTCAAACCTTCTTCTAACCTTTGGCCAATAGTTACCAGATCTGTAAAGCTTGAAGAGACACTCCCAATCATTTTTTCCCAATAGAAAGGAGACAAAGTATCCATGAATATTCCTGTCAGTTCCTTCTCTGCTATAGGGGGTTCGACTTGGTAAGCTAACTCCCTCCAACGCTGAGCATACTCCTTGAACGACACTTTTTCCTTCTGAGACATACTTTGAAGCTGACGGCGATCGGGAGCCATATCCAAATTGTATTTGTATTGCTTCATAAAAGCGTTGGCGAGATCTTGGAAGCAGTGGACACTGTTATGCTCTAAGTTCATATACCATCTAAGAGAAGCACCACTCAAACTATCCTGAAAGCAATGGATGAGCAACTTCTGATTGTTGGTGTAAGCTGCCATCTTTCGGAAGTACATGACTAGATGGGCTCTTGGACATGAATGACCTTGATACTTCACGAACTCAGGAGTCTTGAACTTGGCAGAAAAAACAAGACCAGAAACTAGCCACATATTATCGGCATCAACTTTGAAGAAATCAGTACCCTCGACAGCTTGGAGTCTCTTGTTTATGATCTGAAACTGTTCACGGGTGATCTCAGGCTCAACAAAATCTTCTTGAACACCGACAACATTGTACTCATAGGGAGGATTCTCAACGGGAGCTTGGATAGTCTGATTAAACATGTGGACCACAGGTTGGGCCTCGGTAAGGACAGGAGCTTGAAAAACCGGTCTGACAGCCTGGCCAATCATAGCAGCAGATGCCACAGGTGGAGAGTAGTTAGGAGGTAAACCAAACTCAGGCCAAGTAGAGGGCGGAAATGAAACAAGAGGTGGATCAACACTTGAAACTTCCTGAATGACAGTCCTCTGAGGTGGCTCTCCTCTGGCAATCAACACTTGAAGCATCTCGGTAAGCCTGGTCATGCCTGCTTTCAACTCATCAATCTCCATTCGGACCTCCGCATTATGTTCCTCTTGTTCTGACATTTGGCGTCTATAGTTAGCTCTAGTCTGATATCTGTGTCGAGGAATAAGCTTGATGACTCAACGGAACACTGGAAGATAAAGACAACTGGACATGAGAAACCCGGGGCAGATGCCATACAAGACATGATGCTAATGCAATGCAATAGTTCCAAGCACTTCAACGGTCGATTGCAAACATTTCTTTTTTAGGAAAGTTGGAAACGGTTTTAAACTTTGAAATGTAGGACTTTTGAATTCGCAAAGGACTGTTGAATTCCTTGAAACTAGGAATGATGTTTTATGAATGCCATGCACAAATACACACAAACAACAAAGTCCTAGGTTAGAGGAACAATGAATGAAGTTAAGGTCTACCCTTCCCCAAAGGTATGTACTATGGGGTAGTTGTACCTGCAGAACAAGGTTCTAAAGAGGTGCCCAAAGACATAAGTCCATCCTTCGGATATTATCAACTTTCCAACTGACTCGGAGGTCGATAATATTCTCAAGAGAACCTCTTTTTAGTGTAGTATCGCGTAGCAACTATTGTAGGACTATTCCCACATAGTTCCCGCACTACGTCCTATATAAGGCCAAGGTGGTGTTAAGGTACTACGGTCCCCAGTATCACAGACTCCAATTGAAAATAGTAAAAGTTTTCACGACTGCACTCGATCAACCGAACCATTTTCGAAAGGGTCTCAACTGAGCGGTGATTCTCGAGTCGACTTGGTCGGGACTCACTCCCGGCAAGCCTCGTCGAATATCTCACCTTCCTATAATAAGGTCACTCAAGTCCGGGTTAGGACTTATCTCACAATAACAGGTATCCCCACAAGGTACAATGATATATAAAAATAATTAATAAAATATCATACAATAAACAAAATAGGGGTAACCCTTAAAAATTAGGAGGGTCCCTAGTGAAGTCGCCATTTTCTGTTGCGGTGGAAATAGGATATAAAACTATTAATTAGTTTGAATCACAATTCTTAATTCACAATCGCTCTTTGATTTATCCGAAGGAAAAGGTCAAAAGAGGGAAAACCTATTTTTGCATCGTAAACACAATGCGGGGAGAGACCTAGGTAAGGGGTTGATTAAGCTTAGGGAAGGTATTAGCACCCTAAACTTCTGTAGTACTCTACAGGAACCTTTTGTTTATTGTATGCTTTTTTTATTTTATTATTTGCTTGATGTATATATTGAGCTAAAGGATAGAGTGACCAAAAAGAGACCTAAGGGTTATACCTAAGTTTACTCGGCAAGACGTTGCATCTTATGCCTACGTATCCTGGATAGGGAATGGAATCAGAGTAATCGTAGTTCCCCTCGAAAGGGAGGTTAGAAACTTCTTGACTGTGGTCAAGGTTTCAATGGGGAATAAACGTATCTTAAGGACACGCTTACGTGGAGTCTTAAAACTCCTATGTCTACGTTGAATTTGTTAAATGAAATTAGGGTTAAATTAGGGATTCCACGGCGGGAAACCCTAAACAGAGTATGGCGACTCTTTGACCTAAAGCTAGGGTAAAGGGCGTTTTTGTCCACGGCGCAACACCTACACTATTAGGGTTTGAAATGGTCAAAATTAGGGTTATTGACTCGGCGGTCAAACGGCTAAACCTAATTCCTTTAGAGGGAAAATAATGGTAAAACATGCAAATATGGCAAGATATTATATGGCAGAAATTAAAATGCAGAAAGTAAAGAAAGCGTCGTGACGATCACTCGCGTAAATTACAAATCCCCAAAAAAAGAAAGATAAAATAAAACCGCGACCATGGCCTCGTGTAAATTACATCCATGGAACAAAATAAATTGAAATAAATATGAATCGGAATCTATGTATAATCTGAGGAGAGAAACAGAGAACATTAGTGAAAAGTTAGACGGAAATATGGCAAACACAATTTATATTAAAAGAAACACGAAAATGCAATTTGGAATTTTTATTATTGTTTTGTTAATTTTCATATTTTGTTTTTATTAAAATTTTAGTCTTAATTTTAAAAGGTTTTAATTTTTAAATAAACAAAACTTTAGTTTTAACTTTTTATCTTTAGAAAGTTTTAATCTTAATTTAAAAAGAAAAGTTTTAATTTTAATTTTTAAAAGAGAAAGTCTTAAATTAAAAAAAAAGCTCTAATCATAAGTTTTGTTAAAAAGAAGACGTTTACATATAAAAAAACTCGTTAGTTTTACTTTAAAAGAATGTTTCTAACCGTTAGTTTTACTTTAAAAGAATGTTTTAATTTTTAATCTTTAAAACTTAATTTTAACATTAAAAAAAATGTTAATTTTAATACTTAAAAAAAAGAAGGTTTTAATTTTAGGAGTGGGTTAATTTTAAGTTAGTAAAAATGTTTTCACTTAACTATAAAAGTGTTTTAAACACTGTTTATTTATTTAAAAAAAATTGCTAGTGGTTAGTGTTTTAATTAAGAAAAAGTTTTAAGTTTTTACTTACTGTAATTATAATCAAAAACTGGTTTTAGTTATAATTCACAAAAAGGGTTTTTTAGTTAGAACAAAAAAATGATTTAAAAAATGAAATGGAGGTTTAATTATTTGGAAGAGGTTTTAATTGGGATAACAGAAAAGCTTACATTTCAGTTGCCGGTTGGTGATGCTTTCGCTTGTTCTTCGCCGGCGGAAACGGTTCTCGACGAACTTCTTTGGATCTCTTTTCCGCTTTCTCAAATGGAGGTGATGATGATGAGCTTTGAAGCTCTTCTGAACCTCCAGATCTTGACGGCCGCCGTTTTTCTTTTTGTCTCCTTCTCCCCTTTTCTCAAATGCAACTCATGTTTATATAGGTAACAAATTAGGGTTAACTCTAACCTAATGCCCACTTTAAAGCCCAACTTAAAGAATTAGTCAAAACTAAATAAAATTTAAACAAACTAAAACAAACTTAAAACCCTATTTATTTACTAAACATTAAAAATATTATAAAAAGAGTAAAATCTTTTCTAATATTTTTAACTTTATAATTTTTGGATGTTTTTGTGAATAATATGAAAAAAAGTGAAAAAATAATATTTTTTAAAAAATAATTTAAATAAAATACAAAAATAATAATTAAATAATAAAAACTATTTTGTTATTATTATTTTTTTATAAAAATAGAAAAGTTAGAATAAAAATAAAAGAAAAACAAAAAATGAAGAAGGTGGGATTCGAACTCTCGACCTCTCTCACTCACAATCATAGGAGCACATTGCACGATAACATTAAGGTTGAGTTAGTTTCCCCTTAGTTGTGTCTTCTCTCTTTTCATCTTCAAACTTCTTCAAGACATGTAATAAAGGATAATAAGTGTTGTATGCTACGAGCCTTAAGAATTTGGGAAATGATGATTGGGGGACCTCCTCTCAATTGTCTAGAGTGTTTAGCGTATGCCCTTTGGGCGATATGCGACGCATTCGGTCCTAAGTTATAGTCTTTAGCGCAACATGTATTACAAATGCAATTCAATTCACTTCTACATAAAAGACTCAAAAACAAACATCAAACCTTTTTATCCTTCGGGATTAATTGAAAACCATTTTCAGAGAGAGTGTTGTTAACTCTTGGTTCTACCGCAAACAGGTAACACCTAAGTCTCCAATGGTCGAGCAACAATACACCTAACTGCTAGAACGAAGGTTTAACCCTAATCGATTAAAACATTTGAACCAACCTGTGGTTGTGTTAGCCCGAACTATGTTTGCTCTGATTTTTCGTGCCAGACGAGGATACGTAGGTATAAGCTCTAGGATTGACTACGTAGCCCGAACTATGTTTGCTCTGATTTCTCGTTTGTTCGCCAAGACATTGTCGTCTTGTGCCTACATATCCTCGTCTGGTATGAGAAATCAGAGCACATGTAGTTCAGGCTAACACGACCACAGATTGGTGCAAGTGTTTTAACTTAGTAGGGTTAAACATTTGTTCTAGCAGTTAGGTGTATTGCTGCTCGACCATTGGAGACTTAGGCGTTACCTGTTTGCGGTAGAACCAAGAGTTAACAACACTCTCTTTGAAAGTGGTTTTCAAATAATCCCGAAGGATGAAAAAGTTTGATGTTTGTTTTTTAGTCTTTTATGAAGAAGAAGTGAATTGAATTGTGTTTGTAATTCATGTTGCACTAAAGACTATGACTTAGGAGCGAATGCGTCGCATATCGCCCAAAGGGCATACACTAAACACTCTAGACAATTGAGAGGAGGACCCCCAATCATCATTTCCCAAATGCTTAAGGATCGTAGCGTACAACACTCATTATCCTTTATTACATGTTTTGAAGAAATTTTGAGATGATAAGAGAGAATACACAACTAAGTGGAAACTAACTCTACCCTAATGTTATCATGCAATGTGCTCCTATGATTGAGATTGAAAGGGAAGAACTATCCTAATGTTATCATGCTTGGATTGAACACTTAATGTATTTCCTACTCCCATCTTAAGCAAATAGGACTAGGAATCCTAAGGGATCATGGCAAAGGAACCAAGTAAACACAAGATAAATAAATCACAAATGGGATGAAAGAAAGAAATGCAAACATGAAATGCAACACAAAGAAAAGAGGGAGGAAAAAAGTGTGGGGCAGCAACCACCAAAAGCACATCTCAACCTCTTAAATGCAAACAAAAGATGCAAAACAAAAGAAGAATGCAAGCAGAAACACTCAAACAAACCCAAGCAAAAGTGAGATGCAATGGGAGAAGCCACAACTCCTACAACCATTCAAGCATCAATCATTAAACCAAAAGACAAACAAAAAAGAAAGAGAAGAAGACATGATCAAGATGAACATGGGAGAATAGGCTTAGGAAGCAAGCAACAAAGAAAGAAATCTCAACCATAAGCATCAAAATGATCATGTGAACAAGAAAGCACAAAAGAATTCTCAAAGTGGCATCTCATCCAAGTTAAACTCAAAGTGCAAACCAAGAGCACCAAATCAACATATACTTCAATCTCATGACGAATCATATCATCAACATATACTTCAATCTCATGACGAATCATATCATGAAAGAGAGTCACCATAGCCCGCTTATAGGTTGCCCCTGTATTTTCAACCCAAAAGGCATTACCTTATAACAGAAAGTCCTCCACGGTGTGATAAACATTGTTTTCTCCATATCCTCCGGTGCCATTTTAATCTGATTGTACCCGGAAAAACCGTCCATGAAGGAAAATAGTAAATACTGTGCAGTATTGTCAACAAGTACGTCTATATGAGGGAGCGGGAAATCATCGTTCGGGCTCGCTTTATTCAAGTATCTATAATCAATACACATCCTTACCTTACCGTCCTTCTTTGGTACAGGTACGATGTTAGCGACCCACGGAGGGTAAGTTTTCACAGCGAGAAATCCGGCATCCAACTGCTTCTGGACTTCCTCTTTGATTTTCACAGCCATATCTGGTCTAGTTCGCCTGAGCTTCTGCTTGACAGGCGGACACTCTTCACGTAAAGGCAAACGGTGAACCACAATATCTGTGTCAAGACCGGGAATATCTTCATATGACCAAGCAAAGATATCACTATACTCACGGAGCATTTCAACCAATATCTGCTTGATATCACTCTGCAACGCTGCTCCTATCCTGACATCTCTTCTGACTTCCTCAGTACCTAAGTTTACGACCTCAATTTCCTCCTAATGAGGCAGAATGATTTTCTCATCTTGTTTCAGTAGCTTGGCTAGCTCTTCTGGTAGGTCTTCATCTTCATCAATCTCTTCTTCAGCTTGGAATATCAGATTATCAAAGTCAAAGTGAGTCATAGACGATTCTGGAGCGGTGTCATCTGCAATGTGAAACCTGCAATGATGATGATTTAATGCTTAAAATGATATGAAAACAAGCACAAACCATATTACCATTTCATTGTTAAAAATAAAACATGAAAGACATAGATTAAAATATTTGAATGCAAAAAACGCCTTTGATTAATTGATAAAATGATGTTCAAACATAAACAATTAGGCCCTGAAGACAAAAACCGCTATGCTCCGGGTAGAGCATAGGGCTACAAAATAATCAAGAAAACAAATCATTACTCTTCTTTCTTCACTTGGATGACTTCTTTGATGGTCCAGTTGTTTAGGCTCTGACCAGGAGTACACGGCCGGATCCATGTATCCATGTCGCAATTGCTGTCACCTTCTTCATCTAATACAACATTGATCTGCTCAAAGATCACCCCGCCGTTGGTGAATTGGACGGGTCCCTTATAACATGGCACACTCTGTGAGGAAGAAGATGGGCTATACCCCAGTCCGAATTTGTCTTGTTTGTTGGGGATGTTCAACACTTGGCCCCAACCTTGTGATGCCCCAGCCTTCACCATAGCCTGTGCTTCCTTAAAAGATGACATGGCCAACTCAGGTGGCTTGGCCACAACTGATGCTTTATCCTTGATTTGTACAGTCTCAAAAGTATGACCTAACATTTCGTGGATCTCACCGTCAACTTCGACATATTTGAATACAGACAAATGACTTATCATAATATCTTCTTCTCCACAAACAGTAACAACACTGCCACCCACCATGTATTTCAACTTCTGGTGCAGCATAGATGTTACAGCGCCTGCCAAATGGATCCATGGTCGTCCTAATAGATAGCTATAATCTGGCTGAATATCCATGATTTAAAACACAACATCGAACACCTCCGGACCGACCTGGATTGGCAAAGTCAACTACCCAAACACGAACCTTCTAGTCCCGTCAAACGTTCGTACCACCAAATCACTTGGAGTACACATTATACCTCAGGTATCTAGCTCCATTAATGCTTTCTTGGGAAGTACATTCAAAGATGACCCGATATCAACCAACACGTGTGACATTATAGACCCCCGACATTCAATAGAAATATGTAGCGCCAGATTATGATTCCGTCCCTTGGGCGTCAAATCCAAATCAGTAAAGCCCAACCTGTTACCAGCATTAATGTGTGCCACTACTTGTTCGAGCTGATTCACAGATATCTCCTGTGGCACGTAAGTTGTATTCAAGATTCTTAAAAGAGCATTCCTGTGTGCCTTAGAACACAACAACAATGACAGAATAGAGATCTTTGACAAAGTTTGCTGTAAGTGATCTACAATCTTGTAATCACTCTTCCGGATCAAGCGCATGAACTCTTCCGCTTCCTTCAACAAGGACTCATTCTCACCATCCTGAGAACTCTCTTTGACCACCGCTTTTCCTTTACCTTTATCAGCTTTCTCAGCAGCACTCTTCCACTCCGGGTAATCCCACCAGCACCTACTAAGTTGTCCACAGAATCCAATGGTGAACTTTTCAGTTCTTGCTTCTGCCCATTACAGTAGACTTCGGCTCCGTAGTTTCAAGGAATCGCTTTAGTACTCTCGTATGGTATATGACAAGCTTTGGTGATAATGATGGTTGGCGGCCTAGGCGGCACGAAAATAGTGATAGTCTTGTACGAAATCGAAATTGTCGCAACTTCATTCTTCTCTTCATCACCTATTTTCTCATCTTTTTTCTTTAACACTCTGTCAAATTGTAAGATACCCTCATTCATCAACTTCCGAATATGATTCTTCAGCTTCTCACACCACTCAGGATGGACCAAACACTCTGCACAAGCTTTATCACACCCAGGAAATACCCCTCCACTCAACAGTTTATCCTTTACAAAGCTCAATGGAGTCTTCAACTCCTCAACATCAGCTGCCAGATTCAAACTCTCATCTTCAATAATGGCACTAACCCCAGTTGCGCCATGATTGGGCATGGGATTATGCACTGCATTGGGCGCATCGTGAGAAAAGTTAATGGCTTTGCTGTTTATAAGGTCCTGAACCTTATGCTTGAATGCTTTACAGTTATCGATGTTATGACCCGGGGCACAAGAATGAAATTCACACCTAGCATTAGCATCGTATCCCAGTGGTGGTGCAACAGTCAAAGGAGCCATAGTCCTTTTCTGTATCAACTGTAATTGCAACAAGTGTTGAAGCAACTGCGAGTATGGCATCGATGGCGCATCAAACTGCCTGTTTACTGCCCTGCCCCGATTTTGAAATCTGCGAGGAGCATAATTGTGTTGATTCTGTTGTTGTGGTTGAGGTACTGCAGGTATGGTAATGCTTGCAACCTGAGGTTGTTGTTGACGGTATTGTTGACGCTGATTTATGTTTCTTCCCCAGGAACTAGATACTGCGTTAGTTTCTCCCTCTTTCTTTTTATTCCTAAAAATCTTCCTCCCTCCACCAGATGTGGATCCTTCACCGGCTTGAATCTTACCTAGCTTAATTCCGTTCTCAACTCTTTCACCCGTAATAATTAGATCAGAAAAATTCCCGACATGTTGCCAATTAGCTTCTCGTAGTACACACCCGATAATGTGGCAACAAACATATCTATCAGCTCCCGCTCCATCATGGGAGGTTGCACTCTAGATTCCAATTCGCGCCATCTCTAGGCGTATTCTTTGAAACCTTCATTATTCTTTTGAGATAAGTTCTGCAATTGGACCCTGTTCGGTGCCAGGTCACTGTTGTATTGGTAATGCTTAACAAATGCCTCAGCCAAATCCCTCCAGCTTCAGATGTTAACCAGTTCTAAGCTCATGTACCATTCAAGAGACGGACCAGAAAGGATGTCCTGGAAAAAGTGCATAAGCAACTTTTCATCGTCAGAATAGTTGGACATCTTACGATAGTAGGAACGAAGATGAACCCTAGGACAAGTAGTGCCTTTGTATTTGTCAAAATCAGGAACTTTGAATTTCAAAGGTACTTTCAAGTCTGGGATCAACCCCAGATTGGCCATATCCAATCCCATAGAGTTCTGATTTTCATAGCTTCGCATCTTCTCTTCGATCAGCTTAAACCTCTTATCTGCCTCAGACGGCAGCCCTACACCAACATCCCTCATAGAGAACACATCTTCTTGCTGATCCTCATCCCATTGAGGAACATTGTTGCCATGCACAACATACGCCATCTCAGGTATAGGGATTCCACCTACGTTACCTCCGCTTGGAGGGATAACAGCTGGAGGAACAATATTAGCATGTGGCGTACCACCATCATTACGAGGAGGATTAGCAGCAGTTCCTCAGTGAAGCACACCATTCTCATCAATCCTAGCAATTAATGGTTGCACCAAAGTCCTCAGCTGCTCTTGGCCATTTGCAACACCCTGCATCAAATCCATGAACTAGGCCATCCTGTCACGGAGTTCTTGCATCTCAGCTTGCATCTGCTCCATAATCTTGCGTTGATTTCCCCGAGTGGCGTTACAATGAGTCTTCTAGTTGTTAATCCTGAAACAAGCCAACACACCATGGAGATAAGGTTAATGGTTCCGGAGCACCTGCAATGCAAAATGCAAAAAAAAAAAAGATGCAGTATACAGACATGTATACATGTGTTAGGGAAATTTCCCCCTTGATTCTAGTTCCTCGAGAACAGCATGACAATGGAGAGCTAACAGATAAGCAATAAGCAAACTCCTCATAAAATGAGAGCCAAGAGTCAGATATAGAGCTTAGTGCCACAACAATCAAAATGATCTCAGCCGACAAATCTGGTGATGGTCAATATACATCATAACAACAGACTAAAAAGAAATACAATCAAGTACGACAATGAGACTGGAAATCCTCTAACAGCTCCTTAGTCTCTGGATGGTCTGGCCTGACAAGCAACCCCTGGACGAGCAACTCTCTCCAGCTAATAGTAGTCTGCAAACCCTGAGTATAATCCTCCTAAGCATCTTCACCAAAAGCCTCCTCAAGCTTACATCTCTTCACATCAGCTCTAGACTTGTAATCATCCAACGTTGCAAGCGCTTCATTCAACTTTCAATCACTGTCACGTCAGAGTGAGGATTCAGCTACAATCTTCTCATCTTTCACTTGGAGTTGAGCTTTCAACTTAGCAATCTGTTGTTTGAGCCCATATTCCCGCTCTTTGTTATTTGTTAGGATAGCATTCCATTGTGCATTAAAATTGGAAATCTCTAGATATGCTTTGTCCAACTCCTTCTTCTTGGAACTAAGAACATTACTGACGCTCTTCAAGTCTAAACCCTGACGCTCTCGAGCGCGTATCTCTTTGGTTAACTCTGTACCTAGCTTGTTTACCAACTCAATTTGCTTCTTAGATGAATAAGTAGCTTCATTCCTCTCGCTCCGGAGCTGAATAATCTCTTTCTCCAATTCCTCGTTTGCCTTACGCAACTCCTCCTTCTCGGACCATAACTGATTATATCTCTGAACATCAACAGTAGTCGGCTCCTCGATCATCAAAGGATATAGAGGCTCACAAGGTGGAAAAGGCATCAATAATCTCTCAGCTCTCTCCTGAATCCAAGTCACATAAGAATCATAAGCTCTATTGTTACTCTTCCCCAAAGAAACTTTCCATCTATGGTGAATCTTGTTCCAAGGTTTCTCAACTCTGATCAGGGTCTCATTCTCAAGCAAACCAGTGAAATACAAAGATTCTTGTATTTCCTCTTCCTTAGGAGGTTCCCTTAGAGCATACCCAAACTGCCTCACTGTAAGAGATGGGTTGTAGTTAATGCCTCCTTTCCTTCCAATCAGCGGGACATCAGGAAAACCACCACAACTGTAGACAATCTCTGTACCTAACTGATCCCTATCAAACCATATGATGTCTTCAGAAGTCAGGCCCATCAATCTCTCTGACCACTTTGAGGTACCTGTAGTATCAACAAAGGACCAGACTTGGGAATGTGACTCACAAACCATCTGTATAAAAGAGGTACACAACAAGACACATTCTTCCCTCTCCGATTCTCATTCTTGTAATGCACATAATGATATACATCCCCCAGAAGTGTAGGCACAGGATTTCCTGAAGCAAAAATGTGGAAAGCATCTAAATCCATAAAGTCTAGAATATTCGGAAACAACATTATACCATATATGCACAGAGCCAAGATGGCATTAAAGACAACCCAACAACCATCCTTTGCAAACTGTTGAGCCTTACAAACCAAGAAAGACAATGGAAATCCAGGCATTCCATTTCTCTTAACCAACTTCCCTTCTAACTCAGAAGCATCCAAATGAAGTGAATTAGCCAATATAATCAGATTAGGTTCAACTTCAGTATGATAAAAAGGCATCTGGTCCAAGATAGGAACTCCAAGCAACATAGAGAACTCCTCTAAAGTAGGCAGTAGCACATAACCCAGAAAAGTGAAACACCGTAACTATGGATCATAGAACTAAAGAAAAGTGTGGAGACCTCCCAAATCATATGTTGAGGCTTTGCAAACACATCCCAAAAGCTTCCCATATGAAATCTTGAAATCCTCCATTACAGTACGCTCGGCAACAGAAATCAAACTGAGCAGAGATCCTATGTAAGGAGTAGGGAACTTATACACAATAGTCTTCTTCAAGCTGGGCTCCATGTCAGAAATGGAATAAATCACTAGAACCGAGAGGAAAATATACACCTGCAACATAAATACATGTCAATGTTAATATGCAAATGCAAAATGCAAATGCAACAGAGGATCAAGATTGTTGTGCTGTTGACTGAGATAAATCAGCGCTTCGCTTTGGCAAGAACATAGCACTGTCATAAGGACCCACTGTATCAAGAACACAAGTTCATACTGACAAGAAAACTGGGTAGGTTGAAGGTCAAAGTTTCCTGCATAACCCTCCCCACTCATAGGTATGAACCTATCACTAATAAGGTCTTGCATCCTATGTGGTCGTCAGTGTCACAGACTTTCGAGAAATGATGATACGTTCACCATTTCTGGTTTGACATCATAGTCTAACGAAGCGGCCTCACTTAGCTGACTCCCAAATGTTCGGTCCCCAGAGTCGACAATCCTCAGATCCAACATCCTCTCAATTGTCCGAAACAGACTGGAAAGATAGTCATCAAAGAGAATCTCGTCTGAGCGCAGATTTTGTGGGAACTAGTGCATGCCAAACATACAAGTTCACCACTACTTTCCGCTTCTAATGCTATGGTTTTACTCAAGCCTGGGTTTTGGCTTATCTCTCAGTGGAACATTCCCACCCAATAGTACAGCAACAATGATAATATATAATGCTGGAAAGTAAAATGCAAATGCAGATAAAATACAACACATATATACACACCCAGAGATAAAACAAACAAGCGCTAGGATTGACTCACATAGGGGATGGGAGTTGTCCCCAGCAGAGTCGCCAGCTGTCGCATTGCTGCGAAGAGGGGCCGAAAAAGACAAAAGAGTCGCCACCATTTGCTATTTATCCCAAAGAGAGGGAAAGGAAACGATCAGAGAAAACCTACGAAGAAAGGAGAAGACATGTCATCGCAACCAAATCTCGGGTTCGGGAGTCGGTTACGCAAGGGGAAGGTATGAGCACCCCTCACGTCCGTTGTACTCAACGGGATCCACGCTTGTTGTTTATCTAAAAGGGTGTTAAACTATCAAAAGCTGGCTCACAGGGACAAAAGAAAATAAAAGAGACTCGATGCCGCTCTATGCCTACGTACTCCCTCGTGCAATGGGAAAGTCAGAGTCAATGTAGTTCAGAAAACTATAGGTGAAGGTGGGGAAGGTTGCTCGCCAAGACATTGCCTTCTTATGCATACGTATCCTTGTCTGGTACGAGAAATCAGAGCAAACATAGTTCAGGATAACACGACCACAGATTGGTGCAAGTGTTTTAATTGAGTAGGGTTAAACCTTCGTTCTAGCAGTTAGGTGTATTGCTGCTCGACCATTGGAGACTTAGGCGTTACCTGTTTGCGGTAGAACCAAGAGTTAACAACACTCTCTTTGAAAGTGGTTTTCAAATAATCCCGAAGGATGAAAAAGTTTGATGTTTGTTTTTGAGTCTTTCATGAAGAATAAGTGAATTGAATTGTGTTTGTATTCATGTTGCACTAAAGACTATGACTTAGGAGCGAATGCGTCACATATCGCCCAAAGGGCATACGCTAAACACTCTAGGAAATTGAGAGGAGACCCCCTAATCATCATTTCCCAAATTCTTAAGGCTCGTAACATACAACACTCATTATCCTTTATTACATGTTTTGAAGAAATTTTGAGATGAGAAGAGAGAAGACTCAACTAAGGGGAAACTAACTCTACCCTAATGTTATCATGCAATGTGCTCCTATGATTGAGATTGAAAGGGAAGAACTATCCTAATGTTATCATGCTTGGATTTAACACTTAATGTCTTTCCTACTCCCATCTTAAGCAAATGGGACTAGGAATCCTAAGGGATCATGGCAAAGGAACCAAGTAAAGACAAGATAAATAAATCACAAATGAGATGAAAGAAAAAAATGCAAACATGAAATGCAACACAAAGAAAAGAGGGAGGAAAAAAGTGTGGGGCAGCAACCACCAAAAGCACATCTCAACCTCTTAAATGCAAACAAAAGATGCAAAACAAAAAAAGAATGCAAGCAGAAACACTCAAACAAACCCAAGCAAAAGTGAGATGCAATGGGAGAAGCCACAACTCCTACAACCATTCAAGCATCAATCATTAAACCAAAAGCCAAACAAAAAAGAAAGAGAAGAAGACATGATCAAGATGGGAGAATAGGCTTGGGAAGGAAGCAACAAAGAAAGAAATTTCAACCATAAGCATCAAAATGATCATGCGAACAAGAAAGCACAAAAGAATTCTCAAAGTGGCATCTCATCCAAGTTAAACTCAAAGTGCAAACCAAGATCACCAAATCAACTTGAATGAGTTCCAAAGTCCCATGGACAGAAGTTAGAACAAGGGAAGAAGGTTGGCAAACCAAAGAAGAATGCAAAGAAAGACAAGTTGCAAGGATACGACATGGGAAGGAACCTAAGTTCAAACCACTTTCAACATTAAAGACAAATGGAAAGCCATAACTAGGAGCAACTTGTAGCCATAACCAAACAAATGTAGGACCTATAAACTTGCAACCAACAACTTCAACATGTTAAGAATTTGAATCAAGAGGTTTTGGAAGCATATGGGATCCACAAGGGTCATCTCCCAAAAGCATTAGGTCAACTAGTTTGTGTGAACCTCCATTAGGGTGACTTGACTTGCAAGGTTCACCAAAAATAGGAAAATGGTTCAATAAATGCCAAATAAAATACACAAAGCTCACAAATAAGTTGGCAACCAGAGGCCAAAGCATCAAAGCCAAAATCCAATCAAAGCATCACCAAAGGAATTGATCCACTAGGGTGCTCCACTTTGAAAGAGATTCATCGAGGGTCAAACAAAAGCCAATGAAAGTCAAACAAAAATAAGTCAAACTTTGACCAAAACTAGCCTCAAAGGCACCTCAATTCATCATCAAAATGAGGAGGAAGCCTCACCCATTGGTAGTTTGAATTGGTCAACAAACTAAGCAAGATCAAAAGAGAACTATGTTAAAAGCACCTCCACTCATTAAATTCAAATGAAAATGAAAAATAAATGGAAATTCAAAATAAAAATTATGAAAAATTAGTTAACATTTCAAGGTATCTGAAAATATTTTTATTTGAGTTTTATGAACATTGGAGGTATTTTTATCAATTAAAAATGTAAACAAAAATAAAATAAAGAAAATAAAACAAATAAAATGCCACAAGGTGCAAATAGCAAGGGAAACACGTTGGAAACCATTGGGCTGATCAAAAGGGGGTGTGATTAGCATTAAAAGCCCAACCCATAGCCAGTAAAACAAAATGCACTATTTAAATAATTGACGTGGAAGTCAATTGTACACGCGTGCCAGTCAAAGCAATCTGAGCCATCCATCACAAACGGTCAAAGAGTCCAACACTAACATGTCAGATCTGAGGTCTCAAAGGCCAGACGCCGGAGCCCTAGCTCCGGTCGTCTTCTCCGGTGTACTGGTCATGGATCATATCAACAGAACTAAATCAAACCTAGTAAAATGCATATCAAAATGAAGCTAAACTCACATACATTCCAAATCCAGGCTTCATTGGTTTTAATCATGGCTAAATAAAGAGATTCGAACGGATCAAATTTGGAATGCACATCTGAGATCTTCATCAAATATGGAAATTAAGCACTCAAACATGGCCTACACGAGGTAGGGCTTCAGAGGCAGCCAATAATGACCTAGATCATGCTCTAGAATGAGAGAAAAGTTGAATGGAAACTTACTTAACGGAGACACTCCGTTGGTGCTTCAACAACTTAATTCCTTGCTTGAAAACATGCAAATTCACTCCAATTAGCTCAACGAAGAAGAATCTCACTTTAATTGGCTTTGAATTGCTCTGAAATTTGATTCACGATTTGGGATTTTTCTTGAGAACTTGAAAATGGAAGTTACTTGCTCTGCCTCCAAAATGCAATTCTGGGCTCTCAAAATGAAATGTGAACTTATATATGTTGGATTTGCAATGTAATTGGAGGCCCATGAAGCCTCATTTGGCTGAATTTAAAAAATGCCCAATAATGAAGTTTTCTCATGCACACGTGAAAATAGTTGCATATACACATGGAAATTGCCTGATTCTTCAGCTGAGGGATTGAATTTTATAATGGAATTGGAATGGGCCTTTGATGTGGTTCAATTTTGAAGTTTGAATGAGAAACTTCTTTGTGAAGGAAACTTGAAATGCACGTGTAATTGCTAGCATGGACCAAAATGAATTTGTGCATTTTACTTGTGGATGCCTTGTGAACAAAATTGAATCAAAACAAACCATGTAAATGGCTTATAACCAATTCAATTGAAATCATTTTTAAAAGTCCATTTTCACTTGAAATTTCTCACCCAATGTCCATAACCAAGCATAATTCACACCAAACTTGAGTTCTAGATTAAATGAGGTAATTTGGAGCAACTTTCATGTTGGTTGAAGTTTCATTTGAAGTACTTAAGTGCATGTAAGTGACCCATAATGAAAATGGCCTATAATCAAAGTTTCCCAAAATACCATTGCCTTGCAAGATCCATAACTTGAGTCCCATAAATGATATCAAGGACTTCTAGGACTTTTTGGAAAGCTAAGAACATGAGGAATAACTTTCATATTCACTTCAAGTTAAGGAGAAACTTGATTCTATGTCAAAAGTGTCTTGGAAGTGAGTTGACTTTTGTTGACTGAAAAATATGTTCATCTGAGACCTATAACTTGATGGCATCATAACTTGAGTTCCACAAACCCCATGGATCAGTTCTCGTACTCAAAAGAAAGCTTAGAACATTCCTTACAAGTATCATGCTTACATTAAAATGAGATTGAACTTGTATCTTGAATTAAATGGTCCTTGAAGTTGGATACTAAAGAAGGGGATTTTACACTGAAACCCTTTGAAACCCTAATTTAGTAACTTCTTAGACTCTTGATTCTCCTTGATTTGAACTTGATATGACATCCTAGATGTATAAATATGACTTCCCATAAATCTAATGACTTAGAACCAAATCTCAAACTCCTTCAAGTCCATAGTTGACCTTGAACTAAGCAGATGAAACCCTAGGTGCACAACCTTTGACTGTGACCTATTGCAAGTGAAACGAATGCCTAGACAAGCTCCATAATGACTTCAAAAGCACTCAATGAGCTTTTCAAACATCTTCTATCCATAACCATGAACTTGTGAACCCCTGATGATCCTCAATTGCCTTCCAAGATAGAGGTAAGTAACACTTGTCAATCTTCTCTCTTAGAGAGCTTTGACCACTTCTTGATGACTGTAAGCATTAGATAAATTGAATAAGCACTCTTGGTTGAGCTTGATACCCTCTATAAACTTCTCTTGAATGACACACCTCCCTTGATCCCCTGCAAAAGACAATGTTATGCAGATGCAAATGCTAAAGAATGAAATGAAATATAAGCCAAATAAAAAAAAAGGTTGGGCAAATTTTGGGGTGCAACAATATATATCATTGTTGCTATGTTGTTGGTTGGGTATGTTCCATTGTGAGATAAACTAAAACTCAGGCTTGAGTATAACCATAGCATTAGAAGCGGAAAGTAGCGGTGAACCTGTATGTTTGGCATGCACTAGTTCCCACGAAATCTGCGCTCAGACGAGATTCTCTTTGATGACTACCTTTCCAGTTTGTTACGGACAGTTGAGAGGATGTTGGATCTGAGGATTGTCGACTCTGGGGACCAATCATTTAGGAGTCAGCTAAGTGAGTCCGCTTCGTTAGACTGTGATGCCAAACCAGAAATGGTGAGCGTATCATCGTTTCTCGAAAGTTTGTGACGCTGACGACTGCATAGGATGCCAGACCTTATCAGAGATAGGTTCATACCTGTGAGCGGGGAAGTGTCGCTACTGCGAAAAAAGAGGCCGACAATGACTAACAGAGTCACCACCTATTGTTATTTATCCCAAAGAAGGGAAAGGAAACGATCGGAAAAAACCTGACGAAAACGGGAAGAGACGAGGTCATCGCAACCAAGTCCTAGGTTTGGGAGTCGGTTACGCAAGGGGAAGGTATGAACACCCCTCACGTCCGTTGTACTCGACGGGATCCACGCATGTGTTGTCTAGCTAAAAGGGTGTGTAAACTATCTACTCTAAAGGCTTATGGACAAAAGAGGAAGAAACAGAACTGACTTGACAGAGCATCGCCGCTCTGTGCCTACGTACTCCCTCGTGCAATGGGAAAGTCAGAGTCAAATGTAGTTCGCCTAACTACGACCAAAGAAGGGGGGAAGGTTGCTCGCTAAGACATCGCGTCTTATGCCTACGTACTTTCATCTGGTATGAAAGATCAGAGCAAATGTAGTTCGGGCTAACAAGAACACAGGCTGTTCAAAAGTTTTACCCGAGTAGGGTTAACAGACAGTTCTAGCAGTTGGTGTATGCAGCTCGACCATTAGAGACTTAGGTGTTACCGTTTGCGATAGGATTGAAAGTTAACAAAACTCTTGTTTATGAAAAAGGTTTTCCTGATTAAGATCCCGAAGGATAAAAATATTTGAAGTGTTTTTGTGTTTTTTTAGAGAAGAAGTATTTTGAACTTGGTTTGTAACTCATGTTGCACTAAAGACTATGATCTAGGAGCGAATGCTTCGTATATCGTCCGAAGGACATACACTAACATTATAGATAATTGAGAGGCAACCACCCAATCATCATTTCCCAAATGGCTTAAGGCTCGTAGCGTGCAACAATTGTCATCCTTTATTAAATGGATTGAAGTTGTTTGAAGATGAGAAGAGAAATGGACCAACTAAGGGGGACTAGACCGAACCCTAAAAGTTGTCATGCAAAGTGCACCTAAAGTTGAGATTACAAAAGGGAAATCTCTACCTAATGTTATCATGCATGGTTAGAACCCTAATGTCTATCACACTCCAACTTAAATAAGAAGGAATGGAAATCCTAAGGGAAGAAACAAACAAAGGAAGATGAAAGAAACATGCATAAGAATGCAAACATGAAATGCAAACATGGAAGGCAAGGATGCAATGCAAGTGAGGGAGGAAATATGTGTGGGGATGGAGCCTCCACAAGCTCATGTCAACCTCAAGCCATAGTATGAATAAATGCAAGAGAAGAGGAGAAGAAGATGCATAAAAAACAAGTAACAAAAACAATGAGAAAAGTCCTCATGGATTCATTACTTTAGGCAAGCTTCAAGTTCCTCCTCAGGAGGAACCAAACAACCTTAAGTAGTATTCCAAAGTCATGGGACAGAATGGAGAATGAGAAGATAGTGCACAAATGCAAAAGTAAACATAACACAAGAGGAGTCAAGCATATAAGTCAACACTTAAGTCACATAAGCAAAAGATAATCACACAATGTAGACATGAAATGGAAAAGGCATGAAAAATAGCAAACAACCCCTAACAATACCAAATAAAATCTCATTGGACCCCCAAGGTGTTAGGAACCAGGGGTCCAAATTAGAGATCAAAACTCAAAGGCAAGCTACCTCAATTGAAGGAAAACACACAAGGTATGCCCTAAACTAGGGCAAAAGGAAAGGGTCACAAAACCAAACCAAAACACTAAGCAAGACTTGATAAAAAAACAGAAATAAAAATATGCAAAACTCATTCAACATGTTAATGCAATGCTCAAAAATTTTCATGCAAAAATAAGGAGTTTACACCTAGAAATAAAATCAAGAGAGAACAATGCTACAAATTTAATTCAAATAAAACATCACCAATTAAAATAATTCATTTTTAAATGAAAAATAAAATAAAAAAATAAAATAAAAATATTATAAAATAAAACATAAGTCAAAGTGTCTAAAACATTTTTTGGTAAATTTAAATAATTGGGGAATTAATTATAAGGAATTAAATTGTAACATGAAAATAAAACAAAAAAGAAATGAAAATAAAAAAGAAATAAACAAGGATAAGGTGTGAAAAGAAAAAGAGAATAGTTGAAAAATTGGACTGGGCCCAGAGGGGGGTGTCAAAAGCATAGTGCGCTAGGGCCCATCAGAAAAACTTAAATAAAAAAAATAAATCTGGTGATCTCGTGTGGGGAGTCAAATATGTCGCATCATGAGGACTCAACCAGAAGCGTGTGATCAAACAGTCAACCATCAAGTGGTCAGGAACATGCCAACGAATTAATGAAATTCAAATAATGATAAGGTGTGGAACGGTCAAATGGGGAGCACAATAGGTCTTAATCAAGACCGTTGGAGTAAAAGGTACATGCATCAGACGATCATGAAGTCGTCTTCTTCAATCCACATATCAGTCGCTGGAGAGAACCTCCTATCATCTTCTTCGCGAATCCGACCACCGCGCGCAGTGAGCAAGACCACACAAAATGCAATACCGTACCAAAACCAGCAAAATTTATATGGGAATTCATCTACAGCTCAAGGGGAAAACGAATCTAGGCTCCATTTTCACTAATTCCTCATGATAAACGTAAAACGCAAACGACAAGCTTGACGACCAAAATATCAAAGTTCACAAAACTCAAACAAAATTGCCCAGAAATAATCTACGTGTTGTGTAGACCACAAATCAAGCATTAGCTAAGCCTAAAGCCACATGGAACGTCTAAACCGAACCAAACAAATTTCAAGCCATCAACAAAAGTTGTCACCAAACAAAACAAGACATAGCCAGAAACGATCTATACAACTTGTAGATCACAAACCAACAAAAATGGCACAGGATGGCATCATGAAATGGGAGAAATTTTGAAAGGTAGCTTACCTAGTGGAGAGCCTCCACTGGGCCTTGAAACTATGCTGAAGCTTAATGAAAAGTTCCCAGAATCACTCCATGAACTTCATTAGAGGTGTTTGGATGCTCAATTTGGTCTGGAAATGGATGAATCTCAGAACTCGAATTCCACCTTGCTCTCTCTTTTTCTTCAAGTGTTCTTGCTCCTCTTGCACGAAAATGACCTAGTTCTGATCCAATCTTCATCTGAAATATTTATGTGTTGGGTTTAGGATCAAATGGGGCTCCTATTAAAGCCATACAACCCAATTCACAAATTCACTTTTCCTCACTTTTTCACATGGCCATACGCATGTTTTTCCACTACACCAGCTTGGTTTTTAATTCAAATCCACTCCAAATCACTTGAGCTGATCAAAGGGCTAAGATTTGAGGCTGGATTTTGATCCTATGGTTGATTTACAATTTGTTACTTCAAGAGGAAGAAGCCATGAAAATGGCCAATTTAGAGACCTCAAATTTCCAATGTGAAAGTGGAAATTCCTTTGAATCATTATTTGCAATTAGAAAATGCACAAACTTGCCTTGCAAAAGTTCAAAATCCTTAAAATCTCAACTTCTCATTTCAAGCCTTCTTTATGCAAAATTCAAACCCCAATTCTTCAATTCAAGCCCCTACCATGACAAGAGATGATTTGGTAATGCAAATGGCCCTATTTGGATCAAGTTTCATGTTGAAAAGATTTCCATCTGAAGTGCGCAAGTTGGTGAAATGGACCTATAATTTTATGACATGTAATCTTACTTTCCCAAAATACCCCTGACTTGTAAACCTCATAACTTGAGTTCTGAATATCAGATGAAAGACTTCTAGTACAATTTGGAAAGCTAAGATCAAGACCTACAACTTTCAGGTTGGCCAAAAGTTCAGGAGAAACATCCTTCTAGGTCAAAAATGGCTTGGAAGTTGATTGACTTTTGTTGACCAAAATCACATCCCTCTGATGACCTGTAACTTGTCTGGATCATAACTTGAGTTCTATAAATCCAATCAAGGACTTCTAGTACTAAAATTAAAGCTAAGATCATGCTATACAAGTTCCATGTTGGCCAAAAATTGATATGAGACTTGTATCTTGAGGTAGGTGGTCTTGAAGTCAGGCACTAAATAGGGGATTTTACCCTGAGAACCCTAACTTAGTAACTTCTAACACACTTAACCCTTGATGAATTGAAATTGAAATGATGTCTCATATGTCTTAACACAACATCCCATGACCATAGAGACTTTGAATTGAGTTTTAATCTCCTTCAATTGCACAGTTAATTGAGGATTTGCCAGATGAGAACCCTAATTGCAACACTTTCAACTATGACTTGTTCCACTTCACACAACAACTTGAATAAACCCCAAATGGCTCTAAAGACACTCAATGAGCTCCCTCATCATCTTATATCCATAACCATGGCTTCACAAACCTCTGATGCTCTTCAACTGGTCTCCAGGTTAGGAGCTGACCCACACACATCCATCTATCCTTTCACAAGACAATGACCACTTCAAGATGTCCTGATGACCATCAAACTTGAGTAACAACCCTTGCCTAGGTTCAATGCCCGAGGAAGACCTCTCTTGCTATGCACATCCTCTTGATCCCCTGTTCAATGAAAAATGATATGCAATGCAAATGCTAGAACAAAATGAAATGAAACATAAACCAAGTTAAGAAAAGGTTGAGCAAATTTTGGGGTGCAACAGGAAGGTTATGCAGGAAACTTTGACCTTCAACCCACCCGGTTTTCTCGTCAATGTGAAATGTTGATCTTGATACAGTGGTTCTTTATATTAGTGTTGTGTTATTATCTCGCCAGAGCGAAGCGCTGGTTCTTCTCAGTCAATAACATAGCAATCTTGATCCCCTGTTGCATTTGAATTTTCATGTGCATTTAACATTGACATGTATTTATGTTGCAGATGTATATTTTCCTCATGATTCTAGTGAGCTTATTCCATTTCTGACATGGAGCCCAATTTGAAGAAGACTGTTGTGTACAAGTTTCTTACCCTTGACATAGCACCTCTGTTCAGTTTGATTTATGTTATTGATCGTAATGTAATGGACGATTTCAAGAAGTCATATGGGAAGCTCTTGGGTTGTTTCTACAAAGATTCTGTATTTGAGTTAGGAGGTCTTCATACCTTGCTTCAGTTCTATGATCCACAGTTGAGGTGTTTCACTTTCCCGGGTTATGTGTTGGCACCTACTTTGGAGGAGTTCTCTGTGCTTTTGGGAGTTCCTGTCCTTGATCAGATGCCTTTTTATCATACTGAAGCTGAACCTAATCTGACTAAGCTTGCTAATTCACTTCATTTGGATGCTTCAGAGTTAGAAGGGAAGTTGGTTAGAAGAAATGGGATGCTTGGATTTCCATTATCTTTCCTGATTGGTAAAGCTCAACACTTTGCGAAAGAGGGTTGTTGGATTGTTTTTAATGCCATCTTAGCTCTGTGCATATATGGTGTAGTTTTGTTTCCGAATATTTCTAACTTTGTGGAATTGGATGCTTTCCACATTTTCATCTCAAGAAATCTTGTGCCTACACTTCTGGGAGATGTGTATCACTTTGTGCATTATAAGAATGAGAATCAGAGAGGGAAGAATGTGTCTTGTTGTGTACCTCTTTTATATAGATGGTTTGTGAGTCATCTCCCCAAGGCTGGTCCTTTTGTTGATACTGCAGGTACCTCAGAGTGGTCAGAGAGACTGATGGGCTTGACTTCTGAGGACATTGTTTGGTTTTCCAGAGATCAGTTAGGTACAAAGATTATCTTTAGCTGTGGTGGTTTTCCTAACGTCTCGTCGATTGGAAGGAAAGGAGGTATTAACTATAATCCAGCTCTTGCAATGAGGCAGTTTGGGTATGCTCTGAGGGAACCTCCGAAGGAAGAGGAAATACAGGAATCTATGTATTTCACTGGTTTGCTTGAGAATGAGACCCTGATCAGAGTGGAGAAGGCTTGGAACAAGATTCACCGTAGAGGGAAGGTTTCTTTGGGTAAGAGCAACAATAGAGCTCATGAGCCTTATATGGTTTGGATTCAGGAGAGAGCTAAGAGATTATTGATGCCATTTCCAACTTGTGAGCCTTCGTATCCTTTGTTGATTGAGGAGCCGACTACTATTGATATCCAGAGATATAATCAACTATGGTTCGAGAAGGAGGCATTGCGTAAGGCAAACGAGGAATTGGAAAAAGAGATTGTTCAGCTCCGAAGCGAGAGAAATCAAGCCATTTTTTCATCTAAGAAGCAAACTGAATTGGTGAATAAGTTGGTTAGAGAGCTAACTGCAGAGATTCGCACTCAAGAGCTTGTGGGCTTAGATCTGAAGAGTGTTAGTGATGTTCTTAGTTCTAAGAAGAAGGAGATGGATAAAGCATATGTAGAAATCTCCAAGTTTAATGACCAATGGAATGATCATTAACTAACAACAAAGAGAGAGAAGACGGACTGCGGCAGCAGATTGCTAAGTTGAAAGCTCAAATCCAGGTGAGAGATGAGAGGGTCATAGCTGAATCCTCGTGCCGACGCGAAAGCGACTGCAGACTGAATGAAGCTCTTACAACCTTGGAGGAATACAAGGCAAGAGCAGATGTGAAGAGATGCAAGCTTGAGGAAGTGTTTAGTGAGGTTGCTTGGGAGGATTATGTTCAGAGCTTGCAGGTCAATATTAGCCAGTGAGAGTTGCTCATCCAGGAGTTGGTAGACAGACCAGACCATCTGGATATGAAGGAGTTATTGGAGGATTTCCAGGCTCGCTGTCGTGCTTGATTGTTTTTCCTCTTTTTGTAGTTTGTTGTTATGATGTATCTTGACCATCACCAGATCTGTTGGATGAGGTCATTTTAATTCTCTTGTATTCAGTGTTATGTTGTACATTGACTCTTGGCTCTCATTTTATTTATGAGGAGTTTGTTGTGCTTATCTGTTGGCTTTCCATTGTCTTGCTGTTCTCGCGGAACCACAATCGAGGGGAAAATTTCCCTGACGCATATTTACATGTCTGCATATTGCATCATTTCTCATTTTGCATCGCAGGTGCTCCGGAACCGTTAACCTTATCTCCATGGTTTGTTTAGTTTATTTCAGGATTGACAACCAAGCAACTCATCGCTACGCTACTCGGGGAAATCAACGCAAGATTATGGATCAGATTCAAGCTGAGCTTCAGGAATTCTGTGACAGGATGGTCCAGTTCATGGATATAATGCAAGGGGTCACCAATGGCCAAGAGGAGCTGAGAACTTTGGTGCAACCGTTAATTGCTAGAGTTGACGGGAGTGGTGTGCTTCATGGAGGTGTAGAAGCAAGCATACTTCAATCTCAAGTTTTAATGATGTCAACTCAACTCAAGCTCACTTCATGTTGCAAAAAGTGAAGGCATTCAAACTGATCAAGTCTATGCAATAACAACTTACAAGTCAAGCTGCTATGCAAAGTTTTATTTATCTGCCAAGACTTGGACACAAGGCTGGTATATCAAAATTCCCTCTTTAATTTGATATACAAGTGTTCAAACAATCCATGATTTTTGCATACTGCATTGGCACATTTTCTTTAACTCTTTAATATTGGTATAACACTTAAAACTTAGAGATTTTTCTAAGTTTTTACAGTGTTAACCGATTAACCATATGGGTTAATCGGTTAACGCCCTTAAAATTTGAATTCTTTGAGCTAACGTTACAGTGTTAACCGATTAACCTATACGGTTAGCCGATTAACACTGAACGTATTTTGAAAAATAGCTTATTTCAAAGTTCAAAATTCATGTTAAAGTTATACCTTTTCATTGTTTGTTTTATACTCAATTAAACCTTTTTGAATATATGTTTTGGCTCATATAAATTCTTATTATTTCAAAATTGAAAAACACCTCCAACAATTTTCAAAAATATTCATTGAATCAAATTCACTCAAGTTCAAATATTTTCAAATTTTCTAAAAGTGTTCATATTGTTCATATTTTTCATATCCATATCATTGAACACTTGTATTGATACTAAAGAGTGAATTCTGATCAAAAGGAGAAGATCAACCTATGTATTGATATCATTGTTATTACTCTCAAATCATTTCAATCAAAAACTACTTGTATTGTGACTTGTGATCCAGGATTGTTGGACACAAGGGTAAGTGTTTGCAGGAGGACTGTTCTTGCACACTTGTGATTGAATAGTTGTTAGAAAGTAGGCCTCACCGGTTGATGGTGTGATAGGTTGTACAATTCTAAAACTATAGTAAATTCTCTTTCATGTTGAAAGGGGAGTGGAGTACTCTCGGATTGTGAGGGGAACCACTATAATTCTCCGTGTTCTTTCCTTTTCTGCATTTACCGATTTCATCACCAACATTCTTAAAGAAGTAAAATTCAAGAATACCGAAAAACCGGAAAAAGTTTCTAAAGCCTAATTCACCCCCCCTCTTAGGCGTACTCTGTACTTACAATTGGCATCAGAGGAGGTTAAGGTAACCTGTTCCTAACGATTCAGTATGGCTTCCGCTAGCACCAACCCGGTTTTCAAAGATGGTGGAAGTAGTAACAAACCACCACTCTTTTCTGGAGAATATTTCGAATTTTGGAAAATCCATATGAAAGCACATCTTGAGGCTCAAGGAGACGACATATGAGAAACCGTGGAAAATGGTCCGCATGTTCCTATGAGTGTCATAAATAACGTAGGCACTCCAAAGATAAAATCCTCTTATGATGAAGATGACAAGAAGAGAATCTTAAATGAAAAGAAAGCAATCAACATTCTTCAAAGCGCTCTCAGTATGGATGAATTCTTCCGTATATCACAGTGTAAATCGGCAAAGGAAATTTGGGACACCTTGGTAGAAACGCATGAAGGGACAACCGAAGTAAAAAGATCAAGACTCAACACATTAAGTCAAGAATATGAGATGTTCCGTATGCAGCCCGGTGAATCTATTGTTGCCTTACAAAAGAGATTCGTTCATCTAACAAATCATTTGATTGCTCTCTGGAAGACCTTCACCAATGATGATCTCAACTTGAAAGTCCTAAGATCCTTAACAAGAGAATGGCAACCAAAAGTGACCGCTATTTCGAAAAAGAAGAGTCTCTCAACGATGACATCCGCTTCTTTTTTTGGCAAATTTCAAGAGCATGAATTGGAACTTAGAAGGCTTGAGAAGCATGAAAGTCAAGATAAAAAGTCCAAAGGAATTGCCTTGAAGATTGACACGAAGGATGACAAAAACGATGAATCTTCCGAAGATGAGAATTTCATGCTTCTAGTAAAGAAGCTTGGTAATTTTTTTAATAATAATAAAAATTACTCTTTTCCTAAAAAGAATAGACATTTCAGGAAAAAGGATGCATCCACATCAAATCAAGAAGTCACATGTTACGAATGTGGGAAGCAAGGTCATATAAAGCTGGATTTCCCGAAACTCACAAATAAAGGAAAATTCAAAGGCAAAAAGGATTTCAAAAATAAGAAGGCCTATGTTGCTTGGGACGATAATGATATAAGTTCATCATCGGAATCAAAAAGCAACGGATGTGCAAATATGGCTCTTATGGCGTCACATCATTCTGATGAAGAAATTGATGAGGTTAGTAACGACTTTTCTATTTATGATAATGATGCACAAGAAGTCATAGATGAACTTCTAAAAGAATGCAATACTTTGTATAAAAGCATCTCATCCCAAAAGAAAAGAATTTCATTTTTAGAAGAACAAAATACTGTTTTCATGAAAAATATTGAAAATGAAAAACAAAAATTGGTGGATGAAAAACAAAGTCTTGTATGCAAAAATTGTGAATCCTTATCTTTTCAAATTGTTCAACTTAAAAGAGTTTTAGAAAGATACGAAAAAGGTCAAATTGTCTTGGATGAAATTCTTAGGCATCAAAGATATCCTAATGATAAAAGTGGACTAGGATATTCTAAGTTTTCCAAACCAAGCACAAATGAAACCATTTTTGTAAAAGCAAGTGAACAAGTTGTGAAAGAAAAGGCCAGCACTTCTAAAATTCAGCATCAAAGTCATAACAAGAAAAGATTTGTAAAGAAAAAGAATTATGTTCCTAGATATAGAAGTCATTTTCAACCTACCTGTTTTTATTGTGGAATCAAAGGCCATACACCTAATGCTTGCTATGTGCGCAACATTGGTGTTGCTAAAGGGCATTATGTGTGGGTTGAAAAGGGTACTAACTACCAAGGACCCAAAGCAATTTGGGTACCTAACACTACTTGATTTTGTGTTGTAGGTATGCTTAAAGACAACTTCTAATCAATGGTATCTTGATAGCGGTTGTTCTAAGCATATGACGGGAGACATAAACAAATTTTCAAGTCTATCATTAAAGGCCAAAGGATACGTTACTTACGGTGATGATAATAAAGGAAAAATGCTTGTAGTTGGAACCGTTGGTGCACCTCCATGTACAATCATCAAAGACGTTCTTTATGTGGAAGGCCTTAAACACAACCTACTTAGCATAAGTCAATGTGTGACAAAGGGTTCCGAATCAACTTCACAAAGGATGAATGTTTGATAGAACATGAAGTCACCCATGACATCTTGCTAAAAGGTAAAAGATATAATAATATTTTTATGATCTCTTTTGATGACTCTTCCTTGAAGGTAAAATGTCTTATGGCGAACAACAACGAGGTGTGGCTTTGGCATACAAGATTTGCTCACATTCACATGGAGCATTTAAATAAATTGATAAAGCATGACCTAGTTGTGGGTCTTCCGAAGATAAAATTCATCAAAGATAAATTATGCGATGCATGTCAAAAGGGGAAACAGACCAAGACAACTTTCAAATCCAAGCAAGTGGTGTCTACATCAAGACCACTGCAATTGTTGCATATGGATCTCTTTGGTCCATCGAAAACGAAAAGCTTCGGAGGTAGTCTTTATGCTTTAGTTATTGTTGATGATTTATCTCGATACACATGGACATTGTTTTTAGTGCAGAAAAATGATGCTTTCAAAGCATTCAAGAAGTATACGAAGCAAATTCAAAATGAGAAGTCACTCACCATAGCCTCCATAAGAAGCGACCACGGTGGAGAATTCCAAAATTCAGATTTTGAAGACTTTTGCGAAGAGCATGGAATTTCTCATAATTTTTCCGCACCAAGGACTCCTCAACAGAACGGTGTCGTAGAACAGAAGAATATGTCACTGGTAGAGCTTGCTAGAACAATTCTTAGCGAGTCGAATCTTCCTAAATATTTCTGGGCAGAAGCAGTTAGCACGACGTGTTTCGTAAGCAACCGTGTCAATATTCGACCAATTCTCAAGAAGACTCCGTATGAGCTGTTCAAGGGTAGGAAACCAAACATAGCATTTTTCCAGATATTCGGATGCAAATGTTTTGTTCTCAACAACAATAAGGACAATCCAGTAAGTTTAATGAGAAGTCCGACGAAGGTATATTTCTTGGTTACTCTCTTTCTAGTAGAGCTTTTAGAATTTTTAATAAAAAAACTCTTACTATTGAAGAATCCATTCATGTTTCTTTTGATGAGACTAACCCCTCGAAAGAGGATAATATTATTGTGGATGATGATGATGATATAGTAGGTTCTTCACAACAACAAGAAGAGACTTCAAAGAATCAAGCAATACCACAAGAAGATGTCACTCAAATCATTGAAGAACATCAAGATCTTCCGAAGGAATGGAGAACGCATAGAGATCACCCGATAGATAAAGTTATTGGTGATATTAGCCAAGGCGTGGCAACTCGACTTAATCTTAAGGATGCTTGTCTCAACATGGCTTTTGTGTCTCAAATTGAACCAACCAAGATTGATGAAGCTTTAGGCGACGACCAATGGATTGTAGCGATGCAGGAAGAACTCAACCAATTCAAAAGAAATCAAGTTTGGAGTCTCGTACCAAGACCGGACAACAAGCACATCATAGGAACGAGATGGGTGTTTAAGAACAAACTTGATGAGAATGGGATCATAGTTCGTAATAAAGCAAGATTGGTCGCACAAGGCTACAACCAGGAGGAAGGAATTGATTTTGATGAAACGTTTGCTCCGGTAGCAAGGTTAGAAGCAATTAGATTATTACTTGCTTACGCTTGTTCTATGAATTTTCAGTTGTTCTAGATGGATGTCAAAAGCGCTTTCCTGAATGGCTACATCAATGAAGAAGTCTACGTCAAACAACCTTCGAGCTTTTAAGACTTCAAGAATCCCTCGCTTATTTACAAACTAAAAAAGGCACTCTACGGGTAAAAACAAGCACCAAGAGCATGGTATGACCGCCTTAGCAATTTCTTATGTGAAAAGGGATTTACAAAAGGAAAGGTTGACAAGACGCTGTTCATAAAGAAAATCAAGGGTAACACTTTATTGGTTCAAGTATATGTCGACGACATCATATTCAGATCAACAAACAAAGAGCTTTGCGAAGAATTTTCACTTATGATGCAAGGAGAATTTGAGATGTCCATGATGGGAAAATTGAATTATTTTCTTGGACTACAAATCAAGCAAACAAAGGATGGCATATTCCTCAACCAATCCAAGTATTGCAAGGAATTGTTGAAGAAGTTCGATATGGATAGTTGCAAGGTAATGTCCACTCCTATGGGATCCGGAACATACGTTGATCAAGATGAATCTGGTACTCTAATTGATATTACAAAATATTGAGGTATGATCGGTTCATTATTATATTTGACGGCAAACCGTCCTAACAGTATGTTTAGCGTTTGTTTGTGTGCACGCTTTCAAGCAAGTCCGAAGGAATCGCATCTCACTGTCGTGAAGAGAATCATAAAGTATCTTAAAGGGACAACGAACGTCGGATTATGGTATCCTAAAGGTAGTACTTGTTCTTTAGTTGGTTACTCTAACGCTGACTATGCAGGATGTAAGACCGATAGAAAAAGCACAAGTGGTACATGTCACATTCTCGGGAATGCACTAGTGTCATGGGCCTGCAAGAAGCAAGTGTGTGTGGCACTCAGTATAGCCGAAGCGGAATATATTGCAGCAGGAAGTTGTTGTGCTCAAATTCTGTGGCTCAAGCAACAACTCCTCGATTATGGTGTAGATCTCGGTTGCATTCCTCTTCGATGTGACAACACAAGTGCCATCAACATCACGAAGAATCCGGTCATGCATTCAAGGACAAAGCATATAGATATCCGACATCACTTCCTTCGAGATCACGTATTGAATGGAGATGTAGATGTTACTTTCGTCGACACGCACAATCAACTCGCCGACATCTTCACCAAACCCTTGGCGAAAGAACCATTCTACAAAATTCAGCGAGAACTTGGGATTCTTGATGAAGGTGACATCTGACCTTTTCTCTAATGTGTGTATGCATAATTTGTGTTATGTTTTCATGTGTGTGCATTCTGTTTTTAAGCATTTTTTTCCAAAATTCGCATGTGTTAACCGATTAACCTATAGGGTTAACCGATTAACACTGTAAGTTTTTCTGAAAAAATTAAATTTTTTAATATGTTAATCGATTAACCTATATGGTTAACCGATTAACACTGTCAAAATGGGCAAAAATCAGAAACGAAAAATTCTTTTAAATTTTGGAAAATTGTGTGGTTTTAATGTGTTTATATGTGGTCAATGTTTTCTTAAAAATCCAATTCAATATATCCTTGGAACTCTATTTCTTCTTCTTTGACTACAAGAACTTTTGGGATTCCCTCTTCAAACCCTATATTTAAAACCCACTACAAACTCCTTCCTATATATTGTGGTTTCACTTCATCTCTCTCTCAGCATCTCAAACCCTAAAAACTCAGCACCCCAAAACCTCCAGAATCTCTCAACAACTTCCATGGCTTCTTCTCACAAGGGAAAGGGCAAGCTTCCAGAATATGATTCTGCATCTGAGGAAGATAGCATCCCCATGGAGACCACCAAGAAGCGTCGCATGGACTTCAAGGTTCGCGTTTGCCACATCCTACCAGTAAAATATGTCAATCTTAAAGCTTTTCCTGTATCTTCTTTTGATTTTCCTGCTTTGCTGAAATACCAAAAGATAGATAAGTTTGTCTCTGACTCTGGTAACTGCTACCTGGATTTGGTTAAGACTTTCTTGAATAAGCTTTCGGTATATCTGGATGGTAATGGTGAACATGTTCTGGAAACGATTATTCGCAACTGTCTGCTGAAAGAAAAATTGTCTGATATTGCTTCGAAGCTGCAGATTCCATCTACCGGATATTTTCTCCGAAAAGGGGTTAACCACGATGAAGGACCGTGGGCTAACTACGACAAAATGGAATATTATTACCGGATTTGCAGGTTCCCAAAAGAGACGATTATTGCTAATCAGCGGACTGCCCGCATGCTGTGTTACGCAAAGAACTTGACGATATCTGACCGAATGTTACATTATGTCATCTGCTACGTGCTCATTCCGAAAGACTTCAATCACACTCAGATCAACGACTTGGAGATGCAACTCATGTTTGCTATCAAGAACAAGATTCGGGTAAATTGGATTCTGACTATTATGTATCATCTTTGACAATAGCTTGAGCTTCAGACGCGTCTTCCTTGTGCTCGACTGGTGTCAAGAATTCTTGAATTGTCTGAATTGGATCTCAAGCGAGAACCCTGTACCAAGATGAAGTCGTCAACCAATGAGATAAATGAGATAACAATTGTGAAGAACACCAGCATCATCAAAGACGCTGATGGCACCTACAAGTATGCTGATGAAGAAGCAGCCTCGAACCAAGCCTATCCCGTACCAGAAGGAGGTATTACTAATGAATTTCTCTACCAAACTATGATGACCCAACATAGAGAAACCTCCCAGGCTATTGCTTCTCTCCGAAACCTTATGCTTACCTCTCACCGTACCAACCCCGACAACTTTGTTGGAGAGGATGAAGAAGGTGAAGAAGAAGAGGATATGGCTGATGACGGTTTTTAGGAAATTCTTGCTGATGTTGTTTACTTTTTTTTTTCATTATGTTTATGTTGTTTAGTTTCATTTCCGATGTAATCGTACAATATTTGTGCCACATGTTCTATGTCCTGCATTTTTATCTATTATGTTTGTTTTCGTGTTTACTTGTCTGTTTGCTGCCTTTTGTGCCTATATTTTTTGTCTGGTTTGAAAGCCTCTTCCTTTTTGCTGATAACAAAGGGGGATAAGAGCTTTGTGCTTCTAATATCTCTCTGTGCAGGATTTTTTCCTTCTGTTTAGATAGGGGGAGTTGCTGGACATAGGGGGAGAAGCAAACCAAGATCACTTCGAAACATCGTCAAAATATGGCACAGACGCTTCTGTTTGTCATCATCAAAAAGGGGGAGAATGTAGAAGCAAGCATACTTCAATCTCAAGTTTTGATGATGTCAACTCAACTCAAGCTCACTTCATGTTGCAAGAAGTGAAGGCATTCAAACTGATCAAGTCTATGCAATAATAACTTACAAGTCAAGCTGCTATGCAAAGTTTTATTTATCTGTCAAGACTTGGACACAAGGCTGGTATATCAAAATTCCCTCTTTAATTTGATATACAAGTGTTCAAACAATCCATGATTTTTGCATACTGCATTGGCACATTTTTTTTTACTCTTTAATATTGGTATAACACTTAAAACATAAAGATTTTTCTAACTTTTTACAGTGTTAATCGATTAACCATATGGGTTAATCGGTTAACGTCGTTAAAATTTGAATTCTTTGAGCTAACGTTACAGTGTTAACCAATTAACCTATATGGTTAACCGATTAACACTGAACGTATTTTGAAAAATAGCTTATTTCAAAGTTCAAAATTCATGTTAAAGTTATACCTTTTCATTGTTTGTTTTATACTCAATAAACCTTTTTGAATAGGTGTTTTGGCTCATATAAATTCTGATTATTTCAAAATTGAAAAACACCTCCAACAATTTTCAAAAATATTCATTGAATCAAATTCACTCAAATTCAAATATTTTTAAATTTTCTAAAAGTGTTCATATTGTTCATATTTTTCATATCCATAGCATTGAACACTTGTATTGATACTAAAGAGTGAATTCTGATCCAAAGGAGAAGATCAATCAATGTATTGATATCATTGCTATTACTCTCAAATCATTTCAATCAAAAACTACTTGTATTGTGACTTGTGATCCAGGATTATTGGACACAAGGGTAAGTGTCAGCAGGAGGGCTGTTCTTGCACACTTGTGATTGAATAGTTGTTAGAAAGTAGGCCTCACCGGTTGATGGTGTGATAGGTTGTACAATTCTAAAACTATAGTAAATTCTCTTTCATGTTGAAAGGGGAATGGAGTACTCTCGGATTGTGAGGGGAACCACTATAATTCTCCGTGTTCTTCCTTTTCTGCATTTACCGATTTCATCACCAACATTCTTAAAGAAGTAAAATTCAAGAATACCGAAAAACCGGAAAAAGTTTCTAAAACCTAATTCACCCCCCCCCCCTCTTAGGCGTACTCTGTACTTATAGGAGGAACTACTGCTGACAATGTCACCCCACATGCTAATACTGCTATCCCAACAATTGTTATCCCTTCGGACAGAGGAAATCAGACAGAAGTTCATATTCCTGGACCTACGTGTGCTTTGCATGGGAATACTGCCCGTCAGTGGGAGGAGGATGATCAAGAGGATGTGTTCTCTATGAGGGATGTTGGTGCTGGTATTCCAACTGAAGTAGATAGGAGGTTTAATTTGCTCGAGGAAAAGATGAAGAGTTATGAGAATCAGAATTCTATGGGGTTGAATATGGCAAATTTGGGGCTGATTCCAGATTTGAAGGTTCCTTTGAAGTTCAAAGTTCCGGAATTTGATAAGTATAAGGGGACAACCTGTCTGAGGGTTCATCTTTGTTCTTACTACCGTAAGATGTCCGCCTATTCTGACGATGAGAAGCTGCTTATGCACTTTTTCCAGGACAGTCTTTCTGGTCCGTCCCTGGAATGGTACTGTTAGAACACAGATTGGTTCCTAATAACATCTCTATGTTTTGATGATAACTATTATGAAATTTTGTATTCAAGAATTATATACTCTAAATTTTTTTTAAGAATCTTTGCTGCAGATATTAAAGTGAATGTCATTCTGGAAGCAAATTAGATCTGAACATGAAAATTATGCAAGGCTCTGAAGCGTCAGAAGCATCTGTTAGAAGATTCTGAATGCTGCCTCCAGAAGATTCTGAGTTCTGTCTACAGAAGGATCTGAAGCAGAAGCAACAGAAGAATCTGAAGCAGAATCCAGAAGCATCTGAAGCATTGAAGAATTACGTATGAAGAGTTTCAAGCACAGTTATTTCAGAAGACTCTGATAGTACTAACGCTGCCAGTACTGAGGATCTGATCCCAGACTCTGCTCTGAACATTTACACGCTGAAAGCACACATGCTGCAAAGACTCTGATTCAACAAACTCTGATGAACATCAGAAGGCTCTGACCAATCTAGACTCTGATGATTCTTGCTGAAACTTGTTGAAGAAGAATTCAAAGTTATGTCCGTTGGAATGACCAAATGACTATTTCCTCATTTATGTTAGACACAAGAACACAGACAAAAAGGATTTCTCTGTGCATTCTACTTCTAGGAAAGGTCATGTAATATGAAGACAAAAAGGCTCAGACCTTTTTTGGTACACAGTCTTCAACGTGAAAAGCTCTTGGACCTCTGTGCCTATAAAAGCAAGACTCCATTCATCTTCTTCAGTTGACGAAATACTTGAAAGAATTCATTACAAGCTCTCATACAACTTATACTCATTTGCTGAATTTATTTCATTGTTCTTCATCTTAAGTGAAAAATCACAGTTGTGATAAAGCTTTATTAGAAGCAAATTAAACACTTGTATTATTATTATTACATTTGATTGTAAAGAACCTTAAGAAGATCCAGTTAGGATCAGTAGTTCTTGAGAAGACTTTGAACAGTTGTTCTTAGTGCTTACTATTGTATCAGTTGATTTAATAGTGGATTAAGTCCTTGTTTGAGAAAGGCTAATCACTCTTGATAGGGTGGACTGGAGTAGTTGAGTTCAACGAACCAGGATAAAAATACTTGAGTTTTTATTTCTATGTTTTTCTATATACTTATTCAACCCCCCTTCTAAGTATTTTCTCACCTTCAGGTACATGGGGCTAGAGCAAGTTAACATCCGAAGTTGGAGGGATTTAGCTGAGGCGTTTGTTAAGCATTACCAATACAACAGTGATCTAGCACCGAACAAGGTCCAGTTACAGAATTTATCTCAGATGAATAATGAATGCTTCAAAGAGTATGCTCAGAGATGGTGTGAATTGGCCGCCAGAGTATTGTTGCACCCACAATTTTGACCCCTTAGATCCTCATCATCATTTGTAGGATCATGTTCATTTGATTAACTAACCTTAACCAATTTCAAGTTTATCTTTGTCAAGATGCAGACGAATCAGGGTTCCGTACCGTCAAAATCGAGGCTTCAGTGGTTTGACCAATCAATGTATTGGATTTATTCAACTATAAATAAGATTAAGGATACTAGATTGGGTCAATTATGAATCTAATTTGAGGCGGTCACCCGAGAATTGAGAACAGTGCAATTCAAGACACCCGATTAGGGTTTCCGATCAGAAAAAGTCAACTATGGTTTGACTTTTGACTTGAAGAGTATTTCAATGGTGGGATCAAGGTCCATTAAGCTCCTATGGCTTAGTAAAGTCTATCCAAAGAGTTTCAAGTCCTCAGAATGTCCGGATCATCGACAGTCGACTCGGTAGTCACCGATTGATCGAACGGTTGACCGAAAAGTCAACTCTTCCATAATAAGGAATTTGACTTCAAGATGTGAATCAAAAATGTTCCTTACGTCATATTACACCTCCCCATAAAATTTCATGGCCATTGGATCAAGGGTTAAGAAGTAATTGCAAAAATCGGGAATTAGGGTTTCGAAAGGGGCAAGACCATAACTCCTCAACCACACATCCAAATGAAGTGGTTCAAAGCTCATTGGAAAGCTCTTGACAAATCCTACAAAAGCCTCAGAGTGGTCCATGATCAAAAAATGCATAGATTTGGAGTTATGACAAGATTCATTTTAAGAAGGGAAATAACGTAGAAAAATTCTGTTATTTATCCTTTTTAAGTGGTTTTTTCAGCAACTTGGAAGGGTTTTTCAACCTAGTTCCATCTAGATTTTGGAAATATCCAAAACATCAAAGTTATATAGCTACTTAAGGGCTTTCCAAATTGTGGTAGAATTCCTCAATAGCATGTGTGAGCAGGAAGTTATGAGCCATGGAAGTTGTGGTTGTCAACACTTGAAACCACAATCAAACACTTCTCAAAATTCAGATTTTTACAACTTGGATTATCCTTGACCCTTGGATCATGATTAAAACTGATAATGTGAGGTATAGATGGAGATAAAACCATAAGGAAGGATGGTTTAATGAACATAGCAAGTTGGAGCAAGTTGACATTATTTTAGTCAAATAAAAGGGAGGAAAGAGAAACTTTTTGAGGAGTTGGCAGCTGCAGTCCCTCTACACTCTAGCCTTGCTTCAGGTCACTTCACCCCTCTCATATCATATGGTTTTGCTTGCCTTGAGCCAAGGAGTTGATGTGAAGAGGCTGCCACAAGATTTGGCAAGATTTTCTTCCAAGTCTCCCTCCAAAAATGGAAAAGACCAAGGCTGCCCTCACTCTCATTTGCATTATAAATAGAGGCATTCACCATGATGTTAGATACACCAGAGCACTCTAAAACCAAAGAGGAAACCATTGCTCTCATTCAATCTTGCTCTTTCTTACAAGTGAAGAAAGCTCCCTAAAAACACCAAAATCTGCCTTGGAGCAAAATACCCTCTCAAATCATTTCCACACATTCCAAACCACTAAAAGCCATCTGCACAATCCATAAATGTTGTGTACAAGGGGTCCATGCTTTTAAACTACTCAAAAAGACCATTTTCCAAAAAGTCAACTTTCACACCAAGCAAGTTTGACCACTATGCTCAAAATCTGCCAAATCCTTATCTAGGCCTATTCTTGCTGTTCTAACCATCCATACACCTCACGTATATCATATTACAACTGTCCAAAGCATTGAAGATCAGTTGTGAAGCTCATAACTCAAGTTGTCCCAAGAATTGCATATTGCTTCAAGAGGAAGCAAGCCTTGAATTTGTGCCAAGAAGGAAGGTCTTTGGTTTTCTTTGCTTCTAGCTTGCTCAATATAGTCTACGAGAGGTATATAGTCTATAAACTTCTCACTTTACATCAAATTTTCATGTTTGGCATTTTTGAGATGTGTTGAAAGAATATACCATGAACATACCAACTTCCATGACAATTTGGTTTTGAATGATTCTAGGGCCTATGATCATTAGATTGCATATATGAAGTTTGTGTGTGGTAATAATATAGGGCATACCTTTCTGTTTTGACTTTTGACCGTTGGTGTTTCTTAGATATTTTGCAATATGCTACCATCACCAGGCTACTTTTTGAAAAAAAGAGAATGTGTCTAGATTTTGAGCTCTACACTAATTGTTATTGCATTTAAGATGTGTGTGTGTTGTTGATTTGATTCAAGATCTCATTATTGCAAATAACACCCCTGCTGCCTCCAAACTATTTTGCATTTCATCTAAAATACCAATCTTTGTTTTGATTGAGTTATGTTTGAATGTTGGTTCTGTTTCCATCTAACTTCATGTTAGTGATGTGTGTACATTATTTCCTTGATTTGTTTCCACCTTAACTGACACTTCACTTCCATATTGCATCATCATTGAACAATTTGCATCTCTTGCCACAACTTGCAATGCCTTGTCATGTCTCTCTGTTTTAGCATGATTTTATTTGATCTATGGGCTTAGAAACATCAGCTGTCATGATTGAAATATATATTTGACACTGACACAAGCTAAATTTGCTCAAATTGAAATTTCCACTGTCTGCATCTTCATGTTTTAACTGCTGTGCACATACCACTTCATGCTTGGTTTGTTTTTTTCTTTTGTTGATCTTAGGATGTAGACATGTTTGTTAGCACAATTGAAACATGTGTATGAAGTTTGTGTGGCTTGAATGGTTGCAATACTTGTTCTTAATCTCCAACTGCATTTCAACTGCATCATTGAGGCTAACCTTGTTTTCTATACATGACTAACCATCTGCTTCACTTAATCCATGATGATCCTTGAGTATGAAACTTTTTGTTAAGTACGTTTGCAATATATATGTGATAATATCATGAGCCATGTTTAAACTAAGTTGTTGCACTAAGCTGTCCTTTTTTCAAAATCATTTCAACAGTTGTAGCATATTGGTCATTTTGATTTAGTGAAAGTTTGAGCTAAACTTGTGTCTAAACTTCATTAACAACCTATTTGGAACATGTGCATGCTATCGTTTGGTTCTAACTGTATCTGTTGAACCACAGCTGTGAGAATGTATCTCAAATCCCTCATACTTGCAAACTGTCATGAATTTCCTTTCATTTCCATATGTCAGTTGGAGTTTTGATCTATTTGTGAGCTTTTTGAGTATGTAAACTTGGTATACATGATAACTGAGATGTGTTTGAATCTTCCTCCTGATTATAGCATGTTTGAATTGACCATTGGTTCTGAAAATGCATTTTCACCTCATTTTTGCAACTACCATCGAATTTTAAAATGCAGACATTTTCAAAGAAAATCAAGGTTACCAGTGTATTCCTTGTGCAATTTCACTCAAGTTTGACTAAAATTTCATCTGATTCCATTAAGTTTTGATCTAGTTATGATGAAAATGCAAATCAGCTTTCATGCTTGTTCATGGTTCTTTGCCTTGCCCAGAATTTCATTCTAAACATACCATATATATTTATGGGGGTGGCTAAATACACGGATGTATATCCACCCCAGTGGTAGAAACTTTGCTTGTACACACGCCTTTCACTTGCCAAACCTGGGTTCGATCCACAGTGGAGATCAACCTTTTTGCTTTTTCCTTTTTTTCATGTTTTTCACCCTTGCCAGCGCGCATGTGTAGCCTAGTGGTTGATGCCTTGTGTTTGTGAACTGAGGGGCGTGGGTTCAACTCCCACCCTTGCCCTTTTCTTTCATTTTATTTTTCTATACATGTTTTATATGTACAATTTTTACATGAACTTTCAAAAATCATATCTTTGTCATTTTTCATCATTTTGAACTCATTCTTTTTGCAACATGCTTGTTTTAATGTTTATTTTCATATGATGTAAAAATACTACAAGTTGTTCTCAATTATGATGTCTTTTGTCCATATGAACTTTAGTGCTATCCTTACTTTTTGTTGAATTCTCTTTGAACATACTTGAATTTTCTTGTGAGATTTTCGCTTCCCATGTTAGTTAACATGCTAGGGTTTACTCTCCCTTGGTTGTCACCATAATCCCATGATATTTCCTCCTTAATTATGAGGTTAAACTAATTTTCTTGTGTTTGATTGTCATCAATACATGTTGTTGTTACCCTAAATGTACTTTGAGTTTATGACATGTTTACTTTCAAATTGTGATTTGTTTACGTGGTTGTTACCTTCATCATGTTTCAATCTTTGTTAAGATATTGCTTTCATCTTCGTTAAGATATGTATTCATCTTTGTCAAGATATGCCTAGGTCTTTACCTTTTCTTTAAGTCTTGTAAGAACTCATCTTTGCTCGCCTATTGTAATATGCTTGCTTGCTTTGGTTGTGACCATCTATCTTGATTGAAATCATTAATATTGTAATATCTTAAATGCTTGCTTTGGTTGTAACCATTCATCCTGATTTAGATCCTTGCTTATTGTAATATGCTTGATTATTCCTGTTTGTAACCACATCCCTTATATTCATCATGTGTGAATGTTTATGCTTTGTTAAGTTTACTTTCCCCAAGTGATGCAACTCTTTAGTTCTCATCCAAATTGCGTCATCTTTTCCCTACCAATAGGATTTAAACATAATAGGTCTGGATAGAACCTTCCCCCTTTTGATCTGGATAGAACCAATAGGATACCCTCATAGGTCTGGATAGAACCTTCCCCTCCTTTTGGTCTGGATAGAACCAATAGGATTTAAGCTCATAGGTCTGGATAGAACCTTCTCCCTCTTTTGGTCGTGATAGAACCAATTGATCCTTATTCTGTAGTTCATGCCCGAACTACGACCGCTCTGATTTCTCATTGGACAATGAGAATACGTAGGCACAAGATGCGATATCTTGACGAGCAACCTTCCCCCTTCTCCCACCTTTTGGTCTGGATAGAACCAATTGGTCTTATAACGTAGAACTTTAGGATAGAGTTTGTAAACTCTAGGTAAGAATCATGGATATGATTACTTACTCCCCTTTCTTGAATGTTTAACATAGATCTAGAGAGTTTTGTGAAACTCTACACAAGCATGGATATGTTTGTTCCCCTTTGAACCTTGGTCATAATCAAGTGTTCTTCAACCCTAGTGAGGTGAACTACGATTGCTCTGATTCTATCCTAGTTAGGATAAGTAGGCAGAGGACGCGACGTCTTTGTGAGCAAGCTTAGAAACTATCTTTAGGTCTTAACCTATGCCCTCACCCAATCCCAAACCTTAGCAAATATTTTATCAAACTTAGCATGAAAACAAAACAAAAGGTTCCTGTAGAGTACTACAGATGTTTAGGATGTGAAATACCTACCCTATGCATAACCAACCCCCGATCCCCGAATCTCTTAGCATTGTTGTTACATCGCGCAAAAGGTTCTTTCTTTCTTTAGACCTTTCCTTTGGATAAATTAAAGTCCGGTTGTGAATTTAATAATTAAAGATTCAAGTTAATCAATAGCTTGGTATCATGATTCTCACCGCAACAGAAATGGCGACTTCACTAGGGAAACATACTTAACTTGAGGGTTTAGCCTAATTTGTTTAAATTTCATGCTATATTTGTAAATATTTGCTTAACATGTATATTTGCCAATATATTTGTTTGATTGTGGGGTATTGGGTTCTTTGAGTGGTGAGACGGTCCTATACCCGGACTTGAGTGCAATTATGATAGGATGGTGGTATATTCAAGAAGGCTTATAGGGAGTTGATTCTCGACCAAGCTAACTTGAGAAACCACCGCTCACTGTAGGCACTCTTGAGAGTTTAGTATTGTTGATCGAGTATTCATGAAAACAATGCTACTTTCGACAAAGGAGCCTGTTGCACCCCAAATGTTGACCCCTTAGATTCTCATTATCATTTTAGGAGCATACTCATGAATTATCTAACCTTAACCCAGTGCAAGTTTGTCTTTGTCAAGTCACAGATGAATCAGGGTTGTGTACAATCAAATCGAAGCTTCAGGGTTTGTGATCAATCAAAGTTTTAGGCCAATTCAATCATGAAACAAGATCAAGGGTATCATATGATGTCAATTGAGAACCCAATTTGAGGTTGTTACCCCAGAATCAAGAACAGTGTAGTCCAAGAGCCCCGATTAGGGTTTTTGACCGATAAAAGTCAATTGTAGTTTGACTTTGGTGTTGGAAAATGTTTTAATGGTGGGATCATGATCCATGAAGTTCATATAGCTTAATAAATCTTATTCAAGAAGTGTCAAAGTCTCAGGAGGTCCAGAGTGTCAACAGGCGACTCGGTAGTCACCGATCGATCGTACGGTTGACCAAAAAGTCAACTCTTCAAATTTAAGGAATTGGACTTCAAAGTGTGAATAAAAAATGTTCCTTGTGTCATATTGCACTTGCCTATCAATTTTCATGACCATTGGATCAAGGCTAAACCCTAACTCCTTAACCACACATCCAAATGAAGTGGTTCAAAGCTCATTGGAAAGCTCTTGACAAATCCTACAAAAGTCCCTAAGTGGTCCATGATCAGAAAATGCATAGATTTGAAGTTATGACCAAATTCATTTTAAGAAGGGAAAAAGACTTAGAGAAATTTCACTTTCAAGCTCATTTTTTAGCAACTTTGAGAGGTCTTTTGGCCAAGTTCCTTTGAGAATTTGAAACTCATGAAAACATGAATGTTTTAGAGCTATTTGAGGGCTTTCTAAAAAGTAATAGAACATCTCAATAGCATTTGTGAGCTGAGAGTTATGGATTTGGCAAGATGGTGTTTTCATACTTGAGTCCCACATTGGTGATTTTTCATAAGTTCATCCTTTGGTCACTTGGATCATGTCTCAGCCTTTGAATCTTATTATTTCTGATATTTGGATGTTTTGAAGCATTGAAATATGGAGAATTATGCAGAGAATTGAAATTGGAAGCTTTGACAAATTGGCTTGCAAGTTGCAAATGCAACTTGCATTAAAAAATTATAAACAAGCAAGAGGTGGAAAGTAAGTTCTGCAAACAGCCATCAACCTACACTCTCTAGCCTGACTTTAGACACACTAAACTCATCATAACACTTGACTTCAAGCTTACATATCAGCCAAGAAAGCTCTTTTGGGAGGTTGGATCCAAAAAGTAACCTTTCCTTCTTAGGAAGGAAATCTCCAAATCTGCCCACTACCCCCATTTGCCTATAAATAGAGGCACTCCCCACTTTATTCAGCAGACAAGAATCCCTTTAAAAAACCAGAGAAGTTGCAAGCTCTCACTTTTTCACTCTTTGCTCCAAATTCTCAAAAATCACAAATCCACCAAAACCATGAAAAATCTGTCTTGACAGTCCAGCTGCCAAAACCATTTCTCCACATTAAAACTCACCAAACATCATCCCCATAATCCATAAATATGATATAGAAGGTGTTCCAACCATTGAACCACTCAAAAACCTCATTCTCTCAAAAGTCAACTTCCATACCAAGTTACTTTGATCACAATGCACAAAATCAATCAAAACTTGTTCTAAGCATTCTCTTGATGTTCTAACCATTCAAACACCTCATAAATATCATTCTCAACTGCCCAAAGCATTAAGGATCATTGGTGAGGTCTATTTCTCAAACTGTCACAAGGTTGGTATTTTGCTTCAAAAGGAAGAAAGGTTCAAAGCAAGGAGGTGATTGAAGATTCTCTGGTTTTCTTGTTCCTTTTGCTTGCTTGAAGTTGTCTACAAGAGGTATGTGCATTGAATTCATCTCATTCACCATTATACCATAAGGATAATTTTGAGGTTTTGACATAAAGCTTGCTTTGCTATTGTTTTTGTGTTAATATGCCAAACTTTACCTTAATGTGTTTATGCTTGATTTTTGAATATGAACATACTTAATTTCATCTTTATGAGGTGTATGGATGATTGGTTTGATTTGTTTCTGCATATTGAGGCTTCTCATATTCAAAGTGTATCATTTTGCATTAATATGCCATTTATGTACTAGTTCTGGTTTTGGAAGAAGTGTGCTTGAATCTTGATATAAAATCATCACTTAACATGTTTGTAATGTGTGCACATCAGTATTTTGGTATGAGTTGCCTTCATTTGAAAAACACACATGCTGTTACCCTTTGACCCAAAAACTGTTGCATTTTAAAAAACAACCCATATGTCAAATTCTGTTTGAATGCAATGTGCTTGATTTATGAATTGGATCATGCTTAATTTCATGTTTATGGTGTGTAAGGGATTGGTATGAATTGCTTCCACTTATTCTCTACTTTTCACATCAAAAAATACAAAGGATACCATGACCATGCCCAAATTCAGCTCTGACTGCAATAGGCCTAAAACTTTAAGTTCAATCTCATCCATTTTTATGCTTGCAACATGTATGTACTGACTGAATGACTTGATGCTATTTGGTTCTGACCTCTCATTTGAACTTGCCTCATTTCTTGCTGTCAAACAGCTTTTGGTATTCACAGCTGCACACACACCCTACATGCATTCTGTTTGAGCTGTTTTAGGTTAGATCATGAGCATGGGACCACTAGATAACATGATTAGGGTGTAGGTGTTTGAACCAGGCCTCATTTTGATTGCTATGCCAATTTTCTGATATGACAACCTGCTCATTTATGCCAAAATTGCAACTTAACCCTCATTTTTCATGACAGTCTGTTGTTGGCCTCAAATTGTGTTTGAATTCACTCCATAGCATGTAGGTGATGTGTGTGTGTGTTCTATTTGACTTAATCAAGCTTTAAACATGAACTGAGTTTTTTCATGTGTTTCATCAACACCAAAATGCAATTTGAAATTCATTTTTTGTGCCAAGCTGTTTTGAACCATTTTTCTTGCTTGAACTCACTTGTTTATATATATGAGAGATGTGTATGTGATTCATATGATCAAAATGTGCTTGAATCTGGTTTTGAACATCCTACTGCATCATCCTAATACCAAAGGGCAACTTAAATGTCATTTTTTGCTACAGTCTGTTTTGAACCATTTCTTCTGGTTGATTTCATCTGTTAACATATTTTCAAGATGTATATGTGATTCACTTGGTGTAAATATGCATAAAACCTGAACTGTACTCTTTGGTGCATCACACATGTCAAATTTTGCAACTAGAAGGCCACTTTCACCACAGACCATTTTGGGCTTGTTTTCTTGGTTTAAACTCACTCAATACAATGTATGTGTAGTGTGTATATGTTTCATTTGACCTGAATATGTTTGGAATCAAAACTGAACCTCATCATGCATCTCACATGACAGTTTGGCAGCTTGCATATCATTTCTTATTTCAAACTGCTCTGACCCAAAACTCTTGATTGAATTCACTTATTATCATGTTTTCAATATGTGTGTGCCTTTAATCCAATTTGAAACTGCCTAGAATCAGAACTGAACACCATGATGCATTTCACATGTTAATTTTGCAACTTGAACAACATTCTTCACCACAGTTTATTTTGAACTCCAACTTGTGCCCACACTCATTCATTAACATATTCATAGTGTGTGTGTGTGTGGTTGGTTTAATTTGAAAGTAGTTAGAACAGGTTTTGAGTTTCAAAATGCATTTTCAAGCATCCACATGCAAGTGCTATTGGGTTTTGAGTTGGGGAAGGAATTTCAAAAAACTAAAAATGCCATCTTGTTCCTCATTTAAAAATACTCAATTTAGACCTAAGTTTTGTTAAAATCCATCAAGATTTGGTTAAGTTATGATACAAAACGCAAATCAGTTTTTCATGTGTTCTTGACTTGCCCAACCTGCCTTGAAACTTACCCATATATTTTAATGGGGTGGCATTTGCAAACGGATGTATAGCCACCCTAGTGGTAACCAACTTGTCACCTAAGCGCCTTGTACCAGCTGAACCTGGGTTCGACCCCTGAGGAGGGCAACCCTTTTATTATTTTTCACCTTTTTTCATCCAAACTTCAAAAAATCATATCTCCCTCATTTTATCATTTTGCACCCATTCTTTTTGCATTGTGTTTGTTTTTATGTCTACTTTTATGTCATATTTTAAATTTCCATGTTTGCCGAATTTTTCATCCTTTTTGACTACTTGCAAGTTAAGTATGTTTTGTGATCGTTTTCACATATGCAGATGAATTCTTTCTTGTTATACTTGTGATTGTCTGTGATATTTGTTTACATTCATATCCTTAAATGTTAGTCAACATGCTAGGATTTTATTTTTTGGTTGTTACCATGTTTATTTTGTCCCCTCTGAGAAAATTACTTAAGCTCGAACTGTCGTCACATTTCCTGCTTGATCATCAATGCATATCTTGTGTTTATCTTTAACATGTTCACTTAATGGTTGTCACCATGATTTTATCTTCATCATACCTAGTACTTTGTTAATTGTTTTCCTTTCCCCAAGTGATGAAACTTGTTAGCTCTCATCCAAATTGCCTCCCCTCTCTCCTTCCAAAGGAAAAGTCTTTCCATTTGACCCATGTGTCATGGATAGCTCATTCACCCTTTCCCTTGACTTTGTTAAGTCACTTTAACCTTAGTTTAGAAGCCATTAGACTTTGCTTTAAGTCTAAGAAACCCACCTGTACTAGGAGTGTTCTTCAACTAGAACACTAGGATAGAGTTTGTCAACTCTATGTAAGAATCATTGTCATGATTTCTTACTTCCCCCTTTGAGTGTTACAATTTAGATTAGGGAGTTTTATCAAACTCCACACAAACATTGTCATGTTTGTCTCCCCCTTGAACCTTGATCATCATCAAGTGTTCTTTATCCCTTGTGAGGTGAACTACGATTGCTCTGATTCTATCCTAGTTAGGATACGTAGGCAAAGGACGCGATGTCTTTGCGAGCAAACTTAGTGTATATAATTTTGGTTTCAACTCATACCTTTTTCCAAGACCAAAAGCAAACATTCACAAACTTAGCAAACAATCAAACAAAAGGTTCCTGTAGAGTACTACAGATGCTTAGGGTGCTAACACCTTCCCTAGGTATAACCAACCCCCAATCCTCGAATCTCTTAGCGTTGTTATTACATCGCGAAAAGGGTTTTCTTTCTTTAGACCTTTCCTTTGGATAAATTAAAGTTCGGTTGTAAAAGAATTAAGATTCAAGTTAATATAATAGCTTGATATCCGATTTTCACCGCAACAGAGCCCATGACACTGTGGACTTTTAGAATACATTTTACCCCACTTTGGCCTTATTAGGACGTAGTGCGATGGCTATAAGGAAGTATTTCCGAAGTAGTTGATACGCGATACTACACTCAGACGAGATTCTCTTGAGAAAATTATCGATTACCAAGTGATTTGGGAAGTTGATAATATCCGAAAGATGCGTTGATGACCCTGGGAACTTTGTTAAGAACCCGTTCGGCAGGTACAAATTAACCCATAGTATAAATCCTTGGGGATGGTTAGACCTTTGACTCCTTGCTTTGATCTTGAGCCTAGGAGGTCTTTGTGTATGCATTGTATTTGTGAATACTTGCCATCATGTTATGTGTGTATCATCCCATCATATCACCATAAGCATATCATGTCGCAACTAGTTTTGTAAAACTCAGTCGATCTCTTGTATTTTTAAAAGTTGTAAGTTTTCCAACGATTGATGAAATGAGGGTTTTGACCTAGTCAATCTTCTGAGTTTTGTAAAACCAGTTTGCTTTTGCATTGCATTTGCATTATGCATTTGCATTTCTCAGCCTTGCGTCGCTTTTGATCAGAGAGATAAAGAAGGGATACCTAGCACATATCCAAGACAAATGGCGACAATGGAGGGACTTTTGAAAGCTCAAGAAATGCTGAAAGAGGACATCAGAATTCTCAAATGTCAGATGAATTGGTTTCTAGAGACATTGCAGAACATGATGAAAAAGGAAGGTCACCTTGACCATGTGACATCCAGAGAAACTAGGGATGCATTATCTCCGATGATTCCTCCAACTCAAGTACATTCTCGGTATCAACCACCAGATAATTGTCAATCGCGTCAGCACGCCCAACGAAAACCAAGGAAACCAGAGAGTTCGTTTCCAATGTCATACGATCAGATATTGCCAGACTTGATCCAAGGCGAATTGATAATACCAAAGGAGCTGAAACCAGTAATTCCTCCTCACCCTCTGAACTGTGGTACCAACGCTAAATGGGACTATCATGCTGGAGCGCTAGGGCGTTCAACTGAAGTCTCTCACCAGTCGTTGTCTGTTCCTCCTCAAGGTTCTCAAAGCCGGAAATTAAACAAGAAAAATCATGTCAGGAAAAATAAGACTTGCGGTAGACCAACTCCAATACCGTTAAGAAAACTTTACCCACTACTGATTCAGAACTCACTAGTGACTCCACGATTATCCAATCCTGTGCTAGGACCATGGCATAATGCGAACATGAACTGTGAATTTCACAAAGGAGCTGAAGGACACAACTTAGATGCATGTATAGCATTGAGCCATCTTGTACAAGAGCTAATCATTGACAAACACTTGATCCTCAAGGAAGACCACCCAGAAGTAGAATGTGGATATCATACTGGGACGACAGGGCACTTAGTTGAAAAGTGTGAAGGTTTTAAACTAAGACTGCAAGAGTTGCTGAAACCTCAGGAGGATAAATCAAATGACAGTGCTGTGGTTCCTAAATCCAAAGGCAAAGGACCCGTGAGACCCCTCCTAATTCTATATCACAAGGAGCAAGTGGTGGTTGAAGGTGTTTCCCCACATGGGCCTAAAATTTGAATTTTAATTCCCTAAGACTGTCAGCTGTAGACTGTTTCAGCATTTTGTTGTATTTTCTTTGCATTTTGAATTGCTTGTAAGTTGTTGTTTATTCGAATTGGCAATATTTAATGAAATGTTTGTGCATCTTTTGATTAAGTCCATTCGTTTCACTCTTTATTTTTCTTTCATTGTTATGATAGCGAAAAATGCAAAAATTTCTTTTCTTTATTAAACTGTTGTTTAAAACAAAGATTGGGGAGGATGATGAAAATTATATCCATAACTGCTGTTGATATGCTTTCAATTTAACTTTGCCGATGATGTAAGGCATTGTTTCAATCCCTAAACACTGGAGAAATAAGGAAGATAATCCCTCGTTAACCCCTTCGGGCCTAGAAGTAGGAGTTTTCTTTCTTTACAAAAACAAAACCTTAAATCTCAAACCTGGGGCGGGTAGTTCTCAGTTAACTCGGAGATATATGCATACAAGACACTTTAAAAGTGGTGCATTCAGGTTTTCCTTCGTACACAACAAGCAAGTGTCGAAGATGCTTTTCAGCATAAAAGACGATGATGGTCTGCCGTATCCATTAAATTAGGTAGTCACCTCCTTTCTAAAAAAAAAGAGAAGAAGAAAAAAGAAAATTGAAAAGCCCGCTAAGTCAAAACCTATGAAGGAGACTTAGGCAAAAAAATGGGGCATCCCATTGACTGTATAACCGAACAAAGAAGTTCATACAAAATTCAGGGATAAAAAGAGAGGAATGCTGTAAGAGTTATCACTCTTAAAAATCCTCAAATAATCGAAAAGCTATCAAACATAGCAAGGGGGTTGTGACTACCCTGGGTTTGTAAGCCATCACCAAATATCATCAGTCTAATTCTTAAGCCTGTAAGAACCTGAATGTATAGTTTGATTTAACTGAGTGTAGGATTGGAGTTCATCATGGAGAGTGGGTAGGACAAATAACTTTGAGCCTTTATCCTTTGTTTCATGAACCGTGAACCAGACCACGTTACAACCATTTAAAGACCTAATTGAGGTAAGGTTGTTTTGAAAGCATATTACAGCAAGGTTGGATAACCTGACTCCTAATGATCTTTGATGTTTATGTTAACCACTTTATCCATCATTTGTAAAATGATTGGATCACTTTCACTTTGATCACTTGATCACTCCGCCGTGTGTGTTTCATCAAAAAATGTTTTCAAAATATGGCATGAAATTTACACTGAAAATTGCCAATTTTTTATGAACAACATTGCGTGCAAGACAATCCAATGTCAAAGGAACCCCAACAAACGCTGTCAGCTAGGGAATTTGACATAATGAAAGAAGCTCAGCCTAAGGCAACCAATTTGAAGGATTTGTTAATCATTTGTTACAACGTTCAGCTAATCAAAGCCAACCAGGTCAAGATCAGATGAAGCTCTCAATGAACAGTTTAGTCTGGGGCAAATCTTTTGCAGTTAACAGCTAGCAGGGGCAAGTTTGTTCCCCAGTCGTTACTTCCACAGTCTGAAGACTTTGTTGTACAAGAACCATTAAACTGGGGCAATCACGTCGAGATCTGTAAATCTCTTTCTATAAGAGTTTGAAGACATTGAAGCGTTTTTATGCTAGTTCTCTTGATGGTTTCTTCCTACAGACCATGTAATCTGGGGCAGAAAAGTTTAAAGACTGTTTGTCACAAGATTCGTTGCTCACTGAAGAGGATTGTTATGCTATCAATGGGGCAGAAAGATTTTGGTCTCATGATACCCTTTGTTAGCTCTCCAGTTAAGTTGTTACTTCGGTTGATCTGCGAATCTCTCGATATGGTTTTCATCCAACAAAGAATTCAAGCTCATGATGGCAATCCAAGTGAAGTCATGATGTTGTGTCCTAAAAGAAGATTACTCTCTCCCAAAGAAGGTGGTAACCTTGAAGTGGAATTGTTGTTCTTCATGATCATCCCTTTGATGTCCAATTTTGAAGTTGTTTGGGTCTCCGTGTCGAGATGTTTATTTCATCTCCTGTTTTGTTTTGTCTGTTTTGTCAGCATAAACATAAGCATGGCATAAAGCATATGCATAACATCCGTGCATTTTTGCTATCTCTGGTTGTTACCTGTTCCTGTTTCACTTTGGTTCCCCCCTCAGTGATTGGGTGTGTTGTCTCTCTCTAATAGAGTTGTTATCCCTTAAGCATAAAACGTCCATCCTTTATCAAATCCCCACAGAGTTTAATCCTCGTGGATGATGGTTGCTTCTGTTATCTCTTTCCATGATTGGATAAGGTAAGTCACCATTCGAGTTCATTTCTGAACGGTTGGAGTCTTGTTTGACAGTTTCTTTCTGGCTATATTCTAGATTGAACTTTGGTCCTTGTCGGTCGCTGAACCTACCTGGATGTGAATTTATTTTGCACTATCTATCAAGAAGGACATTTTTGTATCATCTTCAATGATAAGTGGCAGTCTCTTCGGAGAAGCTTAACCTTTATCAACGATAAATGGCAGTCTCTTCGGAGAAGTTTAATCGTCTTCAGCGATAAATGGCAGTCTCTTCAGAGAAGTTTAATCGTCTTCAGCGGTAAGTGGAAATCTCTTGGGAGAAGCTTAACCTTCTTCAATGATAAATGGCAGTCTCTTTAGAGAAGTTTAATCGTCTTCAGCGGTGAGTGGCAATCTCTTGGGAGAAGCTTAACCTTCATCAAACGATAAATGGTAGTCTCTTCGGAGAAGTTTAATCATCTTCAGAGGTGAGTGGCAGTCTCTGTAGAGAAGCTTAACCTTCATCAACGATAAATGGCAGTCTCTTCGGAGAAGTTTAATCGTCTTCAACGATAAATGGCAGTCTCTTCGGAGAAGTTTAATCGTCTTCAGCAGTGAGTGGCAATCTCTTGGGAGAAGCTTAACCTTCATCAAACAATAAATGGCAGTCTCTTCGGAGAAGTTTAACCGTCATCAACGATAAATGGCAGTCTCTTCGGAGAAGTTTAATCGTCTTCAGTGGTAAGTGGCAATCTCTTGGGAGAAGCTTAACCTTCATCAACGATAAATGGTAGTCTCTTCAGAGAAGTTTAATCGTCTTCAACGATAAATGGCAGTCTCTTCGAAGAATTTTAATCGTCTTCAGCAGTAAGTGGCAATCTCTTGGGAGAAGCATAGCCTTCTTCAACGATAAATGGAAGTCTCTTCGGAGAAGTTTAATCGTCTTCAGCGATAAGTGGCAGTCTCTGTAGAGAAGCTTATTCGTCTTCAACGATAAATGGAAGTCTCTTCGGAGAAGTTTAATCGTCTTCAGCGGTGAGTGGCAATCTCTTAGGAGAAGCTTAACCTTCATCAACGATAAATGACAGTCTCTTCGGAGAAGTTTAATCGTCTTCAGAGGTGAGTGGTAGTCTCTGTAGAGAAGCTTAACCTTCATCAACGATAAATGGTAGTCTCTATAGAGAAGCTTAACCTTCATCAATGATAAATGGCAGTCTCTTCGGAGAAGTTTAATCATCTTCAACGATAAATGGAAGTCTCTTCGGAGAAGTTTAATCGTCTTCAGCGGTGAGTGGCAATCTCTTGGGAGAAGCTTAACCTTCATCAAACGATAAATGGTAGTCTCTTCGGAGAAGTTTAATCGTCTTCAGCGGTAAGTGGGAATCTCTTGGGAGAAGCTTAACCTTCATCAACAATAAATGGCAGACTCTTCGGAGAAGTTTAATCATCTTCAATGATAAACGGCAGTCTCTTCAGAGAAGTTTAATCGTCTTCAGCGGTAAGTGGAAATCTCTTGGGAGAAGCTTAACCTTCTTCAATGATAAATGGCAGTCTCTTTAGAGAAGTTTAATCGTCTTCAGCGGTGAGTGGCAATCTCTTGGGAGAAGCTTAACCTTCATCAAACGATAAATGGTAGTCTCTTCGGAGAAGTTTAATCGTCATCAACGATAAATGGCAGTCTCTTCGGAGAAGTTTAATCGTCTTCAGCGGTAAGTGGCAATCTCTTGGGAGAAGCTTAACCTTCATCAACGATAAATGACAGTCTCTTCGGAGAAGTTTAATCGTCTTCAATAATAAATGGCAGTCTCTTCGGAGAAGTTTAATCGTCTTCAGCGGTGAGTGGCAATCTCTTGGGAGAAGCTTAACTATATTCAACGATAAATGGCAGTCTCTTTAGAGAAGTTTAATCGTTTTCAGCGATAAATGGCAGTCTCTTCGGAGAAGTTTAATCGTCATCAATAAGTGGCAGTCTCTTTAGAGAAGCTTATCACCCCAACAATAAATGGTGGCTTCATTTTAGAATTTTATCTTAAGGATGTCGACACACGGTTGTGACCAGAATTGTTTGAAAATCCAGTGGATACTGGTATAAGTAATTTGGTGGTGACCAATCATATTTCAAGTAAGGCCCGTTGGTAATTGACATTATAAAAACCCATGGACAACAAATACTGACAATTTGGTTGTGTATCAGTCCAAACTAAGTCACGATGGTTTCCATCCCAAGCACATGTTTTGTACCTTTGGAAGATGTTTGTTTCTATCCAAAGCACAAGTTTCGTACCTTTGGAGATAGATGTATTGTTGGATCCCGAGCATAGGTTTCGTACCTTTGGAGATGTATTGTTTGATTCCAAGCACAGGTTGTGTACCTTTGGAGATAGATGTTTGTTGCCATCCCGAGCTCAGGTTTCGTACCTTTGGAGATGTACTATTGGATTCCAAGCACAGGTTTTGTACCTTTGGAAGAGGTTTATTTCTATCCCGAGCACAGGTTGTGTACCTTTGGAGATAGATGTATTGTTTAATTCCAAGCACAGGTTTTGTACCTTTGGAAGATGTTTGTTGCCATCCCGAGCACAGGTTGTGTACCTTTGGAGATGTATACTTTGAATCCCGAGTTCAGAAATTCCCAGAGACTAAAGTGGTTGCATTCGCATGAAGTGTTCTATATCCTAATGTTTTGAGGGTATTTAGTTTTTGATCCTAAGGTTTTGAGGGTCTTCGTCCAATCCTAACGTATTGAGGGTTGAGTCTCTTCTATATCCTAATGTATTGAGGATGTTTTTCCTAAGGTATTGAGGGATATATTTGTGCTTCCTGGTCGTCACCAAACTCTTTGAAAACCAGTTCTTTCTAAATCTAGGGGTTAATGGCATTGCTTGAAAACTAATCGTTATTGGTCGGTTGTTACCAATTCCCAGCCGAAGTCCTGTGTTTTATCGATATTGTTTGGATTTCCCAATTGTAATTGGAACTTTGATTTGGTCGTCACCATATCCCCAGGAAGTCTAGTGGTATTTAGCACTTTTTGGAAACCATTTGTTGGATTGGTCATCACCATCATCCTCAATAAGAAGTGGAAACCAGCACTGTTTGAAGCTATTTGTTATTCTGTTCATCACCAGTCTCCCCAGTTGAAGCTTTTGGTTTTCCAGTCGAGTCTCGGAGGACTAGTGGATACTAGTTTCCCCGGCACGTCTGGTCTTGTTTCTAACGTTTTCCTGAAGATCTCCTTTGAACTCTTCGTTATAGGAAATTTTCTCATCTGGTTATCCCCAATGAGATTCGTGTCTTTGTTTCGTCTTTTCTCCGGTGAAGTTTTGCTTCCCCAGGGTGATTTGTTCCCCAGCAAAGTTTTCCCCAGTGGGCTTCTTCCCCAGTGTGGTTTGCTTTTCTTTTCTTTCGTTTCGCCAGTAAAGAATTGTCATCTTCCCCGGTGGGCTTCCTCATCTGGTTATCTCCAGTGAGATTCATATCTCATTTCCCCAATGAAGATGTGTCTTCCCTGGTGGAATTTGTATCCCCTGAGTGAAAGGTTTCCTTGAACAAGCATCTTTAGTCATGTCTGAACTATCTTGCTTACCTGGCCTTGAATCTTTCCCCAGTGTGTTGGGTCCCTTGTGAGTGGTTACTCGTTGTATTGCCGTTCTTTTATCTTTTCTCGTGTGTCTGCATCTGTCTTACATTCAAGCATCATAACATCATTTAGATTCATGGCATGTTTGCATTTGTCCTTTTGCATACCATCGGATCTAAGGGAAAAAATTTCTGGTTTTCTATATTTAAATACCTTCCACTACGATTCCATGAGGATTGTTATCTCTCATTTCCATCTAGTGAAAATATTTAAATAGGGGCATCTGTTGCACCCCAAATTTTGACCCCTTAGATCCTCATCATCATTTGTAGGATCATGTTCATTTGATTAACAAACCTTAACCAATTTCAAGTTTATCTTTGTCAAGATGCAGACGAATCAGGGTTCCGTACCGTCAAAATCGAGGCTTCAGTGGTTTGACCAATCAATGTATTGGATTGATTCAACTATAAATAAGATTAAGGATACTACACCCGATTAGGGTTTTCGATCAGAAAAAGTCAACTGTGGTTTGACTTTTGACTTGAAGAGTGTTTCAATGGTGGGATCAAGGTCCATTAAGCTCCTATGGCTTAGTAAAGTCTATCCAAAGAGTTTCAAGTCCTCAGAATGTCCGGATCATCGACAGTCGACTCGGTAGTCACCGATTGATCGAACGGTTGACTGAAAAGTCAACTCTTCCACAATAAGGAATTTGACTTCAAGATGTGAATCAAAAATGTTCCTTATTTCATATTACACCTCCCCATAAAATTTCATGGACATTGGATCAAGGGTTAAGAAGTAATTGCAAAAATCGGGAATTAGGGTTTCGAAAGGGGCAAGACCATAACTCCTCAACCACACATCCAAATGAAGTGGTTCAAAGCTCATTGGAAAGCTCTTGACAAATCCTACAAAAGCCTCAAATTTTTCCATGATCAAAAAATGCATAGATTTGGAGTTATGACAAGATTCATTTTAAGAAGGGAAATAACTTAGAAAAATTCTAAGTTATTTATCCTTTTTAAGTGGTTTTTTCAACAACTTGGAAGGGTTTTTCATCTTAGTTCCATCTAGATTTCAGAAATCTCCAAAACATGAAATTTATAGAGCTACTTAAGGGCTTTACAAATTGTGGTAGAACTCCTCAATAGCATGTGTGAGCAGGAAGTTATGAGCCATGGAAGTTAGGGCTGTCAACACTTGAAACCACAATCCAACACTTCTCAAAATTAAGATTTTTACAGCTTGGATTATCCTTGACCCCTGGATCATGATTCAAACTGATAATGTGAGGTATAGATGGATAGAAAACTAGAAGGAAGGATGGTTTAATGAACATAGCAAGTTGGAGCAAGTTGACATTATTTTAATCAAATAAAAGGGAGGAAAGAGAAACTTTTTGAGGAGTTGGCAGCTGCAGTCCCTCTACACTCTAGCCTTGCTTCAGGTCACTTCACCCCTCTCATATCATCTAGTTTTTCTTGCCTTGAGCCAAGGAGTTGATGTGAAGAGGCTGCCACAAGATTTGGCAAGATTTTCTTCCAAGTCTCCCTCCAAAAATGGAAAAGACCAAGGCTGCCCTCACTCTCATTTGCACTATAAATAGAGGCATTCACCATGATTTTAGATACACCAGAGCACTCTACAACCCAAGAGAAAACCATTGCTCTCATTCAATCTTGCTTTTTCTTACAAGTGAAGAAAGCTCCCTAAAAATACCAAAATCTGCCTTGGAGCAAAATACCCTCTCAAATCATTTCCACACATTCCAAACCACTAAAAGCCATCTGCACAATCCATAAATGTTGTGTAGAAGGTGTCCATGCTTTTAAACTACTCAAAAACACCATTTTCCAAAAAGTCAACTTTCACACCAAGCAAGTTTGACCACTATGCTCAAAATCTGCCAAATCCTTGTCTAGGCCTATTCTTGCTGTTCTAACCATCCATACACCTCACATATATCATATTACAACTGTCCAAAGCATTGAAGATCAGTTGTGAAGCTCATAACTCAAGTTGTCCCAAGAATTGCATATTGCTTCAAGAGGAAGCAAGCCTTGAATATGTGCCAAGAAGGAAGGTCTCTGGTTTTCTTTGCTTCTAGCTTGCTCTATATAGTCTACAAGAGGTATATAGTCTATAAACTTCTCACATTACATCACATTTTCATGTTTGGCATTTTTGAGATGTTGTGTTGAAAGAATATACCATGAACATACCAACTTCCATGACAGTTTGGTTTTGAATGATTCTAGGGCCTATGATCATTAGATTGCATATTTGAAGTTTGTGTGTGGTAATAATATAGGGCATACCTTTCTGTTTTGACTTTTGACAGTTGGTGTTTCTTTGATATTTTGCAATATGCTACCATCACCAGGCTACTTTTTGAAACAAAGAGAATGTGTCTAGATTTTGAGCTCTTCACTAATTGTTATTGCATTTAAGATGTGTGTGTGTTGTTGATTTGATTCAAGATCTCATAATTGCAAATAATACCCCTGCTGCCTCCAAACTGTTTTGCATTTCACCCAAAATACCAATCTTTGTTTTGATTGAGTTATGTTTGAATATTGGTTCTGTTTCCATCTAACTTCATGTTAGTGATGTGTGTACATTATTTCCTTGATCTGTTTCCACATGAACTGGCACTTCACTTCCATATTGCATCATCATTGAACAATTTGCATCTCTTGCCACAACTTGCACTTGTCGCGGTGAAATTTTGATACCAAACTATTGATTAGTTTGAATCTTTAATTCCTTTTTGCAACCGATCTTTGATTTGTCCAAAGGAAGGGATAAAGGTCGAAGTTCCCACAATGCAATGCAAATGCACGGATAGAGAGTCTTAGGTTCGGGGGTCGGTTAAACTTAGGGAAGGTACTAACATCCTAAGTTTCTGTAGTACTCTACAGGAACCTCTTGTTTTATATTTGTTTATTGCTAAGTGTTTATCTGCTTAAGGGTATGAAAGACCCTAGTGGTTTATTTCTAAGTATACTCGATAAGATATCGCATCTTATGCCTATATATCCTTACGGGAGTGGAATCAGAGTATCTGTAGTTCCCCTAAAGGGTTAGAGGAGTTTTTTGACTGTGGTCAAAGTTCCTACGGGTTTTAGGGTAGTTGTTTTGATTGATTTTAGGAGAAGAGATGTGTCTTCATTTTAAGGGAGATATAACCGCCACAAGTTGTAGGAAAATAGTCTTTGCATCGTCTTAGGTAAAGGACTTACGTACTCGAATAGGGATCAACGAGGTACACCTTTATCTCTCTTAAGGCAAAGTCCCTACGGCTTGATTGTATTGTTGTGGGGGTGGAGATTCTATCTCACTTAAGATGATTAACATCTTTCTCTATTGTGTTTGAATAATTGTTTTGAATTGTTTGAATGTATTGTGTTTATTTCTATGTTGTAGGAGAAAGGTCCTTCCTATGGGGTAGGATCTAACTTAAAAGATCAACTTGAATGAGATCAAGGATCATGGGGGAGTATGATGCAAATGAGATGCACTACACACGATTGTTGAATCATGTGTAGGGTTTTCCTTTGGACGGATGCAATGCGATGAAAGATAAATTGCGATAATATTAAATTGCGGAAAATAAATTGCGGAAAGTAAAGCCATACACACGTATGAAAGCGCTAAGGTGTAGGTGAGAGTGAATGTGTCGTGGATGTGAATGTGCACGATTGAGTTGTGTTTTACGCTGTTGATTGATTTTAGTTGGTTAAGTTGTCTTTAGTTGAATTGTGTTTTGGCGAGGTTAATTTGTTTATACGGAAATGTTGTATTAATTTATGTGAATTGATTTTAAAAGTTCAGATGGTAAATTGATTTAGCTTTAGAAAAAAGGTTAAATTTAAAGTGATTCTTTTTTGTTATTATGAAAGGTTATTGTTATTAACAAGTGAGTGTACTTTTAAAAATATGAAAATGGTTTTCTTATTATAAAAATAGTTTTTATTAAATAGACATAAGTTATAAAAAACAAGCTATATGTTTATTTTAAAAGTTATTAATTTATAAAGAAAATAGTGAAATAGGTTAATAAAAAAAATAGTTATTAGTTTATTTATTAAAAAAAGGAAGAAAGGTTCGTTTAGAAATATTTTTATTAAAAGTTAGATTATTGGATTGAATTTAAAATGTCATCATTTTAACTTTAAAATTAATTTAATTAATTATAAAAGGATTTGTTAATTTATTTTAAATAAAAAGAAAAGCTGATTAAAAAATTAATTAGAGATTGATGAGATTAATTAGCGGGTGGATTAGTTAGTGCTGTGTGGTTAGTGAGTGATTAGTGTTGTTGTGTGTGTGATTAGTGTTGGTAATTATTTACATACAACACAAAAACAAAACACAATAGGAAAAAGAAATAAAATAATAAACTCAATCGGAAACCCTAAATCCCAACTTCCCCCCCCCCCCCCGTCGTCTCTCTCGCTATCTCGTTAGCAGATCCTTTTCCTTCTTCCAATTCTTCTTCCTACTCGTTTCTGCCATTATCTATTGCTTATGTTCCAAACCCCTTCTTAATCCTCCTTGTTCCTATATCGATCAAACAAAGACAAAAGAAGAACGATTAAGTGTTAGAAAAATAAGAAAAGAAATCTCACAATTGCAATGGTCTTGCAGGTAGCTTCGATGGCGGATGGAAGTGATGGGCCGGTAGCCCTGGAACAGGCTTAGAACTTTGCAGCAGGTATCTCTGTGAAACCTTGTTTTATTGCACCGTAGATAGATTGCAGCCTTGTTATTGTTTGTCTAAATGTTGATATCTTCGTTGTGACGCAGCAGGTGAGATGTTGGTGTCGCTTCGTGCTGCTGTTGCAAATGCTATTCTACTGATGACTGCAAAGGATGGTGTTGTTGAAATGCTGCGCTGATGCTTGTACTGTGATGACGCCGAAATGTTGATGCGCTACTTCTGATAAGTTGTTGTTGAATGCCGCTGATAAATTCTGAAGCATTTGCGACGTCCTTGATCGTTGCTCTAATTTATATGACGAGTTCTTGGGCTGCGCTTGAGGCTGCGACTGGGGCTGTTGAACAAGGGCTTCGAAAATGCCGGAGGAAAACTCAATCGCAAAATCCGGGGATTATCCAAGAGCTTTGTTGAGGATTGGACAATGATTGTTGCATAGTTCGGTTAGGAATTTTCTTTAGGTATTTGACAAAAGATGTACTGTTATAACTTGAAGTTTGTAGCAAACGCTTTATTGTAGTTCTCTGTTATTTTTGCAGTTTTACGCATTAAACACCCGCCAATTCATCTGTTCAATGCCGACGCCCTACCGTGTTTTGGAGCTCATGTGTCAATACATGTTGGCCTCCAAGTACTAGGTCCAAGATAACCGAGCTACCGCCTCCGTCGTGAAACCAAGAACTAAGTCAAATGTCGTTTTAAAGACCGATATCGGCTTAGAGTCCTGATGTCCATTCAATAATCACAGGTAATTAATTGTTTTTGCGTTCAAATTGTGAGTTGTGTTCAAACATGTTTTAGGACATTAAAAACCAAGAAGTGAAATTTTGTATACAGGTATACATGATTGTTCTGGTTTATTCACACTTTGGTGGCATTGTGTTACGAAAATCCATGGCAACCGTAAATATCGGACAAGGCCTACTCATGTTGTCCGACGTTGGTAATAACGCGCAGCTCATACGCGGTCTCTACTCTTTTCTTTAAATTCCTTGTTTGAACTGCTGTTTTGTGTAATTAAAGATCATCATCCTGTTTATGACTTCCTCTAATTCAATTGGCTGATGAACTTATATTGGTGACATTGTCTTCTTTGTGCTCAGGTGCAGCTGCTGCTATAAGGGCGGAGGTTAATTGACGCAACGGTATTCCCCATATGACGACTTTGGGAGAAGGTTTGGGAAAGGCTAACTGGGTCGTACCACCACTGTTGGCAAGTGCTTCAAGAATATGCTTATTCTGCAGAATCATCTCTTGTAAAGGTAGTAGTCTAAGTTTAGTAGCAGTTCGAGGGATTCAAATTCGATTGAAGTCTTCGCAAGTTGTTATGAGGTTGTGTTGACTGCTATTGTGTTGTCTTCAGGAGACAGTCGCGAAATGAGGTATTTGAGAGTGTTGTATGTGCAAGGCACTGGTTTTTGTAATATGCCCACCCTCTCACAGTCGCAGAAGTCTCGAGCTCCAAGTCATCGTCGGACAAAAATGGTGCAGTCAAAGGTTAACGACTTATTGCTAATTGATTCAACCAGGTAATACCTTCACCGGTCCTTCCGTCTTGAATGCTAAAAAATCTTTTGTTGCACCTAGGTTGTCAAGGACAAAATGCAGTTACAACTCTCACTGAATGGTCCTCTACGAATTGGCAGACATGGTGAGTTGCGGTAGCTACGACGAAGTTGATGGAATGAGGAATGACATGAGTTGGTTGTGTCTAACTCGAGGTGCTATCACGTTTTCATTCAGGAAGCTGAGCTTGTCCTGTTGTGGGGAACCACACATAGTTGTAATCAAGTTGTAATGGACCAAATTTCTGATATGTATATTATTATCCAACTTGTATGTCTTGTAACCTTCCAAAGTTTCGAAACGCAATACCTTGTATGGTAAAGACTTGTATAGTTGTGAATAGTTTAAAAAACCCTTGAGTTGTAATTTCATAACAACAAATATCCCCTGCTGCTGTTTTGTTAACTTGTATCCAATATGTATATAGCATAAAAGAAGAAAGTTATTGAAATAAGTTGAAAACCTATTGTTGAGAAGGTTATGAATTTGAAAGCCTATGCACGCTTTGAATTAAAATTTCAATACTGAGTAACCTTATTATGCATGTTTTTGAAAAATCAAGTTGGGAGGAGCTTGAATTTGAATTTAATCTCCTTCTTGTATCCTTGAAAACTTGATAATGGGGCCTTGCAAAAGAACCAATGAGTTTTCCTTGAATTCGGCTTGTAACTCAAAGTTCATATATATAAACAAAACAAATCTCCTGTTTTACATCTTAAACTTGTAATCTCTTTTTAAAAGGTTTGAAACGAATCACTCGGACATGAATCTTGATTTTTAAAACTTGTCATTCCTCATGCCACAAAACCAAAGATCAATCTCAAATAACCATGCTTAACCTTAAATCCAACTTTTTTCATGAGTAAGCACTAAAACTTTTAGGAGATACCGACAAGGCCTCATATTTAAACTGAATCAAACCCAACTGTCCCTGAGAATGAATGCTGGTTCACTTGGAATTACTGCATCTGCGCAAGTTGGTTAGCCATAATAAACAAACATACGAAAGTAAAAATAAAACAAGGCAAAGGAAAACAAAAAATGAGGAGGCGGGATTTTATGGTCGAAAATTAGGGTGCGAAAGATGCCCCTATTTATGTTACTCCTATTCGGAGATATGGAGATTGAAATCTTCGTCTCGACGAGATAGGAGGGACTTAAATACAAATATTGCACGAATTTTGTTTGGCCATAAGAAGCCATCGAATGCAAATGATATGCAATGATATGAGAATGCAAGACGAAAGGTCCTGTGGAGAAATGGCGCCACAGGGGAGAAACTAAACACGACACACGGGAAGAACAATGCTCGACAAAAGGAGACTCCACGGGAACAGGAAACAACTGCCAAAGAGAAATCTCTGAAAGTACAACATCAACTTGTACACCAAGGATATGGTGACTTAGACGATAGGTGAGAAGCTTATTACCATAGTGTAGTGGTTGGTAGTAATCCAAATGAATTGAGTCAATGGTTCAGTTTTGTTTGTATTCTTTCTTTCTCTTTTTTCTTGTTTTTGTATATATTTTCCTTTTGGAACTCAACTTGAAATAGTAAATGTATAACTTCCCCGAGCGTCATGATAAGGGTACCATGAGCTGGTCTCGGTCTCTGCTTGAAATGTCAAAATCTTGTAGATGGTAGGATCACTATAGTTTGTAGAAGTAGATGTAAATGTCGTTGTAGATGTTGTTGTAGTTGTAGAACTTCCCCGAGCGTCATGATATGGGAACCATGAGCTGGTCTCAGTTTCTGATGTAGAACTTCCCCGAGCGTCATAGTCTGGATGCTATGAGCTGGTCACAGTCTCTGATGTAGAACTTCCCCGAGCGTCATAGTCTGGATGCTATGAGCTGGTCTCGGTCTCTGCTTGTAGGACTTCCCCGAGCGTCATAGTCTGGATACTATGAGCTGGTCTCAGTCTCTTCCCGAAATGATGAAAACTCGTGAGAGCATCTTCACAGGGGGTTGTAATTTTGTAGATTGTGGATGTCGTTGTAAACTGTAAATGTAGTTCGTTGTAGAACCCTGTAGATGTAGTTCGTTGTAGAACCCTGTAGATGTAGTTCGTTGTAGAACCCTGTAGATATAGTTCGTTGTAGAACCCTGTAGATGTAGTTCGTTGTAGAACCCTGTAGATGTAATTGTAGTTGACGTAATTGTAAATTGTAAATGTAATTTGTAATTGCTTCATCGGGGATCTTCGGGAAAGAGGTGAGCCGGTTGAGTTGTAAAGTATGTCTTCTCAAATAAAGAGACACTATTGTCATGAGCTTATTTAACTTCTCCGGGGAGATATCACTCGATGGAAATAAACTTGTGCGATGAACTCATTGGGGAAGTCATTCCTGAGAGAAATGTCCGTAATTATCTTTTCTGATGAATCAATAATGTTGAAGGACCCACTGAGGGTAAGTGATCTGTCTTGTAGAAAATGTCATTTGTCTTTTTGAATAAGATCCTGATCAAAACAAGTTGCTCAAATAAAGAGATTGTAGATGTTCGAGAAAATCCTGTGATGCGTATGTCTTTATGAGTGTTCTTCTTGGGGAATAGGGTGCAAAATAAATGCATCCATGCTTAAAAGTTGGAGATGTCCATGATGCAATTGCCAAAGACCGAAGTTCAATTCAGGAAGTAACTGAAGAGAAACTGTCAAGCGAGACTCATCCATTGAGGTACGAACTCGAATGGGATTGTACTAAAATAACCATCTTCCATGAGGGTTGAACTTCATGGGGAAAATGAAACATTGTGCTCTTTCTGCCTAGGGTCGACAAATCTATTTGGGGGGATAAGACATACCCAAACACCTAGGGATAACTATAGCCAAAGCGATAAAAAAACAAACACAGAGGATGCAAAAATGCACATGCCATGATGTCTACGTATATGCTATGCGTATGCTTATGCTGACAAGATAAACAAAAAGAGGTGACCAGAGACGAAATAAATATCTCGGGATAAACATCTCGACCAATCTTCAAAGATAGAAGCACCACTGGGGGTAGACGGAGAAGAACCAAATATGGGATCATACTCCTGCTTCAGAGCTTCAAAATTTTCCCTTGGAGAATGGAGATCAAAATTTTAATAAGTCTGAAAGATTGTACGGAGTTGTAGACGGAGGTACCCAAACTGAAGCTTCAAAGGGATAAAATAAATATCCTGAGTCATTGCGGTTGTTGATCATGTTGGAGTTGAGCTTCCTGGGGATGAAATGAGCATCTGTTTCGCTTCAAATTTCAAATGCCCCAAGTCACATGGCTTAGAAAAAACATTTCGAGAGGATTTTATAGAAAACATGATGTCCAAATGCCCCACTGTTTTCAAACTCTCTGAGAGATTCCCTGAATCTCGACGTAACTGCCCCTGATTGGTGGTATAACTGAGTCTTCCTGTTGCAGTAGATGAAGCCAGGGCTGGTATGAATCAAACTTCTTGGCAAATAACTTGCCCCAGGGTGGCAAAGTCTTCAAATCCATCAATGTCCGTGTAATCTTTCTAAGACGTCAAGCGCATTTAGCAAGTCAGAAATGTTGATTTCGAAACGGGTAATGCACCACACATTTGTCTTGAAGTTTTGAAAAGAGATATCGCAATAACTTGTGATCGAAACCACTAGTTAAGATTAAAAAATTATTTATAAAGCCGATTTAACTTGAGCATAGCTCAAGGAGTCAGGAAACAATATCTCATCGAGTATGCTTTCGAACTAAACCTTACTTCAATTAGGACTTTGAAGGTTGTATATGGGCTTAATTTATGACTTGTAAAAGGAGGAATAAAGGGTTAGTATATTTGTGCCCACCCAAATTTTTTTGAAGTATGTTCATCATTGATATTACCCTGCCCCTGGCTAAAAATGAGGTTTTGGTTTGGGAGAAAAAACAAATCTTTTCTCAAGGCTTAAAAAAGAGGGTTTAACGATGTTGGTGTTTAGGTGATTGAAATAATGCCTTATATTATCAGTAAGGTTCTTACTCGAAGCATACAACAAGAGATCATGTGTTTTACTTCATCATCCTCCTTCCAATTTTTTACCAGAGTGAGAAAAATTGGGTAAATTCGGTATTATAAATTATTTTGAAAAACGATTTGAGTGAAAACGAATGGATTTCTTCAAGACAAACACTTATTGCATTACTTATTCAAAATAACAAGTCCTTACATGCCAAAATACTTTTAATCAAAGAAACACAAACACAAAAGCAAAAACAATGTGAAAAGCCGGACAAGCCCTTCTTTATTACGCCTTGAAATGGAGAGGCCTGCAGAAACGTCTGACGTGTAGTCTTATGATAACTTTGGATTATGTTCTCGGAGGGAGAACCATGTTGAAGCTGGGATTAGAACCTCTAAAGGATAAGATTCCGCTTCTAACCAACTCTTGAACGTCTGCTTTCATACCGTAGCAGCTCTGAATATCGTGCCCCGGAGCACCCTGATGGTAAGGACAAAATTTGTCAGCTCTGTACCAGTATGGAAGCTTCTTGGGCACCTTAGGCGGAGCTCTTGTCTGGATGTGCCCCTTTTGAATCAAAGTTGAGAATAGATCAGCATACTTCACAGGGATGGGATTAAACCGATGAGTTCCTTCTTTTGGAGTATCCAGAGGCATCTTCTGATACCTTCTTCGAAATCGTCGATTCTGCGGTTGATCTGGAGGGGTCAATTTCTGCCTAAAAAGGAGTTGCTGTTCGCGCTGAGCGGGCATTGCATGTTGAGGACGGGGTACTGGAGCTATGAATTCTCTAGAAGATCCACTGTCATCCTTATTAACTGGAGTTATACCTAAGTTGTAATTGTATTGCTTTACAAAAGCGACAGCCAAGTCCCCCCAAGACTGAATGTGATTCCTTTGTAGTTTCACATACCACATAAAGGATGCTCCAGATAAGCTTTCTTGAAAGCAGTGAATCATCAGTTCATCATTGTCAACATGAGCAGACATCTTTCGACAAAACATCGTCAAATGGTATCTTGGACAACTAACACCCTTGTAAACTTCAAAGACAGGCATCTTGAATTTCGGAGGAATAATTACGCCTGGCACTAAACATAGGTCATGAGCATCAAGACCGAATGCATTGTTTCTTTTCATCATCTTCCATTGTTCTTCAAGATCACGGAGTTCCTTCTCAAATGCTATAAGTATAGGGTCGTCCACTTCAATCCCAGCATGAGTACTCTGAAAGTCAACAAACATGTTGTCTTGCATAGGCTGAAGTTGCGCAGGAACAAAGTCATCGGAGGGGCGACGGAATGTCGGATTAGTCCTTATTCTGAAGTTAGTCATGCGATCCATATCTTTCGTTCTCCTTGCTATCCTTAATTAATACTTCGAGCTTGATCGGATGGGCGAGATGTCTATTGACAGACGAAAACAGAAAGACGGATGAGGACGCAACGGAGAAGAGACACATGCATATGCTAAAAATGTTAAATGCAGAATGCTAACGCAAAAAATGCAGATGAGTAGGACTTCATGGGATTCCTCTATTTATGAGTATTGCGGTAAAAAGCAACGTTTTATTAAATTGAAACGGATTACATAAATATTCTTTTAAAAGTCCCAAATAAAAGCTAGTAAAGACACTAAAGAAGTTTTGAATCCTGCCGCTTGAGCTGCTCCTCCAACTGAGCCTTCTCGCGGATGAGGTTTTCCACAATCATCTTCCAGACGGTACACTGAGAGTCGAAGGAAAATAAATCCTCTAACACCTTCCTTCTCTTGTAAGGGAGTAGTTCTTCATCCTTCAATTGTAATTGCTCTTGAAGTTTAACATTCTGCTCCTGAAGTTCATTCTCCTTTGTTTGAAATTCTTTCTTCTGTTTCTGAAATTCCTTTTCTCGTTCTTGAGATTCTTTCTTCTGTTCTTGAAGCTCACTAATCTCTGCAACATCCACTTGATATTTGTTTTTCCATACCTCTGTCTCATGTTGCGATTTCTTTAATGCAACCTCCAATTCCTCAGCATCAGACATAAAAACATAAGCAGGTTCTCCCTTCGGAGGTATAGGGTCTTGACGGGAACAAGGCATCCTCAGCTTGATTGCCCTATCTCTTACCCACTGGAGATACGGTTCTAAAGATACACAATTAGTCCTTTCTAGGCTTCTCTTCCCCTTCTTGTACACACTACGCCATGCGTCCAAAACTTTTCCTCGAAGCTCCATATCATCGTGGAAGAAAATACTCTCTACATGGGAACTTTTAGGAGGTCCCTTCAACGGGTATCCCAACTGTCGACGAGCTAACACAGGATTGTAGCTGATTCCTCCATCAAAACTGAGCAATAGTACATTACCAAAGTTACCACAACTATCAATGATTAATACCCCATCATATACTCGATTGTACCAATCAATGTCAGAATGGGTCAATGTCATAACCCTAGGAGACCAAAGTTCTTTGCCAACATTTGTAAAAGAGTTAGTCTTTGGCAAGTGCGAAATAAACCACTTGAAAAGTAAGGGTACACAACAAGTAATCATCCCTCCACCACGAAGGTTTCGGAGATGTATAGAGTGATATGTATTATCCAACAAAGTCGGCACTGGGTTGTTCTTCATAAAGATCTTAAATGCTTTGAGATCGATGAAACCTTCAAAACTTGGAAATAAAAATATCCCATAAACGAGTAAGGCGAAAATTGCCTCGAACTGAGCCTTGTTCGAATGATTAGCATAAAATAAAGCTTTCTCGACTAGGAAACCTGTCTTCAAACCATGAATTCCATCCTTAGTAACCATGTTGGCCTTGACGTCAGCTACCTTTAAACGGAGAGCCTTAGCAATATCTTTCTAATCAGGGTCCTTTTCCAAGAAGGGAAAAGGAGATTCTTCTAGGACAGGTAGACCAACTAAAAAGGAATACTCTTCCAACGTAGGTAACAACTGAAAATCCGGAAAGGTGAAACAATGGTAAAGAGGATCATAGAACTGTAGTAGAGTGGCAAGGAGTCCTTCATTCACTGAACGGCCCAACAAAGATATCAGCTTCCCATATTTGTTCTTGAATTCCTCTTGATCCTTGATAAACCCCCACAATTTCTTTAGGTCGTCCAATTTGGGACTCTTAAAAGTATATTTCACGGTACGTCTTTCATTCGAAGTCATAGTGACCTACAATGTTCATAAACGAAAGTAAATACCATAAAGTCCAATGCAGAATGATGTTATATGAATGCAGCAAACACAAGCATTCACATAAGGACACAAAGATAAACAAACAAAGGGGAACCCTAGGTTTGCAACGAGCATGGAGCAAAGGGTGTATCCATTCCCAAAGGATGTGGACTAAAGGTTGATTGTACCTGCAGAACAGGGTTCTACTAATGTTCCCAAAGTCATTAGCCCATCTTTCGGATATTATCAACTTCCCAAGTACCCGGTGGTTAATAATATTCTCAAGAGAACTTCTTTTGAGTGTAGCATCGCGTAGCACTATTTCGGAGGTACCCCCTCATAGTCCCGCACTACATCCTAATAAAGGCCAAAGTGGGGTTAAGGTAACTATGGTCCTCAATATCATAGGCTTCAACATCGAATATAGTGCAGTTTTCACGATTAAAGACTCGTTCAACAATACAATTTTCGAGAGGGCCTCAATTGAGCGTGATTTTCAAGTCAGCTTGGTCGGGATTCTACCCCCTATAAGCCTCTTTGAACATATCACTATCCTATCTTAAGTTCACTCAAGTCCGGGTGTAGGACTTTGTCTCACCACTCAAAGGTCATCCCAAAAGCAATGAACAAACAAGTAAACAATTATACAACTAACAAATATAAAGCGATAAACAAGTAAAACAAGATAGGGAAACCCACTGAGCACTCCCCAGTGAAGTCGCCATTTCTGTCGCGGTGAAATTTTGATACCAAACTATTGATTAGTTTGAATCTTTAATTCATTTTTGAAACCGATCTTTGATTTGTCCAAAGGAAGGGATAAAGATCGAAGTTCCCACAATGCAATGCAAATGCATGGATAGAGAGTTTTAGGTTCGGGGGTCGGTTAAACTTAGGGAAGGTACTAACATCCTAGGTTTTTGTAGTACTCTACAGGAACCTCTTGTTTTATATTTGTTTATTGCTAAGTGTTTATCTGCTTAAGGGTATGAAAGACCCTAGTGGTTTATTTCTAAGTATACTCGATAAGATATCGCATCTTATGCCTACATATCCTTACGGGAGTGGAATCAGAGTATCTGTAGTTCCCCTAAAGGGTTAGAGGAGTTCTTTGACTGTGGTCAAAGTTCCTACGGGTTTTAGGGTAGTTGTTTTGATTGATTTTAGGAGAAGAGATGTGTCTTCATTTTAAGGGAGATATAACCGCCACAAGTTGTAGGAAAATAGTCTTTGCATCGTCTTAGGTAAAGGACTTACGTACTCGGATATGGATCAACGAGGTACACCTTTATCTCTCTTAAGGCAAAGTCCCTACGACTTGATTGTATTGTTGCGGGGGTGGAGATTCTATCTCACTTAAGATGATTAACATATTTCTCTATTGTGTTTGAATAATTGTTTTGAATTGTTTGAATGTATTGTGTTTATTTCTATGTTGTAGGAGAAAGGTCCTTCCTATGGGGTAGGATCTAACTTAAAAGATCAACTTGAATGAGATCAAGGATCATGGGGGAGTATGATGCAAATGAGATGCACTACACACGATTGTTGAATCATGTGTAGGGTTTTCCTTTGGATGGATGCAATGCGATGAAAGATAAATTGCGATAATATTAAATTGCGGAAAATAAATTGCGGAAAGTAAAGCCATACACACGCATGAAAGCGCTAAGGTGTAGGTGAGAGTGAATGTGTCATGGATGTGAATGTGCACGATTGAGCTGTGTTTTACGCTGTTGATTGATTTTAGTTGGTTAAGTTGTCTTTAGTTGAATTGTGTTTTAGCGAGGTTAATTTGTTTATACGAAAATGTTGTATTAATTTATGTGAATTGATTTTAAAAGTTCAGATGGTAAATTGATTTAGCTTTAGAAAAAAGGTTGAATTTAAAGTGATTCTTTTTTGTTATTATGAAAGGTTATTGTTATTAACAAGTGAGTGTACTTTTAAAAATATGAAAATGGTTTTCTTATTATAAAAATAGTTTTTATTAAATAGACATAAGTTATAAAAAACAAGCTATATGTTTATTTTAAAAGTTATTAATTTATAAAGAAAATAGTGAAATAGGTTAATAAAAAAAATAGTTATTAGTTTATTTATTAAAAAAAGGAAGAAAGGTTCGTTTAGAAATATTTTTATTAAAAGTTAGATTAATGGATTGAATTTAAAATGTCATCATTTTAACTTTAAAATTAATTTAATTAATTATAAAAGGATTTGTTAATTTATTTTAAATAAAAAGAAAAGCTGATTAAAAAATTAATTAGAGATTGATGAGATTAATTAGCGGGTGGATTAGTTAGTGATGTGTGGTTAGTGAGTGATTAGTGTTGTTGTGTGTGTGATTAGTGTTGGTAATTATTTACATACAACACAAAATCAAAACACAATAGGCAAAAGAAATAAAATAATAAACTCAATCGAAAACCCTAATTCCCAACTTTCCCCCCGTCGTCTCTCTCGCTATCTCGTTAGCAGATCCTTTTCCTTCTTCCAATTCTTCTTCCTACTCGTTTCTTCCATTATCCACTACTTCCGTTCCAAACCCCTTCTTAATCCTCCTCATTCCTATATCGATCAAACAAAGACAAAAGAAGAACGGTTAAGTGTTAGCAAAATAAGAAAAGAAATCTCACAATTGCAATGGTCTTGCAGGTAGCTTCGATGGCGGATGGAAGTGATGGGCCGGTAGCCCTGGAACAGGCTTAGAACATTGCAGTAGGTATCTCTGTGAAACCTTGTTTTATTGCACCGTAGATAGATTGCAGCCTTGTTATTGTTTGTCTAAATGTTGATATCTTCGTTGTGACGCAGCAGGTGAGATGTTGGTGTCGCTTCGTGCTGCTGTTGCGAATGCTATTCTACTGATGACTGCAAAGGATGGTGTTGTTGAAATGCTGCACTGATGCTTGTATTGTGATGACGCCGAAATGCTGATGCGCTGCTTCTGATAAGTTGCTGTTGAATGCCGCTGATAAATTCTGAAGCATTTGCGACGTCCTTGATCGTTGCTCTAATTTATGTGACGAGTTCTTGGGCTGCGCTTGAGGCTGCGACTGGGGCTGTTGAACAAGGACTTCGAAAATGCCGGAGGAAAACTCAATCGCAAAATCCGGGGATTATCCAAGAGCTTTGTTGAGGATTGGACAATGATTGTTGCATAGTTCGTTTAGGAATTTTCTTTAGGTATTTGACAAAAGATGTACTGTTATAACTTGAAGTTTGTAGCAAACGCTTTATTGTAGTTCTCTGTTATTTTTGCAGTTTTACGCATTAAACACCCGTCAATTCATCTGTTCAATGCCGACGCCCTACCGTGTTTTGGAGCTCATGTGTCAATACATGTTGGCCTCCAAGTACTAGGTCCAAGATAACCGAGCTACCGCCTCCGTCGTGAAAGCAAGAACTAAGTCAAATGTCGTTTTAAAGACTGATATCGGCTTAGAGTCCTGATGTCCATTCAATAATCACAGGTAATTAATTGTTTTTGCATTCAAACCGTGAGTTGTGTTCAAACATGTTTTAGGACATTAAAAACCAAGAAGTGAAATTTTGTACACAGGTATACATGATTGTTCTGGTTTATTCACACTTTGGTGGCATTGTGTTGCGAAAATCCATGGCAACCGTAAATATCGGACAAGGCCTACTCATGTTGTCCGATGTTGGTAATAACGCGCAGCTCATACGCGGTCTCTACTCTTTTCTTTAAATTCCTCGTTTGAACTGCTGTTTTGTGTAATTAAAGATCATCATCCTATTTATGAATTCCTCTAATTCAATTGGCTGATGAACTTATATTGGTGACATTGTCTTCTTTGTGCTCAGGTGCAGCTGCTGCTATAAGGGCGGAGGTTAATTGACGCAACGGTATTCCCCATATGACGACTTTGGGAGAAGGTTTGGGAAACGCTAACTGGGTCGTACTACCACTGCCAGCAAGTGCTTCGAGAATATGCTTATTCTGCAGAATCGTCTCTTGTAAAGGTAGTAGTCTAAGTTTAGTAGCAGTTCGAGGGATTCAAATTCGATTGAAGTCTTCACAAGTTGTTATGAGGTTGTGTTGACTACTATTGTGTTGTCTTCAGGAGACAGCCGCGAAATGAGGTATTTGAGAGTGTTGTATGTGCAAGGCACTGGTTTTTGTAATATTCCCACCCTCTCACAGTCGCAGAAGTCTCGAGCTCCAAGTCATCGTCGGACAAAAATGGTGCAGTCAAAGGTTAACGAATTATTGCTAATTGATTCAACCAGGTAATATCTTCACCGGTCCTTCCGTCTTGAATGCTAAAAAATCTTTTGTTGTACCTAGGTTGTCAAGGACATAATGAAGTTACAACTCTCACTGAATGGTCCTCTACGAATTGGCAGACGTGGTGAGTCGCGGTAGCTACGACGAAGTTGATGGAATGAGGAATGACATGAGTTGGTTGTGTCTAACTCGAGGTGCTATCACGTTTTCATTCAGGAAGCTGAGCTTGTCCTGCTGTGGGGAACCACACATAGTTGTAATCAAGCTGTAATGGACCAAATTTCTGATATGTATGTTATTATCCAACTTGTATGTCTTGTAACCTTCCAAAGTTTCGAAACGTAATACCTTGTATTGTAAAGACTTGTATAGTTGTAAATAGTTTAAAAAACCCTTGAGTTGTAATTTCATAACAACAAATATCCCCTGCTGCTGTTTTGTTAACTTGTATCCAATATGTATATAGTATAAAAGAAGAAAGTTATTGAAATAAGTTGCAAACCTATTGTTGAGAAGGTTATGAATTTGAAAGCCTATGCACGCTTTGAATTAAATATTCAATACTGAGTAACCTTATTATGCATGTTTTTGAAAAATCAAGTTGGGAGGAGCTTGAATTTGAATTTAATCTCCTTCTTGTATCCTTGAAAACTTGATAATGGGGCCTTGCAAAAGAACCAGTGAGTTTACCTTGAATTCGGCTTGTAACTCAAAGTTCTTATATATAAACAAACCAAATCTCCTGTTTTACATCTTAAACTTGTAATCTCTTTTTAAAAGGTTTGAAACGAATCACTCGGACATGAATCTTGATTTTTAAAACTTGTCATTCCTCATGCCACAAAACCAAAGATCAATCTCAAATAACCATGCTTAACCTTAAATCCAACTTTTTTCATGAGTAAGCACTAAAACTTTTAGGAGATACCGACAAGGCCTCATATTTAAACTGAATCAAACCCAACTGTCCCTGAGAATGAATGCTGGTTCACTTGGAATTACTGCATCTGTGCAAGTTGGTTAGCCATAATAAACAAACATACGAAAGTAAAAATAAAACAAGGCAAAGGAAAACAAAAAATGAGGAGGCGGGATCTTATGGTCGAAAATTAGGGTGCGACAGCAATGCCCTTTCATGTCTCTGTTTTAGCATGATTTTATTTGATCTATGGGCTTAGAAACATCAGCTGTCATGATTGAAATATATATTTGACACTGACACAAGCTAAATTTTCTCAAATTGAAATTTCCACTGTCTGCATCTTCATGTTTTAACTGTTGTGCACATACCACTTCATGCTTGGTTTGTTTTTTTTGTTGATCTTAGGATGTAGACATGTTTGTTAGCACAATTGAAACATGTTTATGAAGTTTGTGTGGCTTGAATGGTTTCAATACTTGTTCTTAATCTCCAACTGCATTTCAACTGCATCATTGAGGCTAACCTTGTTTTCTATAGATGACTAACCATCTGCTTCACTTAATCCATGATGATCCTTGAGTATGAAACTTTTTGTTAAGTACGTTTGCAATATATATGTGATAATATCATGAGCCATGTTTAAACTAAGTTGTTGCACTAAGCTGTCCTTTTTTCAAAATCATTTCAACAGTTGTAGCATATTGGTCATTTTGATTTAGTGAAAGTTTGAGCTGAACTTGTGTCTAAACTTCATTAACAACCTATGTGGAACATGTGCATGCTATCGTTTGGTTCTAACTGTATCTGTTGTTCCACAGCTGGGAGAATGTATCTCAAATCCCTCATACTTGCAAACTGTCATGAATTTCCTTTCATTTCCATATGTCAGTTGGAGTTTTGATCTATTTGTGAGCTTTTCGAGTATGTAAACTTGGTATACATGATAACTGAGATGTGTTTGAATCTTCCTCCTGATTATAGCATGTTTGAATTGACCATTGGTTCTGAAAATGCATTTTCACCTCATTTTTGCAACTACCATCGAATTTTAAAATGCAGACATTTTCAAAGAAAATCAAGGTTACCAGTGTATTCCTTGTGCAATTTCACTCAAGTTTGACTAAAATTTCATCTGATTCCATTGATTTTTGATCTAGTTATGATGAAAATGCAAATCAGCTTTCATGCTTGTTCATGGTTCTTTGCCTTGCCCATAATTTCATTCTAAACATACCATATATATTTATGGGGGTGGCTAAATACACGGATGTATAGCCACCCCAGTGGTAGAAACTTTGCTTGTACACACGCCTTTCACTTGCCAAACCTGGGTTCGATCCACAGTGGAGATCAACCCTTTTGCTTTTTCCTTTTTTTCATGTTTTTCACCCTTGCCAGCGCGCATGTGTAGCCTAGTGGTTGATGCCTTGTGTTTGTGAACTGAGGGGCATGGGTTCAACTCCCACCCTTGCCCTTTTCTTTCATTTTATTTTTCTATACATGTTTTATATGTACAATTTTTACATGAACTTTCAAAAATCATATCTTTGTCATTTTTCATCATTTTGAACTCATTCTTTTTTCAACATGCTTGTTTTAATGTCTATTTTCATATGATGTAAAAATACTACAAGTTGTTCTCAATTATGATGTCTTTTGTCCATATGAACTTTAGTGCTATCCTTACTTTTTGTTGAATTCTCTTTGAACATACTTGAATTTTCTTGTGAGATTTTCGCTTCCCATGTTAGTTAACATGCTAGGGTTTACTCTCCCTTGGTTGTCACCATAATCCCATGATATTTCCTCCTTAATTATGAGGTTAAACTAATTTGCTTGTGTTTGATTGTCATCAATACATGTTGTTGTTACCCTAAATGTACTTTGAGTTTATGACATGTTTACTTTCAAATTGTGATTTGTTTACGTGGTTGTTACCTTCATCATGTTTCAATCTTTGTTAAGATATTGCTTTCATCTTCGTTAAGATATGTCTTCATTTTTGTCAAGATATTCCTAGGTCTTTACCTTTTCTTTAAGTCTTGTAAGAACTCATCTTTGCTCGCCTATTGTAATATGCTTGCTTGCTTTGGTTGTGACCATCTATCTTGATTGATATCATTAATATTGTAATATCTTAAATGCTTGCTTTGGTTGTAACCATTCATCCTGATTTAGATCCTTGCTTATTGTAATATGCTTGATTATTCATGTTTGTAACCACATCCCTTATATTCATCATGTGTGAATGTTTATGCTTTGTTAAGTTTACTTTCCCCAAGTGATGGAACTCTTTAGTTCTCATCCAAGTTGCGTCATCTTTTCCCTACCAGTAGGATTTAAACATCATAGGTCTGGATAGAACCTTCCCCCTTTTGGTCTGGATAGAACCAATAGGATACCCTCATAGGTCTGAATAGAACCTTCCCCTTCTTTCGGTCTGGATAGAACCAATAGGATTTAAACTCATAGGTCTGGATAGAACCTTCTCCCTCTTTTGGTCTGGATAGAACCAATTGATCCTTATTCTGTAGTTCGTTCCCGAACTACGACCGCTCTGATTTCTCATTGGACAATGAGAATACGTAGGCACAAGATGCGATATCTTGACGAGCAACCTTCCCCCTTCTCCCACCTTTTGGTCTGGATAGAACCAATTGGTCTTATAACGTAGAACTTTAGGATAGAGTTTGTAAACTCTAGGTAAGAATCATGGATATGATTACTTACTCCCCTTTCTTGAGTGTTTAACATAGATCTAGAGAGTTTTGTGAAACTCTACACAAGCATGGATATGTTTGTTCCCCTTTGAACCTTGGTCATAATAAAGTGTTCTTCAACCCTAGTGAGGTGAACTACGATTGCTCTGATTCTATCCTAGTTAGGATACGTAGGCAGAGGACGCGACGTCTTTGCGAGCAAGCTTAGAAACTATCTTTACGTCTTAACCTATGCCCTCACCCAATCCCAAACCTTAGCAAATATTTCATCAAACTTAGCATGCAAACAAAACAAAAGGTTCCTGTACAGTACTACAGACGTTTAGGATGTGAAATACCTACCCTATGCATAACCAACCCCCGATCCCCGAATCTCTTAGCGTTGTTGTTACATCGCGCAAAAGGTTCTTTCTTTCTTTAAACCTTTCCTTTGGATAAATTAAAGTCCGGTTGTGAATTTAAGAATTAAAGATTCAAGTTAATCAATAGCTTGGTATCACGATTCTCACCGCAACAAGTACAATCTCCCATGGTGGAGAGGGAGTTAATAGACATGTTCGTTGCCACGTTACCTGGGGTGTATTACGATAAATTGATCAGCAACATCTCAGGAATTTTTTCAAACCTAATCATCACAGGAGAAAGAGTTGAGAACGAAATCAAATTGGGTAAAATTCAGGCCGGTGAAGGATCCTCAGCTGGAGGAGTTAAGAAACGTTTCGCCAATAAAAGAAGAGAGGGGGAAATCAATGTAGTCTCAGGTCCCCGAAACAAAAACAAGGGTAGAGGTCAGTAGTACCATCAACAATAACCTTCGTTTGCTAGCATTAAAATTCCTGCAGTGCCACAACCACAACAGCAACAACAAAATTATGCTCCTCGCAGATTTCAGGATCGGGGCCGAGCAGTAAACATGCAGTTTGATTCGCCGCTGATGCCATACTCGCAGTTGCTTCAACACTTGTTGTAATTAAAATTAATTCAGAAAAGGACTCTGGCTCCTTTGACCGGTGTGCCACCAGCCGGATACGATGCTAATGCTAGATGTGATTTTCATTCCGGTGCTCCTGGACACAACATCGACAATTGTAAAGCATTTAAGCATAAGGTGCAAGACCTTATAGACAACAAAGCCATCAATTTATCTCATGATGCGCCCAATTTTGTGCAGAATCCCATGCCTAATCATGGGGCGGCTAGGGTTAATGCCATTATTAAGGATGAGGGGTTGAACCTGGTGTCGCAACTGCGAAAAACAACTAGCGGAAAACAGAAGAGTCGCCACCTTTCGTTATTTATCCCAAAGAGAGGGAAAGGAAACGATCAGAAAAACCTAACGCAAAAGGAAAGACAAGGTCATCGTAACCATGTCTGGGTTCGGGAGTTGGTTACGCAAGGGGAAGGTATTAGCACCCCTCACGTGCGTCGTACTCGACGGGATCCACGCTTGGTTGTGTTTATCGGACGGGTTGATTATCTATCTACGCTAATGGTCTGGCCAAAAAGAAAAAGAAAGAGAGGGACTCGACAGAGCGTCGCTGCTCTGGGCCTACGTATTCCCTCGTGCAATGGGAAAGTCATAGTCAATGTAGTTTGGCTAACTACAGGCGATGGGGGAGGTTGCTCGCCAAGACGTTGCGTCTTATGCCTACGTACTTTCATCTGGCATGAAAGATCAGAGCGAACGTAGTTCGGGATAAAATGTAACACATGCTTGTTCGATTTTTCTTACCCGAGTAGGGTTAAACAATGGTTCCAGCAGTTAGGGACGACACCTGTTTGCGGTAGAACCGAAGCTTAACAGTACTCTTTTCATCCGAAAATGTTTTCCTGGATTAAGGCCGCAAAGGGCAAAAGAGGTTTGATGTTTGTTTTTAGTCTTTTATCGGAGAAGAATTGTTTTTTATGAATGTTTGTAATTCATACTGCACTAGAGACTATGACCTAGGAGTGAATGCGTCGCATGTCACCCAAAGGGTGCCATACTAAACATCCTGATCGTTGAAAGGAAACCCTTCAACAACCATTTCCCGGGTAGCTTAAGGCTCGTAACGTACGGTACAAACTAGCCTTTATTAGGTGAATTTGCAAGGTTTAAGATGAGAAAGAGAGACGCACGAAAGGTCTAAGGGAAACTCGGCCCTAACGTTGTCATGAAAAGTGATCCTAGAGTTCGGATTGAAAGGGGAACATCTACCCTAATGTTAGCATACTTGGATTGAGCACCTAATGTCTCTCCTACTCCCATCCTAAATGGAGGGACTAGGAATCCTATGGGGATCATGGCAAGAAAGCAGAAGAAGAACAAAGGAAGAATCAATCACAAGTAGAGAAAATGCAAACATGAAAATGCACAATTAGAATGGTGGGAGGGAGGAAATATGTGTGGGGCAGCAGCCACCACAAGCACGTCTCGACCTCAACAGTGATGCAAGAATGATGCAAACATGTGGAGAAAAGCGAGAAATGAAAGAAACTAAACATGCAAACGAATGATCGATTCGAACCACATACACAAGCATGTAAACAATTGAGAAATGATCATACAAGTCAACAACATCATGATCAATCACCCAGAAACAGTGGAAAACAGCCAAAACAATTCGATCCTAATGCATCACACTGATCTATGATGATTCGAATCGAAACGGTATGCAAACATGCAAACAAAACAACAAATATGATATTCTGGTGCAGTGTTAATCGGTTAACACATACTGAAGTTTGAAAAATCTGAAGTTTTGAACAGGTTAATCGATTAATCAAATGCGTTAACCAGTTAACACTGTTAACATTTAGAAAAATTTGAAAGTCTGAATTGGTTAATCGGTTAACCATATAGGTTAATCGATTAACACTGCACCAGAAGTGAAAAACATCAGCAGGAAAAGCACTTAATGCACAAAATCACTTAATAAAGTGATCCAACAGATCAGCTTATCAAATAAGCACATAATTACACCTGCAAACAGAAAACCAATAGACATGCAAACATGTCTACACAGCACAATCGCAATTCACACGGATCGGAATTCACAAAATTCAATCGAATATGAAAATCATCATGAAAATGCAAATAAGCTCAAAATGCTATGGATCTAGAATCTCCAACCTTCAAAGCAGAGATTTGCTCCGGTAATTGTTGATCTTGCTGTAATTGAGTAGATCAAGCGATAGAAACTCGGAAAACTTCGAGATCTAAGCCGATTATAGTTGTATGAACGAAGATCCACCAAATTCGAGTCGAAACGCTTCGAATAATCACTTCCAACTTAAGCTCCAAAATCAGATCTCAATTTACACGAAAATTGAAGATGAAAATCGATCCAATGATGATGGTAGATGAAGGTTTAAGCTCAAGAATCCATTGATTCCAATGAGAAATCAATGGTTCCAATGAAAAAGGAGCTTTGAATGAGTTTTGGTTATGGAGGGAATTTTGAGAATTGAGAGAGAATGGAGTGAAATCTGAAAATTGAATGTGAGAAATGAGAATTGGCTCCTTTTGGTTTGGAGTGGATCACTTAAATACCATCTAGGTTTGGATCCCAAAGGTGGGGTTTGGATTTTGGATTGGAAAGTTGGTTTGGAGCTAGGCATGGGAATTTGGAGGAAAATTTGAAATAACCAACCTTCAAGAACATTCTAGATCCTTCTTTTGGTAAAAATGAGTTTCAATGTGATCAAAATTGGACCCCAAATGCAAATGGGTTGCAAAATCACGTACAGGGCAAAATCTGATATGGTTAACCGGTTAACCATAAGCGTTAACCAGTTAACACTGTTAGAATTTCAAATCTGAACTGATTTTCCAATGGTTAATCAGTTAACTATATGTGTTAACCGATTAACACCTTCAAAAATTTGAATTTGGCGCCTTTTGGAGGGAAACCTGCCCGTTTGCCTGTTTCTCGCCGTTTTGAGCTCTGCGAAGCTTTGAAACTTGTTCTTGAATACTGTGACTGTGATAATGCTGGATATATACTGAATGTTGTCTCCTGACCTAAGCATAACCTGCAAAATAAAAAACGACCGTTGGGCAAAATAAATGCAGTCTCTGATGCTTGCTGCTCAGCTGCTTGCACGGGAATGAAACCTGAGCCACGGGAACCTTGATCCCCTGCCTCGAGAACCAATGCTATGCAAAATGATGATGCTATGAATGTAAAATGAAAACGAAACACAAGCCAAGCACGAGAATCAGTTGGTCAAATTTTGGGGTGCAACACCTAGTAGCTGATGTTGAAGATTTGAAGACTCCGTTGAGTTTTATGAAAGACAAATTGCTGAGTGGAAGGGTATTTTCGGGTTGTGACAGAGCTTGTGGAGAGTGTTCGATCCATCCTGAGGGATGCGAGAAACTGAAGAGTCATATTCACAAGTTGATGAATGATGGTATTTTACAGTTTGACCGAGTGTCAGAGAAGAAAGATGGGGAAATAGTTAATGAAGAAAAGAATGAAGTTGCGACAATTTCGATTCCATACAATACTATCACTATTTCTGCGCCACCAAGGCCTCCCACCATCATTATTACTAAAGCTGGACCCGTACCTTACGAGAGCACCAAGGCTATTCCGTGGAATTACGGAGCCGAGGTTTACTGTAATGGTCAGAAGCAGGAACTGAAAGGTTCACCGTTGGATTCTGTTGACAATCTGGTAGGGACCGGAAGGATAACCCGAAGTGGAAGAATATTTTCAGCTCCCGAGGTGAGTGTTGAGAAATTTGATAAGGGTAAAGGAAAAGCGATGGTCAAAGAGAGTTCCCAGGCTGGTGAGAAAGAGTCCTTGTTAAAGGAGGCGGAAGAGTTTATGAGGTTGATCAGGAAGAGTGACTACAAGATCATAGATCACTTACAGCAAACACCGTCAAAGATCTCTATTCTATCGTTGTTGTTATGTTCTGAAGCACACGAAAATGCTCTCTTCAGAATCTTGAATATAACATACGTGCCACAGGAGATATCCGTGAATCAGCTCGAAGGAGTAGTGGCACACGTTAATGCTGGTAACGGGTTGGGCTTTAATGATTTGGATTTGATGCCCAAAGGAAGGAATCATAATCTGGCGCTGCATATATCCATAAAATGTAGAGGGTCTGTAATGTCACACGTACTGGTGGACACTGGGTCATCACTGAATGTGTTACCCAAGAAGGCTTTAATGAAGCTAGATACCCGAGGGATAATGTGCACCCCAAGTGACTTGGTGGTTCGATCTTTTGATGGGACTAGAAGGTCTGTGTTTGGGGAATTGACCCTTCCGATCCAGGTCGGTCTGGAAGTTTTTGATGCTGTGTTTTATATCATGGATATTCAGCCAGTGTAGAGCTGTCTGTTGGGACGGCCATGGATCCATTCAGCAGGCGCTGTTACGTCAACTCTGCATCAAAAGTTGAAATACATGGTGGGTGGCAGTGTGTTACTGTTTGTGGGGAAGAAGATATTATGATAAGTCATTTGTCTTCGTTCAAATATGTCGAAGTTGACAGCGAAATCCACAAGACGTTGTGTAAGGCTTTCAAGACTATGCAGATCAAGGATAAAACTCCAGTTGTAGGAAAGATACCTGAGGTTGCCATGTCATTCTTTAAAGAAGCCCAGGTAGTGGTGAAGGCTGGGGCATCTCAGGGTCGAGGCCAAGTTCTGGACATCCCCGACAAGCAAGACAAGTTCGGACTAGGGTACAACCCATCCTCCTCATCACAGAGCGCGCCGTGCTACAAAGGATCCGTCCAATTCACCAGCGGTGGGGTGATCTTTGAGCAGATTAACGTTGTATCAGATGAAGAAGGTGACAGTGATTGCGACATGGATGCGTGGATCCGGTCGCGTACTCCTGGTCAGAGCCTAAACAACTGGACTGTCATGGAAGTCATCCAAGTGACTAGAGAAGAGTAATGATTTGTTTTGTTGATTATCTGTAGCCCTGTGCTCTACCCGGAGCATAGCAGTCTTTGTCTGCAGGGCCTAATCTTTTACGTTTGAACAATCATTTTATCAATTAATCAAAGGGCGTATTTCTTGCATTCAAATATTGTGATCTCTATTTTTCCTGTTTTATATTTAACAATAAAATGACAATGTGGTTTGTGCTTGTTTGCATATCATTTTAAGCATTAAATCATCATCATTGCAGGTTTCACATTACAGATGACACTGCTCCAGAACCGTCTATGACTCGCTTTGACTTTAATAATCTGATATTTCAAGCCGAAGAAGAGATTGATGAAGATGAAGACCTACCTGAAGAGCTCGTCAGGCTACTGAAACAGGAAGAGAAAGTCATTCTGACTCATCAGGAAGAAATTGAGATCATCAACTTGGGTACCGAGGAAGTTAGAAAAGGTTTCCGGATAGGGGCTGCATTGCAGAGTGATGTCAAGCAAAGATTGGTTAAAATGCTCCGTGAGTATCGTGATATCTTTGCTTGGTCATACGAAGATATGCCCGGTCTTGACACCGATATCGTGGTTCATCGCTTACCTTTGCGTGAAGAGTGTCCACCTGTCAAGCAGAAGTCCAGAAGCAGACCAGACGTGGCGGTAAAGATCAAAGAAGAAGTCCAGAAGCAGTTGGACGCAGGGTTTCTCACCGTAACAACTTACCCTCCGTGGGTCGCTAACATCGTACTTGTACCAAAGAAGGATGGTAAGGTAAGGATATGCGTTGATTATGGGGACTTGAACAAAGCGAGCCCGAAGGACAATTTCCCCGCTCTCCCACATTGACATATTGGTTGATAATACTGCTCAGTTTTCCGTGTTTTCCTTCATGGACGGCTTTTCCGGATATAATCAGATTACGATGGCGCCGGAGGATATGGAGAAAACAACTTTCATTACACCGTGGGGGACTTTCGGTTATAAGGTAATGCCTTTTGGGTTGAAAAATGCAGGGGCAACCTATCAGCAGACAATGATCACTTTGTTTATGATATGATTCATCATGAGATTGAGGTCTATGTTGATGACATGATAGCAAAGTCGCAAATGGAGGAGGAACATATGGTAAACCTTTTGTAGCTGTTTGAGAGGCTAAGGAAATTCAGACTGAGGCTGAATCTGAACAAGTGCACTTTTGGTGTACGGTCAAGAAAGTTGCTGGGGTTTATTGTCAGTGAAAAAGGAATTGAGGTCGATCCTGCAGAGATAAAAGCAATTCAGGAAATGCCAGCACTAAAAACGGAGAAAGAGGTTTGTGGGTAGATTGAACTACATTGCTAGGTTCATATCTCATCTCACAGCCCGGTGTGAACCCAAGTTCAAATTGTTAAAGAAAGATCAGGCGGTTGTGTGTAACGAAAATTGCCAAAAGGCATTTGACAAAATAAAAGAATATTTGCAGGAGACTCCGATACTGATACCTCTGGTAGCTGGAAGACCATTGATAATGTATCTAACGGTTCTTGAGAACAACATGGGTTATGTTCTTAGTCAACATGACGAGACTAGAAGAAAAGAGCATGCCCTATACTACTTGAGTAAAAAGTTCACAAATTATGAGTCCAGGCACTCAATGTTGGAAAAGACGTGTTGCGCACTCGCTTGAGCCGCCAAACGCCTGAGACAGTATATGCTAAATCACATAACCATGTTGATTTTAAAGATGGATCCAATTATGTACGTCTTTGAAAATCAAGCACTTTCGGGGAGAATTGCCAGATGGCAGATGGTTTTGACAGAGTATGATATTCAATATGTTTCCCAGAAAGCTATCAAGGGAAGTATTCTGTCATAATATCTCGCTGAACAACCGATTGACGACTATCAACCAATGAAGTTTGAATTTTCGGATGAAGACATCATGCTCCTAAAGATGAAGGATTGTGATGAGCCACTACCTGAGGAAGGTCCCAAGAAAAGCTCGCAGTGGCAAATGATCTTTGATGGTGCTGTTAACTCTTACGGCAACGGAATTGGGGCAATCATCACGACTCCTCATGGCTCTCATATACCATTCACTGCCAGGTGTCGCTACTGCAAAAAACGAGGCCGGCAAGACAGAAGAGTCGCCACCTTTCGTTATTTATCCCTCAGAGTGGGAAAGGAAACGATCGGAAAAAACCTGACGCAAACGTAAAAGACAAGGTCATCGCAACCATTATCTGGATTTGGGAGTCGGTTACGCAAGGGGAAGGTATTAGCACCCCTCACGTCCATCGTACTCGATGGGATCCACACTTGTTGTGTTTATCTGACGGGTTTGTTAAATCTGTCTACACTAAAGGTCTGGTCTGAAAAGAAAAGAAAATGACTCGGCAAAGCGTCGCACTTTATGCCTACGTATTCCCGTCTGGAACGAGAAATCAGAGTCAACGTAGTTCGCCTAACTACGGGGAAAGGTTGCTTGCCGAGATATCACATCTCGTGCCTACGTACTTTCATACGGCATGAAAGATCAGAGCAAACATAGTTCGGGACACGACAGACACAGGTTTGTCTTTTTTATCCGAGTAAGGTTAACAGACAGTTCCAGCAGTTTGGTGTATGCAGCTCGACCATTGGAGACTTAGGCGTTACCGTTTATGGTAGAACTGGGAGTTAACAGAACTCTCCTTCTGAAAAAGGTTTCCAGGGATTAAAGGTCCAAGAGGACAAAAAGAGTTTGATCTTTGTTTTCTGTTTTTTGGAGAAGTATCTTTTATGGATGTTTGCAACTGATATCGCACTAGAGACTATGACCTGAGAGTGAATGCGTCGCATGTCACCCAAAGGGTACCATACTAAACATCCAAACTGTTGAAAATAAACTCTTCAACCATCCTTTCTCAAGTAGCTTAAGGCTCGTAAAGTACGACATCAATTAACCTTTATTACTGTATTTTGATTTTGTTTGCAGATGAGAAGAGAAGAGACGCACTAAAGGGGAACTGATCCGATCCTAAAGTTGTCATGCAAAATTGAACCTATGGTTGAGGTTAGGAGGGAAGCTAACTAATTTTATCATGCATGGTTAGAAACCTAATGTCTGTCATAACTTCTCTTGAACAAGAAAAGTCAGAGTTCCTAGGGGAACATGGCAAAGGAAACAACATCAAAAGAAATAACTGTAAAGAAATTACTGTAAATAAAATGCATGCAATGCAACACACAAGCAGAAGGAGTCGCACTCAACTTCTAAACAAACAAGGCACAAAGGCCACACATCACACAGGAAAGGGAGCTGAGCTCTACCAAATACCAGCAAGCAAAGCCACACAGTAAAAATACAAGCAGAGGGAGAAACTCAACCTCTAATGCAATACAAGCAAGGGGAGAAGCTCAACCCTTAGGATGCTCTTAGGCCTATGATCTTCTACATGAAGCCTAAATCTAATGCAACACTCCAAGCAAGCCATATCAAAACAGCAAAACAAGAAGAAAACAGACAAACAGGGAAAACAAGCCAGCAATCTCCACAGCAGAGCAATCTTCTAACAGCAATCCAATCCAAAGTTTGTAACTGTTCTTCAAGTTCACACCATCTTTAAGAGAAGGAAAGGGATGCTCCATAAAACTCCAACACAAGGTAAGAGGATAAACATCAAGAAATATTGGATTGATGATGGGAAGCAGGAAGGAAACCAAAGGAATCCCACCTGACACTCAACCAGTCATCAGAGAAAGGCATCCTCAAAGGTTCTACCTATTGTAAAATGCCACACATCCTTCCAAAGGAAAGATGAGGCTTTCACATAGGGGCCTTGAATCATAGGATGATAATGGAAAGCAACCAAAGCAATCCATGTTTAATGAAGAAAGGAAACTACTTCTAAGCTCTTTCCTAAACCCTAATTCCTATAAGCTACCAAAAAGCTACCAAAAGGAAAAGAAAACTCCAAGCCAAGCTCCACAATCAACTCCACAGAAGCTACAACATGCCCTTAACATCATCCAAGAAGAAACACAAGCTTACCAAGCACCAAAAGCCACCAATGAAGGCAAAACAAAACAAGCACCAAGTTAGTAGCACCAAATGCACAACCTAATTGCAAATTCTATCTAAAATAGCAAACTAGATTCTAAAAATCTACAAATTTTCCTAAGGGAACATGCAAGTGTTAGGATCCTATAGTTCAAATATTAGAGCGTCATTTAATTTATAGGGCAACTAATAAAATCCTAAGTTGTAAAGTGTCAAAGGGAAGCCATGAAAGGGAAGGCTCTAAAACCCTAATCTAAAACAGAACCTATGATTATCTAAAAATCAAGAGAAAATTCCTGAGAGAACATACATCTCTAATCTACAATCCAAAAAAAATCAAATCCAAATTCAATACCAATTGATCAAACAAAAATCAACAAATAGATGCATCAACTATGCAAAAATAAAGAAATATAAAAAATGAGAAAAATCAAATTAAATTGCAAAATCATCAAAAATTAAATCTAACAGCATAGAAAAATCACAAATTAAAAACGGAGCATGAGCATATTTTTGGATTATTTTTCTGATCAAAAATGAAATTAAAATGAATTAAAGTATGAAAAAGCAATTAAAATAATATGAAAATGAATTAAGAAAAACAAATAAACCAGAAAATATCACATGCGTTGGATCAATTGATTCAGTAATCTAATCTAAAGGCTCTCACACGCTCCACCTCACACGCCACGTAGCTGCCAGGGAGGATTAATGAAACGATGCGTTTCATCCCAAAACTCAAACCCTCAGATCAAGTCCTGACCACACGATGATGATACTTTGTCAATGCTTTAGCCAGATCTAATGGTTCAGACTTCATCTTCTCTAATTCAAACTCAGATGGAGGGAACTTGCTCAGGCGGTAGTCCGGTGGTCCTCAGCCTTCTTCTCCGGCGAGCAGGTAGTTACAGGTCATAAAAACTCAACAAACTTAACATCATCTCACTCCAAATTTCCTCCTGATCTCAAAAATGACATCCAATTCCTCTAAATCCTACTAGATTTTAAAACACGAAGAAGATCTCAAAATGCACTTCAATCTGAACTCTCACCAAAACTCAAACTAATGGTATGAGTGTAATCCTCATCTAACACTGATCATCACATGCTATTCCAATTGAATCAAAGCCTCAAGATCAGATCAATTCGCATCCAAACAGATATTATGTCATCACCTAAGTTGTCTTTAAACATCCAATTTCTGATCCAAATTTCATCTACATCTTAAATCAAAACCTATCCACATACTAATCATGCTTAGATCATGCTATAACCAGTGTAAATTTGAAAACTACATACATGACTTTGAGCTTCAAATTGAGGTATCTAGAACATGATTCTAGCTTCAAAACAATGCAGATCGCTTCAATGCTTGATGAGGAACACTTTTGTAACTTCAATTTGCTTGGATCTGGCTTGAAAATGAAAACACGATTTCCAACTCTCTTCTTCAAGCTCCAACTTCAATCCTTGGTTCTGGTGCGAAATGATCTCCAAAATGGAGCAAAACCTCTCACACAACTTAAATACAATTGGTTTGTGGGCTTTAGGGGTCCAAATGAGGCCCAAAACAGAAAAACCAAGTTTCAAATTTCCTTCATAAAACCAACCATGGTGGATGCGTGTTCTGACTTGAAACTTCCCTCAGAAGCTTGCAATCAACTCCTTGTAGTCTGGTGAGGGTGTTTGGAGTGATTTGAGTGCTTGAACTTATCAAAAAATCAAATTATGAAGTGTAACTTACTTGTGAAGTAACAAACCATATCACCATGAAATTGACCTCAAATGGAAATTCTAAAATTGCCAAAGTGTTTAGAATTGTTTTTCTGATCAAAATGAGTATTCATATGGTCCATTTTGAGCACAAATGAATTGATCATGAATTTTTCAACCAAATACCTTTAAATTCTTCCTTTTGCAAAATTCTTCAAACCAAGTCTCACCTAAATCCAAATCAATCCATCATGAGTATATGGTTGACCTAAAAACATCATTTGGAGCAAGTTTTGTGTTGAAAAAAATTGCATTTGAGGCTTGCAAGATGGAGAAAATGACCTATAATGCCAAATGACCTATAATCTTACTTTCCCAAAATACCCCTAACCTGTAAACCTCATAACTTGAGTTCTACAAATCAGATGGAAGATTTCTAGTACAATTTGGAAAGCTAAGATCAATACCTACAACTTTTATGTTGGCCAAAATCTCAAGGGAAACACCCTTCTAGGTCAAAAGTTCCTTAGAAGTTGGTGAACTTTCACAGACAAATTTCACATTCCTCAGATGACCTGTAACTTGTCTGGGTCATAACTTGGGTTCTATAAATCCAATGGAGGACTTATAGTACTCAAATTAAAGCTAAGAGCATGCTCTACAATTTTCATGTCGGCCAAAAGTGGAGATGAAACTTGCATCTTGAGATAAGTGGTCTTGAAGTTAGGCACTAAATAGGGGATTTTACCCTGAGAACCCTAATATAGCAACTCCTCACACCTTGAACTTTTCTTGCATAGATCTTGGAATATTATCTCATATGTCACAACAAAACTATCCATGATTACAAAGACCTAGAATTGAGCTTTGATCCTCTTCAATTAGTCAGTTGACTTAGGATTACTCAGATGAAAACCCTACTTGCAACACCCTCAACTGTGGCTCTTCACACTTGGCACAATGACTTGATTGAGCTCCACCATGACCTTCAAGGCACTTCAATGAGCTCTAATCACACCCTCTCTCCTTGTTCAAGACCTCACCATCCATTGATGATCTTCAATTGGTCCTCAAATTAGGAGGTTAACCCCAAACAAATGAACTCCTTAAGAACCCAACCCTCTTCCTGATGACTATGGTGACTTCTCAAACCTGCATAAGACCTCTAAATAGGCTCCACACTTGATCCCCTGTACAATGTTATGTTATGCAAATGATAGATCAATGATATGCTAATTCAATGAAACATAAACCAAGTAAGAAAAGGTTAGGCAAATTTTGGGGTGCAACACCAGGTTGACATTTCCCTGCACCAACAACGAAGCTGAATACGAAGCGTGCATTATGGGGTTAGAAGAAGCCATTGATCTGAGGATCAAGAGTCTAGACGTGTATGACGATTCAACGCTAGTTTTTAATCAAATCAAAGGGGATTGAGAGACTCGGCAGCCTAATCTGGTTCCCTATATGAATTATGCAAGGTGGTTGTTACCTTTCTTTGACATAGTAGAATTTCACCATGTGCCTAGAGCAGAGTATCAGATGGAGGATGCCTTAGCCACTTTGTCCTCGATGTATAAGGTGAATTTTTGGAATGATGCTCCAAGAATTGTCATCTCGTGCCTTGATAGGCCGACATTCGTATTCGCAATAGAGGAAGCTTCCGATGGCAAGCTGTGGTATTATGACATCCAGAATTTTCTCAAGAATCAGGAGTATCCGCCTGGGGACTCGGCCCGGGATAAGAAGACCTTGAGAAGGTTGGCTAGAAATTTCTATCTGAACCAAGATGGTGTACTCTACAGGAGGAATTTTGATCTAGTACTGTTAAGGTGCGTGGACGAAAGAGAATCAGGTTTGCTTATGGAGGAGGTCCACGAAGGTGCCATTGGTACGCATGCCGGCGAGCATGCCATGTCTTGAAAGCTGTTACGAGCAGGATATTATTGGTTGACTATGGAGTCTGATTGCTTTAAATATGCGAAGAAATGCCATAAATTCCAAATTTATGCGGATAAGATTCATGTGCCGCCGAGTCCTCTGAACGTCATGGCGTCCCCTTGGCCCTTTTCCATGTGGGGCATTGACATGATAGGCAAGATCGAGCCGACCGCATCCAAAGGACATCGCTTCATATTAGTGGTGATTGATTACTTCACCAAGTGGGTCGAATAAGCTTCCTATGCCAATGTCACTAAGCAAGTTGTAGCCTGATTTATCAAGAAGGACATCATCTATCGTTATGGAGTTCCTGAAAGAATCATTACTGATAATGGTTCGAACTTGAATAACAAGATGATGAAGGAACTGTGCCAGAGTTTCAAAATTGAGCATCACAATTCTTCTCCCTATCGTCCAAAGATGAATGGCGTTGTTGAGGCGGCCTATAAGAATATAAAGAAGATAGTGCAGAAGATGGTTGTAACCTATAAGGATTGGCATGATATGTTGCCTTTTGCTTTACACGGATACCGTACTTTGGTACGTACTTCAACCGGGGCAACTCCTTTCTTGCTGGTGTATGGTATGGAAGTTGTCCTGCCATTGAAAGTCAAGATTCCTTTTTGAGAGTTCTGGTCGATGTCAAGCTTGATGAGGAAGAATGGGTGAGAAACAGATTGATACAGCTCAGCCTGATGGATGAGAAGAGGTTAGCATCCATTGCGTCTGGTCGTTTATATCAGAGCAGGATGAAGAAAGCTTTTGACAAGAAGGTGTGTCCTTAAAGCTTTCAAGCCGGCAAGCTAGTATTGAAGAGGATCCTCCCTCCGCAAACAGATCACAGGGGCAAATGACCTCCCAATTATGAAGGTTCATATGTCGTGCAAAAGGTTTTCTCCAGAGGAGCCTTACTGTTGTCAACCATGGATGGTGAAGATTTCACATCCCCTGTGAACGCAGACGCAGTTAAAAAATACTTTGCTTAAAGAGACCCGCTGGAATGAAAAAATAATATCCAGGCAAAAATGGGGCATCCCGACGAACCATAAAAAGAATGGGCTCGGGCAAAAATTAGGGATAAAAAGAGAAAAGATGTAAACCTGCAAAGTTGAAAACCTGGAAAGGCAACTTCGGAAAAAATGGGTATCCCGGTGAATCGAAAACCCGAAAGGGCGATTCAGGAAAAAGTTAGGGATTTGAAAAGCAAATGACTGCGGTATGCGTATTGATATTCAGAGGGCAGTGGATTGAGGGAGGACCTGAGGGCCGATCATCCGAATCAATCTCTTCAGAAGACGAGGCATCGGAGAAGCATCGAAGTCATGCGAGTCATATGTGGATCAATACATGGGTTGCATCTGTTTGTCTGTGCCACATTGCCGACATTTTGTATATTTCTGTGCATTTCTGTAAATTTTTGCGCAGCTTCCTCTTTTCAGGGGTTGCATCTGTTGTAAAATCTGCCTATTTACAGGTCATTTGTCAATAAAGCATATACTATTCAGTAAATGTTGTTCTTGCTTTGGCTTTACTATTTTGTTTGCGAAATACGCCCGATGTTTTGATGAAACTTTATGTACATAAACTTGTAGGTTTTTCCAATAATCATTAAAACTTTGATTTATTTGAACAATGTCACGGATGATGACCTAGATAGTTTCCAGTGTGCAGGATATCTTGTTGTTTGTTCATTTGTGCAGGGTCGTTACCCTTGGGGCAAGTTTTTCAGAGGTGTATCCCCGGTAGGATCATCATCCCCGCAGAAAGAAGGTATGTAGTTGAGACTCATTTATCTCCAGCAGCGGGCCTGATGCACCTTGACGCTAGCAAGAGTTTGCTTCTACAGGAAAGGATATGCAAGTGTGTGGTTGAGTGTATACAATTCTCCCCAGCAGTTTGTCTGTAGGCACTTATTCTTCAGTGGTTCAGGTTTGATTTGTTCGATAGAATGAAGTCATCCCCATAGGGTCGAGATTGGTAGCCCCCATGTAGGTCAAGTGTGCGCCCATATTCCTAGCAGATTATAGATATGCATTTACTACCCAGAGAGTCAGGACCAGATTTCTTTCCACCAGGCATGTGTGGAACTTTTTCCCAATCAGAGGAGCAAAGTCAGAACCTTGTTTCCCCACAAAGTCCAAGTATGTTTGACTTTGTATCCCCCCAGAGTGTGATTGCTGACTTGATCCCCAAGCAGAGGTTGATGTCGTTTCCCTTATTGTTTATTCCCCAGCAAAGTCGGCAAGGTATACCGTGCCTCAGCAGAGTAAGTTCTTCCCCGCAGGTCAGAAGCGTTTCTGAGAAAGTTTATTGATGCATCCCCAGTAGTTGGGATGTATTTTGATGTTGAGTTCCCACTGAGTAACCCCCGGCAGGGTGGATTTGGACCTCCAGTGGAGTGGATTTATCCTCATATGTTTGCTTTATACCCTAGAAGGTTTCGGTGTTCTAGGAAGCCATTCAGGGCTATTTTCCCCGCCAGAGCGCAAGCTAATCTTAATGGTTTTTTGTGGTTCCCCTGCAGGGTCGTTGATTTCCCTAGTAGGTTGGTTTTGATTCCAACAGTTAGTTGTCTTTCCCCAGCCAAGTCGTTTGTTCCCCAGAAGAGTAATATTCTGGAAGGCCATCCAGGGCGTTTCCCTCAGCAAGAGTTGATTTGATTCCCAGTCGAGTGGATTGTGTGCTCGTCAGAACTGTGTTACCCAGGAAAGTTCTCTTCTTGGAGGCCATCCAGGGCTTGTTTGTCCCAGCTTAAGCCCAATCGTAATTGGCATTTTCTACCACTCCCCGACTGAGCTGGCCTTGTCTCTTCAGCATTTATTTTGCTGATGTGGTTCCATTGCATTTTGCATTCGTGCATAGCATCCTCAGAAATGTGTAGCATTTCTATTTTTCATGGAGCATTACGCCATATTCAAACATATGCATTTAAAACATAAGCTAGGTTGTTACCTCTTTGTTTTCAGGTATATCTTCAGCAAACAGTTGATTCTACTTTGCTTGCATGGTATTCAGACCCCGGCAAATGATGTTATATCCCTTTAGCACGCGATATCCAAACCCGACATGTTATCAGTTAGTTCCTGAGCCCGTGTGGTATCCAGACCATGGCAAAATCTCTTGGCAGATGTGTTCATCCTATCTTTCCCCCAACAGAGTTGCTTGCTTAAGTTTCCCTTTCCCCAACAGAGTTCTTTTGTGAATGGCCGCTAGAAGTTTATCAACTGCGTGTTAATCCGTCCTTCGGGTTCGATGCTCGCTTTTATTTAGCGAATGTCTGCTAGTTAGCAGAAGTTTATCAACTGCGTGTTGATCCGGCCTTCGGGTTCTATGCTCGCTTTTATTTAGCAAATGCCTGCTAGTTAGCAGAAGAAGTTTATCAACTGCATGTTGATCCGGCCTTCGGGTTCGATGCTTGCTTTTATTTAGCGAATGCCTGCTGGTTATCAGAAGAAGTTTATCAACTGCGTGTTGATCCGGCCTTCGGGTTCGATGCTCGCTTTTATTTAGCGATTGCCTGTTGGTTAGCAGATGTTCTCAACTTCGTTTTGAGCTGGCCTTCGGGTTCGATGCCTATTTTTTATTTAACAGATGCCTGACAGCAAGGTCAGATGTTTCTTCTCAACTTCGTGTTGAGCCGGCCTTCGGGTTCAATGCTCGCTTTTATTTAGCGAGTGCCTGCTGGTTAGCAGATGTTTCTTCTCAACTTCGGTTGGAACCAGCCTTTAGGTTCGATGCCTGTTTGTTTAACAGATGCCTGATGGTGGAATCAAATGATCTTTCTGACTTAGTGTCGTTGCCTACGTGTTAGCAGATTTTCGTCTGACTGCATGTCGAGGTTTTCTGGTCGGTAATCAGTTAGCTGTTTGCCATTGTAATTATCAGATTCAGTTATTTCCGGAGATTTTGACCCAATAACAAGTTTGCAGTTTTATTTTTGTGGTTGGAAAATATCAGGGTTCTTTGGTATTCAACCGTTTTTTACCTTGATTGTTTGAAAGCCGTTCTCTTTTCACTCATTCAGGTCCAAGTCACTTGAATAGGGGCAGCTGTTGTACCCCAAAATTTGACCAACCTCTTTCTTTGTTTGGCTTATGTTTCATTTCATTTCTTATGCATTTGTATTGCATAACATTTTCCTTTTCAGGGGATCAAGGGAGGTGTGCCATTTAAGAGAAGAGTATCAAGGGTATCAAGCTTAACCAAGAGTGCTTATTCAAGTCATCAAGTTCTTACAATCATCAGGAGGCGGTCAGAGCTCTTTGAAGAATAAGATGGATGTGTGTTGCTTATCTCCTATCTTGGCGGTCAGCAGAGGATCATCAGGGGTTCACAAGTTCATGGTTACGAATAATAGATATTTGAGAAACTCATGGGTTGCTTTGGAAGCCATTGTGGAGTTTATCTGAGCTTTCATTTCACTTTCAAGAGACCACAGTCAAGGGTTGTGCACTTAGGGTTTCATCTGGTTAGTTCAAGGTCAATTGTAGACTTGAAAGAGTTTGAGACTTAGTTCTAAGTCATTGGAGTTATGGGAAGTTATGTTGAGACATATTGGATGTCATGCTAACTTCAAATCAAGAAGAATCAAGAGTTCAAGAGGTTACTAAATTAGGGTTTTAGAGGATCTCAGTGTAAAATCCCCTTCTTTAGTGCATAACTTCAAGGACAATTTACATCATGATATAAGTTCAATCTCATTTTCTTATGAACATGAAACTTATAGGGCATGTTCTAAGATTTATTTTGAGTACTAGAACTCATCCATTGGGTTTGTGGAACTCAAGTTATGATGCCATCAAGTTATAGGTCTCAGATGAACATATTTTTTAGTCAACAAAAGTCAACTCACTTCCAAGGCACTTTTGACCTAGAATCAAGTTTCTCCTCTACTTGAGGTGAATATGAAAGTTGTTCCTCATGATCTTTTCTTTCCAAAAAGTCCTAGAAGTCCTTGATATCATTTGTGGAACTCAAGTTATGGATCTAACAAGGAAAGGGTATTTTGGGAAACTTTGATTATAGGCCATTTTGATTATGGGTCATTTACATGCACTTAGGTACTTCAAATGAAACTTCAACCAACATTAAAGTTTCCCCAAATGACCTCATTTACACACTAAAACTCAAGGTTGGTGTGAATTATGCTTGGTTAAGGACATTGGGTGAGAAAATTCAAATGAAAATGAGCTTTAAAAGGTGATTTGAATTGGACTCATTATAGGTCATGTACATGTCTCATTTTGATCCAATTTTATTCACATTGCATTAACAAGTGAAATGCACATTTTGGTTTGGCACATGAATGAGAAAAACACGTGCATTTCAAGTTTACTTCACAAAGAAGTTTCTCATTCAAACTTCCAATCTGGACCAAATACAAGGCCCAATCCAATCCCATTGCAAAATTCAACTCTCCAGCTGAAGAATCAAGTAATTTTCGTGAGTGTAGGTGGTTGTTTTCACGTGTGCATGAGAAAACTCCATATTGGGCATTTTTAAAAATTCATCACAACAAGGCTTCATGGGCCTCCAATTTCATTTCAAATCCAACATATATAAGTTCACAATGTGAATTGAGAGCTCAGAAGCGCATTTTGAAGCCAGAGAAAGCAACTTCCATTTTCAAACTTCCAAAGAAAATTCTAAATTGTGTTTTCCATTTCACAACAATTCAACTTCAATTGAGGTGTGATTCTTCTTCCTTGAGCAAATTGGAGTGGATCTGGACATTTTCAAGCAAGCAAGCAAGCTGTTGAAGCACCAACGAAGTGTCTCCGTTAAGTAAGTTTCCAATCAACTTTTCTCTCATTCTAGAGCTTGATCTAGGTCCATATTGGCTGCATCTGAAGCCCTACCTCGTGTAGGCCATGTTTGAGTGCTTAATTGTCATGTTTGATGAAGATCTCAGATGTGCATTCTAAACTTGATCCGTTTGATTCTCTTTATTTAGCCATGTTTAAAACCAATGGATCATGGATTTGGAATGTACATGAGCTCAGCTTCATTTTGGTATTCATTTTGCTCAGTTTGGTGGTGGTTGAATGATCTGAGCTCCGACCAGATTGCCGGAGAAGACGATCGAAGCCAGGGCTCCGGCGTCTGGTTCAAAACTCTCAGATTTGAGGTGGGTTATGTTGGACCTTTTGGCTGTGTATGTAGCCGCTTCTTATTTGCTTGGCTTGCATGCGCGGATGTTGACTTCCACGTCAATAAATGAAATGGTGCATTTTGATTTTACTGAGTTGGATTGGGCTTGCCTTGCTATACGCACCCCTCTGATTGTGAGCCCAATGCCATTTCAACGTGTTTTTCTTGTTGGCTGCACCTCCCTTCCATTTCCTTGTTTTTTTATTTTATTTATTTTATTTCTATTTTGCTTTTTGGTTTTTAAAAATATTTCCAAATGTCATAAAATCCCACAAAAAATGTTTTCCAACACCTTAGAGTGTTATTTAATTTTCTATAATTTTTAATTCCATTTTTCTTTTTATTTTGTAATTAATTTGGGATTTTACAATTGGAAGTGTTTTGTGTTGGTTTCCATTTGTTCTTGTTTGATTTTTAGACCATTTGTATCCACCTATGAGCAAGGCTTCCTCTCCATTTTAATGATGGGTTGAGGTGCCTTTGAGGCTGGTTTTGGTCAAAGTTTGACCTATTTTTGTTTGACTTTGGTTTATTTTTGTTTGACCCTCGACAAATACCTTTCAAAGCGGAGCACCCTAGTGGATCAATTCCTTTGGTGATGCTTTGATTGGATTTTGGTTTTGATGTTTTGGCCTCTGGTTTCCAACTTGTTCATGAGCTTTGTGTCTTTTATTTGGCATTTATTGAACTATTGTCCTATTTTTGGTGAACCTTGCAAGTCAAGTCACCCTAATGGAAGTTCATACAAACTAGTTGACCTAGTTCTTTTGGGTGATGACCCTTGTGGATCCCAAATGCTTCCAGAACTTCTTGATGGTTTGTGTTGCAAGTTACTTTTAATTAGGGCTTTCCATTTGCATTTGAATGTTGAAAGTGGTTTGAACTTAGGTTCTTTCCCATGCCCTACCTTGCAACTTATCTTGTTTCCTCTTCTTCTTTCATTTGCGCATATTCTTCCCTTGTTCTCACTTCTTCCCATAGGACTTTGGAACTCATTCAAGTTGATTTGGTGCTTTTTGTTTGCATTTTGAGTTTAACTTGGATGAGATGCCACTTTGAGAATTCTTTTGTGCTTTCTTGTTTGCATGATCATTTTGATGCTTATGGTTGAGATTTCTTTCTTTGTTGCTTGCTGCCCAAGCCTATTCTCCCATCCTCATCTTGATCATGTCTTCTTCTCCTTCTTATTTGTTTTCCTTTTGGTTTGGTGATTGATGTTTGAATGGTTGTAGGAGTTGTAACTTCTACCATTTCATCTCACTTTTGCTTGGACTTGTTCAAGTCTTCTTGCTTGCATTTTGTTGCAACTGCGAAAAACAACCGGCGGAAAATAGAAGAGTCGCCACCTTTCGTTATTTATCCTAAAGAAAGGGAAAGGAAACGATCGAAAAAACCTGACGAAAAAGGGAAAGGCAAGGTCATCGCAACCATGTCTAGATTCGAGAGTCGGTTACGCAAGGGGAAGGTATTAGCACCCCTCATGTCCGTCGTACTCGACGGGATCCACACATTGTTGTCTATCTAAAAGGGTGATCAATCTATCTAGCTAAAGGTCTCAGGGACAAAAGAAAAAGAAAGGACTCAACAGAGCATCACTTCTTTGGGCCTACGTATTCCCTCGTGCAATGGGAAAGTCAGAGTCAACGTAGTTCGACTAACTACGGGTGAAAGGGGAAAGGTTGCTCTCCAAGACATCGTGTCTTGTGCCTACGTACTTTCATCTGGTATGAAAGATCAGAGCAAACATAGTTCAGGCTAAAAAGAACACCAGTTTGGTTCAAAAGTCTTTTAGGCCTGAGTAGGGTTAACAATCAGTTTTAGCAGTTAGTGTATGCAGCTCGAGCATGGGAGACTTAGGCGTTACCGTTTGCAATAGAACTAAGATTTAACAACACTATTTTATATGAAAAGATTTTCCTTATTTAAGAACCCCAAAGGGTGAAAAAGGTTTGAAGTGTTTTTGTGTTTTTTAGAGAAGAAGTGTTTTGAGTTTGATTTGTAACTCATGTCGCACTAGAGACTATGACCTAAGAGCGAATGCGTCGTATATCACCCAAAGGGTGTACACTAAACACTCTAGGTCATTTAGAGGAAGCCCCTCAATCACCATTTCTCAAGTAACTTAAGGTTTATAGCGTGCAACGCTTGTTATTCTTTATTAAGTGTTTTATGAATGTTTGAAGATGAAAAGAGAAGAAAGGACACTAATGGGAGACTAATCAATCCTAAAAGTTATCATGCAAAGTGGACTTAAAGTTGGGATACAAAAGGGAACTACCTAATGTTATCGTGCATGGTTAGGCACCTAATGTTTATCATAACCTCAAGAGGTTAGAGAACTTATGGGGAGCATGGCAAAGAAAAGTAAAAGAAGAAGAAGAAGAAAGAACATGCAAATGAAAATGCAAACATAAGATGCACAAGTAAGAATGAAAGTGGGAGGAAAATAGTGTGGGGCAGTAGCCTACACAAGCTCATCTCAACCAAGCATGCATATGGGAATGCAAGAAAATAAGAGAAAAAGAAATGCACAAGAAGGAATCAAACAAACAAGAACAAACCACACAAAAAAGCACCAAAAGTGGGATGAAATGACCTAAGTCAAACAACATCAACCACACCACCAAAACTAAACCAAATGAAAAGGAAAGGGATCTCAACATAAAAGTGAGGATGGGAGGCTATATGAGGGCAGCAAGAACCTCATACCATGCACTCAACCATAAGCATCACAAGAAGATGTAAAGAAATGCACAAAAGAATCCTCATGGATTCATCACTTTAGGTGTGCTTTAAATACCTCCAAAGGAGGGACCAAGACACCTTAAATGATATTCCAAGGTCGTTGGACAGAAGGTAAAGATGGAGAAGAAAGCTCAAAAGCAAAAGCAAATCACATCAAAAGGAAATGCAAACAAAAGCACCAAGGAATGCAAGCATACTTCACATGGAAACCCTAATTGAAAGCATCAAAAGGAACACTCAAATGAACAAGCAATGAACATAATTTTCACCTAAAAATGAGCATACAACAAGCTCAACATGTCTATTATATGAAACAAGAGGAGTTGAGAGCTTAATGGATCCACAAAGTTCATTTCCAACTCAAACTAGGTCATGCACTTGTATGAACCTCCCTTGGAGGTAACTTGACTTGCAAGTTACCTCAAAATTAGGAAAATGGTTCAAAAATGATCAAATAAAATACAAGAGGTACCTAAATATGTTGGCAAACAGAGGCCAAAAGATCACAATCAAAATCAATTCACAACACCACCAAAGAAATTGATTCACAAGGGTGTTCCATTGTGAATGAGGATTGTCGAGGGTCAAATGAAATGCACTAAAAGTCAAACCAAAAGTCAACCAACAGGGGCAAAATGGTCCGAAAAAATTCATCAACTCATCATGGACATGAGGATGAATTTTGGGTCATTGGACCAAAAGGAAATGGAAGAAACAAAATCAAGAACCAAAACATGTCAAGATTTAACTCAAATAAAACACTTCCAATGATTAATTCCATTTTTAATTGAAAAATAAACCAAAAAATAAAATAAAAATTTCCTAAAAATAGAAGACATCGTAAAATATCTTAAACATATTTTTGTGGAATTTTATCAAGTTTGGAAGTATTTTAAATGGAATTAAATCAAAACAGATACAAAATAAAAATGAAAAGAAAATGAAATAAAACAAAATAGAAACATGGTGCAAAAAGCAATGAGAAAGCGTGTAAATCCAGGTGGGCTCAAGCAGGGGGTTCCAATAGCAACAAAAGGCCCAGTCCAAACCAAAGCATTGGACTCAAGATGATCAGGTGTAGTGTGGTCAACGAGCGTGCATTGTGAGACGCGTCAGGGGTCATTGGATTGATCAGGTATGCACATCTAAAGGCTTACACACAAACACGTGTCTAGGGCTGCAAATAAATGGAACGCAGCGTTTTACTAAGGATTTGGTGAGGCATGGTCAAAGCGCACACACAATACGTCTTAATCTCATACATACAATCAAAAGTAAACCAATCCAATGGACTAAACAAGGCCACGTAGTCATCATCAACATTCAAGTATGAGAAACAGATAGGAAAACCAGGTGGCCGGAGCACGGTGGCTCCGGTCACCTTCTCCGGCGAGCCAAAATCACAGGTGGGGCTACACTGAACCAAATCTCACAAATTTTAGGTCAAAAATTATCTACATCTCACGTAGATTACAAATATGCCATCCATTTTCAAAAATCATGCGTAAATCAGACAAATCGAAGAGAAAAAGAAAACACACATCACACTGAAATCATCATGAACATGAACAAATATGCACCAGAATTTGCATATGAACATAGGAATTCAACATTAACCAACAATGGCGCATGATAAAGGCATAAACAGTGAGAAATTTGGATTTAGAAGTTACCTAACGGAATAGCTCTGTTGGACCTTCTACCAGTGCTTAAACTTGCTGAAAAGATCCAGAAACGTTCACTAAACTTCAAGGAAGATAGCTGTAGCTTTGAATTGCTGTGAAACTACTCCAATTATATTTCACGATTTTGAAAATTCTCCTCTCTTCTCCAACTATGCTTTATGCAATTCTCCACGAAAATGACCTCCTCCTCATCCAAAAATGATCTAAGACTTATATATGATGGATATAGCAACTTATGGAGGCCCAATTGTGTCAATTGTGAAATTGCCCAATCCTCATTTTCCATGCTCATACACACGTACAAACAGCCCCAATTCACATTATTTTTGACTCAAAAAGCTTGCTAGGACTTCATTCTGATCATGTGGATTGAAATCACTCCTTAATTTGATCAAATAGTTGGTATTGCATTGTTGAAATTTCACTTGAAAATGCCTTTGAAAAACACATGAAAATATCACCAAAAATGAAATCCAAAATTGGCATCTTATTTGTTACATTCTTGTCACTCAAAAAATGCATAAACATGCCTTGAAATGGTTAGAAATGAATTAATTCCATTTTGTGATTTTAAACTTTCTTCATGAAAAAGTTACACATCAATTCTCCAATCCAAGCCAAATCCATGACTCCTTGATGTTTGGTTGGGCAAATGTCCCTATTTTGAGCAAGTTTCATGTTGGAAATATTTTCATTTGAAGTGTGCAAGATAGTGAAATGGACCTATAATGAAAATGACATGTAATCCTACTTTCCCAAAATACCCCTGCCTTGCAAGCCTCATAACTTGAGTTCTACAAATCAGATGAAGTACTTCTAGTACTTTTTGGAAATCTAAGATCATGAGGAACAACTTTCATGTTTTGGTCAAGGTCAGGATAAACATCCTTCTAGGTCAAAAATGGCTTGGAAGTTGGTTGACTTTTGTTGACCAAAATCACATTCATCTGAGGACCTGTAACTTGTCAGCATCATAACTTGAGTTCTAGAAATCAGATGAATGACTTCTAGTACTCAAATGAAAGTTAGAACCATGCTCTACAAGGTTCATGTTGAGGTCAAGATGAGATAAGACTTGTATCTTGAGATATGTGGTCTTGAAGTTAGACACTAAATATGGGATTTTACACTGAGAACCCTAATTTAGTAACTTCTCACACTCCTGATTCTTCTTGACTTGATCTTGAAATGATATATTAGTCATCTCAACACAAAATCCCATGAAAATAGAGACTTGGAATTGAGTTTTAATCTCCTTCAATTTCACAATTGACTAAGGGTTGACCAGATGAAAACCCTAGATGCAACACCTTTGACTGTGGCTTCTTCCACATGACACAACAACTTGAATAAGCTCCAACATGGCTCTCAAAGCACTCAATGAGCTCTCTCAACATCCTTTACCCATAATCATGAATTCATAACCCTCTGATGATCTTCAACTGGCCTCCAAGTTAGGAGCTGACCCACATACATCCATCAATCCTTTCACAAGACTTTGACCACTTCCTGGTGACTTGATGACCATTCATGCTTGGGTAACACCCCTTGATTAGGCTCAACACTCTGAGTAACCTCCTCTTGCTATGTGTAACACTAATTTTAATTATTTAGTCATTTTACTATTATTTTAAATATTATATGTTGATGTGCCCTTTGGTAGGGTGTATTTGATGATGTTTGGTGGGTGTCCCTGAGATGGGAGGATCATTGGTGGTAATTTGGTGAGTTTATAATAATATAAGAAATAATAGTAATATTGGTGGTGGTATTTTTATTATTATTATTATTATTATTATTATTATTATTATTATTATTATTATTATTATTATTATTATTATTATTATTATTATTATATTTATGATTATTAATATTTGTAGTAATATTATTAATATGAAGAATATAATATTATTATTAATATAGTTATTATATTATTATGATTTTTGGTGTGAATATGATAATATAATGAATAATAGTAATATTGGTGGGGTTATTATTATTATTATTATTATATATTATTATATTTATTAGTATTATTAATATTATTATTATTTTGGTGAGATAATAATATTATTACTATTATTATTATTATTATTATTATTTTGGTGAGATAATAATAATATTATTATTATTATTATTATTATTATTATTATTATTATTATTATTATTATTATTATTAATAGTATTATTATGATTAGTATTATTAATATTAGTAATATTATATTAGTATTATTAATATTAAGATTATTATTATTAATATTATTTTATTATTAGTATTAATATAATTGTTATTATTATCATTAGTATTATTATTATTATTATTATTATTATTATTATTATTATTATTATAATTATTGTTGGGTGTATTACAATTATTATTATTATTATGTTGAATATTACTATAATATTATAATAGTATTATATTATATTATTATTATTATTATTATAATGATTATTAGAATTATTATATTAGAATTATTATTGGGAATATTAGTGGTTGGAATAAGTAAAATAAGAGGTGGAAGGGTTATTGGGAAGTTAGAATGGAAATATGAAAAGTCATGATAGAAACCGTGAGGAAGGAAATATGAAGGGGTAGCAAGGAGATATTAGAAAAGTTGGAATAGAGAGAAAAGGGATTACCATAAATCGTGGGAAATTGGTGTGATAATAATAATAATAATAATAATAATAATAATAATATTATTATTATTATGTTATTTTTATTAGTTATTATTATTATTGGGATAGGAAATAAAAAGGAAAATAGAATATGAAGGGGTGGGGGAAGTATTAGAGAAAATAACACGATAGAAAGAGGGAAGAGAGAAAGAGCGATAGAAAGAGAGAAGAGGAAAGAACGAGAGAAGTGAGAAGAACGAAGGAAAAAGGGAACGAAGAACGGAAAGAAAAGAGGAGGCCAAGAGACCAAATCCAGGAAGAATTTCATCGATCAACCGATTAACAAGTTAAGGGGGTAGAAACTTGATTGGGAATGGTATATACATGTATAGGGTAGTGGGGATTCCTTAACCCCGTAGGAATGTATCGTTGATGAAGTTTTATATTGACATGCTATTGATTGTTGAGTTATGTTGATGTTGATGGATTGAAATATGTGGATTGTTGGTGAATTGTTGCTTTTGGTTAATTTGGCGTATAGGTTGGGTTTACGGTTTTAGGGAAGTTCTGTGTGACCTTTTTGATGTGTCGATAGATTGTTTAAGTGATGACTTTGGAATAATATGTATATGATGATGTACGGATGTTTGATGTTGCCATTGTTGATTGACTGTTGGTGTTGGTTTGGTTTGAGTAAGGTTCAGAGTAACTCTAAAGTGCCGGTAGTGTGCCGTAATGTTGATCTGGAGTAGAATTATAGGAATATTGATAAGCCTAATATGCATTGGTCGTAATACGGATAGTATATGAAGTGGATGTTATAGAATAGGCTTGAATCGGAGAAGAGTGAGAATTCTGAACTGTGAGAACTTGAGAAGTCACAGGCAACTCGCTAGCACTTCGCTTAGCGAGAAGGCAGCGAGCGTTCGCTAGGTGCTCGCCTAGCGAGTGAGGTAGCGAGTGAGTCCAGTAGGTTCTGTTTGCCTAGCGAGGGTGTAGTGAGCGTAGCAGAATGTGGTTTTTCTATGCTGTTATGCTGTGTGCGCTAAGAGTGTAGTGCCCTTGGACTTTGTTGATTATAGGGGAGATGATTGAGTGGTATAGAGTGAGTACTCGGTGATAGTATGTGATTTCCGTTACTAATTATTTAAATGGATAATTAGTTGGTGTATGAATCATGCAGAGCATGGTGTAGTGATCAGTAGGATCGTGTATTCCCGAGTGGTGGGACGTGTTTATATCTTGGTGATAAAGTATGAACTTGTTTACTTGGTGATGGTACTCGTTTTCCTTGATATTGTTGGTGAACAATTAGTTAATGTATATATATGTAGTGATCAGTAGGATCGTGCGTTCCCGAGTGTTGGGATGTGGTTATATCTGGTGTTATAGTATGAAGTTGTTTACTATCTGATTGATCTATACGGTGTTGGTGTATGTTATATCTGTACATATATGCATTGATGTATGATGATATGATCAGGAGGATCGTGTGCACTTTGAGTGCCTAATTATGATAGTTATGCATTGGTGTGTGCATATCATGGTGTTTTGGTGGGATGAATCATGCCTCAGGAGGAGCGTAAGTGATTCATCCGTACTCCTTTGTGGAGAATGGTGAGGGATAAATCATGTCTCAGGAGGAGCGTAAGTGATCTATCCAGGTTCGATTGAATGAACCAATGAGTCGGTACCGCATGCATGGTGTTGTGTTGCATAATTGCATTATAATATGTTATATTGTAATTTGAACAGTAGGTTCGTTATATGGTGTTGTTGGGGTGAATAATTGATGTGTTGGTGTGTTTTACTGCCTTATTTACATGTATTACATTACCATTATATTTTGATCATGATTTCTCACCCCTTTGCTGTTGTTGTGTCTGTGCTTCTCCGGAAGTACAGATAATCCAGGTACTTAGATAGCTTGGATGGTGGTGTGCCAGTCGAGTCTAGGATGCTCTGATACGTAGCACGGGACTTGGGTGTTTTGTTGTGTCTATGTTGAACTTATTTCTTTTTCCTGTGTCGTATCATGAATTTGATGTATTTTACTTTATGGAACAAATTCCGTTGTATTATTTTGAAAAGAATGAATAAAGTATTTTTATAAAATTTGGAGATGTGATATCTCACTTTTTGGTGAAAACTCTGATTATTATTTTAATATTCATATTTTATTTAATTTGGGAAAGTGGGGTGTTACAATTGGTATCAGAGCAGGTCGGTCCATCCGGCCAATGTTGTCTAGTGTTGTTGTTCCCTGGTATGCGACATGTGCGTAAAAACATTGTCGATACATGTTGTTGGTTAAGTTTGTCGGTAGAAGTGGAATGATTCCAGTGGGGGAGAAGTTGTATTTCTCCGGAAAGCTACAATTTGGTGGCTTATGGTGCTTAGAAATGATATAATAGTTGGTAAAGATGGTTTGTACCCATCATGATTTCGGCTGTCTATTAACAAATTGAGGAACTGATCACCCTTAATCTCTTGTTAATACTGGACGAGATTGTGTTGGATGGGATAGACGCGTCCTGCAAGCTTGGGTGGCGTGAGCAGTGAATAGTCTTGAGTTAAGCTAAGTGCTTAAGGGATTATTTTGAGGAATTTGGCGTAAGACGGTGTTGAAGTGTCTATTTTGACTGAAACTTGGAATGAGAAGAAAAGTGAGAAAAATTGGGATTTGTCAATTATTTGCGATTGCCGGAGGTTTCCGGATGAGGTAGGTGATTTACTATCGGAGTGTGAAGTAAAGCTCACACATTGACTTTGTTGTTGGAACGAGTCCGATATTAGTGACTCCATATGGTGTGTTTTCGTTGGGATTGGAGAAGTTGAAGAGTCAACTTGAAGACCTTCTAGGAGAGAGGTTCTTTTGTTTGAGTGTGCTACCGTAATGTGCACCAATTTTGTTGGTTAGACAGATAGAAGGTTTTGTGAAGCTTTGGGTGAACTATAGATAAGTGAACAGGGTGACTATCAAGGATAGGTGTTCGCTTCCAAGAGTTAATGATTTGATGGAACAATTGATCGAGGGATGTGAGTCCCTTGGTCATGTGATCTCGAGTAGAGTTCTTGTGGTGGATGGGATGAAGGTCAAAAGTTCTATCGTATTAGGAGGCTCAAAGATCTGCTGTTGAGATTGGAAGTAATTGAGTTTTAAATTATTAATAGATTTAAAATGTGTTGGATGGCTTCCTAAGTATAAAATTGTTGTTGTACGTTAAATTCCGAGATCGCAGCTTTTTACGGAATCGAAATCGGACACTCGGAAGTCGGGTAACAGTCGAAAAGAGGATTTTGGGACTGTCATGTTCGCCTGGCGAGCATACTGGCGAACGTCCATATTCGCTGCGGTGTTCGCCTGGCGAAGGGGTCCTGGGCAGAAAATGTTATTCTGGTGTTTTTGCCGTAACGGGAGAACCGTAACTCGGAATGACGCGCGGTTCAAAGCGTTGGAAAGCTATTCAAATTATCTATGAGATGGTGAAGTATTGACATAGATTTAAGCTATTTATTGATGAAGTGTGTTTGAATGTTGTGGCAAGGACGGGCGGTACGGTATGTGTTCCCGCTATAACTCACAACTTGTTTGTCCACTTGGCATGGGATCTTCTTTAATTATTTATATAAGGCAATGGTTGTGTTAATAAATGATATTTTAAGGTATTCGAAGAGTATAGAGGATTATGTTGAGCATAAGGAACTGGAGTTATCAGTGTTGGAAAAAGAGCGGTGATATACTTCCGCAAGGAAAGTTCTGCCGAATCCGATAGAACTAATTGTGGTGTTTGTGATGCTTGTTGATATAATTAGGGGATTTGCTAAAGACAACTTCAGCGAGTTTCAATTATGCAAAAGGCAACTTGAAGTGTATAAGAGAAATCATCCGATCAGTGATTTAGAGTTGGTTACTATTGTGATTGTACCGGAGTCGGAGTCTTCAAAAGTTTAGACTGAGATCGGAGATGTTTGGTGATCTTAAGAGTTTAAGGTGTTTGTTTAATTTGAATAAGACGAATATGAGGCATAGGAAATAATTGGGACTTCGAAAAGAGTACGACTTCAAGTTGAATTACCATTCGGGTAAAGCGGACATGGTAGATGATGCAGTGAGTTAGAAATATTTGCATATACCGAAGATGATGGTGAAAAGAGTTAAAACTAATTGAGCAATATCATAATATGAGTTTTGTGAGTAAGGAGACTTCTTATGGAGTTAAGCTTTTATTATTAAGATCTGACTAGTGATATCCTTGAGCAGAATCGAGAAAGTCAGAAACCTGGGTTGAGTAGTGAATTAGTTGAAATTGATAAATTAGATTCGAAGAGTGAACATCAGAGACTGTTGAGTCTGATGCAGTCGTTAAATATTCCAGAGTGGAAATCAGGTAGTATTTTCACGAAATTGGTGTTGAGATTTCCAAAGAATTTGTAAAGACATAATTTTAATTTGAATTGTTAGGAGTGGATTAACTATTCCGTGTTGAGGATATACGAGATGCATATTGAGAAAGTGGTGAAGTTGGATGAGATACTGACGAATATTGTGTCAGATGGAAATTTGAGGTTTATATTGAGATTTTGGAGGGGCTTACAGGAAGCTTCGGGTACTAAGTTGAAGCTGAGTTCGACCAACCATCCGCAAACTGATGGTCAGTCAGAGAGGACTATTGAGTCTGTAGAGAATTGGTGAGAGCTTGGGTGTCGGATCAAGGTGGAGCGTGGGATGATTAATTATCGTTGATTGAGTTACCTATAATAACGGTTACCATCCTAGTGTCGGAATGGCACTATATGTGGCTTGGTGAGATAGGGAGTGTAGGACTCTCCTGTGTTGAAATAAATCGAGTGAGAGTGTTGTACTCAGACTTGAAAATTATGCTTGAGATGGCTGAGAAGATCGAGAGGATCCGAGGCAATATGTGTTTTAAGAGTCACGCCGGTGACTGGTGTTGGTCGAGCTTTAAAATCTCAGAAGTTCGCACCGTGTTCTGTAGTTGTATCAGAGTGGCGCAGCGGAGGCATGGGAGGAGTAACATGTTAGACTGTTTTTCCATTGTCGCTGTGAATTGGCATGATATGTTTCATGTGTCTTAGTCGAGAAAGTATATTGAACCAGGTGCATGATGTACAAGTGAAAAATATTCCGATTGTTGAGGCATTGCTAGTTCGTTTTGGCGAGCGAGGAACAACTCCGAAGGGAGGAGATATCTTTGGTGAAAGTAGTATGGGGAGGTGCTGCAGAAGGCAGTGTGACCTGAGAATTGGAATAAAGGATCGGGGAGCGTATCCGGAATTATTTCCATCAGGTAATTTTCGAGGACGAAAATAATTAAAGTGGGGGAGAGTTGTAACACCCATTTTAATTATTTAGTCATTTTACTATTATTTTAAATATTATATGTTGATGTGCCCTTTGGTAGGGTGTATTTGATGATGTTTGGTGGGTGTCTCTGAGATGGGAGGATCATTGGTGGTAATTTGGTGAGTTTATAATAATATAAGAAATAATAGTAATATTGGTGGTGGTATTATTATTATTATTATTATTATTATTATTATTATTATTATTATTATTATTATTATTATTATTATTATATTTATGATTATTATTAATATTTGTAGTAATATTATTAATATGAAGAATATAATATTATTATTAATATAGTTATTATATTATTATGATTTTTGGTGTGAATAGGATAATATAATGAATAATAGTAATATTGGTGGGGGTATTATTATTATTATTATATATTATTATATTTATTAGTATTATTAATATTATTATTATTTTGGTGAGATAATAATATTATTACTATTATTATTATTATTATTATTATTATTATTTTGGTGAGATAATAATATTATTATTATTATTATTATTATTATTAATAGTATTATTATGATTAGTATTATTAATATTAGTAATATTATATTAGTATTATTAATATTAAGATTATTATTATTAATATTATTTTATTATTAGTATTAATATAATTGTTATTATTATCATTAGTATTATTATTATAATTATAATTATTGTTGGGTGTATTACTATTATTATTATTATGTTGAATATTACTATAATATTATAATAGTATTATATTATATTATTATTATTATAATGATTATTATAATTATTATATTAGAATTATTATTGGAAATATTAGTGGTTGGAATAAGTAAAATAAGAGGTGGAAGGGTTATTGGGAAGTTAGAATGGAAATATGAAAAGTCATGATAGAAACCGTGAGGAAGGAAATATGAAGGGGTAGCAAGGAGATATTAAAAAAGTTGGAACAGAGAGAAAAGGGATTACCATAAATCGTGGGAAATTGGTGTGATAATAATAATAATAATAATAATAATAATAATATTATTATTATTATTATTATGTTATTTTTATTAGTTATTATTATTATTGGGATAAGAAATAAAAAGGAAAATAGAATATGAAGGGGTGGGGGAAGTATTAGAGAAAATAGCACGATAGAAAGAGGGAAGAGAGAAAGAGCGATAGAAAGAGAGAAGAGGAAAGAACGAGAGAAGTGAGAAGAACGAAGGAAAAAGGGAACGAAGAACGGAAAGAAAAGAGGAGGCCAAGAGACCAAATCCAGGAAGAATTTCATCGATCAACCGATTAACAAGGTAAGGGGGGAGAAACTTGATTGGGAATGGTATATACATGTATAGGGTAGTGGGGATTCCTTAACCCCGTAGGAATGTATCGTTGATGAAGTTTTATATTGACATGCTATTGATTGTTGAGTTATGTTGATGTTGATGGATTGAAATATGTGGATTGTTGGTGAATTGTTGCTTTTGGTTAATTTGGCGTATAGGTTGGGTTTACGGTTTTAGGGAAGTTCTGTGTGACCTTTTTGATGTGTCGATAGATTGTTTAAGTGATGACTTTGGAATAATATGTATATGATGATGTACGGATGTTTGATGTTGCCATTGTTGATTGACTGTTGGTGTTGGTTTGGTTTGAGTAAGGTTCAGAGTAACTCTAAAGTGCCGGTAGTGTGCCGTAATGTTGATCTGGAGTAGAATTATAGGAATATTGATAAGCCTAATATGCATTGGTCGTAATACGGATAGTATATGAAGTGGATGTTATAGAATAGGCTTGAATCGGAGAAGAGTGAGAATTCTGAACTGTGAGAACTTGAGAAGTCGCAGGCAACTCGCTAGCACTTCGCTTAGCGAGAAGGCAGCGAGCGTTCTCTAGGTGCTCACCTAGCGAGTGAGGTAGCGAGTGAGTCCAGTAGGTTCTGTTTGCCTAGCGAGGGTGTAGCGAGCGTAGCAGAATGTGGTTTTTCTATGCTGTTATGTTGTGTGCGCTAAGAGTGTAGTACCCTTGGACTTTGTTGATTATAGGGGAGATGATTGAGTGGTATAGAGTGAGTACTCGGTGATAGTATGTGATTTCCGTTACTAATTATTTAAATGGATAATTAGTTGGTGTATGAATCATGCAGAGCATGGTGTAGTGATCAGTAGGATCGTGTATTCCCGAGTGGTGGGACGTGTTTATATCTTGGTGATAAAGTATGAACTTGTTTACTTGGTGATGGTACTCGTTTTCCTTGATATTGTTGGTGAACAATTAGTTAATGTATATATATGTAGTGATCAGTAGGATCGTGCGTTCCCGAGTGTTGGGATGTGGTTATATCTGGTGTTATAGTATGAAGTTGTTTACTATCTGATTGATCTATACGGTGTTGGTGTATGTTATATCTGTACATATATGCATTGATGTATGATGATATGATCAGGAGGATCGTGTGCACTTTGAGTGCCTAATTATGATAGTTATGCATTGGTGTGTGCATATCATGGTGTTTTGGTGGGATGAATCATGTCTCAGGAGGAGCGTAAGTGATTCATCCGTACTCCTTTGTGGAGAATGGTGAGGGATAGATCATGTCTCAGGAGGAGCGTAAGTGATCTATCCAGGTTCGATTGAATGAACCAATGAGCCGGTACCGCATGCATGGTGTTGTGTTGCATAATTGCATTATAATATGTTATATTGTAATTTGAACAGTAGGTTCGTTATATGGTGTTGTTGGGGTGAATAGTTGATGTGTTGGTGTGTTTTACTGCCTTATTTACATGTATTACATTACCATTATATTTTGATCATGATTTCTAACCCCTTTGCTGTTGTTGTGTCTGTGCTTCTCCGGAAGTACAGATAATCCAGGTACTTAGATAGCTTGGATGGTGGTGTGCCAGTCGAGTCTAGGATGCTCTGATACGTAGCACGAGACTTGGGTGTTTTGTTGTGTCTATGTTGAACTTATTTCTTTTTCCTGTGTCGTATCATGAATTTGATGTATTTTACTTTATGGAACAAATTCCGCTGTATTATTTTGAAAAGAATGAATAAAGTATTTTTATAAAATTTGGAGATGTGATATCTCACTTTTTGGTGAAAACTCTGATTATTATTTTAATATTCATATTTTATTTAATTTGGGAAAGTGGGGTGTTACACTACGCACAACCTCTTGATCCCCTGTTAAATGAATAATGCTATGCAATGCAAATGCTAGAACAATGCAAAGAAACAAAAGAGACAAAAGCCAGCTAAAGAAAAAGGTTGGGCAAATTTTGAGGTGCAACACATTTCTCTTTTATTTTGCATCCTTTTGGTGGTTGCTGCCCCAAAAGGTTGAGATGTGCTTGTGGTGGTTGCTGCCCCAAAAGGTTGAGATGTGCTTGTGGTGGTTGCTGCCCCACACTTTTTTCCTCCCTCTTTTCTTTGTGTTGCATTTCATGTTTGCATCTCTTTCTTTCATCTCATTTGTGATTGACTTATCTTATGTTTACTTAGTTTTCCTTACCATGATCCCTTAGGATTCCTAGTCCCTTTGGGAGTAGAAGAGACATTAAGTGTTAAATCCAAGCATGATAACATTAGGATAGTCTTTTCTCCTCTTAATCTCAATCATAGGAGCACATTGCATGATAACATTAGGGTTGAGTTAGTTTCCCCTTAGTTGTGTCTTCTCTCTTCTCATCTTCAAACTTCTTCAAGACATGTAATAAAGGATAATGAGTGTTGTACGCTACGATCCTTAAGCATTTGGGAAATAATGATTGGGGGGCCTCCTCTCAATTGTCTAGAGTGTTTAGCGTATGCCCTTTGGGCGATATGCGACACATTCGCTCCTAAGTCATAGTCTTTAGTGCAACATGAATTACAAATGCAATTCAATTCACTTCTTCATAAAAGACTCAAAAACAAACATTAAACCTTTTTATCCTTCGGGATTAATTGAAAACCATTTTTAGAGAGAGTGTTGTTAACTCTTGGTTCTACCGCAAACAGGTAACGCCTAAGTCTCCAATGGTCGAGCAACAATACACCTAACTACTAAAACGAAGGTTTAACCCTACTCGGTTAAAACATTTGAACCTGTTAGAACACATATTGGTGTTTCTTATATCTCTATGTTTTGATGATTACTTTTATGGAATTTTGTAATGAGCAAATATACACTCTAAAATTTGTTCAAGTATTATTGTTTCAGGTATAAAATTAAATACTCTTAAAAGAAGCAAATAAGTACAAAGAAACTATGCAAAGATCTGAAGCATCAGATGCAAGACTATCATAAGATTCTGAAGCGCTGCCAGAAGGATCTGAAGCAGAAGCTACAGAATGATCTGAAGCGTTACTGAAAGAAGTATACAAAAGCTGAAAGCTCTGATCTTATCAGACTCTGAAGTTCTTTTCACTACAAACTCAGAGGCTTTTATAACCAGACTCTTATCATTAATATTCACGCTCAAAGCACATACTGTTGCATACTCTGATGAAGACTCTGATCAAGACTGAAACTCTGATACATTAAAGATCTGATCATCTATCAAGACTCTGGACTTATCACTCATATTAAGCTCTGATCATCTTAAAGCATTTCATACCTTTTAAGCTTACTACATGTTCTAAAGTGCAGATTGTGAAGACTTCATCTTGAAGGAAGCTTGTTGAAGAAGCTGTAAACTTGATTAGACGTGGTGTTACTTCCAAAGTAACCAACGACTAATTTGTCCAAAGAAGTGACGTGGTGCAAATCCCAAGGCTTCTACAACCATACCTTTCTGCAGAAAGCATATCTCCGCCCATACTTTTGGTGATGAAAAGTCATACAATCAAATATTATATTCAGCTGCACATCACTCAAGGCATTTGAAAAAGCTATAAAAGGAGAACTACTTCAACATTTTGAGGTTGCTAATTCACTACTCATCTTTTGCTTATTTATAGATCACTCAGAAAGAAATACACGCTTGATTCATAAAAGAGAAAATCTCACAAGATCTTACTCATTTGATCTTTCATAAAACCACATAGTTTTTGTTGTTCTTAATCTTAAGTGTAAACATCACAGTTGTGATACAACTTATTAGAAGCATTCAAACACTTGTTAGTTTACATTAAATTGTAAGAAGTTCCTTAAGAAGACCAAGGTGTGGTCGGTAGTTCTTGAGAAGACTAAGACAATTGTTCTTAGTGCTTTCTATTGTAATCAGTTGATCAATAATGGATTAAGTCCTTGCAGAGAAAGGCAAATCATCTTTGATAAGGTGGACTGGAGTAGTTGAGTTCAACGAACCAGGATAAAAATATTGAGTTCCTTTTATAGCCATATTTCTTAAAAACTCTTATTCAAACCCCCCTTCTAAGTGTTTTTCTCACCCTAAGTTGGCATCAGAGCTCCGGTTCTGTTTGTGCTATCACTTAACCGTGACCAGAAAAGATCCTGCGAGAAAAACTCTTGATACCCTTGGTTGATATACATTATGGCTGCTGAAACTCAAACACCCAACAACAACAAATATGAAGAAAGAGTCAGCACAAAACTTCCCATGTTTGATGGAGAGAAGTTTGATTATTGGAAAGATAGACTGGAAAGTTTCTTTCTAGGATTTGATGCTGATCTTTGGGACTTAGTCATTGATGGATATGATCATCCCACTGATGGGAATGGCAAGAAAGTTGACAGAAAATCAATGACTGAGGAGCAAAAGAAGGAATTCAGAAATCACCACAAGGCTAGAACTATATTGCTAAACGCTATATCTCATACTGAGTATGAGAAAATAACCAACAAAGAAACTGCCTTTGATATATTTGAATCCCTGAAGATGACTCATGAAGGGAACTCTCAAGTTAAAGAAACCAAGGCTCTGGCGTTGATCCAGAAGTATGAAGCTTTCAAGATGGAAGAATCTGAATCTATTGAAGCAATGTTTTCCATATTCCAGATTCTCACTGCTGGCCTAAAGGTTCTGGACAAGGGTTACTCTACAGCAGATCATGTCAAGAAAATAATCAGAAGCTTGCCAACCAGATGGAGACCTATGGTCACTGCTCTGAAGCTGGAAAAGGATCTGAACAAGATTACGCTGGAGGAACTAATCAGTTCTCTAAGGAGTCATGAGATTGAACTAGAGGAAGATGAGCCTCTAAAGAAAGGTAAGTCAATTGTGTTAAAATCTAATAAAGTTGTTAAAGCATTGCAGGTATTAGAAGAAAACTCTGAAGAGTCTGCTTCTGAAGATGAAGAAGAACTATCCTTGCTATCCAGAAGAATCAATAAACTCTGGAAGAATAAGCAAAGGAAGTTCAAGAACTTTAGAAAACCAGATCAACATAAAGAATCTTCTGGGCACAGAAGATCTGGAGAACATTCTAGATACAGAAGATCTGGAGAATCCTCTAGACACAGACGATCTGGAAAAAGAGAGGTTGTTTGCTATGAATGCAAAGAACTTGGGCACTACAAGAGTGATTGTCCAAAGCTTCAGAAGGAGAACCCAAAAAGAAAGTCAGATCATAAAAAGAAAGTTCTGATGGCTACCTAGGATGACTCAGATGCATCTGATTTGTCATCAGAATCAGAAGAGGAATGTGCAAATGTGGCATTCATGGCTGACATTGAGGACAGTGCTGAATCATCTGGATCAGAATTAGAATATGAGTCTGAGGAGGTATTTGCTGAACTTTCTAGACAGGAACTTGTTGAAAGTTTATCTGATATTCTTGAAAACTATAGTAAAGTTAAACTCAAATACAAAACGCTTCAAAAGCATATTGAATTTGAGAGTAACAAGTTTGAATCAGAAATAGCTGAACTAAAAGCTGAAAATCTTCAATTGAAAAAGAATTTAGAATCTATTCAATTAAACTCTGATTCAAAATCGGAATCATGCTCTAAAAATATTTTACAAGAGTATGACTATAGTTTCAGGAAGTTTCTAACTAAAAGCCTAGATAGAAGCAAAATGGCTTCAATGATCTTTGGTATTAGCAGAAACCATAGAAAAGGTGTTGGATATAAATCTTTCACTTATGAAGATTCAAATCCAAAATCTGTAGATAAACTGGAAATCTAGTATCCTCCTTTATATTCTCAATTTACATTTGGTCACTTGAATGATATTAAACACACAAGTTCTAATCAGAACAAACCTGTGTTTAATAAATCTAAAGCTAATCAGAACAAGTCTTATGTTGGAAGACAGAAGTTCAAAAAAGGCTTTAAGGCAACTAACCAAAAAGGACCCAAGAAAATATGGGTACCTAAGGATAAGATAATCTATGTTGCAGACATCCTCAGCAGCAAAGTCAAGACTCCAGTCATGGTACCTGGACTCTGGATGCTCATGACATATGACGGGAAAAAGGTCTATGTTCCAAAGTCTGGAGCTTAGATCTGGAGGAGATGTCAAGTTTGGAGGGAATCAGAAGGGCAAAATTATTGGCTCTGGAACCATAGGCAATGGTAAATTTCCTTCCATAACTAATGTATTGCTTGTTGAAGGGTTAGCTCATAATCTATTGTCCATAAGTCAACTAAGTGACAATGGTTATGACATTATCTTTAATCAAAAGTGTTGCAAAGCTGTTAGTCAAAAGGATGGCTCAATCCTCTTTAATGGTAAAAGGAAAAACAACATTTATAAAATTAGTCTTTCAGAACTTAAGGTTCAGAATGTTAAATGCCTTATGTCTGTTAATGAGGAGCAATGGGTCTGGCACAGAAGATTGGGTCATATTAATATGAGACGTATATCTCAGATTAATAAGCTTAATCTGGTCAGAGGACTTCCTAATCTGAAGTTCAACTCAGATGCTCTTTGTGAAGCATGTCAGAAAGGAAAATTTTCAAAATCATCTTTTAAATCCAAAAGTGTTGTTTCAACTTCAAAACCATTAGAGTTACTTCACATTGATCTGTTTGGACCAGTGAAAACTGCATCCATCAGAGGCAAGAAGTATGGATTAGTCATTGTTGATGACTACAGCAGATGGACATGGGTAAAATTCCTAAAACACAAGGATGAGTCACACTCTGTGTTCTTTGATTTCTACAAACAAATTCAAGCTGAAAAAGATTTCAAAATTGTCAAAGTCAGAAGTGATCATGGTGGTGAATTTGAAAACAAACATTTTGAAAAATATTTTAATGAAAATGGCATTGCTCATGATTTCTCCTGTCCTAGAACTCCACAATAGAATGGAGTTGTGGAAAGGAAAAATAGAACTTTGCAAGAGATGGCCAGAACCATGATCAATGAGACCAATATGGCTAAACATTTTTGGGCAGAGGCAATTAATACAGCATGTTACATTCAGAACAGAGTGTCAATTAGACCTCTTCTGGAAAAGACTCCTTATGAATTGTGGAGGAATAGAAAGCCAAACATTTCTTATTTCCATCCTTTTGGATGTATTGGTTTTATACTAAACACTAAAGAGAATCTTAACAAGTTTGATTCTAAAGCACAAAAGTGTTTCATGCTTGGATATTCTGAACGCTCTAAAGGCTACAGAGTATACAATACTGAGACACGGATTGTAGAGGAATCTATACATGTTAGATTTGATGATAAGCTTGGCAATCAAAAGCCAAAGCAGATTGAAAACTCTGCAGATGGAGAAGTTATTCTCATAGAATCTGAGAAACCAGAGGTAGAGAAAGCTCAAGAAGAAGCTACGCCAGATGCTACTCAATTAGATGCTCAGATGAACAACATGAATATTTCTGAAGAACCAACAGTTAAAGGATCATCCAGAATCAAGGCTTCTCATCCAGAAGAAATGATTATTGGAAAGAAAGATGACCCTATAAGAACAAGGTCATTTATCAGATCATCTGGAACATCACTTCTTGGGTTGGTATCTATTATTGAACCAATATCTGTGGATGAATCTCTGAGTGACAATGATTGGATACTTGCAATGCAAGATGAGCTAAATCAATTTATAAGAAATGATGTGTGGGATCTGGTTCCTAGACCAAAAGGTTTCAACATTATTGGAACAAAGTGGGTATTCAGAAATAAACTAAATGAGCAAGGAGAAGTTGTAAGGAATAAGGCAAGGCTGGTAGCTCAAGGGTACATACAACAGGAAGGTTTTGATTACACTGAAACTTATGCTCCAGTGGCAAGGTTAGAATCTATACGCCTTCTTATTTCATTTGCCGCACAACATAACATCACTCTATATCAGATGGATGTTAAGAGTGCCTTCTTAAATGGTATTATAGAAGAAGAAGTTTATGTCCATCAACCTCCTGGTTTTGAAAGTGATAAATTTCCAGATCATGTTTTCAAACTCAAAAAATCTCTTTATGGTTTGAAACAAGCTCCCAGAGCTTGGTATGAAAGATTAAGTAATTTTCTTCTGGAAAAGAACTTTATCAGAGGCAAAGTGGACACAACTCTTTTCTGTAAAACAATTAAGAAAGATTTACTAGTTTGTCAAATTTATGTGGATGATATTATTTTTGGATCTACCAATATTATGCTGGGAAAGGAGTTTGCTTTGTCTATGCAGGCTGAATTTGAAATGAGCATGATGGGAGAACTTAGATTCTTTCTGGGAATCCAAGTAAATCAGACTTCAGAATGTACATATATTCACCAGACTAAATATGTCAAAGAGCTTCTGAAGAAATTCAATCTGAATGAAAGCAAACTGGCTAAGACTCCAATGCATCCTACAAGCACACTTGGTAAGGAAGAGGTAAGTAAGAAAGTTGATCAAAAACTTTACAGAGGTATGATTGGATCTCTCTTATATTTGACTACTTCAAGACCTGATATTTTATTCAGTGTATGTCTGTGTGCTAGATTCCAATCAGATCCCAGAGAATCACACTTAACAGCTGTTAAGAGGATTCTAAGGTATCTGAAAGGTACTACTAATGTGGGTCTGTGTTACAGAAGATCTGATGAGTATAAATTAGTTGGATTATGTGATGCTGATTATGCTGGAGACAGAGTAGAACGTAAAAGTACTTTTGGAAGTTGTCAATTTCTTGGAAGTAATCTGATCTCTTGGTTCAGCAAGAAGCAACCCACAATTGCACTTTCAACAATAGAGGCAGAATATATTGCTGCTGCTGGATGTAGCACTCAGATGCTCTGGATGAAAAGTAAACTAGAAGATTATCAGATCTTTGAGAGTAACATTTCTATCTTCTGTGGTAATACTTCTGCTATATGCTTATCTAAGAACCCCATTTTACATTCTAAAGCTAAGCATATAGAGATTAAACATCATTTCATCAGAGACTATGTTCAGAAGTGAATTATCAATTTAAACTTTGTAGATACAGATCATCAGTGGGCTGATATCTTTACAAAACCCCTTGCTGAAGATAGATTTAAATTTATTCTGAAAAATATTAGTATGAACTTCTGTCCAGAATAGAATATTCATCAGATGAAATTTCTTTCAGATGATAAATGTCTAAACTCTGAAGTATTTCGTTTGTTGAATTCTATGTTTATTTCTTTGTGTGTAAATCTGAATAACAAACACAATCAGAACAACAAAAACAATTTGAACCACTCTCATCTACTCAACCACCAGAAGAACCAACCATCAAAAATCCTCAACCATCTGTCCAACAACCATCTGAAAACATTCTGGATATATCACCACTTGCAACTTTGTATGTCCTCTCTTCAACTTCATGTCATTCAACTGAATCATCTGATTCTGATGAATCTGAAGTCCCCTCACCAACTAGCTTAAAAATTTCTGATCCCTATAAACCACTATCATCTGATCTACCTGAATCTAACAACCCTCTTTGCTTCAAATTCAACTTCACAGATTTTATGTCATCCTCATCTGATGTTGTTATATCAACACCATCTGATACTGACACCTCCATTCCTCAACTTACCATACCACAAACATCCATACCCCAATCATCTGAACATCCATCATCTGATCACCCACCTCCTGAACTAACTCAAACACCTCCTGAACCATCACAACCTGTCACCATAGAAGACTTTCTCAACCCAAAACCCAGATCAGATGTTTCTACTCTGTTCAAAAATTTCAAGAAGGAACTACGTATGGGAATTGCTTCTGTAGAAAAAGAGTGCATGGCTAGTTTGGATCCTGCTAAATCTGAAGCCTCTTGGAACAAATTCATATCAAAATTCAACTCTGCTGCATCTGACCTCAGAACACTCTGTGCTGATGATGCAAAGGCTAAGTTTGCTGAAATGGTCAGACAAACTCTGCTGAACATTTTCACAACTCCAATGCTTCTTCTAGAAGATGCTCCTGCTGAAAATTCTGCAATGATAAAAGTTACTCCTGCATCTGACATGGAGATTGATCATCCAATGGCAACTGCATCTGCTTCTGAACCTTCTGCATCTGAGATGAAGACTGAGATTCTAGATGCTGTCCAAGAAGTCAAGGAAATCAGAACATGGATGATAAAACAGGAACGGACTACTGAAGAAATCAAGACTTGGATGGCCAAGCAAGAAGAGTCCACTGCTAAGATTACGGATCTTCTAACACTGATTGCTTCTCACCAGCCCTAGTTTTCTTATTCATGTCTTTGCATTCTCGTTTTTTTTTACATTTTTTTTATCATCTGCTCTACAAACTTCTTATGCTTTGTGATTTTCTGATCTGATTAAACCTGGCTATTTTGTCTTCCAGTCATATGTCATATTTTTCTCTCTTGTTCTGTTATCTTTTCTGTCTTTAAAGTTCTTTTTGATTATGACAAAAAGGGGGAGAAAGAGAAAGAGAATTTGATTGTTCAACATAAGCAAATGCTAAAAATGAAATTCAGACATTGTTTTAATTTAACATTGAATCTTAAGACTTTCAGATCTCATTATCTCATCTAACAAAATGATCTGAAGTTACCCTGAGAATTATCCAATCAGGCTCTGATCCTTGAAAGCAAATTCTAGAGAGTTTGATTCTGGAAAGCATCCAAGCTGAGTTTTTCTCTCATCAAGGATTCCTACCAGGTTCTGAAATATACCCAAGCAAAAAGGGGAGTGTTCTCTTCTATTAGAGTATTCATTTCAGGGGGAGATTTTTAATCTCAGGGGGAGTTATTTATTTTATTTCTTTTCATTGAACAAAATTCCCTATGTTTTGTTATCATCAAAAAGGGGGAGATTGTTAGAACACAGATTGGTGTTTCTTATATCTCTATGTTTTGATGATTACTTTTATGGAATTTTGTAATGAGCAAATATACACTCTAAAATTTGTTCAAGTATTATTGTTTCAGGTATAAAATTAAATACTCTTAAAAGAAGAAAATAAGTATAAAGAAACTATGCAAAGATCTGAAGCATCAGATGCAAGACTATCAGAAGATTCTGAAGCGCTGCCAGAAGGATCTGAAGCAGAAGCTACAGAATGATCTGAAGCGTTACTGAAAGAAGTATACAAAAGCTGAAAGCTCTGATCTTATCAGACTCTGAAGTTCTTTTCACTACAAACTCAGAGGCTTTTATAACCAGACTCTTATCATTAATATTCATGCTCAAAGCACATACTGGTGCATACTCTGATGAAGACTCTGATCAAGACTGAAACTGTGATACATTAAAGATCTGATCATCTATCAAGACTCTGGACTTATCACTCATCTTAAGCTCTGATCATCTTAAAGCATTTCATACCTTTTAAGCTTACTACAAGTTCTAAAGTGCAGATTGTGAAGACTTCATCTTGAAGGAAGCTTGTTAAAGAAGCTGTAAACTTGATTAGACGTGGTGCTACTTCCAAAGTAACCAACGACTAATTTTTCCAAAGAAGTGACATGGTGCAAATCCCAAGGCTTCTACAACCATACCTTTCTGCAGAAAGCATATCTCTGCCCATACTTTTGGTGATGAAAAGTCATACAATCAAATATTATATTCAGCTGCACATCACTCAAGGCATTTGAAAAAGCTATAAAAGGAGAACTACTTCAACATTTTGAGGTTGCTAATTCACTACTCATCTTTTGCTTACTGCTAGATCACTCAGAAAGAAATACACGCTTGATTCATAAAAGAGAAAATCTCACAAGATCTTACTCATTTGATCTTTCATAAAACCACATAGTTTTTGTTGTACTTAATCTTAAGTGTAAACATCACAGTTGTGATACAACTTATTAGAAGCATTCAAACACTTGTTAGTTTACATTAAATTGTAAGAAGTTCCTTAAGAAGACCAAGGTGTGGTCGGTAGTTCTTGAGAAGACTAAGACAATTGTTCTTAGTGCTTTCTATTGTAATCAGTTGATCAATAGTGGATTAAGTTCTTGCAGAGAAAGGCAAATCATCTTTGATAAGGTGGACTGGAGTAGTTGAGTTCAACGAACCAGGATAAAAATATTAAGTTCCTTTTATAGCCATATTTCTTAAAAACTCTTATTCAACCCCCCTTCTAAGTGTTTTTCTCACCTTCAGAACCAACCCGTGGTCATGTTAGCCCGAACTACGTTTGCTCTGATTTCTCGTGCCAGACAAGGATACGTAGGCACAAGACAGCGAGTTCTTGGCGAGTAACCTTCCCCACCTTCACCCGTAGTTTTCCAAACTACGTTGACTCTGACTTTCCCATTGCACAAGGGAATACATAGGCGTAGAGCGGCGATGCTCTATCGAGTCTCTTTTCTTTTTTCTTTGTCCCTGTGGCCTGTGGTTTCAATAGATCAACACCCTTTAGATAGACAACAAGCGTGGATCTCGTCGAGTACGATGGACATGAGGGGGGCTCATACCTTCCCCTTGCATAACCGACTCCCGAACCCAAGATTTTGTTGTGATGACCTGTCTTCTCCCTTTTTCTGTAGGTTTTCTCTAAACGTTTCCTTTCCCTCTCTTTGGGATAAATAACGAACGGTGGCGAATCTTCTGTCCTTGTCGGCCCCTTTTCGCAGCGATGCGACATCTTGCCACCAGCTTCAATACCCTAAACAGGGCGGTCTTGGAGTTCACCGAAAGAGTCGATGCCCAATTACCTCCGGAGTATCCCTCTCGAGGGCGAGGCCACCATTTCAAGAGGAGGAGACCTTGAAGTTGCTGTGCATACTACATCTTGCATCTCATTAGTCTCTTTTTCAATGTTGCTATGTATTATTGCACTTATGCGTCGTTTTTTGTTGTTGTTGCTTCTAAATGTCATGGATGATGAACTTATGTGTGGTTAATGTGTTAATAACCTAGCAATATTTATTATTTTTTCTGGGCATGGCTCTATTTATCATTTCATTCTGTTAGATGTTCATTAACTACGTTATATATGGATGTATGTTAATGTATAACCTGTTGCGAGTGTTTTGAGATGTGTGTCTGCTGTTAATTTTATACCATTCATTGACATGTGTTTCTTTCTTTTTGATGTTGTCAAAGGGGGAGAAAGTGTCAAGCATTGCAGTAGAACTAGAAAGACCAAAGATGAAGACTTAGCATTAACACAAAAAAGTGTGTAGGGATGAAGGCATCAAGCAATGGGGAGGATAATGTCACATATCATACAGTCAGGTTCTATGTGTTTTGTCATCAACAAAAAGGGGGAGTATGTGAGGGAAAAGCCTCATATATAGTAGTGCTCGTTTCGATGATGTCAAAACTCAGCTCCATAGAAGAATATATGTTGGACGTTATCACCATGTTGCATGTGCATGTCTTGTTTCTCATAATTCAAATGCTCGTATAAAATATCACGATTGTTGCATATAGATGTCAGAAATGTGTATCATATGATTGACTTTGTTGGTGTCATATGCCATATCATAGGTTTCATCAATAGTATCGAAAAATATGAAAAAAAAAGGCATTTTTGATAGTTTCAGGGCTTTGAGTTAATCAAAGACCTGTTCCAATCGACTCATAATGCAAGTCATTTTTTGTGTATTAGTCTCGGGTGGGCTCGCGTCGACCCACCGGTCGACTCATACTGTAAGCATTTTCATTTGTCTAAAAATGTATGCTATGCGTCGACGCATACCTTGCTCCGGTCGACGCATGGTTCTATTTTCTACACAGTTTTACATTCAGGTCAGCTCAGGTCGACCCCCTCTTCTGCATAGGTCGACCGCTTGCTATTTTATGTCAAATTTCTATTATGTTAACTATCTATGTGAAGTGGTTTTGTTTGTTATGTTAGTTATATTTGTTATATAAGTTCAGTTGCTACTTTCACTTCACAACATTGAGAAAAACAAGAAAAGTGAAATAGGCGTCGATTTGGTTCTCATCATCTTCATTCTCTTAATAGCATATCACAACAATTACACATGATCACCTTTGTTGTGCATTGTGCATTGTTAGAGGTGATAACATTCGAAATTGACATGTTTTTCTTGAATAAAACCTTTGGGGTTTTGCGCTCCAAGATTCTCAGATTTTTGGGTTTTTTCCACGATTCGTCTCATCACATATTCATCTGAGTGAAGGTAATCGAGGAGCTGGAGGTTCCATCGATTTAGTAGCGGTAAACGGAGGATTGTGAGTGTGAGTTTCGGGTTCGACACGCGGGTGATTGAAATTTGTCGGGCCAGATTTTGAAGACTGAAGGTTGTTCAAAGATAATGTCGCAATTGAAGATTTATTCACAACTGTCGAAGTACTTGATTCAACTTGAATCAAGGGGCAAGAAGAAATAGGATCTACAACAACAATAGTGTTTGTTTGTTTGATAGCTATTAGCTTCTTGTATAAACTTTCAACAACAAGTTATATCTATTTATTAACAGGTCTCAATTCTATTATTAGAATTGAGGGTAGACGTACTCCGAGCGAAGAAGACGGGGGAACTGCCTCAACAAATCATTGTGTCTTTTGCTTTACAATTATATTGCTTAATATATGTGTTTTTAGTGCAAACGATTATATCAATCTAGGTCTGATTTGAGTAGTGCTAAACTGATTTTGAACCTAGTACGATCATTGATTGTAAGAGGAAACTTGAGCAATTCACTCTCAAAACAGAACTCACTTGTAGTGCTCTGCACTTCAAGTGTTTAATAAATTGTCTGAACTAAAATCCTTGTCTGCTGTCTTTTCATAGTGTTAATATTTTTAAGGCATTGGAACTTGTCATACCGTATAGTGAGCTGAATCAAATTGATAGTGTTATTAACATAGTGATTCTCATATCTCGTTATTGGATTCCATAGGCTTAACGCATATCCGGTTTTCTAGTAACCGTTCATTTTAGACGGGTATAGTTCCTCGGCCGCTTCCGCAATTAAACAAATTTTAAAAACCATTTTTATTGGTAGCACCGAATCTTTTAAGCAAACAATCTATTCAACCCCCTTCTAGATCTGCGCCATCGTTTAACAGAGCTTGTATGTTCCCCATGAAAGTTTGAACTTCTTACTTGAACTATTATAACATTTCTTGCATGCTTATGTACTTTATTGTCATCAATGCTTGGTTGTTGGTCTTATGTTATTACATTCTGTGAACACTATGACATGCTGGCCTCAAGTTTTTACTTGTTTGCATTTAAACTTGTTTGAATTACATGTTGTTGTTTATCTTGATGGTTGTCACCTCATTTCCCTTCATCTTTGTTAAGATGCTTCAAATTAATTTTACCCTCTATGATTGGTCTTGTAAGAATCTTTACCATATTCCCCCTCTAGATATTGTAATATCTTTGTGCTGTATTGGTGGTAACCATTTGACTTGATTGTAATCTTTGCTTAATGTTGTCACATACTTGCATCTCTTCTTTGGTTGTTACCATACTCTGTTACATGTTCGTCATGTTTGAATGAATGTTTGTATGTGCTTTTTTAACTATGTTAAGTTATTTCCCAAGTGATGGAACTTGTTAGTTCTCATCCAGTTGCCTCATCCTTTTCCCGTTCCAAAGGAAAGTCTCCCTATTGACCCTTGGGTCATAGGTAGCTTATTACCCTCCCTTTGACTTTGTTAAGTCAGCTTTGAACCATAACTTAGTTAAGTTAGAACCCATAGCCATTTAAACTTTGATTTAAGTCTAGAAAACCTACCCCTTGTTAGGAGTACCCTTCTATTAGAACTTTAAGATAGAGTTTGTCAACTCTATGTAAGAATCATGGTAATGATTACTTACTCCCCTCTTGGCTTCTGTCAAAGTCAAATCCCTTTGAGTGTACAACTTATAATAGAGAGTTTTGTTAAACTCTACACAAGCATTGTTATGTTTGTCCCCCTTTGAACCTTGATCATAATCAAGAGTTCTTAATACCTAGTGAGGTGAACTAAGGTTGCTCTAATTCTATCCTAGTTAGGATAAGTAGGCAGAGGATGCGATATCTTTGTGAGCAAATTTAGAAACTATCCTTAGGTCTTTACCTACAACTTTATCTTGTACCCCAATCCCAAACCATAACAAACATTTAGCAAGTATAACATACAAACATACAAAAGGTTCCTGTAGAGTACTACAGATGTTTACGATGTGAAATACCTACCCTAGGCATAACCAACCCTCGATCCCCGAATCTCTTAGCATTGTTGTTACATCGCGCAAAAGGTCTTTATTTCTTTAACTTTTCCTTTGGATAAATCAAAGTACGATTGTGAATTTAATGAATTAAGGTTCAAGTTAATCGATAGATTGGTATCATGATTCTCACTACAACAATAGCTTAGTCTGATTGAACTCATTTTGTCCTTTTGATCCAAAATTAATGGTGGCATCTTTAAAGTGCTTCTGTGAATTTCATGTTTAGATTTTGAAAGTAGTTGGCTTATATACTTAATCAATTCAGACGTTGGAACCAACCTTTGTTGGTTTCCTACTGGGAATGGAAAACAAAAGGAAATAGAAGACCGCTTCTTCTGATGGCTATAACTGGCTTCAAGTTTCTTGTGAGATTTTGGGCGTTGTTTCCTAATAGATATTAAGCACAAATTTTCTTTCCAAAAGTGATGCAGGGCCCTATACTTAAGTTTCATAACTCTTTCCTTCAATCTTGTCAATTGTCTTTCTCTACAAATTTTTCCATAATTAATGTGTCACTCTGAGAGCATGAACTAATGCTAGCTCCAATGTTACAATTCTTGCAACATTTTTCAGGAAATAGCTTAGCAAATACTTCTTGTGCTGTGTTGCACCCCAAATTTTGACCCCTTAGATTCTCATTATCATTTTAGGAGCATACTCATGAACTGTCTAACCTTAATCCAATGCAAGTCTGTCTTTGTCAAATTGCAGATGAATCAGGGTTTCGTGCAGTCAAAATCAAAACTTCAGGGTTTGTAATTAGTCAATGTTTTGGGCTCATTCAAATAGGAAACAAGGTCAGAGAATTACATAATGTCAATTGAGAAGCCAATGTGAGGTTGTTGCCCAGAATTCAGAGCAGTACATTTCAGAGCACCCGATTAGGGTTTTGGAGTAGTAAAAGTCAACCGAAGTTTTACTTTGATGTTGGAAGGTGTTTAAATGGTGGGATTGTGATTCATGAAGTTCATATATCCTAATAAGGTTCATCCAAGAAGTTTCAAGGTCTCAGGATGTCTAGAATGTCAACAGGCGACTCGGTAATCACCGATCGGTCGTACGGTTGACTGAAAAGTCAACTCTCCAAATTTTAAGAATTGGACTTCAAGTTGTGAAGCAAAGCTGTTACTTATGTAATAATGGACTTGCGTATCAATTTTCATGATCATTGGATCAAGGATGAGGAAGTAATCAAAGAATCGGGAAATTAGGGTTTCGAAAGGGGCTAAACCCTAACTCCTTAACCACACACCCAAATGAGTTGGTTCCAAAGCCCATTGGAAAGCTCTTGACAAGTCCTACAAAAGTCCCATACTAGTCCACAACTAGAAAATGCATACTTTTTGAGTTAGAAGCAAAAACATTCCAAGAAGGGAAAATAACTTAGAAAATTTCTAAGTTATTTTCACTTTAAAAGCTTGTGTGCAGCCAACTTTGGGGGGATTTTTCACCTAGTTCCAATTGGATTTTGACTTCCTAGAAAACATGAATGTTGTAGATCTACATGAGGGATTTTCAAAAAGTATTAGAAGTCCTCAAGAGGAGTTATGAGCAGAAAGTTACATAGGTGTAAAGTTGAGGGTTTCACATAATAGTCCCACATTGGCCAAATTTTCAAAGTGACCTACTTCATCAATTCTGCCAATTTTGGTTGATCCAACTTGTTATGTTTGACATATTATATGTGTGTGGCACGAGAGAATAGCACGTTATGCAGGAAATATCATAAAACCAAGTTTAGAGCCCATTGCCATACAAGTGGGCAAGTTGCACCAAGTTGGAAAATTCAAAGCATGAGGTGGAAAGCTAACTGCACCAGCCACTCCCCTAGTGCTTCTAGCCTGCAAACAAACTCAGAAAATCAGTAGAACATTGACAAATGAGGCCTTGCATCAGAACCTATAGAAAACCCTCCAAGGGAGGTTTTCTCAAAATATCTCCAAGCTTTCTTCAAAGTGAGGCAACCTCACCAAGCAAGCACCTCACTCCATTTGCCTATAAAAGGAGGGTGTCTTCACCTCATTTAACACACAATACACCTTCTAAAAACCATAGAAAAACTCTGTCATCACTATTTCCACATCTTGCTTCAATTTCTCAAAATCTCCAAAATTCACAAAATCACCAAAATCTGTCTTGGAGAGAATTCTGCCCAAACTCATTTCTATACTTTCCAATACCTCAACCACCATCCACACAACTTCTAAATGACATATAGAAGGTGTGTGATTCCTTGAACCATCCAAAAACCTCACAAATCAAAAAGTCAATTTCATCACTAAACTACTTTGACCAAAAGCCACAAATTCTACCAAATCTGGTTCTATGCTTTTCCTTGGTGTTCCAGTCACTCTAACATCTCAAATATATTATTTACCAACTGTCCAAAGTGTTGGAACTCATTGGTGGAGTTTATTTCTCCACTTGTCTTGAGATTTGCTTTGTTACTTCACAAAGAAGAAACCTTTCAAAGTTTGGAAGCACTTGAAGTTCCTCTGGGTTTCTTGGTGTTTAAGTTTATTCAAGACAGTCTATTAGAGGTATGTGAACAATAATTTCTCACTTGGCATCATAATTCCTTGATTTTGACATTTAGAGTTCATCATGTGAAATGTATGATGTGTATGTCCTGTATGCACAAATCCTGCCATGACAGAGCTGTAGCCTTTTGTTTGAATTGGATCATGCTTGAAATCATAAAAATAATATGTGCACAGGTTTGTTGGAACTAACTGCAGCTGTTCTGCTTCATCATTCATAAAGGGCCATACTTTTCATTTTAGTGCCATAGCTATGTCAAGTTGAGTTTCAGGCCTAAATACACTTGTGTCTTAGTTTAGAATCATTTGTTTATGCATATATGAGTTGTGTATGAAACTGTTTTGTTTTGAACATGATCAAAATTTGATTTGAGTTTCTTTTATGGATGTATAAAGCACAATGTCACAGCTTGCATATCATTTTTAATGACAAAACTGTTTTGGCTCATGTTGTTGGTTAGATACACTCATCTATATGCATGTGAACTGTTTGCATGATTTAAATGACCAATATGTGTTTAAAACCAAAACTGAATGTCATGCTGCCTTGTATTTGTCAATTTTGCATTGAGAGTGTCCTTTTTCACCACAGCCCCTTTTGAGCTACTTTTTGTGTTTGAATCCATGTAATAACATGTATGTGAATTGTATAAATGATTGGTTTGGTTAAAATCTGTCTAAAACATGAATTGAATTTTATCATGCTTTGCAAAAACCAAAAGTTGCAGCCAACATGTCATTTTTGAATAAAAACTGTTTTGAATCCTTTTGTGTATTGGCATTCATTTAATATCATAATTATGAGGTGTGTATGATTAAACTGACCAGAAATTGCTTTGAACTAAAACTGCACTTTATCATGCATCTCACAAAAAACACATGCCTACACTTGATATGTCATTTTGCATAACAGCCTGCCTTGAGTTTGTTTTAAGTGTTAGAATCCCTCATAAGCATTCATATGATATGTGTGTATGTTTAGTTTGCTGAAAAACCAACTGTTTCATCAAATTGCATATTATTGTTGATGATGTTGTTATGTGTAACTCTTGCATTTTTGCTGCATATGGCATTACTTCAAAACTGAACCAAGCAGCAGCCCTAACACATGCTGCATCAACTTCCATCTTGTATTTTGTGTCATTTGAGCTTTTGAACATCATCATCATATTGTGAACATGGGAAAACCAGTCCAAATCATATGTTGCTTTAATTTGCTCATTGCTATTGTTGTCCTAGAAATCCAAAACAGTTGGAAAATCATTTTTTGCATGAGCATTAGAAAACTGAGTTTTAGCATTTGAATACATAGGATTTCACATTTGAAAATTGTGTGAATGCTTGCTTTGGCTTGTTTGTGCATAAGGAATGATTCATATGTTTGTCATAATCACATGAAATTCCATCAAGCAACTCATATACCACTTTTTGCATAAGCTTGCTTTTCATCAAAACCACTCTTCTAACACTTCATACTAATCATTTGGAAGGTGTTTGCATACTTTTTTTGAACCAAAACCAACTGTCATGAACTCCACTTTTTAAGATGCACCTTTTCCAAAACATTGCACTTGCCAAGACACTTTTATATTCTGTTGGTATCAAGCTTACTTGAAGTGTTAGAATCATTCCACATTATTTATGTAAGCTATATGTGCATTTAATTTGGATTAAGAGTGTTTGAATTATGTCATTCATGTCAAAATGCATTCCATGACATCAACATACAACAGCTATCGAATTTTTCATTACAGTGAGAATTTTTAAAAACTACCACCACCATCATGTTCCTTGTTTAATTCTACCCCAGATGCATATAAATTTAATGTCGTTTCGATAAACGGTTAGGAAGTTACGCTAGAAAACGTATTTGCCTTTGTGTATGTTTTGCCCAGCCATGGAACTCATTTACCCTTATTATTTTAAGGGGTGGGTTATACAAACGGATGTATAGCCACCCCAGTGGTAAGACCATGTGCCTTTCATGCCTAGATCCTGAGTTCGACCCTTGAGGAGGGTAACTCTTTTATTCATTTTTGTTATTTTTTCATACCAACTTCAAAAATTCGTATCTCACTCGTTTTTTATCGTTTTTCGTCCGTTCTTTTTCTATTGTGTTCATATTTATGTCTATTTTCATGCCATGCTTTTATTTTTCATGTTTTCATTTTTTATCACTTAGTTTGACTATGTGTAAGTTATGCGCATTTCGCGATTGTTTGCGTAATTGCAGATGAATTTCTAAGTAGTTCCTTTCAATATTTTTCTTGAAATTTGTTTGAATCCATGTCCATACATGTTAGTTAACATGCTAGGATTTGTTTTTTGGTTGTTACCATTTCATCTGTTGATTTTCATTAAGTGCGAACTGTCGTCACAATATCGATCTTTTTCATCTGTTAACCGTTATCACTGGTGGGCTAAAGACGTGTCTACTTATGCGTCTAGCGGTATCTTACTGCAAGTGCACAGCCTATCGAAGTAATATTTAAGATTATCGATCCACAGGGATTCTATGGTTACTTAGTGCTAGATGAACTTCTAGTTTAGCTAAGGCGAATGGTTGTCACGATTTTTTGTTGGTTTTTAAGACTATTAAAGGCGGAATTAAATTTAAGTTTTAATAAAGTAATATTAAGGCGGTCGGTATGTAATTATACTAACTTAGGTGGGTCAATCTAACCTAGGCTTATAAAGGTGTTCACTTAATCTATTCGGTAGAGATTACCAGTTTAAATACCCTCAACTCACACTCTCGTGGTCTTATGTCAGATCTTATCCCTAAAGCCCTATGCCTGCTCTCGCTAGCCCATAAGTGTTTAGAGGTAATTTTTGGAAACTAAGTAATTCTAATTTATCTTAAAGCGCTCTCGCTGTGTTTAATTTAAATGCCTAACTTTAGCTATCTGGTTAAAATCTCACACTCTCGTGGTCTCGACCTAACCTAATACTCTTTTCTTACTCTCGTAACGAAAAGGTCTATTTCAATTAAAAAGTATCAGCCAGAATGTTAAGTGATTAATTATTTTTAGCCTATGGTTATATTTTACCGGTTAAGTTTGTTATAACTACATACCGCCCTAAGGTGTTTAGCTACTCATCGATGTTGAACCAGACAGAGACAGAAAGTTTAATAATAACGTACTCATGGCAGAAAAATAAATAAACATTATAATTAAATTAAATTGCAATATAATGAAAAACCTGGTTAACAAATATTCGAGCAGACTCCTTCTTCCATAGACCGGAAAGCTTGGAGTTGGCGGAAATTGAAAATAAACGAATGCTGAAGGTTTAGAAACAAATAAATGTATAACAATTTCCTGATGTCGGAAATAGTTATATGGCGGGTTTGGATACAATAAAAAGAACGAAACAGAAAACTAAAAATAATGCAGGAATAGAAAGGCTGGTTCGTAATACAGTTCGGCAGAGCTTCCGCAGGAATTTGAATAAAAAAATGCTCTCCCCCCCTTTTGTTCATAGAACTTGTACTATTTATAGAGTCCTTAATGGGCTGGATTTTTGGTCCTTTGTTGCATGGGCCTTGCTGAATTTGTGGAAGGAATGCAGGAACGTGGCAACAAAATAGGAGAAGTGGTTTTCACGTAATGCCAATAGGAGAAATGGTCTTCACGTAATGCCTTAACGTAGTCTGAGTCAAAAACCTAATTTTACCCTTGTCACGGTCGTGACAAGGTCTTCACGTTCGTAACTTGTGGTTTTTAAGTGTCACGGTCGTGACCACTCTCTTACGGTCGTGATGGCTCAAATTGGGGTGTCACGGTCGTGACACCCTTGTGACGACCGTGGCTGCAACAAATTATGCAGTATTTTGCAGGCTTCTTCATTTCTTCATCTCTTTATGGTTTCTTTTGTTCCTTTTGCTCTTAATTCATCATTTAGCTCCATATAATGATGTACCTGCAAAATGTTAAGAAAAACTCGAGAAATCGAGTGTTAAAACGGTGAATATGCGATAAAACGTTAATGAAACCTAGCAATATAATCGATGTGTTTTCTCGTTATCAAACTTCCCCAAACTTAAACCTTTGCTTGTCCTTAAGCAAATAGTCGGTTGAAAATCGGCGGACAAGATTTTATTCACGCATACTCATAACAAACCGTACGGGGGATCGTTTTGTCGAATAATCCGGTACTTTGATAGAACACTACCGATACACTAATGACACAAGCAACAAGCTATGTCGTCGACTTCCCGTTAAACGAAACAATCGGCAATTACATTACGATTTCACCTGGAGTTTTTCGATCTTATTTCGCCCGGTTTCATTCTAGCGCAATCACATTAAGCCCTTTGCCTTAGCACGCACGTCGTGGAGTAGCCGGTTAGCGACTTTGATCCTTTTTGAGCACGGGGTCTGGTACACGAGTGTGGTAACCCTACATATTTTATCCGATTTGGAGGTTGTGGGGGATCAAGCCGTAGCACGCCCTACCGAGTTCAGAACCAGTACCTCGGAACCAACTTGCAACGGACTCCTTCTCATATTTCTCGTTTCTTATATGCGACCTTGTACTTTGGTGCAATTTCTTTTCATTTTGCATCGAGATATGAAGGATCATTATTGATTAGGCATCAAACGCTTATATTCATCGGCTCCCCACGTGGTTTGTGTTCAGACGGTGCTGACTGCTAGTATAAACTACTAGGGGTTACTTTTGAACTGAAACTAAAAGTGTACTCGTAATGGTAATCGGGATGGAATTGCTTAAGTAGGGAGTCAAAGATGTCAAGATTGTATTGGTCTTGTTTAATCGTTCTCGGCTTCCTAATTACGATTCTGTAGGTAAGTCGGGTAATGCGAATAATTAAAGATTTTTTCTGGTATAGCTAAATAATCGGGGAAAGTTCGAAATTAAAGAAAATAGCACAAAGATTTGCTCATTTCATTAACTTGCGAAAAGAAATACAACGGAATTGAAAATACAACGAAATGGAAAAGTGCGAAAAAGGGAAAATGCGGAAATGAAAGGTACCTCTCCCACACTATATCAGACATTGTCCTCAATGTTGTGATATAAATGCGGTAAAAGTACAGTACAACGACAAAAACGAAAAACAAACATAAGCAAACTAAAACTATGGCTGCGGAGGACCGCGGGCTCGGCCTCTGGTGCGGGAGCGGCGTCTGGAAGGAGTCGCTTCAGGATCAGAACCGGTGCCGGAGGCAGCAGTGATGCTAATGCGGAGGGCTTCTAGCTCGCTGAAAATTTCTCCAAACTTCTCATTAGTAGCTTCCTGGTTTGCTGCAATAGTGCTGAGTAAAGCATCATACTGCTCCTTCTGCCTTCGCTCCAGTGCGGCGTTCATCTGGTTCTGCTGATGAATCGCACGGAGGACTTCCTCAAGTGTGATTTCGGGAGCAGGGGGTTGTCGGGTAGATGTCTCTGGTATATCCTGGACAGGCTCAGCTGCATCCATAACGTCCTGCATCTCATCCGCTGGAGGGTCTGCCTGATCATCATGAATAGGGACGTGATCGGCAGCAACAGGTAAAACAAAGAGCCAGTTGGCTCGGTTGGATGGATCGATGCGGTCGCGGGACGGCAGAATGATATGATGGAAAATGGTGCCATGGACAACAGGGCTATACCTGCCATCCTCTCGCTGCGCAATCAGGTGAGCGGACCTGCAATAACTCTTGGTGAGGAATTCTGCGGCTAGGTGAGGCTGATTAACGAGCGAGTCACCAAGCCCCAACTGAATGGCGAGGGTGGTGACAATGCCGCCTATGAAGAACGGGGTGGAGCCTCTGTGTGCAATGGCCTGGATATGATAAAGCATGAAAGGGGCAGCGTTGATCGGCTCGTCATTAAGAGCGCAGTGTAAGAATAGAAGCTCCTTGGAGTTGAGCTTATGGTTGCTTTCTCGAGCGAAGATGGTGTTGCATATGACACGGTGGAAATAGCGGATTTCCGGGTTGTGGATGTGCGTAGCGTTGAGGCTTTGGAAGGCGGATGCACGGGTGTTGGTTAAGTCGTGCCATAGAGTGAAAGCTTGTTCACTAAAATTATCGGGCACGCGACGGTGAGCTTCAGTTCCGTTATCGAAGCCTAACAACTCGGCTATCCTGGTTTGCGAAATGTTGAACTCTTGGCCATGCAATCTGAATTTGGCGATACCGGTGAGCTGACTCTGAGAACCGGTACCGGTGATGTAACTGAATGAGCTTAAGAACTCCAGTGTCAGAAGCTCGAATGTGGGCTGAGGTTGACTGCAAAGATCCCACAGACCGACTTTTTGAAGCAGGCTTTTAACACTGGCAAGCATTCCGAGTTCCCTCAAACAGACAGTGTCAATGTAACGTGTAGGTTGCACACCGCGGTTTTGGAATCGGAGAAAACGTTCTCTCTGAGTTTCTCCAGCATCACCTTCTCTAAAAGTAATAGAATCCATTGCATGCAACAGCTTAGAGTGAAGAATGAAGAGTTTTGATGTTTTGTGAAAAAAATGGTAAAATGAAAGAAATATTGATTCGGGATAAATAATGGAGAGTGAGAATGTGATAGGTTATGATAATGGGGGGTTAATGTTGGTAATGGGGAGGTTACGGAGGTTATGGAGAAAATGGGTAGTTTTGAGGAAGTTATGGAGGAAGAAGAAGAAGAGGCACGAAGAGAAACAGTTTTGTTTCCACGATTCCTGTAATAGGGGTTGTCACGGTCGTGACAGGGGTGCGACGGTCGTGACACGCTATTTAAGCACGTCACGATCGTGAGATGGGTATGACGACCGTGAGGGCACGCTTCGTTGAATAATTTCCAGAAAAACATTTTCTCACTTAATTCACATATTTTATAATAATGTATTTTCTTCACTAACACTCATATTAAATTGTAAACACCATATAGTATATAATTTCAACACAGTACTATACTAACTTGCATGGCATGAGAGATTGTATATAATATGAAATAATGCAAGCATAACAGTACATAGAATGAAAAATATATAAATTGCTAAAAATGGAGAAATTTTGGAAGTAAAGGTGCATTGCATAAAGTAATTGAAAATGAAGTTACATAAACGGAAATTACGGTATGAAATTGTTGCGAAAAATAAATCTAACTAGAAACGAAAACAATGAGAAAAATAAACTAAATCACTTATAGCATTTTCAAAAGCGTTTCTTCAAGTCTTCGATGGCGGAGTTCAAGTGATAGAATTGTTCGCAGGCTATGTCAGTCAATCCTATAATGTCCAATCGCATGCTCTTAATGTCTTCTTTAAATAAATTAATGTCAGTTTGGTAAGCATTGAGAGTGTTCATGATGTTTTGTAAGTTGTTAGCATAATCCCCTTGATTCACTTCAGGGGTTTCATGTACTTCTTCAGTGTGGTCAATGTCATGGTAACCAGGAGGTGTCTCAGGGTCAGTTTCGACAGCGGTCATTATATCATCTTTTATCTTGTAAGACTGAGGTGTTTCAGGAGTAGATGGATAATCAGGTGGGTTTAACTCATAAAGCCAGTTATCCTTATTGTGAACACTTACTCTAGCATGGTTAGGCAATGTGAACAGGGTTACTACTTCGTTCCGGATTAGGTACTCAAAAGGTGGATGTCCTAAATTCCTTATGATATGTCTATTGAAGCAGAAATTAAGATTCATAGGGCGGGTTGTTCCTAGACGGTTACACCTGTGCAGTTGGTACCTAAGTCCTATGGCATCAGCAATCATGGTTACAAGACCTCCTACTAATATAGGTAATTCAGGTTCTTCTTGGATACGGGTGAAGGTTTGCATCATGAAAGGTACACCATTAACAGGCTGTCCATTAGTGAAACATGACATAATAAATATTTCATCTTTAGAAACTCCGGTAATGTTTTCTTCTTTTCCAAAGAAGGTGTGGGCAAGGAATTTATGGAAGTAACGGAGAGCAGGATTATGGATCTCATCATTATTCATGTTATTTGGTTCAGGGTGGTAGTTTCCGGTTAAAGTTCCCCAAAAGAAATCTAGCTCCATATCCATCAATTCTACCTGTGTGGTAGTAAAAGCAAATGGTCCACTAGGGAATCCTAACAAGTCAGCTAGTTCTTTATGGTTAAAGTCATATTCTATTCCAAATAGGCGGAAACTAATAAATCCTTTCCTAAATCCAAAACCGCGCTCAGGTAGGTAAATTAAGGAGCTAAGGAACTCAAGGGTGAGCTCGCGGTAAGTCACAAACTTATGTTGGATCAATGCATTCTCCCATCCGAGTCGGTTTAACAAGTACATGACACTATCATGTATACCTAGGGTTTCCATAGTCTTATCATCCGGGTACAGGGACAAATCCATTTGCCTCTGTGATAACTCTTCAAACTTCATTCTTTGGTTCCTACCTCTAAATTTGGTTTCCATATGGTTAATTGGTTGGTTAGCCATGGTCAGTGCAAATATGGGGGAAACAAATCAGTGGAAAAGACTTTAGAAAATCTGTAAAAAGTGATTTAAGATAAAAATAAGAAAATGAAATGCATAATGTAATGGCAATAATAGTAATATAAAATAAAACTATAAAATGACAAAACAATTAGACAAATAGTAAAACGATAAATAACAATATGCTAAAAGAAAAGAATAGTTTAAATAATTAAATAAGTAAATGGGTTGCCTCCCACTAAGCGCTGTTTTTATCGTCAAAAGCCTGACGTAATGCTTAGGTTTAGATTAATCAGGGGAATTAGTGGACAATTCTAAAAGCTTTAGATTATTCGCATAATCTCTATTTTCAACTTTATGATAATGTTTTAAACGTTGTCCGTTTACTATGAATGGTTCACTATTCCTACCCTTAATTTCTATTGCTCCACTCGGGAATACTTTAGTTATTTCAAAGGGTCCTGACCATCTAGATTTTAATTTTCCAGGAAAGAGCCTAAGTCTTGAATTAAAGAGGAGTACAACTTCTCCCACACTAAATTCTTTCCTAGATAGGCGTTTATCATGCCATCGCTTAGTTCTTTCTTTATATATCTTAGCATTCTCATATGCATCTAACCTTAATTCTTCTAATTCGTTAATGTCTAGGATTCGCTTTTCTCCTGCAGCATTATAGTTTATATTGAGAGTTCTGATCGCCCAATAAGCTTTGTGTTCTAGTTCTACTGGGAGGTGACAAGATTTTCCATAAACTAGTTTGAAAGGTGTAGTACCTATGGGTGTCTTGTAAGCGGTCCTATAAGCCCATAAAGCTTCATTAAGTTTAGATGACCAATCTTTCCGAGATATGGCGACAGTCTTTTCTAAGATTTGTTTAATTTCTCTGTTTGAGACTTCGACTTGTCTACTTGTTTGTGGGTGATATGGTGTAGCCACACGGTGTCTTACTCCATATTTAGATAGTAATTTGTCAAAGATTTTTGAAATGAAGTGCGAGCCACCGTCACTTATGACGAGTCTAGGCACACCAAATCTGGGAAAGATTATATTTTTGAAAAGCTTTATTACTACTCGTGTATCGTTTGTAGGAGAAGCTATGGCTTCAATCCATTTCGAAACATAATCAACAACTACGAGTATGTAATTATTACCGAAAGATGATGGGAATGGTCCCATGAAATCTATTCCCCAGACGTCAAAGATTTCTACTTCTAAAATTCCTTTTTGAGGCATTTCATCTCTTCTTGAAATATTGCCAGTGCGTTGACACCGATCGCAATTTATAACAGCGATGTGGACATCCTTCCATAGATTAGGCCAGAATAAGTCGGCTTGCAAGATTTTTGCACAAGTCTTGGAAGTGCCTGCATGTCCACCATAAGGAGATGAATGGCATTGAGCAATGACATCTTCTATTTCTTCTTCGGGAATACATCGGCGAAAGATTCCATCTGGTCCTCTTTTGAACAATAATGGTTCATCCCAATAGTAATGTTTCAGATTATGAAAGAATTTCTTTTTCTGCTGATAGGTTAGATCAGGTGGAAGAGCTCCTGCGGCTAGGTAGTTGACAATGTCAGCGTACCATGGCAGTCCTACAGTTGTCTGGATTGTTTCCACGGATTCTGGTTCATTTATATCTAACTGAGCTAGGTCGCTTCCTATTTGTGCTATCAGCTGTTCATACGGAAAATCATCGTTAATCGGCACTTGTTCGGGTTTAATACCTTCTATTCTAGATAAATGGTCCGCTACGACGTTCTCAGTACCTTTCTTATCTTTTATTTCTAGATCAAACTCTTGTAAGAGTAAAATCCATCTTAAGAGTCTTGGTTTAGCATCTTTCTTAGTTAATAGATATCGGATAGCAGCATGGTCTGTGTAAATGATTATTTTCGCTCCAACTAGATAAGCACGGAATTTGTCAAGCGCAAAGACAACTGCTAACAATTCTTTTTCTGTAGTAGCGTAGTTCATCTGGGCAGAATCTAAGGTTCTACTGGCATAGTAAATCGCATGAAGTTTCTTTTCCTTTCTCTGGCCTAGAACTGCGCCTACAGCATAGTCACTCGCATCGCACATGATTTCAAAAGGTAATCCCCAGTTAGGGGGTTGCATGATTGGTGCGGTGATGAGGGTTGTTTTTAGAGTTTCGAATGCTTTAAGACAATCTTCATTGAATATGAACTCAGCGTCTTTCATTAATAAACCAGTAAGAGGTTTAGTGATTTTCGAGAAATCTTTGATGAATCGTCGGTAAAAACCGGCGTGTCCTAAAAAGCTTCGTATTTCTCGAACGGTTTTAGGGGGTTGAAGATCTTTTATTACTTCAATCTTAGCTTTATCAACTTCAATTCCCTTGTCGGATATTACATGACCTAATACTATTCCTTCGTTGACCATAAAATGACATTTCTCCCAGTTAAGCACGGGATTTACTTTTACACATCTTTCTAACACCATTTCTAAGTTCGATAAGCATCCTTCAAAACTTTGCCCGCATACAGAGAAGTTGTCCATGAACACTTCCATGATGTTGTCTATAAAATCTGCGAAGATTGACATCATACATCTTTGAAAGGTTGCAGGAGCGTTGCATAATCCAAAGGGCATTCGCCTATAAGCGAACGTTCCATAAGAACATGTGAATGTAGTCTTCTCTTGATCATCAGGATGGATAGGGATTTGGAAAAATCCTGAGTAACCGTCAAGATAACAGAAGTAAGAATGCTTGGCTAATCGTTCTAACATTTGATCTATGAAAGGTAGTGGGAAATGATCTTTTCGAGTGGCTTTGTTTAGTTTACGATAATCTATGCACACTCTATATCCCGTCACTACTCTTTGCGATATCGATTCGCCTTGAGCGTTTTTCACAACAGTGATACCTCCTTTCTTTGGCACTACATGTATTGGGCTAACCCATTCACTATCAGAGATTGGATATATTATCCCGGCATCTAATAATTTCTTAACTTCTTCTTTTACTACAGTGCTAAGGGTTGGGTTAATTCTTCTTTGATATTCTCTGGAGGTTCTGCAATCTTCTTCTAGCAGAATACGATGCATACAAACTGAAGGACATATTCCTTTGAGATCAGATATGTTATACCCTAATGCAGTTGGATATTTCTTCAAGACATCTAAAAGTTTCTTTGTTTCTATAGTTCCTAAACTGGAATTTACTATAACTGGTCTTTTACATTCAACGTCTAAGAATTCATACCTTAGGTTATGAGGTAAAGTTTTTAATCCTAATGTAGGTTTATCTTTACTTGGCATGGGATCCGGTGTAAGTGCTAAACTTTCGCTTAGACTATTATCCTGATACGGTTTTCGCCAATTATCATCTTCGAAAATCGGAGGGATTTGAATTTTCATTATTTCAGAATAAGTGGTCTCTTTCAGTTCCATTTCTCTTACACATTCGTCAATTACGTCCAATAGATAGCATGTATCCTCTATAGCTGGTGATTAAAAGAATTGTGTTAAAACAAATTCAACTTTCTCTTCACCTACTTCAAAGGTTAGCTTTCCTCTTTTTACGTCTATTATAGCTCCGGCGGTAGCTAAGAATGGTCTTCCTAGTATGATAGGTGTAGTGGAGTCTTCAGAGATGTCCATGATTATAAAATCAGTAGGGATGTAGAATTGTCCTATACGTACTGGGACGTTTTCTAGTATGCCTACAGGATATTTAACAGAGCGATCGGCTAGTTGAACAGACATTTTAGTTGGTCTTAGGTCTCCCATGTCTAGCCTTTTGCAAATCGTTAAGGGCATAACACTGATATTGGCTCCTAAATCGCATAGAGCTTTGTCAATGATGAATTTTCCTATTACACAGGGTATAGAGAAACTTCCTGGGTCTTTTAGCTTAGGAGGCATTTTATTCTGAATTATGGCGCTACACTCGGCAGTAAGTGTAACTGTTCCGTTATCCTCTATCTTTTTCTTATTGGATAAGATTTCTTTTAAAAACTTAGCATACGAGGGTATTTGGGTAATTGCTTCTGTAAACGGAATAGTAATATTCAACTGTTTCAGAAGTTCGACAAATTTCTTAAATTGACCCGTCGTCTTGGAATTTATTAATCTTTGAGGGTACGGAATTGGTGGTTTGTAGGGTGGTGGAGGCACATAAGGTTGTTCTTTCTCCACTACCTCTCGATTGTCATCTTCCTTTTCTTCTGGATCATTCACCACTTCAGTCGGTTTATCCGGTTTTTGGTACATGGCTGGATTGTCCAGTCTTGGATCGGTAGGTCCGTCAAGTTCCTTGCCACTTCTTAATATTACAGCGTTAGCATGTCCTTTCGGATTAGGTTGAGGTTGTCCAGGGAATACTCCAGCTGGTGCAGCAGTAGGTGCTTGTTGTTGAGCTACTTGTGAAATCTGAGTTTCAAGCATTTTGTTATGTGTAGCTAATGCATCTACTTTGCTCACTAATTGTTTAATCTGCTCACTAGTGTGAATGTTTTGGTTTAAGAAGTCCTTGTTTGTTTGAGATTGGTTAGCTATAAAGTTCTCCATCATCAATTCAAGGTTCGATTTTCTAGGGATATTAGGAGCAGTCTTTTGATATCCTGGTGATGTAGCTGGTGCTTGACCTGGTGCGTAATAAGCATTGTTATTCTTATAGGAGAAGTTCAGATGATTCTTCCAACCTGGGTTGTATGTGTTTGAGTAAGGGTTTCCTTGAGCATAATTCCATGTATCAGTGGGAGTACCTGCCAATAGTTGACAATCAGAAACTTCGTGTCCTGGGACTCCACATAACTCACAGTTAGGTGTTACTGCAGCCACAGTGGCTGTAGGTGTTATGGCCAAGTTATCGATCTTTTGGCTTAGTTGGTCAAACTTCGCATTGACTTGGTCCATACTACTTACTTCGTACATACCTCCCTTTGTTGGTTTCTCAGTTGCGACTCTCTCGCTTCCCCAAAGGTAATGATTTTGAGCCATACTTTCGATAAGTGCATAGGCATCATTATATTCTTTGTCCATCAATGCACCACCCGCGGCAGCGTCAATTGTCATTCTTGTATTGTACAAGAGTCCATTATAGAAGGTATGGATGACCATCCATTCTATTAATCCATGATGTGGACAAAGTCTCATTAGATCCTTATAGCGTTCCCAAGCTTCGAATAATGATTCACTTTCTCTTTGCTTAAATCTGTTGATCTGAGCTCTCAGCATAGCTGTCTTGCTAGGTGGAAAATACCTATACATTTAATCGACCGTGTACTTTGGTACATTCTTTAGACGTGAAGGTAATGCTACCTAAACCGCTAGACGCATAAGTAGACACGTCTTTAGCTCATCAAGTTTGGGGAAGTTTGATAACGAGAAAACACATCGATTATATTGCTAGGTTTCATTAACGTTTTATCGCATATTCACCGTTTTAACACTCGATTTCTCGAGTTTTTCTTAACATTTTGCAGGTACATCATTATATGGAGCTAAATCATGAATTAAGATCAAAAGGAACAAAAGAAACCATAAAGAGATGAAGAAATGAAGAAGCCTGCAAAAGACTGCATAATTTGTTGCAGCCACGGTCGTCACAAGGGTGTCACGACCGTGACACCCCAATTTGAGCCATCACGACCGTAAGAGAGTGGTCACGACCGTGACACTTAAAAACCACAAGTAACGAACGTGAAGACCTTGTCACGACCGTGACAAGGGTAAAATTATGATTTTGACTCAGACTACGTCAAGGCATTACGTGAAGACCATTTCTCCTATTGGCATTACGTGAAAACCACTTCTCCTATTTTGTTGCCACGTTCCTGCATTCCTTCCACAAATTCAGCAAGGCCCATGCAACAAAGGTCCAAAAATCCAGCCCATTAAGGATTCTATAAATAGTACAAGTTCTATGAACAATAGGGGAGAGCATTTTTTTATTCAAATTCCTGCGGAAGCTCTGCCGAACTGTATTACGAACCAGCCTTCCTATTCCTGCATTATTTTTAGTTTTCTGTTTCGTTCTTTTTATTGTATCCAAACCCGCCATATAACAATTTCCAACATCAGGAAATTTTTATACATTTATTTGTTTCTAAACCTTCAGCATTTGTTTATTTTCAATTTCCGCTAACTCCAAGCTTTCCGGTCTGTGGAAGAAGGAGTCTGCTCGAATATTTGTTAACCAGGTTTTTCATTATATTGCAATTTAATTTAATTATAATGTTTATTTATTTTTCTGCCATGAGTACGTTATTATTAAATTTTCTATCTCTGTCTGGTTCAACATCGATGAGTAGCTAAACACCTTAGGGCGGTATGTAGTTATAACAAACTTAACCGGTAAAATATAACCATAGGCTAAAAATAATTAATCACTTAACATTCTGGATGATACTTTTTAATTGAAATAGACCTTTTTGTTACGAGAGTAAGAAAAGAGTATTAGGTTAGGTCGAGACCACGAGAGTGTGAGATTTTAACCAGATAGCTAAAGTTAGGCATTTAAATTAAACACAGCGAGAGCGCTTTAAGATAAATTAGAATTACTTAGTTTCCAAAAATTACCTCTAAACACTTATGGGCTAGCGAGAGCAGGCATAGGGCTTTAGGGATAAGATCTGATATAAGACCACGAGAGTGTGAGTTGAGGGTATTTAAACTGGTAATCTCTACCGAATAGATTAAGTGAACACCTTTATAAGCCTAGGTTAGATTGACCCACCTAAGTTAGTATAATTACATACCGACCGCCTTAATATTACTTTATTAAAACTTAAATTTAATTCCGCCTTTAATAGTCTTAAAAACCAACAAAAAATCATGACAACCATTCGCCTTAGCTAAACTAGAAGTTCATCTAGCACTAAGTAACCATAGAATCCCTGTGGATCGATAATCTTAAATATTACTTTGATAGGCTGTGCACTTGCAGTAAGATACCGCTAGACGCATAAGTAGACACGTCTTTAGCCCATCAAGTTTTTGGCTCCGTTGCCGGGGATTCCTTAATTTAGTTACTAATGCATTTAGGTAGCATTATCTAGACTAAGGTATCAACTATTTAATCTAATCTAATCTCCGAGTGTATGCCAAGTACTCGCTCTAAAAGCGAAGACTTGCAACCTCTAATCCCTGAATCGGAACGCTTCTTACACGTAAGAAGACGTATATTCGATTTCGAAAATAATTACAACATTCCAGATCTTCAATTAGATCCGCCTAAACCAGTCGTAAAATCAAAGGACGCAGAGATGGCTGAAGAACAGACTCATCCACTCAAGTATTACGCTAATCCTTCGCAAGTTGAACCGCATTCAAGCATTGCAGCGCCGACTATCAACCGAAACGATTTCGAACTAAAACCTTCGTTGATATCAGCCGTGCAACAAAATCAATTCGCCGGAAATCCTACCGAGGATCCGAATCTTCATCTTTCGATCTTTGTGCAATATGCAGATACAGTAAAAGCCAATGGAGTTACCCAAGAAGCTATTAGACTACGTTTATTTCCTTTTTCGCTTCGAGATAGAGCAAGAGCTTGGCTTCAATCTCTGCCTTCGAACTCAGTAACTACGTGGGAAGAACTTAAGAGAGTTTTCTTGAATAGGTATTTTCCACCTAGCAAAACAGCTATGCTGAGAGCTCAAATCAACGGATTTAAGCAAAGAGAAAGTGAATCATTATTCGAAGCTTGGGAACGCTATAAGGATCTACTGAGACTTTGTCCACATCATGGATTAATAGAATGGATGGTCATCCATACCTTCTATAATGGACTCTTGTACAATACAAGAATGACAATTGACGCTGCCGCGGGTGGTGCATTGATGGACAAAGAATATAATGATGCATATGCACTTATCGAAAGTATGGCTCAAAATCATTACCTTTGGGGAAGCGAGAGAGTCGCAACTGAGAAACCAACAAAGGGAGGTATGTACGAAGTAAGTAGTATGGACCAAGTCAATGCGAAGTTTGACCAACTAAGCCAAAAGATCGATAACTTGGCCATAACACCTACAGCCACTGTGGCTGCAGTAACACCTAACTGTGAGTTATGTGGAGTCCCAGGACACGAAGTTTCTGATTGTCAACTATTGGCAGGTACTCCCACTGATCAAGTGAATTATGCTCAAGGAAACCCTTACTCAAACACATACAACCCAGGTTGGAAGAATCATCCGAACTTCTCCTATAAGAATAACAATGCTTATTACGCACCAGGTCAAGCACCAGCTACATCACCAGGATATCAAAAGACTGCTCCTAATATCCCTAGAAAATTGAACCTTGAATTGATGATGGAGAACTTTATAGCTAACCAATCTCAAACAAACAAGGACTTCTTAAACCAAAACATTCACACTAGTGAGCAGATTAAACAATTAGTGAGCAAAGTAGATGCATTAGCTACACATAACAAAATGCTTGAAACTCAGATTTCACAAGTAGCTCAACAACAAGCACCTACTGCTGCACCAGCTGGAGTATTCCCTGGACAACCTCAACCTAATCCGAAAGGACATGTTAACGCTGTAATATTAAGAAGTGGCAAGGAACTTGACGGACCTACCGATCCAAGACTTGACAATCCAGCCATGTACCAAAAACCGGATAAACCGACTGAAGTGGTGAATGATCCAGAAGAAAAGGAAGATGACAATCGAGAGGTAGTAGAGAAAGAACAACCTTATGTGCCTCCACCACCCTACAAACCACCAATTCCGTACCCTCAAAGATTAATAAATTCCAAGACGACGGGTCAATTTAAGAAATTTGTCGAACTTCTGAAACAGTTGAATATTACTATTCCGTTTACAGAAGCAATTACCCAAATACCCTCGTATGCTAAGTTTTTAAAAGAAATCTTATCCAATAAGAAAAAGATAGAGGATAACGGAACAGTTACACTTACTGCCGAGTGTAGCGCCATAATTCAGAATAAAATGCCTCCTAAGCTAAAAGACCCAGGAAGTTTCTCTATACCCTGTGTAATAGGAAAATTCGTCATTGACAAAGCTCTATGCGATTTAGGAGCCAGTATCAGTGTTATGCCTTTAACGATTTGCAAAAGGCTAGACATGGGAGACCTAAGACCAACTAAAATGTCTGTTCAACTAGCCGATCGCTCTGTTAAATATCCTGTAGGCATACTAGAAAACGTCCCAGTACGTATAGGACAATTCTACATCCCTACTGATTTTATAATCATGGACATCTCTGAAGACTCCACTACACCTATCATACTAGGAAGACCATTCTTAGCTACCGCCGGAGCTATAATAGACGTAAAAAGAGGAAAGCTAACCTTTGAAGTAGGTGAAGAGAAAGTTGAATTTATTTTAACACAATTCTTACAATCACCAGCTATAGAGGATACATGCTATCTATTGGACGTAATTGACGAATGTGTAAGAGAAATGGAACTGAAAGAGACCACTTATTCTGAAATAATGAAAATTCAAATCCCTCCGATTTTCGAAGATGATAATTGGCGAAAACCGTATCAGGATAATAGTCTAAGCGAAAGTTTAGCACTTACACCGGATCCCATGCCAAGTAAAGATAAACCTACATTAGGATTAAAAACTTTACCTCATAACCTAAGGTACGAATTCTTAGACGTTGAATGTAAAAGACCAGTTATAGTAAATTCCATTTTAGGAACTATAGAAACAAAGATACTTTTAGATGTCTTGAAGAAATATCCAACTGCATTAGGGTATAACATATCTGATCTCAAAGGAATATGTCCTTCAGTTTGTATGCATCGTATTCTGCTAGAAGAAGATTGCAGAACCTCCAGAGAATCGCAAAGAAGAATTAACCCAACCCTTAGCACTGTAGTAAAAGAAGAAGTTAAGAAATTATTAGATGCCGGGATAATATATCCAATCTCTGATAGTGAATGGGTTAGCCCAATACATGTAGTGCCAAAGAAAGGAGGCATCACTGTTGTGAAAAACGCTCAAGGAGAATCGATATCGCAAAGAGTAGTGACGGGATATAGAGTGTGCATAGATTATCGTAAACTAAACAAAGCCACTCGAAAAGATCATTTCCCACTACCTTTCATAGATCAAATGTTAGAACGATTAGCCAAGCATTCTTACTTCTGTTATCTTGACGGTTACTCAGGATTTTTCCAAATCCCTATCCATCCTGATGATCAAGAGAAGACTACATTCACATGTCCTTATGGAACATTCGCTTATAGGCGAATGCCCTTTGGATTATGCAACGCTCCTGCAACCTTTCAAATATGTATGATGTCAATCTTCGCAGATTTTATAGACAACATCATGGAAGTGTTCATGGACGACTTCTCTGTATGCGGGCAAAGTTTTGAAGGATGCTTATCGAACTTAGAAATGGTGTTAGAAAGATGTGTAAAAGTAAATCTCGTGCTTAACTGGGAGAAATGTCATTTTATGGTCAATGAAGGAATAGTATTAGGTCATGTAATATCCGACAAGGGAATTGAAGTTGATAAAGCTAAGATTGAAGTAATAAAAGATCTTCAACCCCCTAAAACCGTTCGAGAAATACGAAGCTTTTTAGGACACGCCGGTTTTTACCGACGATTCATCAAAGATTTCTCGAAAATCACTAAACCTCTTACTGGTTTATTAATGAAAGACGCTGAGTTCATATTCAATGAAGATTGTCTTAAAGCATTCGAAACTCTAAAAACAACCCTCATCACCGCACCAATCATGCAACCCCCTGACTGGGGATTACCTTTTGAAATCATGTGCAATGCGAGTGACTATGCTGTAGGCGCAGTTCTAGGCCAGAGAAAGGAAAAGAAACTTCATGCGATTTACTATGCCAGTAGAACCTTAGATTCTGCCCAGATGAACTACGCTACTACAGAAAAAGAATTGTTAGCAGTTGTCTTTGCGCTTGACAAATTCCGTTCTTACCTAGTTGGAGCGAAAATAATCATTTACACAGACCATGCTGCTATCCGATATCTATTAACTAAGAAAGATGCTAAACCAAGACTCTTAAGATGGATTTTACTCTTACAAGAGTTTGATCTAGAAATAAAAGATAAGAAAGGTACTGAGAACGTCGTAGCGGACCATTTATCTAGAATAGAAGGTATTAAACCCGAACAAGTGCCGATTAACGATGATTTTCCGTATGAACAGCTGATAGCACAAATAGGAAGCGACCTAGCTCAGTTAGATATAAATGAACCAGAATCCGTGGAAACAATCCAGACAACTGTAGGACTGCCATGGTACGCTGACATTGTCAACTACCTAGCCGCAGGAGCTCTTCCACCCGATCTAACCTATCAGCAGAAAAAGAAATTCTTTCATAATCTGAAACATTACTATTGGGATGAACCATTATTGTTCAAAAGAGGACCAGATGGAATCTTTCGCCGATGTATTCCCGAAGAAGAAATAGAAGATGTCATTGCTCAATGCCATTCATCTCCTTATGGTGGACATGCAAGCACTTCCAAGACTTGTGCAAAAATCTTGCAAGCTGGCTTATTCTGGCCTAATCTATGGAAGGATGTCCACATCGCTGTTATAAATTGCGATCGGTATCAACGCACTGGCAATATTTCAAGAAGAGATGAAATGCCTCAAAAAGGAATTTTAGAAGTAGAAATCTTTGACGTCTGGGGAATAGATTTCATGGGACCATTCCCATCATCTTTCGGTAATAATTACATACTCGTAGCTGTTGATTATGTTTCGAAATGGATTGAAGCCATAGCATCTCCTACAAACGATACACGAGTAGTAATAAAGCTTTTCAAAAATATAATCTTTCCCAGATTTGGTGTGCCTAGACTCGTCATAAGTGACGGTGGCTCGCACTTCATTTCAAAAATCTTTGACAAATTACTATCTAAATATGGAGTAAGACACCATGTGGCTACACCACATCACCCACAAACAAGTGGACAAGTCGAAGTCTCAAACAGAGAAATTAAACAAATCTTAGAAAAGACTGTCGCCATATCTCGGAAAGATTGGTCATCTAAACTTAATGAAGCTTTATGGGCTTATAGGACCGCTTACAAGACACCCATAGGTACTACACCTTTCAAACTAGTTTATGGAAAATCTTGTCACCTCCCAGTAGAACTAGAACACAAAGCTTATTGGGCGATCAGAACTCTCAATATAAACTATAATGCTGCAGGAGAAAAGTGAATCCTAGACATTAACGAATTAGAAGAATTAAGGTTAGATGCATATGAGAATGCTAAGATATATAAAGAAAGAACTAAGCGATGGCATGATAAACGCCTATCTAGGAAAGAATTTAGTGTGGGAGAAGTTGTACTCCTCTTTAATTCAAGACTTAGGCTCTTTCCTGGAAAATTAAAATCTAGATGGTCAGGACCCTTTGAAATAACTAAAGTATTCCCGAGTGGAGCAATAGAAATTAAGGGTAGGAATAGTGAACCATTCATAGTAAACGGACAACGTTTAAAACATTATCATAAAGTTGAAAATAGAGATTATGCGAATAATCTAAAGCTTTTAGAATTGTCCACTAATTCCCCTGATTAATCTAAACCTAAGCATTACGTCAGGCTTTTGACGATAAAAACAGCGCTTAGTGGGAGGCAACCCATTTACTTATTTAATTATTTAAACTATTCTTTTCTTTTAGCATATTGTTATTTATCGTTTTACTATTTGTTTAATTGTTTTGTCATTTTATAGTTTTATTTTATATTACTATTATTGCCATTACATTATGCATTTCATTTTCTTATTTTTATCTTAAATCACTTTTTACAGATTTTCTAAAGTCTTTTCCACTGATTTGTTTCCCCCATATTTGCACTGACCATGGCTAACCAACCAATTAACCATATGGAAACCAAATTTAGAGGTAGGAACCAAAGAATGAAGTTTGAAGAGTTATCACAGAGGCAAATGGATTTGACCCTGTACCCGGATGATAAGACTATGGAAACCCTAGGTATACATGATAGTGTCATGTACTTGTTAAACCGACTCGGATGGGAGAATGCATTGATCCAACATAAGTTTGTGACTTACCGCGAGCTCACCCTTGAGTTCCTTAGCTCCTTAATTTACCTACCTGAGCGCGGTTTTGGATTTAGGAAAGGATTTATTAGTTTCCGCCTATTTGGAATAGAATATGACTTTAACCATAAAGAACTAGCTGACTTGTTAGGATTCCCTAGTGGACCATTTGCTTTTACTACCACACAGGTAGAATTGATGGATATGGAGCTAGATTTCTTTTGGGGAACTTTAACCGGAAACTACCACCCTGAACCAAATAACATGAATAATGATGAGATCCATAATCCTGCTCTCCGTTACTTCCATAAATTCCTTGCCCACACCTTCTTTGGAAAAGAAGAAAACATTACCGGAGTTTCTAAAGATGAAATATTTATTATGTCATGTTTCACTAATGGACAGCCTGTTAATGGTGTACCTTTCATGATGCAAACCTTCACCCGTATCCAAGAAGAACCTGAATTACCTATATTAGTAGGAGGTCTTGTAACCATGATTGCTGATGCCATAGGACTTAGGTACCAACTGCACAGGTGCAACCGTCTAGGAACAACCCGCCCTATGAATCTTAATTTCTGCTTCAATAGACATATCATAAGGAATTTAGGATATCCACCTTTTGAGTACCTAATCCGGAACGAAGTAGTAACCCTGTTCACATTGCCTAACCATGCTAGAGTAAGTGTTCACAATAAGGATAACTGGCTTTATGAGTTAAACCCACCTGATTATCCATCTACTCCTGAAACACCTCAGTCTTACAAGATAAAAGATGATATAATGACCGCTGTCGAAACTGACCCTGAGACACCTCCTGGTTACCATGACATTGACCACACTGAAGAAGTACATGAAACCCCTGAAGTGAATCAAGGAGATTATGCTAACAACTTACAAAACATCATGAACACTCTCAATGCTTACCAAACTGACATTAATTTATTTAAAGACATTAAGAGCATGCGATTGGACATTATAGGATTGACTGACATAGCCTGCGAACAATTCTATCACTTGAACTCCGCCATCGAAGACTTGAAGAAACGCTTTTGAAAATACTATAAGTGATTTAGTTTATTTTTATCATTGTTTTCGTTTCTTGTTAGATTTATTTTTCGCAACAATTTCATACCGTAATTTCCGTTTATGTAACTTCATTTTCAATTACTTTATGCAATGCACCTTTACTTCCAAAATTTCTCCATTTTTAGCAATTTATATATTTTTCATTCTATGTACTGTTATGCTTGCATTATTTCATATTATATACAATCTCTCATGCCATGCAAGTTAGTATAGTACTGTGTTGAAATTATATACTATATGGTGTTTACAATTTAATATGAGTGTTAGTGAAGAAAATACATTATTATAAAATATGTGAATTAAGTGAGAAAATGTTTTTCTGGAAATTATTCAACGAAGCGTGCCCTCACGGTCGTCATACCCATCTCACGATCGTGACGTGCTTAAATAGCGTGTCACGACCGTCGCACCCCTGTCACGACCGTGACAACCCCTATTACAGGAATCGTGGGAAACATAACTGTTTCTCTTCGTGCCTCTTCTTCTTCTTCCTCCATAACTTCCTCAAAACTACCCATTTTCTCCATAACCTCCGTAACCTCCCCATTACCAACATTAACCCCCCATTATCATAACCTATCACATTCTCACTCTCCATTATTTATCCCGAATCAATATTTCTTTCATTTTACCATTTTTTTCACAAAACATCAAAACTCTTCATTCTTCACTCTAAGCTGTTGCATGCAATGGATTCTATTACTTTTAGAGAAGGTGATGCTGGAGAAACTCAGAGAGAACGTTTTCTCCGATTCCAAAACCGCGGTGTGCAACCTACACGTTACATTGACACTGTCTGTTTGAGGGAACTCGGAATGCTTGCCAGTGTTAAAAGCCTGCTTCAAAAAGTCGGTCTGTGGGATCTTTGCAGTCAACCTCAGCCCACATTCGAGCTTCTGACACTGGAGTTCTTAAGCTCATTCAGTTACATCACCGGTACCGGTTCTCAGAGTCAGCTCACCGGTGTCGCTAAATTCAGATTGCATGGCCAAGAGTTCAACATTTCTCAAACCAGGATAGCCGAGTTGTTAGGCTTCGATAACGGAACTGAAGCTCACCGTCGCGTGCCCGATAATTTTAGTGAACAAGCTTTCACTCTATGGCACGACTTAACCAACACCCGTGCATCCGCCTTCCAAAGCCTCAACGCTACGCACATCCACAACCCGGCAATCCGCTATTTCCACCGCGTCATATGCAACACCATCTTCGCTCGAGAAAGCAACCATAAGCTCAACTCCAAGGAGTTTCTATTCTTACACTGCGCTCTTAATGACGAGCCGATCAACGCTGCCCCTTTCATGCTTTATCATATCCAGGCCATTGCACACAGAGGCTCCACCCCGTTCTTCATAGGCGGCATTGTCACCACCCTCGCCATTCAGTTGGGGCTTGGTGACTCGCTCGTTAATCAGCCTCACCTAGCCGCAGAATTCCTCACCAAGAGTTATTGCAGGTCCGCTCACCTGATTGCGCAGCGAGAGGATGGCAGGTATAGCCCTGTTGTCCATGGCACCATTTTCCATCATATCATTTTGCCGTCCCGCGACCGCATCGATCCATCCAACCGAGCCAACTGGCTCTTTGTTTTACCTGTTGCTGTCGATCACGTCCCTATTCATGATGATCAGGCAGACCCTCCAACGGATGAGATGCAGGACGCTATGGATGCAGCTGAGCCTGTCCAGGATATACCAGAGACATCTACCCGACAGCCCCCTGCTCCCGAAATCACACTTGAGGAAGTCCTTCGTGCGATTCATCAGCAGAACCAGATGAACGCCGCACTGGAGCGAAGGCAGAAGGAGCAGTATGATGCTTTACTCAGCACTATTGCAGCAAACCAGGAAGCTACTAATGAGAAGTTTGGAGAAATTTTCAGCGAGCTAGAAGCCCTCCGCATTAGCATCACTGCTGCCTCCGGCACCGGTTCTGATCCTGAAGCGACTCCTTCCAGACGCCGCTCCCGCACCAGAGGCCGAGCCCGCGGTCCTCCGCAGCCATAGTTTTAGTTTGCTTATGTTTGTTTTTCGTTTTTGTCGTTGTACTGTACTTTTACCGCATTTATATAACAAACATAAGCAAACTAAAAATATGGCTGCTGAGGACCGCGGGCTCGGCCTCTGGTGCGGGAGCGGCGTCTGGAAGGAGTCGCTTCAGGATCAGAACCGGTGTCGGAGGCAGCAGTGATGCTAATGCGGAGGGCTTCTAGCTCGCTGAAAATTTCTCCAAACTTCTCATTAGTAGCTTCCTGGTTTGCTGCAATAGTGCTGAGTAAAGCATCATACTGCTCCTTCTGCCTTCGCTCCAGTGCGGCGTTCATCTGGTTCTGCTGATGAATCGCACGGAGGACTTCCTCAAGTGTGATTTCGGGATCAGGGGGCTGTCGGGTAGATGTCTCTGGTATATCCTGGACAGGCTCAGCTGCATCCATAGCGTACTGCATCTCATCCGCTGGAGGGTCTCCCTGATCATCATGAATAGGGACGTGATCGGCAGCAGCAGGTAAAACAAAGAGCCAGTTGGCTCGGCAGGATGGATCGATGCGGTCGCGGGACGGCAAAATGATATGATGGAAAATGGTGCCATGGACAACAGGGCTATACCTGCCATCCTCTCGCTGCGCAATCAGGTGAGCGGACCTGCAATAACTCTTGGTGAGGAATTCTGCGGCTAGGTGAGGCTGATTAACGAGCGAGTCACCAAGCCCTAACTGAATGGGGAGGGTGGTGACAATGCCGCCTATGAAGAACGGGGTGGAGCCTCTGTGTGCAATGGCCTGGATATGATAAAGCATGAAAGGGGCAGCGTTGATCGGCTCGTCATTAAGAGCGCAGTGTAAGAATAGAAGCTCCTTGGAGTTGAGCTTATGGTTGCTTTCTCGAGCGAAGATGGTGTTGCATATGACGCGGTGGAAATAGCGGATTGCCGGGTTGTGAATGTGCGTAGCGTTGAGGCTTTGGAAGGCTGATGCACGGGTGTTGGTTAAGTCGTGCCATAGAGTGAAAGCTTGTTCACTAAAATTGTCGAGCACGCGACGGTGAGCTTCAGTTCCGTGATCGAAGCCTAACAACTCGGCTATCCTGGTTTGCGAAATGTTGAACTCTTGGCCATGCAATCTGAATTTGGCGACACCGGTGAGCTGACTCTGAGAACCGGTACCGGTGATGTAACTGAATGAGCTTAAGAACTCCAGTGTCAGAAGCTCGAATGTGGGCTGAGGTTGACTGCAAAGATCCCACAGACCGACTTTTTGAAGCAGGCTTGTAACACTGGCAAGCATTCCGAGTTCCCTCAAACAGACAGTGTCAATGTAACGTGTAGGTTGCACACCGCGGTTTTGGAATCGGAGAAAACGTTCTCTCTGAGTTTCTCCAGCATCACCTTCTCTAAAAGTAATAGAATCCATTGCATGCAAGAGCCTAGAGTGAAGAATGAAGATTTTTGATGTTTTGTGAAAAAATGGTAAAATGAAAGAAATATTGATTCGGGATAAATAATGGAGAGTGAGAATGTGATAGGTTATGATAATGGGGGGGGGGGGGGGTTACTGTTGGTAATGGGGAGGTTACGGAGGTTATGGAGAAAATGGGTAGTTTTGAGGAAGTTATGGAGGAAGAAGAAGAAGAGGCACGAAGAGAAACAATTTTGTTTCTCACGATTCCTGTAATGGGGGTTATCACGGTCGTGACAGGGGTGCGACGGTCGTGACACGCTATTTAAGCACGTCACGATCGTGAGATGGGTATGACGACCGTGAGGGCACGCTTCGTTGAATAATTTCCAGAAAAACATTTTCTCACTTAATTCACATATTTTATAATAATGTATTTTCTTCACTAACACTCATATTAAATTGTAAACACCATATAGTATATAATTTCAACACAGTACTATACTAACTTGCATGGCATGAGAGATTGTATATAATATGAAATAATGCAAGCATAACAGTACATAGAATGAAAAATATATAAATTGCTAAAAATGGAGAAATTTTGGAAGTAAAGGTGCATTGCATAAAGTAATTGAAAATGAAGTTACATAAACGGAAATTACGGTATGAAATTGTTGCGAAAAATAAATCTAACTAGAAACGAAAACAATGAGAAAAATAAACTAAATCACTTATAGCATTTTCAAAAGCGTTTCTTCAAGTCTTCGATGGCGGAGTTCAAGTGATAGAATTGTTCGCAGGCTATGTCAGTCAATCCTATAATGTCCAATCGCATGCTCTTAATGTCTTCTTTAAATAAATTAATGTCAGTTTGGTAAGCATTGAGAGTGTTCATGATGTTTTGTAAGTTGTTAGCATAATCTCCTTGATTCACTTCAGGGGTTTCATGTACTTCTTCAGTGTGGTCAATGTCATGGTAACCAGGAGGTGTCTCAGGGTCAGTTTCAACATTGGTCATTATATCATCTTTTATCTTGTAAGACTGAGGTGTTTCAGGAGTAGATGGATAATCAGGTGGGTTTAACTCATAAAGCCAGTTATCCTTATTGTGAACACTTACTCTAGCATGGTTAGGCAATGTGAACAGGGTTACTACTTCGTTCCGGATTAGGTACTCAAAAGGTGGATGTCCTAAATTCCTTATGATATGTCTATTGAAGCAGAAATTAAGATTCATAGGGCGGATTGTTCCTAGACGGTTGCACCTGTCCAGTTGGTACCTAAGTCCTATGGCATCAGCAATCATGGTTACAAGACCTCCTACTAATATAGGTAATTCAGGTTCTTCTTGGATATGGGTGAAGGTTTGCATCATGAAAGGTACACCATTAACAGGCTGTCCATTAGTGAAACATGACATAATAAATATTTCATCTTTAGAAACTCCGGTAATGTTTTCTTCTTTTCCAAAGAAGGTGTGGGCAAGGAATTTATGGAAGTAACGGAGAGCAGGATTATGGATCTCATCATTATTCATGTTATTTGGTTCAGGGTGGTAGTTTCCGGTTAAAGTTCCCCAAAAGAAATCTAGCTCCATATCCATCAATTCTACCTGTGTGGTAGTAAAAGCAAATGGTCCACTAGGGAATCCTAACAAGTCAGCTAGTTCTTTATGGTTAAAGTCATATTCTATTCCAAATAGGCGGAAACTAATAAATCCTTTCCTAAATCCAAAACCGCGCTCAGGTAGGTAAATTAAGGAGCTAAGGAACTCAAGGGTGAGCTCGCGGTAAGTCACAAACTTATGTTGGATCAATGCATTCTCCCATCCGAGTCGGTTTAACAAGTACATGACACTATCATGTATACCTAGGGTTTCCATAGTCTTATCATCCGGGTACATGGTCAAATCCATTTGCCTCTGTGATAACTCTTCAAACTTCATTCTTTGGTTCCTACCTCTAAATTTGGTTTCCATATGGTTAATTGGTTGGTTAGCCATGGTCAGTGCAAATATGGGGGAAACAAATCAGTGGAAAAGACTTTAGAAAATCTGTAAAAAGTGATTTAAGATAAAAATAAGAAAATGAAATGCATAATGTAATGGCAATAATAGTAATATAAAATAAAACTATAAAATGACAAAACAATTAAACAAATAGTAAAACGATAAATAACAATATGCTAAAAGAAAAGAATAGTTTAAATAATTAAATTTGTAAATGGGTTGCCTCCCACTAAGCGCTGTTTTTATCGTCAAAAGCCTGACGTAATGCTTAGGTTTAGATTAATCAGGGGAATTAGTGGACAATTCTAAAAGCTTTAGATTATTCGCATAATCTCCATTTTCAACTTGATGATAATGTTTTAAACGTTGTCCGTTTACTATGAATGGTTCACTATTCCTACCCTTAATTTCTATTGCTCCACTCGGGAATACTTTAGTTATTTCAAAGGGTCCTGACCATCTAGATTTTAATTTTCCAGGAAAGAGCCTAAGTCTTGAATTAAAGAGGAGTACAACTTCTCCCACACTAAATTCTTTCCTAGATAGGCGTTTATCATGCCATCGCTTAGTTCTTTCTTTATATATCTTAGCATTCTCATATGCATCTAACCTTAATTCTTCTAATTCGTTAATGTCTAGGATTCGCTTTTCTCCTGCAGCATTATAGTTTATATTGAGAGTTCTGATCGCCCAATAAGCTTTGTGTTCTAGTTCTACTGGGAGGTGACAAGATTTTCCATAAACTAGTTTGAAAGGTGTAGTACCTATGGGTGTCTTGTATGCGGTCCTATAAGCCCATAAAGCTTCATTAAGTTTAGATGACCAATCTTTCCGAGATATGGCGACAGTCTTTTCTAAGATTTGTTTAATTTCTCTGTTTGAGACTTCGACTTGTCCACTTGTTTGTGGGTGATATGGTGTAGCCACACGGTGTCTTACTCCATATTTAGATAGTAATTTGTCAAAGATTTTTGAAATGAAGTGCGAGCCACCGTCACTTATGACGAGTCTAGGCACACCAAATCTGGGAAAGATTATATTTTTGAAAAGCTTTATTACTACTCGTGTATCGTTTGTAGGAGAAGCTATGGCTTCAATCCATTTCGAAACATAATCAACAGCTACGAGTATGTAATTATTACCGAAAGATGATGGGAATGGTCCCATGAAATCTATTCCCCAGACGTCAAAGATTTCTACTTCTAAAATTCCTTTTTGAGGCATTTCATCTCTTCTTGAAATATTGCCAGTGCGTTGACACCGATCGCAATTTATAACAGCGATGTGGACATCCTTCCATAGATTAGGCCAGAATAAGCCGGCTTGCAAGATTTTTGCACAAGTCTTGGAAGTGCCTGCATGTCCACCATAAGGAGATGAATGGCATTGAGCAATGACATCTTCTATTTCTTCTTCGGGAATACATCGGCGAAAGATTCCATCTGGTCCTCTTTTGAACAATAATGGTTCATCCCAATAGTAATGTTTCAGATTATGAAAGAATTTATTTTTCTGCTGATAGGTTAGATCGGGTGGAAGAGCTCCTGCGGCTAGGTAGTTGACAATGTCAGCGTACCATGGCAGTCCTACAGTTGTCTGGATTGTTTCCACGGATTCTGGTTCATTTATATCTAACTGAGCTAGGTCGCTTCCTATTTGTGCTATCAGCTGTTCATACGGAAAATCATCGTTAATTGGCACTTGTTCGGGTTTAATACCTTCTATTCTAGATAAATGGTCCGCTACGACGTTCTCAGTACCTTTCTTATCTTTTATTTCTAGATCAAACTCTTGTAAGAGTAAAATCCATCTTAAGAGTCTTGGTTTAGCATCTTTCTTAGTTAATAGATATCGGATAGCAGCATGGTCTGTGTAAATGATTATTTTCGCTCCAACTAGGTAAGAACGGAATTTGTCAGGCGCAAAGACAACTGCTAACAATTCTTTTTCTGTAGTAGCGTAGTTCATCTGGGCAGAATCTAAGGTTCTACTGGCATAGTAAATCGCATGAAGTTTCTTTTCCTTTCTCTGGCCTAGAACTGCGCCTACAGCATAGTCACTCGCGTCGCACATGATTTCACAAGGTAATCTCCAGTCAGGGGGTTGCATGATTGGTGCGGTGATGAGGGCTGTTTTTAGAGTTTCGAATGCTTTAAGACAATCTTCATTGAATATGAACTCAGCGTCTTTCATTAATAAACCAGTAAGAGGTGTAGTGATTTTCGAGAAATCTTTGATGAATCGTCGGTAAAAACCGGCGTGTCCTAAAAAGCTTCGTATTTCTCGAACGGTTTTAGGGGGTTGAAGATCTTTTATTACTTCAATCTTAGCTTTATCAACTTCAATTCCCTTGTCAGATATTACATGACCTAATACTATTCCTTCATTGACCATAAAATGACATTTCTCCCAGTTAAGCACGAGATTTACTTTTACACATCTTTCTAACACCATTTCTAAGTTCGATAAGCATCCTTCAAAACTTTGCCCGCATACAGAGAAGTCGTCCATGAACACTTCCATGATGTTGTCTATAAAATCTGCGAAGATTGACATCATACATCTTTGAAAGGTTGCAGGAGCGTTGCATAATCCAAAGGGCATTCTCCTATAAGCGAACGTTCCATAAGGACATGTGAATGTAGTCTTCTCTTGATCATCAGGATGGATAGGGATTTGGAAAAATCCTGAGTAACTGTCAAGATAACAGAAGTAAGAATGCTTGGCTAATCGTTCTAACATTTGATCTATGAAAGGTAGTGGGAAATGATCTTTTCGAGTGGCTTTGTTTAGTTTACGATAATCTATGCACACTCTATATCCCGTCACTACTCTTTGCGATATCGATTCGCCTTGAGCATTTTTCACAACAGTGATACCTCCTTTCTTTGGCACTACATGTATTGGGCTAACCCATTCACTATCAGAGATTGGATATATTATCCCGGCATCTAATAATTTCTTAACTTCTTCTTTTACTACAGTGCTAAGGGTTGGGTTAATTCTTCTTTGCGATTCTCTGGAGGTTCTGCAATCTTCTTCTAGCAGAATACGATGCATACAAACTGAAGGACATATTCCTTTGAGATCAGATATGTTATACCCTAATGCAGTTGGAAATTTCTTCAAGACATCTAAAAGTTTCTTTGTTTCTATAGTTCCTAAACTGGAATTTACTATAACTGGTCTTTTACATTCAACGTCTAAGAATTCGTACCTTAGGTTATGAGGTAAAGTTTTTAATCCTAATGTAGGTTTATCTTTACTTGGCATGGGATCTGGTGTAAGTGCTAAACTTTCGCTTAGACTATCATCCTGATACGGTTTTCGCCAATTATCATCTTCGAAAATCGGAGGGATTTGAATTTTCATTATTTCAGAATAAGTGGTCTCTTTCAATTCCATTTCTCTTACACATTCGTCAATTACGTCCAATAGATAGCATGTATCCTCTATAGCTGGTGATTGTAAGAATTGTGTTAAAATAAATTCAACTTTCTCTTCACCTACTTCAAAGGTTAGCTTTCCTCTTTTTACGTCTATTATAGCTCCGGCGGTAGCTAAGAATGGTCTTCCTAGTATGATAGGTGTAGTGGAGTCTTCAGAGATGTCCATGATTATAAAATCAGTAGGGATGTAGAATTGTCCTATACGTACTGGGACGTTTTCTAGTATGCCTACAGGATATTTAACAGAGCGATCGGCTAGTTGAACAGACATTTTAGTTGGTCTTAGGTCTCCCATGTCTAGCCTTTTGCAAATCGTTAAGGGCATAACACTGATACTGGCTCCTAAATCGCATAGAGCTTTGTCAATGACGAATTTTCCTATTACACAGGGTATAGAGAAACTTCCTGGATCTTTTAGCTTAGGAGGCATTTTATTCTGAATTATGGCGCTACACTCGGCAGTAAGTGTAACTGTTCCGTTATCCTCTATCTTTTTCTTATTGGATAAGATTTCTTTTAAAAACTTAGCATACGAGGGTATTTGGGTAATTGCTTCTGTAAACGGAATAGTAATATTCAACTGTTTCAGAAGTTCGACAAATTTCTTAAATTGACCCGTCGTCTTGGAATTTATTAATCTTTGAGGGTACGGAATTGGTGGTTTATAGGGTGGTGGAGGCACATAAGGTTGTTCTTTCTCTACTACCTCTTGATAGTCGGCGCTGCAATGCTTGAATGCGGTTCAACTTGCGAAGGATTAGCGTAATACTTGAGTGGATGAGTCTGTTCTTCAGCCATCTCTGCGTCCTTTGATTTTACGACTGGTTTAGGCAGATCTAATTGAAGATCTGGAATGTTGTAATTATTTTCGAAATCGAATATACGTCTTCTTACGTGTAAGAAGCGTTCCGATTCAGGGATTAGAGGTTGCAAGTCTTCGCTTTTAGAGCGAGTACTTGGCATACACTCGGAGATTAGATTAAATTAAATAGTTGATACCTTAGTCTAGACAATGCTACCTAAATGCACTAGTAACTAAATTAAGGAATCCCCGGCAACGGCGCCAAAAACTTGATGGGCTAAAGACGTGTCTACTTATGCGTCTAGCGGTATCTTACTGCAAGTGCACAGCCTATCGAAGTAATATTTAAGATTATCGATCCACAGGGATTCTATGGTTACTTAGTGCTAGATGAACTTCTAGTTTAGCTAAGGCGAATGGTTGTCACGATTTTTGTTGGTTTTTAAGACTATTAAAGGCGGAATTAAATTTAAGTTTTAATAAAGTAATATTAAGGCGGTCGGTATGTAATTATACTAACTTAGGTGGGTCTATCTAACCTAGGCTTATAAAGGTGTTCACTTAATCTATTCGGTAGAGATTACCAGTTTAAATACCCTCAACTCACACTCTCGTGGTCTTATATCAGATCTTATCCCTAAAGCCCTATGCCTGCTCTCGCTAGCCCATAAGTGTTTAGAGGTAATTTTTGGAAACTAAGTAATTCTAATTTATCTTAAAGCGCTCTCGCTGTGTTTAATTTAAATGCCTAACTTTAGCTATCTGGTTAAAATCTCACACTCTCGTGGTCTTGACCTAACCTAATACTCTTTTCTTACTCTCGTAACGAAAAGGTCTATTTCAATTAAAAAGTATCAGCCAGAATGTTAAGTGATTAATTATTTTTAGCCTATGGTTATATTTTACCGGTTAAGTTTGTTATAACTACATACCGCCCTAAGGTGTTTAGCTACTCATCGATGTTGAACCAGACAGAGACAGAAAGTTTAATAATAACGTACTCATGGAAGAAAAATAAATAAACATTATAATTAAATTAAATTGCAATATAATGAAAAACCTGGTTAACAAATATTCGAGTAGACTCCTTCTTCCACAGACCGGAAAGCTTGGAGTTGGCGGAAATTGAAAATAAACGAATGCTGAAGGTTTAGAAACAAATAAATGTATAACGATTTCCTGATGTCGGAAATAGTTATATGGCGGGTTTGGATACAATAAAAAACAACGAAACAGAAAACTAAAAATAATGCAGGAATAGAGAGGCTGGTTCGTAATACAGTTCGGCAGAGCTTCCGCAGGAATTTGAATAAAAAAATGCTCTCCCCCCTTGTTCATAGAACTTGTACTATTTATAGAATCCTTAATGGGCTGGATTTTTGGACCTTTGTTGCATGGGCCTTGCTGAATTTGTGGAAGGAATGCAGGAACGTGGCAACAAAATAGGAGAAGTGGTTTTCACGTAATGCCAATAGGAGAAATGGTCTTCACGTAATGCCTTGACGTAGTCTGAGTCAAAATCCTAATTTTACCCTTGTCACGGTCGTGACAAGGTCTTCACGTTCGTAACTTGTGGTTTTTAAGTGTCACGGTCGTGACCACTCTCTTACGGTCGTGATGGCTCAAATTGGGGTGTCACGGTCGTGACACCCTTGTGACGACCGTGGCTGCAACAAATTATGCAGTATTTTGCAGGCTTCTTCATTTCTTCATCTCTTTATGGTTTCTTTTGTTCCTTTTGCTCTTAATTCATGATTTAGCTCCATATAATGATGTACCTGCAAAATGTTAAGAAAAACTCGAGAAATCGAGTGTTAAAACGGTGAATATGCGATAAAACGTTAATGAAACCTAGCAATATAATCGATGTGTTTTCTCGTTATCAATCACCATGTTTCATCCTCATCTTTTCTTATTGTTTAAATTGGTTGTCACCATGAACATGCTTTACATTGATTGTTATCTTGTTTAGCATTTATTTTCTTTTGTCCCCACGCGACGAAACTCGTTAAATTCTCATCCGAATCACCTCCCCTTTTCTCCCTCCAAAGGAAGGCCTGTCCACTTGACCCTCAGTGTCATGGATAATTTATTCACCCTCTCTTGACTTTGCCAAGTCACCTTTACCCTTAGTTTAGAAACCATTAGAATTTGCTTTGAGTCTAAGAAACCCACCTGTACTAAGAGCGTTCTTCAACTAGAACCCTAGGAAAGAGTTCATCAACTCTGTGTAAGAATCATCGTCATGATTTCTTACTTTCCCCTTTTACTACAACTTAGATTAGGGAGTTTTGTCAAACTCCACACAAACATTGTCATGTTTGTTCCCCCTTTTGAACCTTGATCGTCATCAAGTATTTTTTTCCCTCGTGAGGTGAACTACGATTGCTCTGATTCTATCCTAGTCAGGATACGTAGGCAGAAGATGCGACGTCTTTGCGAGCAAACTTAGGAAACCACTTAGGACTTTATTTGTTTTTATCTTATCCCTTAACCATAGCACAATTCACAAACTTAGCAATCAATCAAACAAAAGGTTCCTGTAGAGTACTACAGTGCTAATACCTTCCATAGATATAACTAACCCCCGATCCCCGAATCTCTTAAAGCGTTGTCGTTACATCGCGAAAAAGGTTTTTCTTTCTTTAGACCTTTCCTTTGGATAAAATAAAGTCCGGTTGTAAAAGAATTAAGATTCAAGTTAATTAATAGCTTGATATCCAATTTTCACCGCAACATGCTGCTTTTGCAGATTTTTTATTGCAAGAAATAATTTTCTCATATAAATTGTCCTTAGTTCTAGAATGTAAGCTTGCACTTTTATTAGCACCCACACCATATTTAACCTCCAAAGATGAATTACTATCACCGCAAACAGAGACATTGGCAGCATGCCTATTAGTATAAGGAATTAAGCATCGCATGGCTGTAGAATGAATTCCACCCAAGTCTGCAGAGCCAGAACCATATGTCCTTGCATCACATGAAGAAACTGCATTAATTATTAGTAGAGGCTCTACAACTTTGGACCCTGCAGGTCCATGACTGTTAGTGTCATCTTCCTGACAATTCTCGTTTATATTAACAAAGTTAGTAGCAAGAGGCATCTTTTCCATAATTAGGTCCTCAGAAGATGCAATTGGCAATGACTCTAAACAGGAAACCTTGTCATCAGAGCAATGTTTTCCATTGTAACATAGCAGAGAGCCTACTGCTGCTGAACATGGAAATCTACCCTCGGATTCAAATTTTAGAGATCTATGTTCATTTTCAAGTGAATCTATTTCAATTTCAGTCACCTCTAATACCTTTGAAATGTTGGCTTTCAATATCAGCAACTCATTCATTGTGGTGGATCTTGATAAATTATAATCCACAGAGCTCAGATCTTCAGACTGTGGTAACTTAACTAGTGAAGAACCTAAACTAGTCAGTGAATCAATATTCACCTTCTCTAAATTGAGAGAAAACATCTGCATGTGATTTTGAGACCCTCGGTCAGGTGAACTACTCAAATTACCAACATCGTTGTCCATATTTGTAGCTTTTCCAAACAATTTATCATCTGCACCTGATGAAGAGCTGTGGGTAGCAGTTGTTGGAGCTGTAGGAGATGCACATCCTGAAGGTTCTGAAACTTTTGGGTTTTTATCGACTAAGCTGGAATAGAGGAAATTACTGGGTTCCATATTAAAAGCAGGTGAGAGAGGTCCATCTTTGTTTGAAGTTACCTCAGGTCCTTTAACATTCTTCTTCTCAACTTTGCAAGTTCCTCGCCCTAATTTAGCCTAGGCTTCTTCTTCGAATTTGCCTCTTCAGATGGAGTAGAAGATGTACGACATATAGCAGCTTCCCTTGAATTTGACTCAACAACAGTTGTAATTTTTGGTTGTAACCCATACTTCCCTTCATAATTTCCCTTTGAATTAGCCCCTCTTGAGCTTCTTGTGCCACTTGATTAGCTAAAGCTTGAGTCTCGTACAGATCCAGGCCGGGTCCATTTAAATGGCTTCCAATCAACTGTACCCATAGAACTATCCCTATCAGATCTTTGCCCTGTACCAAATCGATTAATACCACCCATCTTATCACACTGGTCTTTCATGTGATGTTGTTCCCAAGTAGATAATGAGCCAGAATTTGGATGAGGGGAATATGTTAGCATTTCATCACCTGACTTACGTTCTTTAAATGCATTAGTTTGCCTCCTAGGCATATTAAGAGAGTTGCTCGGGCTTTCCCACGAACGACCTTTCCATTCTCTCTGACTAGAGGCTCCTCTACTTTCCTTATAGCCCCTTCCATACTTTCCATCCCCTCGAGAGCGACAATTATCCTCCTCCAGGTTTTTGTCACAAGTTCGAGAAATCATATGCTCTTGACTAGATTCTTCTAGAAATAACTGCCAATTTTCCTACCTACGATGATGACCTGCCATTCTCCGAAAATTTCCAGGCCTGTTGAACTGGTGAGGGCAGTGGTTCTGATGATGAGAAGTGAAATTATGGTATCAAATATTAGATGTCGAAGGAGATTTTCACGACACAAATATCTGTTTGTCAAGAACAAAGAACACAGCTAAACAAATAATAATTAAAAGAGACACAACAATTGTTAACCCAGTTCGGTGAAAACACACCTACATCTGGGGGCTACCAAGCCAGGGAGGAAATTTACTACTAGTAGAATTAATTCATAGCTAAACTCCAGGTTTACAACTCCTCACTTAATCTCTACCCATGCAATTTCTGCCTAGAACCCACTAGACAAGAGACACCTCTCACTCCCCCTCAATCACAACAGTGATAACTTTCAATACACAAAGAAGACTTTAGAAGACACTCTTCAAAGTCACAACTTGATCTTGCTTAAAAGCTTTAATCAAGTACAATACATTCTTGCTTAAAAGCTTTGAGTGAACAATTTACAATTAACAACCTAGTCCAATTCACACATTAAATAATGAGTGAATGGCTCACAAAACTAACACACGCGAAGCCTAAACCTTAAACAGATGCACACACTTTTTAATCCTTGATTCGATCATCTTCAAGCTAGGGTTTCACCTCCTTAAATAGCAATTCATAATGGGCTTGGGCTGTGGCAAAAGTAACAACAGTCTTGGGGAGATTTCAATCTTCATCAAAACCATATTTGATTTGATCAATCAGATCCAATCAAATCAATCTCCCAATCTTCAAACATTCCTCTGAAAATAAATTCAAATCAAATCCAATCTGATCCACAATAAATGAACAGAAACTCCTATAGTAAGTCACAAGAAGCTCGTAGATTCTGTATTGAAAAAGTGCAGCCAGCTTGCACAAAAATCTATGGGCACATAAAACCATTCATACTGAATGCTTAGTCCATGATTGTCAAGACATCTTGTTTGACATCATAGAGAAAAGACCTAATACAAAACACAAAATAACTTGTTGTTCCTGACAAACAGATGTCACGACATCCTGTAGGACATCTTGTGACTACTTCTAGTTTTACCAAAATTCCGGTCAATCAAGAACTAACAAACTCCCCCTTTGGCTAATTTTGGCTAAAACAAATCACAAGAAAAACAAACACTAGAAAAGAGTACAGCACAACAGAAAAACTACATATCAAGGAGAGTAAATATAAAACTCCCCCTCAACAGATGCAAACAATAAAGCAACAACCCACAAACTCATCATCCTTTAGCAACTTGCAAAGCATAATCCCAAACACACAGGCAAACAATCAACTAAGATACTACAGCAACAACAACCTGATCTATAGAACACAATAGTCCCAAGAGGAACAAACACACATCTTAACAGGATCAGCATCCTGTCAACCAGATCATCCCAGCAACCACCAATCTCACACCTGCTAAACATACCAGCACAACTAGCCAAGACAAAGTATGCGACAAAGTATACAACCAATCTAACCAATCTTCCAACTTCTAACCAGTTGTATGTTTAGCTGTATATAGTATACAACTAATCTTCTCCCCCTTTTTAGCCATAAATTGTTAGATCATAAACAAATAGATAGCATAGATCAAACAGTTAGAGACAAACAAGTTAAGGGTATGGAGACCCCAAAAATATTACAACCTAAGAGTCTCATGCAGAGCAACAAAATCAATCTATTCTTCTAATGCAGACAATAGTACCAACAACCCAGCCGAAAAAAAATAAAAAAAACAAGTTCAAATAGCCAAAACAAACAACAAACGACCAAAGTAGACAACTTAATTCTCATCCTCAGAAGCAGAACTGAAGCCAACTTCTTCAACATCTTTTGGGACATCTTTATTACCATCTTCTTCATTTCTATCTTCAAACTCATCCCTAGACCCATCCTCACTAACATCATCAATATTTGCAGCATCATTTTCAAGGCATTGAATTAAAGATTCCAACTTGATGTTTCTTGTCGTGACAATATTAATAGTTTCCCCTAATTCCCTACAAGTCTCTTTTAGCTCATCAATGATTCTTGCTTTTGAAACAGTGACTTTCTTAGAAGATGTCAGAATAATATCTGGAACATGTCTTCCAGCAAATAGTTTGTAGTGGAGGGACAACACAGATTCTCTCTTGCTAGCAACATCATTGGAGTTCAGAATCCCAGGGTGTTGATTCAAAATAATCTCACAGATGAGGGAGGGGAAGGCAATAGGCAGCTTGATGGCACTTGAAGTAGAATGCTTAACAATTTGATCAAAAATGTACAATCCATAATCAAAAACCTTCATATATTCTTTGTTGTTCCTGTTAGTAATGGAATCAGGGATGTTCACAATGAATTCCTTTACCAGTCCTTCATAACATTTAGAGAAGCCAGTGACTGTTTTGAGCAATCCAACCTCATTGATTAAGTCCATTACTTCCTTGATTTCTAGAGCATCTCTTCCCAGCTCCCTTTCCAGAGCAATCCTTCTTTAATACACATATCTCCACTTGGTCACACTTCTAATGGAATGAAAAGAAATATTATCCAGAGGAGCAACAGGCACTGGTCTAGAAGTTTTCTTGGTAGTGGATATATTCACATGGGTTATGTCAGGAACATTTTTTACAACATCTTCATCAGATTCAGAGTTCTCAACAGTTACCTTTCTTTTCTTGGAGGCAATAGAGACCTTGCTCCATGTCTTAGGGGGTCCAACAAGAGTTCTATTCTTTTGGCTTTTGGAAGGGGTTTCCTCAAGCACAACGTTTCCTTTCCTAGTCACTAGTCTCTTAGCAATACTAGGGGCAACATTTTTGATGAGCTCATCATCTAATGGCACATCTTCAACATCAATAATGTTTTCAAGAATATCATTCATGTCATCATTTCTACCAGCATCTTTGGCTTCATCATCATTTTGGCCAACATCATTACCCTTGGCATGCATCACAGAATTGGCAAGTTTTTCCAAGTTCTTAGTGTTAGGGTTGTTAACAGGAGAGGGAATATCAGCAATTTTTTCAGGGTTCTCATCGGAGCTAGGGGAAGGATCAACACGAGACAATGGGGTGGAGATACCTTACACATTATGACCTTCATAGAGAATCTTGGTTACAAGTTCCCTAATGGATCTGTCCACATAGGCAGAGCCTTCCTTGTTTTTCATTCTATCAATGTTGTTAGTGGAAGAATCAGAGGTTTTACCTTTGGAGGGTTGTTGGGTCTCGTTTGCATGTGAAGGAGCAGTCTTGGAAGCCTCACTTGCATCACCAGGAACCATATTGAGTGGAGCAACATCAAGAACATCATCAAAAGAAATGCTCATGGGATGAGCATTAGTGTAGGAAGTCTTAGTGAAGGCAACATCATGTTTGGGAGACATTTTGATGTTTCTGTGAGAGAAGAAGTTTTGAGAGGGTTGGAAGTAGGTTGCAAAGGGTAGGATACACAGATAGAGGAAGATAGTCTGAGGAGTATTTGAGGCGTGGGAGTTGAAGAGGTAGTTGGAGGGAAATATTTGAGTGGGATGCCGTGCGTGAGTAGACAAGGGCATGTTATGTAATAAAGAGGGATGTTGGAACATCTCTATTTTAAGAAACAAACATCTTTTAAAAACAAAGATCCTTTTTTGCAGTAATTGCTATAAATCCTCATAAGTACAAATCCCCAATTTTCCTTTCAAAGTTTCAACCTGATTTGCATTCAAGAAAAAAATATTAGCCTGTTGATTTTCTGCCGTGATAGGCTCAAGAGTAAGGACTTTCCTTTTAGTATCAATATACTTAGTTCTGTTATGTTGAGTAGGATTCTGACCACAGTATAATGTCATGACATCTTGTGTGACATTATACTCTGTGAGTATCTGCTTCATCCATTCAAGGTGTGAGTTCCTACTCCCAGCAGTTGTGTATTCTGCTTTAGTCCTGTTTCTATACTTCACAGTTTTCATGAATTCTCCAACCTCTTCTTGCAGGGCATTAACAACATAAGCATATCTCTTTCCACCAAAACTTTCCACCTGCACAGGTCTCATTAAGTCTATGTAAAGAGGTTCTAGTACCTTATAAATATTGAGATGTTGAGTCTTCTGATGTAACATCCTTGCTTGCTTTCCTATGTGGCATTCATCACATATTTTTCTTTCTTCAATATTTTGCTGAGGTATGCCTTTGACAGCTTCCATAGATGTGGTCTTCTCCATTCTTTTTAGATGTGAGTGCCCAAATTTCTGGTGCCACCTTCCTTCTTCATCCCCTTTGGTAAGAGTACATTTAGAGTCCTAAGAAGCCCATTTGTAACAGTTGTCCTGCAATCTGACTCCCTTCATTATCAGTTCTCCCCTTTTATTAGTAACCAAACACTCAAGTTGAGTAAAGTTGACATTTAGACCTTGATCACACAGTTGACTTATGCTTATCAGATTGGTAGTTAGCCCTTTGACTAACAGCACATTATCAAGGTCTAGTGTTCCTGAGCAGTTTAGTTTGCCAACTCCCTTGATTTCCCCTTTGGCTCCATAGGTCACATAGTTGGTTGAGTGGGTGAGGTTTGATGTCCATCAGCATGTTTCTGATCCTTGTCATGTGTTTTGAGCACCCACTGTCAAAGTACCAATTTTCCTTAGTAGAGGCTTTTAGGGACATATGAGCTATGAAGCAAGTAATATGAGTTTTGGGTATCCATTGTTTAGTAACATGAGTCTTGGGAACCCATTGCTTCTTGGAGAGGAGGGTGTTGGGTTTAGGTCTAGTCTGAGTAGTAGAGTTTGGATATCCATGCAGTTTGAAACAAAAGGACTTTATGTGACCAAAGCGACCATAGTGATGACATCTCAATCTTTGAAACTTTCTAGGTTGACTGGTCTGTTTTCTGCATTGATGTTGAGACATCTGCTGGAACATCATTTGACTTGATCCAGAAGGTTTGTAGGGCTGGACAGAGTTATTATCTTCATGAATTCCTAACCCTGTCTTGTCTCCAGTTCTTTTTCCAGTTTGAAGGATCTCTTCCAAGGTTTTGGTACCACTATTCATCATTCTAACAGACTTTCCCATTTGGTCAAGTTGGGAGGTCAGTTGAGCAACTTCATCTGTTAATTTAGCAATAATTTCAGTATGTTCAGCAACCTCATTATTCAAACCATTGATAATTGTCAGGTGTTCCTCCTTTTCAGTCTTTAACTTGAGAATGTGTTTCTTCTGTTTTTCACCTTGTTGGCAGAGTTCTTCACTTCTGAGGCACAATTCTTTGTAGGAAGCTTCTAGTTCTTCAAAGGTGAATTCATCTTCACTGGAGTCTTCATCAGAATAGTATCTTTCAGTCAAGGCAGTAACATGTTTAGTAGATTCTTCTTCAATCTCACTATCAGAGTCTTCATCAGTCCATGAGACAGCTAACCCTTTCTTTTCCTTCTTAAGGTAGGTAGGACATTCAGATCTGATATGATCAAAACCTTCACATTCATAACACTGCATCCCTTTGCTGTTTGAGGAATTTTCTTCAGACCTAGCTCTTCTTCTTGCGTCAGTGGACTTACTGATGTTAGGTGAGATGTTCTTGATATTTTCCCTTGTCTTTATATTCATCCTTTTTATTACCTTGTTGAATTGTCTTTCAGTAGAACCATGGCCTTTGATAGGCTTTCATTTGTATCCTCATCAGAATCATCATCTCTTCCTTTAGTGTTTGACACAAAAGCTATACTCTTTTGCTTGTCAACTTTGTCACCTATTCCTACTTCAAAGGTTAACAGGGAGCCAATGAGTTCATCAACTCTCATCTTACAGATGTCTTGTGCCTCCTCTATGGCAGTCACTTTCATGTCAAATCTCTTGGGAAGAGATCTGAGAATTTTTCTTACCAGTTTTTCTTCAGACATTCTTTCACCAAGAGCACTAGAAGCATTGGCAATCTCAAGAATATTCATATGAAAGTCATGTATGCTCTCATCATCTTTCATTCTCAGGCTTTCAAACTTAGTTGTGAGGAGTTGAAGTCTGGACATTTTTACCTTGGATGTGCCTTCATGATTAGTCTTTAGAATCTCTCATGCTTCCTTAGCAATAACACAATTGTTGACCAACCTGAATATGTTCCTATCAATTCCATTAAACAAGGCATTCAAGGCCCTAGAGTTTCCCAGAGCCAGATCATATTCTTCCTTTGTCCATTCTTCTTTAGGTTTTAAATCAGATGTAGCCTTTCCATCTTTATCAATAACCACAGGATGTTCCCATCCGTTTTTGACAGCTTTCCATCTTTGTTGTCCATAGATTTTAAGAAAGCAACCATTCTGGGTTTCCAATAGTCATAATTATTCCCATCTAGAACAGGTGGTCTGTTTGCAAATCGTCCTTCTTTGTCCAAGGTACCAGAAAGTATAGTCCCTAGATCTCACCCAGAACCAGAGCAGGATGCCTGCTCTGATACCAATTGAAATTCTGGTATCAGATATTAGATGAAGAAGGAGATGTTCACGACACAAATATCTGTTTGTCAAGAACAAAGAACACAGCTAAACAAATAACAATTAAAAGAGACACAACAATTGTTAACCCAGTTCAGTGAAAACACACCTACATCTGGGGGCTACCAAGCCAGAGAGGAAATTCACTACTAGTAGAATTAATTCAGAGCTAAACTCCCAGTTTACAACTCCTCACTTAACCTCTACCCATGCAATTTCTGCCTAGAACCCACTAGACAAGACACACCTCTCACTCCCCCTCAATTACAACAATGATAACTCAATACACAAAGAAGACTTTAGAGGACAATCTTCAAAGTCACAACTTGATCTTGCTTAAAAGCTTTAATCAAGTACAATACACTCTTGCTTAAAATCTTTGAGTGAACAATTTACAATTAACAACCTAGTCCAATTCACACATTAAATAATGAGTGAATGGCTCACAAAACTAACACACACGAAGCGTAAACCTTAAACAGATGCACACATTTTTTAATCCTTGCTTCGCTCATCTTCAAGCTAGGGTTTCACCTCCTTAAATAGCAATGCAGAATGGGCTTGGGTTGTGGGAAAAGTAACACCAGTCTTGGGGAGATTCCAATCTTCATCAAAACCAAATTTGATTTGATCAATCAGATCCAATCAAATAAATCTCCCAATCTCCAAACATTCTTCTGAAAATAACTTCAAATAAAATCCAATTTGATCCACAATAAATGAACAGAAACGCCTACAGTAAGTCACAAGAAGCTCGTAGATTCTGTACTGAAAAAGTGCAGCCAGCTTGCACAAAAAGATATGGGCACATAAAACCATTCATACTGAATTCTTAGTCCATGATTGTCAAGACATCTTGTTTGACATCATAGAGAAAAGACCTGATACAAAACACAAAACAACCTGTTGTTCCTGACAGACAGATGTCACGACCTCCTGTAGGACATCTTGTGATTACTTCTAGTTTTACCAAAATTCCTGCCAATCAAGAACTAACAAGAAGAATGGCCTTTCCATCTAACCACTGACCCCCCTAGAAACTCCGAGCTCTTGTACTTCCTCTTTTGATCCGACGGTTCCATCGACATGAAAAATCAACCTAAACAGTCTCTATCCACTGGCAGCACAACAAATTCAGACCAACACCATGCCAAATCTATGATTTCTCGACTCAGAAACAAGCAACCTAGAGTTTCCTTTTTCGAAAAAACGAAAACCTGAATAAGATTTGGAATATGAATTTGTATTCCGGATTTGAGGTGGTAGAAAACCTCCCTGGAGAGTGTGGGTTTGTATCGAAAGAAATGAAAATCGCCGGAGAAAGTGAGGAATGGGAGGGAAATGGGGGAGGGTTTATGGTAGAAAAAATGGACTAGAATGGATTATGAACTTAGTTTAAGGACTGAGTAACCAAATCAATCCAAAACCTATTTCAAGCTTTTCACCAACATCCAATTAAATGCACACAGCTATCACTAAATAACACACAAAAGAAACAACAACCATCTGAGAGAGACGACCTCTGAATCTCTGATCAAATGAAACCTGAATCACTTTGGAAATTTTCCTAAATAACACCCCCCCGCCCCGGGAAAATAAATCCACAGGGGAACACAAGATGAACTGATGGGTCATTGTAAACCTGATCTTCTGGACCAAACCCCACATGAACTACTGCTTTATAACCTGCTGAGTTCCAAACACAACAATTTTTCCTTGGATGCGCATTGGCTGAGAGAGTTTATGGATACTGACAACTTATGATTGAAGCATTCTCTTGAAGATTTGACTAAGAATAGGTCAAACTTCTATCTGATCCTAATTACAATTGAATAACCACATTCAACTTGAAACCATGTCACCGTCTCTGATAAACCTGATCTCTTATCCATGATGAGAAACAACCCCTGATCCTGATACTTGATGGTTGGTTCAGAGAAACTCCTGATCCCATGTCTTAGAAGATCCATGCAAAGTATGATTATGAACTATGAACTAAAGATGATGTAGATGAGTGTGAAACAAAAGACAGTTAAGGTTAGAAAGAGTGAGGGCAAATTTTGGGGTGCTACAATCATCATTCATTAAGTTCGCCAAAACATCATAGTATTTACATCAGATTTATGCATCATAGTTCTTCACACCTACACACCTCATCATGTTATAGTCATCAAAATACCCTACATAAATTACCCAAAGCATACGAACAACATGGCACAAAACAACACAAAAAAAAGAAAAGAGTTTAAAAAAACTACTGTTCCTACTAACCTGGAGATCGCCCATCGAAGCAGCTTACTCGCATGGGTTTCGCCCAACAAAGCAAGGGTAAAATCCCTCTCCCATATAAAAACTAGAAGCGCCCATTTTTCACCTCTCACTCACCTCTCGTTTCGCCCAGCGGCCTCTGAGGAATACACTTCGCCTGGCTAAACGGTTCCTCGCACGGAGATTTCCTGGGAACAAAAATTTATTGTTGCGATTTCTGCATACGAAAAATTCCTTCCTACAATTCTCCAAAGATCCAATACACATCTAGAATTACACACATATTTTTATAGGTTTAGAATCAATCATATGTACAATCTCAAGCAATTACTAACACCTAATTCATCGACTTACAACATCAACATAAACACACAATTTCGTCATGTTTCCATCAATCCACACATAGCACACAAAATCCTACATCTTCCTTAAACCCCATATCAAATATAATAACCCGTATCACCCCCCGTACCTTAGAATTCTCAACAACCGACTTCCCCCTTGCGTCCTACGGATGATCTTCTTGATCTTCCGGGCCCTAGCCCATCTTCCACTGTTCTTTCCAACTTTCCATGATCGTACAAGAGTGAACTTCTCCACACTCTCTTTCCCTTTTGTAACACTTTCTCCTTGGACCCCTATTATGTTTTCCCAACTTCGTCCTCACTTATTCTCGCACAAATGACTACTTTGCCTCTACTTTTTATTTAAACTAATAATAATAGTCTAAATAATATTAATCACATTATTCCACTATTATTATTATCAAAATAATTCTAATAAATCATACACTTCTAAATATCCTCAACACCCTCTTAACGTCATCTATGCCCCACAACACAAATCATCAGACATCAAAATATTTCACCAAAATTCACTAACAATCATGAATATTTATAATAAATAAATAAAGTAAATATTCGAATTATTTTGGGGTGTTACAAATCTCCCCCACTTAAATAATTTTCGTCCTAAAAAATTACCTGAAAGAAACAGAGTCGGATACGATTCCCTTATCTGATCTTCGCGTTCCAAAGTCCAACTCTCACTAGCTGGTCCACCCCATAACATCTTCACCAAAGCTATGTCTTTACCCCGCAGTTTTTTCATTTCTCGTCCATCTATTCATACTGGTAATGCTTCAACAGTGAGGTTATCTCTCAACTGTATGACATCCATTTGAATCACATGCAACAGATCCGGAATATACTTCCTCAATTGAGATACATGAAACACATCATGTAAATTCGCAAGTGATGGCGGTAAAGCCATCTGATGGGCTACCTCCCATATCCTCTATGTAATCTGATACGGACCAACAAAACATGGAGTGAGCTTCTTAGACTTCAAAGCTCGACCCACACTAGTCACCGGCGTAACTCTCAAAAACACATGGTCTCCCTCTTGGAATTCAAGTGCCTTCCTTCTCTTATCATGATAACTCTTTTGACAACTCTGTGAAGCTCTTATCCTTTCTTAGATCATCTTAATCTTCTCAGTCATCTCCTGTACAATCTCAAGTCCGAGTACAACACTCTCGCCTGACTCATACCAACATAATGGAGTTCTACACCTTCTTTCTTACAAAGCTTCATACGGCGCCATCCCAATACTAGCATTAAATCTATTATTGTATGTAAACTCAATCAACGGCAAATGGTTATCCCAATATCCTCCCTGGTCTAGTACATAAGCCCTCAACAAATCCTCTAAATACTAGATAGTCCTCTCTGTCTGACTATTCATCTGCGGATAATATGCAGAACTCATCCTCAACTTAGTACCCAAAGCGTCTTACAAACTTATCTAAAACCTCGACGTAAATCTCGAGTCTCTATCCGACACAATACTCGAAGGTATTCCATGCAACTTCACAATTTCTTCAATATACATCTCAGCTAACTTCTGCATAGGATGATTAATCTTCACCTGTAAGAATTGAGCCAATTTAGTTAATCTATCCATAATCACCCAAGTTGAATCGTTCCCCTTCACAGTCTTCGGCAATCCCGACACAAAATCCATGGAAATACTATCTCATTTCCATTCTGGAATATTCAACGGTTGCATCATACCCGAAGGCTTCTGATGTTCAATCTTTAACTTCTGAGAAGTCAAACAGGCATAAACAAACTTTACAATATCCTTCTTCATACCTGACCACCAAAACAATTTCTGCAAATCCTGGTACATCTTCGTAGTGTCGCATCGCTGCGAAAAAGGTGCCGGTAAAGACAGAAGAGTCGCCACCGTTCGTTATTTATCCCAAAGAGAGGGAAAGGAAACGATCGAAGAAGACCTACAGAAAAGAGGGAAAGACAGGTTATCGCAACCAAATCTTGGGTTCGAAAGTCGGTTACGCAAGGGGAAGGTATGAGCACCCCTCACGTCCGTTGTACTAAACGGGATCCACGCTCGTTGTCTAAATATACGGGTGAAAACTATTTAAAGCTACTGCTAAACGGGGGGGAACGGAAAGAACAGACTCGATAGGACATCCTTGCCCTATGCCTACGTATTCCCTCATGCAATGGGAAAGTCAGAGTCAACGTAGTTTGGAAAACTACGGGTGATGGGGGGAAGGTTGCTCGCCAAGACATCGCGTCTCGTGCCTACGTATCCTCATATGGTATGAGAAATCAAAGCAAAACATAGTTCACGCAACTACGGAACAAGGTCTCGATCGCACTGGGGCAAGAGAAAAGGTTCTAGAATAATAGGTTGGTCTCGATTGCACTCGGGCAAGAAAAAGGGGAAGTTAGTTGTTAGTGTGCAGGTCTCGATCGCACGGGTGCGAGACAAAAGGGGTCTCGATCGTACGGATGCGAGAGAAGGGGAAGTTAATGGTTAGTGTGCTCGTCAAGGATAGGGATCCTCGTGCCTATGTATCTTCATTAAGGAATGAAGAATCCAAGCAGTCATAGTTCAACCAACTACAGAAAAACGGGTCTCGATCACATGGGTGCGAGAGAAAAGGGGGTCTCGATTGCACGGAGGCGAGAGAAGGGGTCTCAATTACACGGAGGCGAGAGAAAATGACTCTCAATTGCACGAGGGCGAGAGAAAAGGAGTCTCAATCGCATGGAGGCGAGAGAAAAGGGTCCTAGGCCTGAAACACCAAAACGGAAGAGAATCGGATCGGGACGCACTACGCAAAATCCTAAGACGTAGGAGCGAATGCATCGCATATGGCCCAAAGAGTATACGCTAAACACTCTAGATGATAATGAAGTGGCTCCCCACTCATCATTTCCTACGTATCTAACGTTTAACTCGCAACACTCGTCGCGGTTGATTAAAAAACGGTCTAAAAGTGTTAAGGTGAATCGAATCGGGACCAATGTGACGCTGAACCATCGTAGTTCGACTTATGAGGGAAGTCGAACTATAGGAGGTCGCGTAATTGATGTTTGTGCTACGAACAAGATAGAGAAATGATTTTGAGGATCATTCTTAGATTTAATCGTGTCGCACGAACCAAAAATAGTGGGATCTCGTCTTAATCGCAAATATAATGTCGATTAATCGAAGGTAGCCTATTGCGATCCCAAAGTAAAGAAAATTACCCAAATGGTCATTTTCCAAAGATTTGAAATCGGGAAGGTTATCAACTTCGATAAATCTGACGCTTACCAATACAAGACTTCGTCGATCGAGGAAAGTCAAAATAAAATCGAAAAGAAGAAGAAATGAGGAGAGAAAGGAGGTGGTCTCGGATCCAACATTATTCATCAATAATTTGACTGATAACGGTTTACGGAAGTGTCGTCATAGACCAAAAACGATGAAAATAACCAAAGATGAAATAAAGGTCAAAAATAGAAAGGAGAAAGAAAGTCGATCTCAGACTTGTCGTTTCCATCAATAATTTGACGTATAACAATTTAGAGGTCTCGTCATCGACCAAAAAAAGAGCAAAAGTGGAATAAAATGCTCAATGACAAATAAGAAATAAAATCTAACTTCTAAAAGAAAATATTCTAAAACTTAAATTAAAAAGAAAAAGTTTAGAATATATATATATATATATATATATATATATATATATATATATATATATATATATATATATATATATATATATATATATATATATATATATATATATATATATATATATATATATATATATATATATATATATATATATATATATATATATATATATATATATATATATATATATATATATATATATATATATATATATATATATATATATATATATATATATATATATATATATATATATATATATATATATATATATATATATATATATATATATATATATATATATATATACTCTAAAAGGAAAGTTAGAAAAGAATATATAAAACTAAAAACTAATTTAATATATATTTACAAAATTCTGTAAAATATATACATATAAATACAATCTGTTTTAAAAACTAATATATAAACATATTTAAACTAATCCTATAAAATATTAAAAAATTTATATTAAAAAAAGAGAAAGAAAGAGGGGTTAGAACAGAAAGCAGAGGGGTTTAATAGAAACAGAAACCAAATGGGCTTTGAGCCCATATCCTCATAAAAAAATAGTTTATCAGTGAGGCCCAAAAAAATAATCTCAACATTACTTTCTAAGAGGTAGATCGAGTCCAAAATCTACGGTCTCTTCCACGAAGTTCTACACCTTTAATGTTCTGTCAAAATAGTAACCAACCATGGCAGCCGTCAAACAATCCCGTAGTAGAAATGAACTGAGCTTTAAAGTGTTGCAGCGTTTAGTGGTTGCAAATGGAAAGCTGGAATGTTTGGTTAAAGTGAATATGGGTTTGTGAAGAAGGAGGCGGAAGGGATAAAGTTCGGTTGATTGGGGGATTTTGACGGAGCTTTTGGGTTGTTGATGGGTTTCCGTTGGGCGAGTTAGAGAATGGTGAGGTTGAAAAAGAACAAAGGTTGTGTTATTGAAGCTGGATTTTGCAGAAAAGAGTTTTTTGTGTGGTTATGTTATGGAGAATGATCGAAGGTTTGAGGTGAGAGATGAGCTGTTTCAATGGTGAACAGGATTTTCTGGGTTGAAGAAAGAAGGTCCGAAAATGGAGGATTGAGGTATGATGGTTTGTGGATTTTGGAAAGAAAACGCTTGAAGGAGAAAATTTGTTGTGGTGGCCGGTGTTTAGAGGTTTTCGTGGTGTTGTTTCGAAAATGAAGAAGGAGAACAATAACAGGGTGGCGGCCGAAGATGGTGATGAAGAACATGATTGATGATGATGAGCAGTAGGGCGCTGCGGCTAGGGTTCTGTTGAATCCTAATGAAGAAGAAAATAAACGGTGATAATATATATACAGAATCGACACGTGGCAAGCTTGTTTTTGAATTTTTTGCTGATTAATTAATGTTAATTCTGGTTAAATGAAAATGCTGACAATTAAATCCTGCACTATCTATTCTAACAAAATCAATCTAATAACTAATAAAAATTTAAACCAACTTCTAATTAATTCTAAAAACTAATTAACTGATATCCTAGACAATTAATAAAAATTCTACTCTAAAATAAAAATCATTTTAATCCTAAATTAAATTCTAACTTAATATAATTTCTAAATCTAAGTTAAAACTAATTCTATCTAATCAAATAAAAAATCTAAATTAAAAATTCTATATTCTATTTTCTAAAAACTATAAATCTAACTCTTAATAAAAGGTCTATCCTAAAAATTAAAAATATATTTCTAGCAGTTAATTCTAAAACCAAGTAAATTCTAAAATCTATTTTAAAAACTAATTTCTATTTTCTAAACAAATTTCTAATTAAAAACTATTTCTAGAAAATCTATTGAAAAAGCTAAATAAAATCTATTAAATAATCTAATTAAAATCAAATAATTCTAAAACCAATAAAAAATAAAGCAAAAATAGAAATAAAATCACAAAATGTCATAGAAAAAGAAACGGAAAACGGGCGAACACTGAAATGCACAAAAATTATCAACACGGACTGAATCACCAGAAAGAGAGCATCTTTGCTCGAATTCGATATGGAGCTTATCAATTGGACTGTTTTAAATCGTCTAAAATGCGAGCAAAGCGGTTGTAATCCCGATAAATTCAATCCGGCTGATAACATGGACAAGATGCGACCTAAATTATATGTAGATGATTGCGAAGAAAAAGCCAGTTAAAGCTAGAAAAAAGGTGGGCAAATTTTAGGGTGCAACACGTAGCACTGGGATGAATACTCAATCTACTTCGATGCCCCTCTTCAAGAATAATCTTATTAATTTCTGGAACATTCGAAACACACACTCTATCTCTGAACCTCATCATACCATTCTCATCAATCCAGAATTCACCTCCGTTACCTTGGTTAATCAAGGTCGATTGATCAACCAACCTCAAGTCAGATTGGTGACCCACTCTGATTTCTTCTAGAATACTACTAGTCAGTTTCAACATACCCAACCTTACACTATCAGGAGTCTCTTCACATACCAAACTCAGATCTCAGAATTGCTCGATTAATTACAATTCCCTCACCATAAGCATCGACATATGCAATGACTTTCTGCTGAGTGCATCTGCCACCACATTTGCTTTACTAGGATGGTAACTCAAATCAAAATCATAATCCTTCAATAATTCCAACCACGTCCTCTGCCTCATATTCAACTCCTTATGATCAAATAAGTACTTCAAACTCTTAGGGTCACTAAACACTTCAAATTTAGAGCCAAAAAGATAATGTCTCCAAATTTATAAACACGAACACCACAACTGCCAAATCTAAGTCATACGTAGGATAATTCCTTTCATGTAGTCTCAATAGTATCGAAGCATAAGCAACCATCTGACCATTTTGCATCAATACTCCACCAAGACCCATCTTCGACGCATCACAATACACCACAAAAGATTCACTCAGATTCAACAAGATCAATACCGGAGCGGTCCTCAATTTCTTCTTCAATTCCATAAAACTCTATTCACATGCAACATCCCACACATAAGATTGACCTTTCCAGGTCAACTGGTTCAAAGGTAATGCCAACTTAGAAAAACCTTTTATAAACTTGCGATAATATCCCGCCAACCCAAGAAAACTTTGTATCTCAGTAACAGACTTCGGGTTCTCCCACTGCAACACAACATCAATCTTAGAAGGATCCACATCAATTCCACCACTTGAAATCACTTGGCCAAGGAAACTCACTTCTTTCAACCAGAAACCACATTTATAAAGTTTTGCATATAACTTCTTCTCTCTCAATACTTGCAACACAGTTCTCAAATGCTCAACATGCTCTTCTTTAGATTTAGAGTATATTAAAATATCATCAATGAAAATCACAACAAACTTATCCAAATACTTATGGAAAATCCGATTCATATACTCCATGAACACACCTGGTGCATTGGATACACCAAAAGGCGTCACAACGTATTCATAATGATCGTACCTCATCCTGAAAGCTGTCTTCTAAATACCATCAAGCTTAACACGAATCTGATGATAAGCAAACCTCAAATTAATCTTTCTAAATACACAAGTTCCCACTAGTTGATCCATCAAATCTTCGATTCTCAGAAGTAGATATTTATTCTTGATAGTCACTTTATCCAGCTGCCTGTAATCCACGCACAACCTCATTACCACCCTTCTTCTTAACTAATAGCACAGGAGCACCCCACAGAGAAACACTCGGTCGAACAAACTTCTTCTCAAGAAATTCTTCTAATTGTTTATTTAATTCACTTAACTCAGAAGCGGACATCCGGTAAGGAGCTATTGACACCAGACTCGTTCCTGGTATCAAGTCCACTGCAAACTCTACTTCACGCTCTGGAGGGAAATCACTCATGTCATCCGGAAACACCTCTGGAAACTCACAGACAACAGGTATTCGACACTCACAACTTCACGATCAGACCACAATGATGCAAACAGTGCAAAATCAAAGCTTCGTCTTCTTGAAGTTTGTCTACTTGCTTAGCGGACAAGAACACCAACTTTCCATCATCACCAAAATCAGGAAACTCCATAGTTTTATTATAACAGTTGATATGAATATAGTCGAACTCCAACCAGTTCATTCCCATGATTACAATGATTCGGTGTAAGGGTAAACACACCAAATCCATCACGAAACTCTTCCCAAAAATCGTCAAAGGACATCTCGAACACACAAAAGTAGTAGTAATAGAATCATTAGCAGATGTTTCTATCACCATACTACCGTTCATATAGACAATCTCAAACCCAACCTATTAGCACATTTACACGAAATAAATGAATGTGTAGCAACAGTATCAATAATAGCAACCAAATCCGTATTGTTAATAAAACAAGTACCTCGAATCAAGTTATCCTTCTTGGGGACTTCTGCACCATTCAAAGCAAACAATATGCCACTAGTTTGAGCAGCAGTAGTAGTCTTCTTCGGCTTCTAACACTGGGTACTGATGTGACCCTATTCACCACAATTGAAACAAGTCGGAACTTCATCCTTGCAATCAGTAACTCTATGGCCCCTCTTACCACATCTGTAACACCTTAACACACTATTGTTGCATACTATAGCACGATGGCCTTACTCGTCACACCTGTAACACTTAATAGAAGCGGGGGCTGCTCCCCCACATGTCTTCTTCACATTTGAAGCCTTTTGTTTCCCTTTGTCAGCTGGAGTCACATAAGGCCTTCCTCTAAACTGTCCTTTCTCCTTCTTCTCACTATGATGCTTGTAGTGAGCAAATCGAGTTTGGTTATCCTCATAATAAATCCTACTCTTATCTAGTAGCTCAACATACCCGCAAATCTGTTGGTATCCAATACCCTGTTTGATCTCTAGTCTCAACCCATTCTCAAACTTGAGACATTTAAACATCTTAGTATCAGCATGGTTGCAATGCGAACAAAACTTCACCAGCGCCTCGAATTTTGTAGCATACTCTGCCACAGTCATGTTTCCTTACTTCAGTTCATGGAATTCTATCTCCTTTTTGCCACGAACATCTTCAGGAAAATACTTTCCCAAAAATTCTCTCTTGAATACAGCCCAAGTTATCTCAGTACCAACATCCTCCAGCCTCTGACGTATGTTATCCCACCAATCTTCAGCCTCTTTTAACAACATATGAGTACGAAATTATGCCTACTGAGCATCAGTGCCTGCCTTCACTCGGAAGATCTTCTCAATCACTTTACGCCACTTCTGTGCACTCTCTGGATCATGGGTGCCCACAAAAGTTGGCAGATTGTTCCTCTAGAACTTCCCTAAAGCACGGAATTCATTAGGAGCCCCTCCATTTTGATTGTTTTGTACATTTTGGGCCATTGCTTAAGCAAGCGACTCCAACGCATCAACAATAGCATGATCATTTTTTCCAGCCATTCTGCACACCACCAACAACGTTAGAAGGAACAATTCATTGATAATGTACACACACTCTTCGATAAACAGGGACTAACATTATACAAAACCTGGCCATACGGATCGACCTGCTCTGGTACCACTAATGTAACACCTTTCTAAAATCGAATCAAATCAAATCTGTAACATGGGTTCACATTTTGACATGAAACTTCATGATAACGTCCTACTCTGTAACATGGGTTCTGTCAACATAAATAAAATCAAATCTAAACATAATTCATAACTCAAACTTCTTAAAATAAGAAACTCATAATATCATGATGTCAACAACAAAAGAACATAACGGTTCGACTCAAACATCCCAACCCGATGTTACATATCTTAGAAATACCCTCTAATCAATAGGAATGACCAAAGTACTTCAAGGATAATTCTTCACGCACCAAGAGAGCTAATCCTGATCACCTGCATGTTACCCACATGGAGGTAACATTCAAACAGACAGGATGAGTAATCACAAATCGTTATACAAGATATAAAGATAAGGTATACAAATACATCAGCATTTAACAGTGCACATACATCGTCATAGAATCATCAAGCAACATAATCCTCATCAAGTCATCATTATCGTGCGTCATTTAAAATCACGTCATCAAATACATCATTCATTCACGAATATGCAATGCCACATAACATCAACATAGATTCATGCATGTGGTACCAAATCGTCATGTTGATGGACACTGGTCCATCACCCTCCAAAGATCCCCACCAATAGGATCGATTCTACACAAGAACCGGAGAATAATATAAACACCTCAATCCACACAATAGGATTGAAGCCAACACTGGACCGAAGTCCTATCATCAACACTAGACCGAAGTCCCAACATCAACATTGGACCATAATCCTAATATACTATGAATGCATGATATAAAACATCATAATCAATCATAATCACAGTTCTTCAGGTTGCATCATCATTCGTAAATCTCGCCAAAACATCATAGTATTTACATCATATTTATGCGTCACAGTTCTTCACATTACTACACACCTCATCACGTTATAGTCATCAAAATACCCTACATCAATTATCCAAGGAATACGAACAACATGGCACAAGACAACACGAAAAATAGAAGAAAATAAAATAATTTTAAAAACTACTACTCCTGCTCGCTTGGAACTCGCCCGGCGAAGCAACTCGCTCGCATGGGTTTTGCTTGGAGAAGCAGGGGCAAAATCCCTCCCCCATACAAAAACCAGGAGCACCCATTTTCACCTCTCGCTCGTCTATCATTTTTCCTGGCCACCTCCGAACGAATACACTTTTCCTGGCGAAACAGTTCCTCGTCCGACGATTTCCTGCGAACAGCAATCTGCTGCTGTGATTTCTGCATACGAAAAATCTCTTCCAACAATTCTCCAAAGATCCAATACACATCCAGAATTACACACATATTTCTATAGGTTCAGAATCAATCATATGTACAATCTCAAGCAATTACTAACACCTAATTCATCGACTTACAACATTAACATAAACACACAATTTCATCATGTTTCTATCAATCAACACATAGCACACAAAATCCTACATATGCCTTAAAGCCCATATCAAATCTAATAACCTAGGTCACCCCCCATACCTTAAAATTCTCAATAACCGACTTCCCCCTTGCGTTCTACGGATGATCTTCTTGATCTTTTGTGCCTTAGCCCTCCTTCCACCGTTCTTTCCAACTTTCCACGATCTTACAACAGTGAACTTCTCCACTCTCTCTTTCCCTTTTGTCACTCTTGCCCCTTGTACCCCTATTATGTTTACCAACTTCGTTCTCACTTACCCTCACATAAATGACTACTTTGCCCCTCCTTTTTATTTAAAATAATAATAATAATAGTCTAAATAATATTATTCACATAATTCCACTATTATTATTATCAAAATAATTCTAATAAATTATACACTTCTAAATATCCTCAACACCCTCTTAACGTCATATATACCCCATAACACAAATCACCAGGTATCTAAATATTTCACCAAAAATCATGAAAAATCACGAATATTTATAATTAATAAATTAAGTAAATATTCTAATTATTTTAGGGTGTTACATGTTAGATTAGAAAGCAAGGTATAATGCCTCGGACAATGTTGCAACATAAGACTACATCCAGAGTGCTGAAATTGCTTCATATGGATTTGTTGGGACCAATGAAGATAGAAAGCTTGGATGGAAAGAGGAATGTCTATGTGATTATAGATTATTTCTCTGGGTTCACGTGGAAGAAGTTTATTAAATAAAAATATGACTTGTTTGAAGTCTTTAAAGATTTGTGTAAATGTATTTAGAGGGAAAAGGACAATGTGATTGTCGAGATTAGAAGTGACCATGACAAGGAATTTAAGAATGCAGAATTCTCAGAATTTTGTGATTCCAAAAATATTTGTCATGAATTTTCTTCTTCTATCACTTCTCAGCTAGATGGAATTGTTGAACACAAGGCTAGAGGAATACAAGAATCTACTAGGGTTATGTTTCATACCAAGCAATTGCCATTGGCATTTTGGGCTGAAGCTATGAATAATGCGTGCTACATTCATAACAGGGTCACATTAAGAGGAGGTACTTCAACCACTATCTATAAGTTATGGAAAGGGAGGAAACCTAGAGTCAAACATTTGCATACGTTTGGAAGTAAATGCTTTGTATTGACTGACAAACATCAAAATTGCAAAACAACTCCTATAAGTGATGAAGGGATATTTTTGGGGTATTCTTCAAGTAGCACAACCTATAGAGTTTTTAACTCCAGAATTAAAATGATTGAGGAATCTAGTAGCATAATAATAGATGATTCAATTACTGAACAAAAGATATATCTTGAGAACAATGTTGGAAAAACCTCCATGCAGACTAGAGAAGAAGAAAGATGCAGTCTTTTTATCATTATGTCAGTTGATCCTCAAGTCACTTCAGATCCTTCAGCTAAAGTTCAGGTAGAACTATCTAAAGAACTCATTACAAGACACCTTGTCTCTAAGTTTGAAATAAGGATGAATCCTATTATTCAAGAAAGGAATAGCTTGAGTTGTATTATAAGATCATGGCTCTCACAACATTAATAGCCTAATGAAAGATTTGTACAATGATGATGAATGTGATTTTGAGAATATAAGCAGTGGGCCAGATACTTGTTCCATGAAGAATTTATAGCAACTACAGGTATGGAGGAATACAACAACTGATGTATCTTTCCTCTATTCTCTGAGGCATAATAAGCCTAAGGAGGTTGTATTTGTTAAGGGATGGAACAACATATCTCTGCAAGATAGAAGGGTTGTTTTGAAAAAGATAAGTTTTAAGATTGTGGGCAGAAAGTTAAATGTCAACATTCTTAAAACTTGTGACAACAACAAGAAGTACAAGTGGATCTTTAATAGGGGTAAGAGGTGGAAGAGCACCTGATGTTGATTAAGAATGTGTGTTTCATCCTAGTGATGTGTGTTTCCATATACTGTGTCTGGAAATTGTCTCCCTTTGTGCTATAAAATTTAAGGGGAGTTCTGCTAATAGTCTTTTGATGTTAGACAAGATGTCTTAACAAGTCCTTTTGGGAGTTTATGAGTGTTTCTTTTATTATGTTGTGTTTGCTTTTGATATCTCTTCATTGAGAAACTACTTTCTCTGCAGTGTTAATATGATGACTGGTGCTGTTGTGTATAAGATATGGAATTGCTTAAGTTATTTTCACTTGGTCTTCACCTTCAGGGGAGAATAGATCATGTGTGACTGGGGGAAATGTATACCTGTCTGATGCGTAGCTACTTTGGTACTTCCTGTACAAAAGCATGCATGTTCTCATACATCCTGTTTTGCCTCTAGTGAAGGTATAATGCCAGGCAAGATGTCTTGACATTGCTCAGGAAGGTTATGTTGCTTGGTTGTAATGTGTCTAACAAAATGTCTTGACACTGTGCTTTTTTTAGGCTGACCGCTGATGATTTTTCTATGCAAGTTTTTTGGTGGGAAGCTTCATTGTTGTAGCTTGTTGTGTGTCTTTGGTTGGGCCATAGGAGTATACAATGTCTATCTGAATGTCAGGACATTGTGCCAAGCCGTTTCTGTTAAGACTGTCAAGAGTCTAGTGTGGTCAGCATGCCAAGGACGGTGTGTCTAGTTAACAATGGTCTAATAGTAGGCCTGAAAAACGTATTTTGTGTGTGCATGCGTAGTGTGTTTCTATAACATGAGAGTCATCTTGATTCAAGATTGGAAAACGAGATCTAGAGTTAATAGATTTGTTTCCCACTTATGGACGGTGGTCCTTTTTCAATACTGACTTATTTGTTTTCAACATTTCTATCCTTGACCTGTCAGGCGTTACAAATAAGGAATTTGTACTATACAAAGATTGAAGCCTGCGTGGTTTTTTATCCCCTCACGGTGTAATTTAAACATGATCTAATCCTCCAAATTATCTGATAATAAGAAGGAAACTCTGAACAAAAAGAAGAATCAGTCAAGGGTTGTGACATATGTTGGATCATCAACAGGAGTTGCCATAACAAGGAAAACTTCTATTATAAGGTCACATTCTTAAAGAAAACTCGTTCTAAGGATCTTGTCTCTGGTGGTAATGGTGATGAAGATTGGGTTCAATTTGTTAACTCAGGAGGTTAGGGGAATATCTAGTCTTTTTTTTGTTATGGTTACAATTTCAATGTTTTCATTTAGTGTCTTAGGTTGTTTGTTTCCTTTGGTGTGTATTTGAATTATTTTGTTTCCTTTTCTACTAGTGTGTTGTTGTTCTTGCAGAGTCAGTTTTTTTTTGTCAAATTTTTGCACAACAGGGGGAGAAAAGTATAGTTTCTCCAAAAAGGTATGAACTTGTGATGTAATGTCCTACCAGATGTTCTATCATTCTGGTTGTACCTTGGAGTCTTATGTCATGTGTCTTGTGTTCTTCATATGTTGCTTCTGCCATAAGTTTTTCTAATGATTGTGGCTTGTTTCATATGTGTCTCTAATAACTTGAACTAGTCTTGTATCCAGGTTGGTTTTCTTTTGCTTCAGAAAAATTTCTTCTTCCTATCCGAGAGGGAGATTTATTCCTTCGTGGCAAGGACCGGTTCTGTGGTCTAGGGAGAGTATCTTGGAAATTCTTGAAGATGCAGGTGAAATTTCTGAAGATGCGGGTTATCTTCTTCCTCATGTACACAGTTCCAATGGTTACATGTAATGAAATAGGTGTTGTTTTGTTTGTGTGGTTTTATTCCTCTCTCCAGAGTTTATTGTGCAAAAGGTGTTTTAGCCAAAATTTGCTAAAGGGGGAGATTGAAGGTTCCATGGTTTACGGATTGACAATAATTTTGCTAAAACATGGTTCACTACAGGATGTCGTGTGTAATGTTGTAACATGCTGCTCATCTCTCCTTGAGAGGAGATGTCCTAATAGATGTTGGAACATGTTCAACCAAAATATCTATTCTAAGTATTTTAAATCTTGACAGATTTAGTTTGTTTTAATTCTGTGATATTTCTTTTGTATATATCTCAGTAATTTATGCAGGTCAAGAAGATGCTATCAGGATTAAGATTTTGTATCTCCAGTTGTACACAAAACACTAAAAATTTTAGGAAACTTTGAAGATTTGTTCTTGTTATTATGGATAAGATTTTACAGAGAGTTTAAAACTGAAAAAATGGAAGAGTCCAAGCCCATTATGCTTGAGACTATATAAAGAAACTTACTAAACCTAAAATATGTGTGGAATAATTGTTGAAGAAACCGTGTATGCAAATAAGGGTTTAGGGTTTGAGTTTCTTTTAGTGTGTTGCTATATTGTGTCACTCATGTACCTTTTGATACATTGAGGTAGAATGTTTGTGAGTCATTTATTCATCCCCTAGATGATTGAATTGGATTGGTGTTCTTGAGTTGTAAGTGTCTACTCTAAGCTTTTAAGCAAGAGTGTGTTTTACTTGATTGAAGCTTTAAGCAAGATCAAGCATTATTTTTTGAAGTGTGACTTCTTTTAATGTATTATTATATCTATCACTGCTATTGGTGACTGGTAGGAAGTGAAAGGGAATTCTCATATCTAGGAGTGTCTTAGGTAGAAATTTCACTGGTTAGATATTAAGTGTGAATTTGTAAATTGGGGAGTATAACTTTTAAATAATACTGCTAATAATGGATTTCCTTCCTGGCTTGGTAGCCCCTAGACGTAGGTGTTGTTGTACACCAAACTGGGTTAACAACTCATTGTGTTTTGTTAATTTCTGCATTTTAAACTGTGTTATATTTTGTCCTTGTGTTTTAAATAGGTATCAGTGTCTCGACATCTCTTAGGACATCTGACATCTACTCACTAGAAATCTCACATTGTTTTGTTCCTTAGCAGCAACAACAACAACATAAACATCCAACAACAACAACCTAAACAATAACAACATATTATTCTCCTTGATTAATGTAGTAAGAATAGTCACCTTGAAAAAATGTCAAGAACCTATTATCTTCAACTATAACCACTTTCATCAAACCCAATTGTTTCATCTAACCTTATAATAATATTTCCATATATAACCATGAATAAAATGTGTATCATACACATTCAACAATAACAATAATATAAAGATAAGTATAAACATCATCAACAACAACAACAACATAAATATTCAATTACAACAACATACACATGGACAACAATAACATAAATATTCAACAATAACAACATAAACAACAACACCATTCAAGATCGGCATTTAACTATACATGCATGATATATAAAAGTTTATAAACAAGAAATGTGATGAAAAAGTAATAGATTTATATATTTTGAGTTTCGTCCTTGTTTCTTGTAAGTTTCTTCGTGTTTCCTGTGTTTTTATTTCTTTACACGTTAAGCCAAGAATGATAATGATGGAGTTTTTTTCCATGTTCACTAAAGAAAGAGCTTGATTGTACACAAATAATGTTAAATGAGTTAAGATGTATGTGTTTTATTTTTTTAATGGAGATTAAAATAAGGTTAGGGTTCAAATGGTTTCTCAGTGCTGCATGTGTTAGGGTTCAAATGGTTTCTCAACGATGAAAATTTGGCAACTAAATAGACATAACAAACTAAGTCGTGTTTCTTGTTTTTGAATAAAATATTTCACCACGGTTGATTAAACTAACAATGGTGATATCTGATTTATTTAATTAAATTCCATAAAAAGCTCCAATTTTTAAACATTTATAAATTTAAAAATAAAAGGGAAAATATATTACCACGATTGATTTAATCAACCATTGTGTCATCAATGTTACTTTCATATTAAAAATAAACCAAAAAGAAAGGTGTCAATATGAAATCAAAAATTAAAAAAGGTAAATCATATCACCACAGTTGGATTAATCAACTGTAGTGAAATTCAGTTTATACTTAATTTAAAAAAATAAATAAATAAGGGTGCCACTATAGTATTAAAGAAATCAAAAATTTGTTGGCTTTGAGATTTGAACCCACGAACTTTAGGAACTTTCACCATGATTCCTTTATCCAACGGTGCCAATATGTAAACTATTTTTAATTAAAAATAAATAAAAATGATGGTGTTGGATTTTAGATATGTCACCACAGTCCTTCAAAAAACCATGGTAAAATGGGCATTGTAGTATATACTTTTTGTTGTAGTGAGTGGAGAAAGTTGGAACCACCAATTTCCTTTGATCAAATTTGCCAGTAAAACCAATTATCACTCGAGTATCAGAATGACACTATATAAAGCATTGTGTGAAAGGAAATATAGGATACCTTTTTGTTTGCAAAGGAACTCTAAGACTGCAAAATATTCTAAAAAAACCACGAAAAAGATAAGGATTTTCCAAGAAAGGATGAAGAAATCTCAAGATCTCTAGAAGAGTTATGCATATTGACGTAGGAAGCTTTTGGAATTTGATTAGGAAGATCATGTGTTCTTGAAGATTACTCCTAAGCTAGAACTAAAGGGACCGTTCAATGTGAAGAAATAGAGTCTAAGGTACATATGTTGGTATCGGATCATAAGTTCGATAGGTGAAGTAGCCCATTAGTTGGTGTTTCCGCCTGCCATATTCGGGCTTCGTGACATGTTCCACGTATCTCAACTTAAAAAAAAAAATTATCAGATCCTTTTAATCCTATTCTAACTAGATACAATTGAAGTTGCAACTAATCTTACCTTTCAACCATAACCTAACTGCATTGTGGACTATAAAATCAAATGACTAAAGAATGAGAAGATACCTCTGGTGAAGGTATTGTGGGAAGAGTCACACCCCAGTGAAGCTACTTGGAAGCTGGAGTAGGAAATACAAATAACCTATCTTTATCTCTTTAGATAATTTAAAATTTATAGGGCAAACTGTTAATTAAGGGGGTGTAATATCACCCATTTTACCTTAAGTGTGGTTAGTAGAACTAATGGTGATTAGTGAGATGTATAACTAAGTAAGTAGATTTATGATGCTAATCTCATGAATGGCATGGACTAGTAATTTAACTTAAATAGAAAGGGTAAAATGGTAATTCTACCTAATGAGTATATAATCTAAAATTGAAAAAAGAAAGTCGTATTTTTCCATTCTTCTTCTTATGATCATCATGTGATCATCCTCATCTCATCTTCTTCCATTTCAGGTTTCAAATAGAAGTGGGATTCTTAAGTTTTTAAATAGGAGATAGCCATTTAGGATTCTTGCATGATGGGGTTTAGGTTAAAACTCATGTTGAAAATGTTTGCCTTGTTTGATTTCATGACATACTCACTTGTTTGATCATATAAGTGTGAATAATTGGTTGCATGCTATGTTTTATTTCACTCGCTGGCCTTTACTAGTAATAGAATGTGATTATATTGAGTTGTAGATAGTGAATTGATGAATTTCAAGTGGATTTTTGGGTCAAAAAATGGTCGTAACTAGTTACTAAATGATGGTAACAGATTACCACACAAGACAAATGCCATGAAATTAGCTTTTTTTGAGGCAGAGGAATCATGTAATTTGCTAATTTTTTTCCTTAACCAATTTCCACCTAGGAAAATGATCTATAAATGAGGCACTAGCATTCGTAACAGATTACCTCTTTTTATAACTAATTACACACACTAAAACCATCATAAAGTGAGTTTTGTAACTCTTATTTTGGCGCGGTCAGTTGCGTTGGAAAGATAATTCAAATTTATATCTGATGGTGATGTTCTAAAATAACTGTAGGTATGCTTTCTGTATGTGATTAATGAATAATGGTAAGGTAGAGTAAACCTTATTGGGAAAACTTAGGGCATGAAATATGGAAATAAATAAATAAATAAGACTCCTTGGTTGTGTGATGTTGTATGATGATTAAATAAAATCGGAGTAAGGAATGTTAGAAATCTTAGAGTAACATAGGAGGAGTATAGTGGTGAAAAGGAATAAAGTATACTACATAAGATGGATGTTGTGATTCCCTAAGCATATCGTGAATTTAGTTCATTATTAGGAGGGTAATTCAGGAAACAGTGGTAGATCGTGTTACGGCCCAAAATAATTAGAATATTTATTTAATTTATTTATTATAAATATTTGTGATTTCGGTTAACCTTGGTGAAATATTTTGATGTCTGATGATTTGTGTTTGGAGGTATTGATGATGTTAAGAGGGTGTTGAGGATAATTAGAAGTATATGATTCATTAGAATTATTTTGATAGTAATAATAGTGGATAACGTGAATATCTTGTTATTATTATTATTATTTTAAATAAAAGAAGTAGAACACTAAGGGCAAGATGATAATGTTGGGTGGATTAAGTGAGGACGAAGTTGAGAAGACATATTAGGGGTCTTAGGGGTAAAAAGGAAAATATAGGAAAAAGGAATTCATTTTGGTACGATCGTATTTTGGAAGAGAGCTCTGAGGAAAAGTAGAAGAAGAAGTTATGGCTCAGAGCAATTTCGAAAGAACTCAAGAGGAGGATCAGAACTAAAATATCTAAATTATGGGGAGTATTTCTTTTCATTATAATGAATATAGATTATAGATGTATGTAGTTAGTTTTGGGGTTTTAGGGAATGATGAGATTGTGATGAAAGTGAGATGATTGGTGATGAAATTGGGGTTTCTAGATGTATAAGATGATATATATGAAGTCTATGATGATGTGTTGTTATTAGATTCTAATCACTGTGCATTTTTGTACTGTGAGAGGTGGAAATCGCAAGAGTTTTGGGTCTGGTTTGATGCATAAACGCAGAAGCAGAATTGGCTAATGTGCACGTTCGCCAGGTGAGCAAGGTGTTTCGTCGGGCGAAAAGAGATTCGCTTAGAAGTTGCCAGGCGAAAGAGGAAGTGAATGAGAGGTGAAAAATAGGTGCTACTGGTTTTTGTATGGGGAAAGGAATTCGCCCCTTCTTTACCGGGAGAAACCCAGACGAGCGAGTTGTTTCGCCGAGCGAGCACCAGGTGAGTAGGAGCCTGTAGCACCCCAAAATTTGCCTTTCGTTTTGGCAGCATCTGGCTTTTGCTTCTTTGCATTATCGCATATCTGAATTTGCATAACATTCGTTCTTGAGATAGGGGATCAAGGTTTTCCCATGGTTCGATTTTCATCTCAGTGCATGAACCTGAACAGCGAGCATCAGAGGCTCTGGCATTTATTTTGCCCAGCGGTCGAGTGACCGATTTTATTGTATTTTGCAGGATATTTTTAGCTCAAAAAGCAGTATTCAGGCTGTTACAAGTGTTAGAACACAGATTGGTTCTTAATTATATCTCTATGTTTTAATGATAACTCTTACAAAATTTTGTATTAAAGAATTATATACTCTAAAATTTGTTTAAGTATGTTTGCTGTAGATATCAAAGTGAATATTATTCTGAAAGCAAATTAGATCTGAACATGAAAATATGCAAGACTCTAAAGCGTCAGAAGCATCTCTTAGAAGAATCTGGATGCTGCCTACAGAAGATTCTGAGCACTGTCTACAGGAGAATCTGAAGCAGAAGCTACAGAAGAATCTGAAGCAGAAGCTACAGAAGCGTCTGAAGCATTGAAGACTTTTGTATGAAGAGTTTCAAGCTTAGTTTATTTCAGAAGACTCTGATAATACTACGCTGCCAGCTGTCGCTACCGCGAAAAAGGGGAGGCCAACAATGACTAAAAGAGTCGCCACCTATCGTTATTTATCCCAAAGAAGGGAAAGGAAACGATCGAAAAAACCTGATGAAAACGGGAAAAGACGAGGTCATCGCAACCAAGTCCTAGGTTCGGGAGTCGGTTACGCAAGGGGAAGGTATGAGCACCCCTCACGTCCGTCGTACTCAACGGGATCCACGCATGTGTTGTCTAGCTAAAAGGGTGTGTAAACTATCTACGCTAAAGGCTTATGGACAAAAGAGAAAGAAAAACAGGACTAACCCGACAGAGCATCGCCGCTCTGTGCCTACGTACTCCCACGTGCAATGGGAAAGTCAGAGTCAACGTAGTTCGCCTAACTACGTCTAAAGAAGGGGGGAAGGTTGCTCGCCAAGACATCGCGTCTTGTGCCTACGTACTTTCGTCTGGTACGAAAGATCAGAACAAACGTAGTTCGGGCTTACGAGAACACAGGCTATTCAAAAGTTTTACTCGAGTAGGGTTAACAGACAGTTCTAGCAGTTGGCGTATGCAGCTCGACCTTTGGAGACTTAGGCGTTACCGTTTGCGATAGGACTGAAAGTTAACAACACTCTTGTTTATGAAAAGAGTTTTCCTGATTAAGACCCCAAGGGGTGAAAAAGTGTTTGAATTGTTTTTGTGTTTTTTAAGGAAGAAGTATTTTGAATTAGAGTGTTCATAATGTATGTTGTAACAAAGTCTAAAACCTAGGATCGAATGCGTCGCATATCGTCCTAAAGACGTATACTAAACACTCTAGGCAATTGAGAGGTAACCACTCAATCACCATTTCCCAAGTACAAGGCTCATGGCACAACACTCATTATATTTATTAAGTGAATTGAAGTTGTTTGAAGATGAGAAGAGAAAGAGGACAAACTAAGGGGGACTAGACCAAACCCTAAAAGTTGTCATGCAATATGCATCTAAAGTTGAGTTTGAAAGGGGACTACCTAATGTTATCATGCATGGTTAGAGCCATAATGTCTATCATAACCTTTCTTGAACAAGATAGGTTAGAAATCCTAAGGGAAGGAAGACAAAAAGAAGAAGAAGCAATAAGAAGAAACAATGCATATGAAGAATGCAAACACAAATGCAACAAGGAAGACAAAGATGCAATGCAAGTGAGGGAGGAAATATGTTTGGGGCTGGAACCTCCACAAGCTCATCTCAACCTCAAGCCATGATATGAATAGATTCAAGATAAAAGGAGAAGAAGATGCATCGCAAACAAGTAACAAAAACAATGAGAAAAAAGCTCCTCATGGATTCATTACTTTAGGTAGGCTTCAAGTTCCTCCTAAGGAGGGACCAAGCAACCTTAAGTAGTATTCCAAAGTCATAGGACAGAATGGGGAAGAGGAGAATAGATTTCAAAAGTTAAAATAAAACATCATAAGCAAATGCAAACAACGACATCAAAAAAATGCAAGCAAACACCACTTATGGAAACACAATGTGCAAACATGAAAATATATGAGATCAAATGAACAACTTATGCATAAGGTAAAGACCTATTAATTGGCATACAAGACCTATAAAAAGCCCCTAACATGAAACAATCAAAATTAGGTTCATCAATAATGCACAACCAAGCTTTTGGAAGCAAAACAAATCAAGTACACAAGTAGAGATGCACAAACATGAAGCAACTTGCAAAATACATGAAAAATAATAAAATGCATTTAAAATTCCAAATAAAATCTCAAAGGACCCCCAAGGTATTAGGAACCAGGGGTTAAAATGGGAGATTTAAAATCAAAAGGGAAGTGCCTCAACAGAAGGCAAACACCAAGAGTGTCCCAAACTAAGGCAGAAATGGAGAGGGAATAAAAAGCAATTCAAATCACATGGAAACAGTACTTAAAAATCATGAAAAAAATATCCAAGGATCAATCAGCATGTTAACACAATGCTCAAAAAATTTCATGCAAAAATGAGAAGTTTAAACATAGAAATAAAATCAAGAAAGAACAAAACCACAATTTAAATCAAATAAAACAGCCTCAATATTTAATTCGTTATTTAATTGAAAATAAAGTCAAAAATAAAAATAAAAATTTTCAGAAAAAACTAGACATCTTAAAGTTTATGAAAATTATTTTTGGTGAATTTTTAAACTATTTGAACTATTTTATTTGGATTAAATTGAAAACAGCACAAAACAGAAAAATAAAATAAAATAAGAATTAAATACAAAAGATGTGGTGCAAACAACAAACAGTCAATGTGGAAAACGAAAATGGGCCCAGGCTGGGGGTGTTAGGAGCAATTCCCGAATGGGCTCAGTAAGAAATAAAGAAAATAAAATTCAGAATAAACAAAATATGGTTGGTTTGACTATGTGTATGGTGGAAATCATTACAGACTGCATGATCAAAATTAAAGTAGTCCAATCAAGTGGCTCATAAAGAGCCACATCAATTAATGAGTTTGATTATTAATATGGTGTGCACATGCCAAAAGGGAACACATGGGTCATGTTATAAACCGCGCGATCAAGAAAATCAGCATCGGACGAACGCAAAGCTGCCACATCAGCTCATCTTCTCCATTGGACTTCGCCGGCGCTGGACGAACTCCGGTCGTCTTCCCCAAGCATTCTGGCCGCCGCGGGCTGCTTCCCTCATCGTGGCTTCATCATTTCTCAACCGTTTTCCAACTTCCTTAGATGAAAGTTCATCTCCTCGCCGAGAGAAACAAGAATCTAGCCTTTATTTCCATTAATACTTAACAACAACTCCAGAAATCAAACAACAAGCAAAGTGCACAAAAATAAAATTTCACCAAAACTCAAATTAAATGGTCTAGACCTCATCTACATGTTGAAAGGAGTAAGAATCCATGAAAATTACAGCAAAACACCATGAAAAATCTTCAAAACGAAACAACACAACTTGGAGCTCATAAAATCAAACATCATAAACTCAAGCAAAAATAATCCAGAAATGATCTATGTAACTCAAGGATTCAAATGCAACGAAAATGGTGAAAAACCATGGCATATTAAGAGTGTAAGGTTGAAAATAGTTTACCTAGTGGAGAGCCTCCACTTGGCCTTGAAACTGTGATGAAGCTTAACGAAAAATGCCCAAAATCACTCCATGAACTTCAATTGGGGTGTTTGAAAGCTTGATTTGGTCTGAAAGTGGTTGAATCTAAGAATTCGTTTGAGTTTTTCACCATTTTTTCAAAATGTGTTATGGCTGTTCATGCACGAAAATGACCTACTTCTGCTCCAATTTTCATCTAGAATACTTATATGATGGGTTTATGATCAAATGGGGCTTTAATTCAAGCTAAACCGCCCATTTCAAAATTTCACATTTCACCACTTTTTCAAAATGTCATACACGTTTTTACCATTACACCAGCTGGTTTTTTGATCCAAATCCACTACAAATCAGTTGTGTTGATCAAAGGAATGAGATTGGAGGCTTAATTTTGATCTTATGGTTGATTTTCATTTTGTTACTTCAAGAGGAAGAAACCATGAAAATGACCCATTTTGAGATTTCAAATTTCCAATGTGAAGATGGCAATGTCTTTGAATTAATATCTGCAATCAAAAAATGCCCAAACTTGCCTTGAAAAAGTTTAAAATCCATTAATTCTCAATTTCTCAATTTAAGCCTCCTTTATGAAAAATTCAAACCCCAAATTCTCAATCCAAGCCACCACCATGACAAGAGATGATTTGGTAGTGCAAATGGCCCCATTTGAAGCAAGTTTCATGTTGAAAAGATTTCCATTTGAAGTGTGCAAGTTGGTGAAATGGACCTATAATTTTATGACCTATAATCTTACTTTCCCAAAATACCCCTGACTTGTAAACCTCATAACTTGAGTTCTACAAATCAGATGAAAGACTTCTAGTACAATTTGTAAAGATAAGATCAAGACCTATAACTTTCATGTTGACCAAAAGTTGAGGAGAAAACCCTTCTAGGTCAAAAATGGCTTGGAAGTTGGTTGACGTTTGTTGACCAAAATCACATTCCTCAGATGACTTGTAACTTGTTCGGATCATAACTTGAGTTCTATAAATCCAATAAAGGACTTCTAGTACTCAAATTAAAGCTAAGAACATGCTCTACAAATTCCATGTTGGACAAAAATTAAGATGAGACTTGTATCTTGAGGTAGGTGGTCTTGAAATCAGGCACTAAATAAGGGATTTTACCCTAAGAACCCTAATTTAGTAACTTCTCGCACACTTAACCCTTGATGAATTGAACTTGAAATGATGTCTCATATGTCTTAACACAACATACCATGACCATAGAGACTTTGAATTGAGTTTCAATCTTCTTCAATTTCACAGTTGATTGAGGATTTACCAGATGAAAACCCTAACTGCAATACCTTCAACCGTGGCTTGTTCCACTTCACACAATCACTTGCATAAGCTCCACAATGACCCTTAAGGCCCTAAATAAGCTTTCCTTACATCTCATACCCATAGCCATGGCTTCACAACCTCCTGGTGCTCTTCAGTTGGCCTCCAAGTTAGGGGCTATCCCACACACATCCATCTGTTCTTTAACAAGACACTGACTACTTCAAAATGTCCTGACGAACATTCAAGCTTGAAATGAACCCCCTGCTTTGGTTCAAAGCTTTGAGAATACCTCTCTTGAGGTGCACAAACTCTTGATCCCCTGTTCAATGCAACATGCTATGCAATGCGAATGCTAGAAAGAAATGAAATGCAATGAAGCATAAACCAAGTTAAGAAAAGGTTGAGCAAATATTAGGGTGCAACAGCTTCCCCTATTCAAACGACTTGGACCTGAATAAGTGAAAAGAGAACATCTTTCACGCAATCAAGGTAAAAGACGGTTGAATACCAAAGAACCCAGAAATTTGCCAACCGCAGAAAATCCAAATATAGTAGAATTGATCTCAAAGCCACCCTGTTAGGGAAAGAGAATACAAATGTCAAAAGTCGGCGCCAAGGTCTGGATACCACACTGGAAAAAAGTAACAATCCAAGTTACCGGAGTCTGGATACTCCACAGAAATCAAAGCCTGAATGCTCAAAACATAACTCTGAGTATGGATACTCAACAAATAGAGCCTGATTGCTCAAAGAAACAAGTCTGATTCTGGATACTCAAAGATTAGAGCCTGGATGCTCGATAAATACAAAACTAGAGCCTGGATGCTCAAAAACACAAATTGGAGCCTGGACGCTCAGAGAACACATCTGAGTCTGGATACTCAATAGCCTGAGCCTGGATGCTCAATGCAATCTGAGCCTGGATGCTCTATGCAAATACCCTGAGTTTGGATACTCGGTTAACCTGAGCTTGGATGCTCAATAATAATTTTGAGCCTGAATGCTCTATGCAAATAACCTGAGTCTGGATACTCGGTTAATAAATATGAGTCTGGATACTCAATGAATAAATTTGAGTCTGAATACTCAAAAATTGGAGCCTGGACGCTCGATGCAATCTGAGCCTGGATGCCATATGCGAATAGAAATATATTCATCAGGATCTTGATATCCTACAACTTCAAGTCAAACGACGTTGCTGGGAAACAAAATGAGATGTGATCTGGATACCACCCGAGCTGAGAGAAATTAGGTGCCAAGGTCTGGATACCATACGGCGATAGGAGATACAACAATTTCTGTGACTTGGATATCACGAAGCATCAGATAAACTAACATGGTCTGGATACCATAACTGCCATTACCGGAGTCTGGATACTCGACAGAGAAAGCGTAAACAAAAATCATCAGGGTCTGGACACCCAACTGACTTTACCGGAGTCTGGGTACTCAACGGAGAAAACATAATAAACGAGCATAAGCCATGGTCTGGATACCATAAGGCACAAAGACACTTGCTGTGATCTGGATATCACAAAGGAATTTGACCGAAGTCTGGATACTCAACGGACCAAGAAAATACCTGTTGGAGAAAATACTGGAGTCTGGATACTCAAAGGAAAAAAGAAAAATAATATCGTTTACCGTGGTCTGGATACCACAACCATCCTTACCGGAGTCTAGATACTCGACGGAAAAAGGAAAACTTCATCAACTGGGTATGGGCCGGAGTCTGGATACTCAACGGAGAGAGGTGACCTTCACCATACTTATCATTGTCGCTACTCGAAAAATGCATCGCGCAACGACGGGGAGGCGAAAAGAAAGGACAGAAGAGTCGCCACCGAACTTTATTTATCCCATGAGGGGAAAGGAAAATATCGAGAAAACCTTAAGAAAAGAATGGATAAGATGGTCTCGCAACCATGAACGGGTTCGGAAGCCGGTTATGCGAGGGGAAGGTATTAGCACCCCTCGCATCCATCGTACTCGATGGGAACCTTTTGTTTGTCGATGTGTGATTATATTTGCTTAAACATTATGCTATAAGAAGTGTTCCAAAAGATAGGGGAAAAGGGTTAGAAATTGGGAAAAGAGAGGTAACAGAGGAAAAGAGAGAAAGAACTGACTCGGTAGGACTTCGCAGTCCTATGCCTACGTATTCTCAATAGATGTGAGAAAGTCAGAGTCGACGTAGTTCGGGGAACTACAGATATTGGGGGGAAAGTGCTCGACAAGGATTGTGGCCCTTGTGCCTACGTATCTTTACTCAAAAGAAGTAAAGAATCAGAGCAGCCGTAGTTCGGCCTACGGTGTGCGGGGGGAGTTCTGGTAGACGATGCTATCGTGCGCATTCTAGTAGTTAGGCGTATTGCTGCTCGCATGTGAGGAGACTTATGCGTTACCTGTTTGCGGTAGAACGGACGTAGCATGCCTTTCTGGGAAAGGGTGAAAAAGAAAAAAGGGTGCTCGCTAGGATATCGCAATCCTATGCCTACGTATTCTCAATATGCATGAGAAATCAGAGCAACGTAGTTCGTGCTTACGGTGCGGATAACCGGTGTGTTTTGTGGATGATGTTATCGTACGCGTTCTAGCAGTTTAGGTGTTTTGCTGCTCGCTCGTTTGGAGACTTATGCGTACCTGTTTGCGGTAGAACGGACGTAACATATCCTTTTGAAAGATTGATTAGGTTTTCGCCACGCGAGGCAAGAAGTCACATTTGATTTATTGAATTATTTTTGGGGCGAGATAGGTCCTCGGATAGTAACCCCTACGGGTAGTACCCAATTCATTGTCTCAAAGTTTTTGTTATAAAAGGTGTGGCGAACGAGGCGTCTTCGTATTGAAAGACGAGCGTCGAAACCACCCTCACTACAGTGGGCATCCCATCGCTCGGAGAAAAAGAGGTCTACACCCAATCCTCTCTCTTTAATTCAATACAAAGGGAACTTCGTTCTCTTATTAAATATGTTTTTGGTTTTGAATGGTAAGTACTTTGCGACAGAGAACCCTACGGTAAATGTCAGCACTCGGGATAGGAGAAGGCCTACGCCTAACCACTCCACGACCATTCAAGTTTTTGTTGTGAAAAGATTTGAAAATGCACTCGGTACAGGACCGAGGTTTTAGGTGTGAAAATTGTGGAAGGAAGTTGTGAAAGCGAGATGGTGGATAAAAGCGCGTCTTCGCATCGAAAGACGAGTGTCGAGACCACCCTCACTACAGTGGGCATCCCATCACTCGGAGAAGAAGAGGTCTACACCCAATCTTCTCTCTTTAATTCGATACAAAGAGAAATTAATTTATTATTGAAAGTATACTCAGTACGAGACCGAGGTTTTATGAGGAAATGATGAAGCGTCTTTGTATTGACAGACGAGCATCGAGACCACCCTCACTACAGTGGGCATCCCATCACTCGGAGAAGAAGAGGTCTACACCCAATCCTCTCTTTTTTAATTCAATACAAGGAATTGATTTTAAGGAGATGAGATTTGAAAATGGATGGGAAGCGTCTTCGTATTGAAAGACGAGTGTCGGAACCACCCTCACTACAGTGGGTATCCCAACACTCGGAGAGGAAGAAAGTCTACACTTAATCCCCTCTTTTTAATTCAATACAAAGATAATTTGATTTTGAAAATTGTTTGACAAAGTTTTTGAATCGAGTCGGGACAAGTAATGAAGAGAGAAAAGAGGTGGTCTCAGATCCAACATTACTCATCAATAATTTGACTGGTAATGAATTACAGAGGTCTCGTCATCGACCCAAAAGGGCAAAAATGCCCAATAATAAAAAAAAGAAATAAAATTATATATAAGAAAATATTGAAATAAACTTCTAAATAGCCAACTAATAATATATTCTAAAAGAAAAGTAATATAAACTCTAATATAGAAATTCTAAATAGAAAATAACATATATATCTAAACATAATATATAAATCTAAATATACTAAATAAAAAAAATATAAAACGAATATATATATATATATAAAATAGGGTTTTTTAAAAAACAATATATATATACATAATACATAATAAAGAAAGTTTAAAACCTGATATGCTAAAATAAACAAAAAAAACAAATTGAGGCTTATAACCTTCAGGGTAAGTCCTGAAAGCCCCAATCTCAACTTTCCCAGCAGAAACAGTCCTGGTCGGATCAATCACAACCGCCAAAAATGGCTCCTGAAATTGTTGATTCAACATCTGCGTCGAAACATCAATCCCAGAAAGCCAACAACCATAACCAGGATGAGAATGATACCATCCCACAACATTTTCCAACCTTCCAGCCTTGCATGAGACCCATAACCTCGATGGTACCACCGGAGCGCGCGTGAACAACCATCTCGAGTAAAGCGAGTGCAGAGATCTTGACGCGCTTGAAGTAGTGAGGATCGTTCGCCCATGGTTTATCGCGTTGAAACTCGTTCTGTCCTGCTTCGTCGTAGTGGAAAATCGAATCGTCGGCAGCGGGAGTTTCCATGGGAATTATGTTGTTCTCTAACTCCCATGTTTGTTGCGCAATCGCCGATGACGATGAAGGTTCCATTTTTGTTCTCTCTCCGCCGCTCTCTCTGCCGTTGATCTTTTCTCTCCGGTGAGTGAGGGGAATTGGGAAGGTCACTACTCCGGAGTCACAGACTACTGAAGTGACGGTCCAGTCTTGGGGAGAGTTTGGGTTTGAAAGTCTGGGTGAGGGATGGAGTTTGACAGGGCGATCCTTGTTTTTTCTTTCTCGCTCTGGCGTCGATTTGGATAGGGTTTATGGATTAGTGGAAGTTTGGGGTCTTTGGTGTGGGTTGAAGGTATCAACGGTTGGAATTTCGTGTGGGTTTATGTTGAAATGGAGGTTGGCATTGGAGGGTTTGTTCCGAGATTCAGAGGTGAACGAGTTTGAAGCTTCTGGGCAGAGTTTTTGGAGGTGTTCTTCTGGGTTTTGTGAAGGTTGGGTCGATTTACGTTGGAACAGGGGAGAATTGGGTTCTGATCGAAGGGTTTAGACAGTTACCAATTCGGATTTGTGGGTCGGAGTTTTGATTAGTTTTTGTGTAGTTGTTGGTTGAATGTTGAATACGATGTGGTGTCTTGAGTGAATTCAAAGAAGAGGTGGATCTGTGGTTCTGTTGGGAGTTTGAGCAGATGGTTAGGACTTCTGCCGAGTTGTTGAAGACGGTACTGGTGAGTTTGAAGACAAGTTTGAAGGTTTTGGTTTTTTTGAAGCAAGAAGATCGATGGAAGGTGGCTTGTTTGGAGCTGATGAAGATGAAACCGATACATGGTGAAGAGGCAGATGGTTAGTTGAATGTTTTTTTGGTCTTGGTTGAGAAAGTTTGTGTTGTTATTTGAAGAGGTTTGAACAAGTTTAGAATCCCCCCAGAGGTTGGTTGTCTGGCGTGGCTTTGAAGTAGTAGCAGGTTCTGTACCATTTTGTTTGTCTTCTGCGGGGTGTGGGCTGTGTTGTGCAGGTATTGTCTTTGTGTAGCAGTGTACAGAGATAGTAGCAGAGTTGTTGTTTGGTAGTAGTGGTGATTGCCCTCAGCTTTTTTTTTTACCCTTTCCTTTTGTTTTTGTACACCATAATAGCTGGCAATGATGTTTTCCTATGGTACAATTTTGCTGCAGGTTTTGTCTGCTGTGGGTGTTGGGATAGTGGTGTGTAGCAGGTTTTGTTTTGCAGGTCATGACTTGTAACAGGTATTTTGGCTAGTTGTAGCCAAACTTGCCTTTTTTGTGAAAAATGTTCTCCTAATTTGTATCATTTTCTTGGTATTGCAGGCTTGACTGCATTGTAGGATACAAATGGGGTCAGCAGTTTTAAAAAAAAAAGTGGGAGTTTGAGGTTCAGCTGCGGGTAATGGTATGCATAGAGTGTCGGTACGCGAGCTGTTTTGGCAGATGGTGTGTGTTTGCAGGTTTCATTATGGTGTTGTTGTTGGCTGCGGTGCGGCTTTGCTACGAAATTCGCTTCCGTAAAACTCATGGTTCTGTCTTGTAGGTATTATTACTGAGAGGCGGTGGGGCTGGTGCGTGCACGTTGGTTCATGACTTGGGATCGTGAGGCCGTACTCTACTTGGCAGGAGAGGATAGCTATGATTCAGAAGTTTGTTGATGAGCAGAGTTTCTATTTGGCATGCCAGACTTTTTCCCGGAACTAAGAAATAAAGAAGTGACGCTTCCTGCATTCTTTTCTTTGGAGTTCCGTTATAAAATCCTGGCAGATTACCGTGATAGCATTCTCAACCTCCTTATGTGAAACTTCAATTGGATTGGTTAAGGAGATTCCCTCATGAGCAGTGCCGGGTATAACTTTTTGGAATGAATATGCGTTCCATTCAAATTGTTACCATTGACGTAAGAAGACATTTCTTCCTGTTTTTTTTTTTGCAAAATTTTCTGCAGAAAGCATTTCCTTAGCATAAACTGACAGATAAAGATCTTCAGCTCTTTTGATAATAATTTCAGGAATTCCTTCCCTCTTGGCAGTTTCAAACGCAAGACCTTTTTTACAAGTTCCATCTGTCAGCTTCCAAGTAGGTTTTGTTTGTCCATCAATGCACGTTGTGCCCATTCCTTTATGCACCGTGTTTTTGAGGTTTAGTGGCAATTTAAATATTCCGTGCAAGTGAGTAGATACAATACCCAAACAACCAATTTTATCAAGTGTTTCAATGATGCTGCCTGCAATACAAGTCCCTTTTGCAGTTTCTGTTCCTCGGCATATTTCATCAACAAGCACAAGGCTCTTTTCTATGCACAAGTCGTAGTTTGTGGGGCTGTTGTTATTGTTTTGATGTGCAGGCTTTTGCAGATTGTACTACATTGCAGCAGGTTACTGTGAGGTGTTGGATACATTAGCTGCAGTATCTTGTACCATTTACTGTGAACCTCTTGACAAGGTGCAACCAGTAGCTACTTCACGCGGACTCTACACCACTTTTCGTTTGCCGTTCTTTCATGACCCAAACAGTCTTGACAAAAACAATGTAATGGGAACAAATGCTCTTAGATATTGCATATGAGTTTTGGAATTATGTAAATGGATTTGAGCAAAGTTCAAAATCCCGATGAACTCTATTATTTAACATGCTTTCCTCTTGTGTAGATAGATGTATATCATTGCAACACAATTTGGTTAAATTTGTGAAATAGGCCTTTGGCTTTTTTTTTGTTTGAAACAACAGAAAAGAACGTGATCTCATAGAAATAATTTTTGAATAAAAATTCTCTTCTTGACGAATCATTGCAATGAAATGGCCTATATCTTGAAATGTCATTTAACTATTCAAAATCTCATTGCTTCACAAAATAAAGCTCGTAACATAACTTGAAACAAATCTTCATGCCTTGAAAATGCGCCTAGCTTTGCACTAATCAACTCCATCATGAATTTTCAATAAGATTTGAGTTTCAATTTGAAGAATGCTTGAAGCAAAAATCAACTCAACTAGAAATCCACTTGAAATATTGCTTAAAACAAACTGAAACAAGACTTGAAATTAGTTGGATCAAAGCCTCGAAATATCTCACACCATATGGCCCAAACTAAAGCTTAACTACATGGTTTGGAATCCACTTGATCATCTTTATTGCTCGACTACAAGTACATAGGCTCATCTTTCTTCTATCTTCATTTGAACTCAACATATTTTGCAAAAACTTGTGATCATACTAAACACAAACCAACAAAACTCCCAGACCCGAGAAAAAGCTAGGGGATCTTGGCCCAGGGTCAAATGATTGCCTAGAGAACAAGCACCAAGCAACTATTATTCGTGATGAGAAAAGTAAGAAAGGTAGGGCGAATTTAGGGTATGACAGATGCCCCTATCTAATTGACTTAAACCGAGTAAGATGAAATGCTATGGTCATTTAATCTTTCGAGGTAGAAGATGATTAGATAAAAAGAAGACCCTGAATTTGTCCAACAAGAAGTGAGATACCTGGGAATGAAATACTGGATACCTTGCAAAAATCGCTAACACCAAAAGATGTTAACAGAGAAAACTTGACACCAAAAGGATGACAAGCCTATCACCAAAAGGATGATAGTACACTCACACACGCTACCCTGACATTAAAAGAATGTAAGAGATCCACTACCAAAAGGATAGTGGAAAATACACTAGTTATGACACCAAACAGGATGACAAGGGAGTCGGATAAGCTTCTCCCAAGAGATTGCCACTTATCGTTGATGAAGGATAAGCTTCTCTGAAGAGATTGCCACTTATCGCTGAAGACGGATAAGCTTCTCCCAAGAGATTGCCACTTATCATTGAAGATGGATAAGCTTCTCTGAAGAGATTGCAACTTATCGCTGAAGATGGATAAGCTTCTCTGAAGAGATTGCCACTTATCGCTGAAGATGGATAAGCTTCTCTGAAGAGATTTCCACTTATCATTGAAGATGGATAAGCTTCTCTGAAGAGATTGCCACTTATCATTGATGAAGGATAAGCTTCTCTGAAGAGATTGCCACTTATCATTGAAGATGGATAAGCTTCTCTGAAGAGATTGCCACTTATCATTGAAGATGGATAAGCTTCTCTGAAGAGATTGCCACTTATCATTGATGAAGGATAAGCTTCTCTGAAGAGATTGCCACTTATCATTGAAGATGGATAAGCTTCTCTGAAGAGATTGCCACTTATCGCTGAAGATGGATAAGCTTCTCTGAAGAGATTGCCACTTATCATTGAAGATGGATAAGCTTCTCTGAAGAGATTGCCACTTATCATTGAAGATGGATAAGCTTCTCTGAAGAGATTGCCACTTATCATTGAAGATGGATAAGCTTCTCTGAAGAGATTGCCACTTATCATTGAAGATGGATAAGCTTCTCTGAAGAGATTGCCACTTATCGTTGAAGATGGATAAGCTTCTCTGAAGAGATTGCCACTTATCGTTGAAGATGGATAAGCTTCTCTGAAGAGATTGCCACTTATCGTTGAAGATGGATAAGCTTCTCTGAAGAGATTGCCACTTATCGTTGAAGATGGATAAGCTTCTCTGAAGAGATTGCCACTTATCGTTGAAGATGGATAAGCTTCTCTGAAGAGATTGCCACTTATCGTTTGAAGTCTGCTGGAGAAAACTCACTGGGAAACGCCCATGGATTTACTGGAGATGCCCCTGTCCGGGCTGATTGTTGATTTGAAGATCTGATTAACCACGAAGCTGCAATACGTCATGCAATACACCCATGGTCTTGAAAAGATGCCCCTGGCTGGGCTGGATTTTGCTTTTGATTTTCTTGAATTTCGTGGGAACCCACGGCCTTTGCAGATAATGCCCCTGACTGGGCTGCTGATTGCGTTGAAGCTCTTGGATTTGCGCAACAAATATTGCATAGCTTTGTGGGGAACGCCCACAATCTTGCTGAGAATGCCCCTGACTGGGCTGATGATGATCTTGGGAATCTTCAAGATTGATCCTGGATCTGAAACTCGCATACGCGGATGCTTAATGATAATGATGTTCCATAAATGGAAATGCAAATGCAAATGCTAGAGCGCGAAGATGCAAGGGCTGGAGAAACATGATACGATATTGGATATGCGTATGATGCAAGATGATTATGATGTCGAATGTGATGTGTATGATGCATATGATGCGTATGATCGCATATGGGTGATTGAAAATGCAGGTGCCGACAGGGTGGACTTGGGTGGTTGCCAGTGCTGATTGGACTTTGGGATGGAAGTACCAGATGAGGGCTGGTATTCGGAGGGTAAACCAGATGGGACTGGTTAGCGAAAGGTTAAGCTGTCAGACGAGAACTGACTTCTGGTTTGCCAGACGAGGACTGGACTTTGGAATAAGGTTTACCAGGCAAGAACTAGTTAAATGGTAGGCTGGTTAATATGTAGGCTAAAAGGAAAGGTGATTAGATGGGAGCTGGTTTAAAAACTGATATATACCAAGCGGGAATTGGTATTCAGCGAAGGGTTGACCAGATGGGATTGGTTTGAAAGCTGACATATACCAAACGGGAATTGGTATTCAGCGAGGGGTTGACCAGATGGGACTGGTATTCAGGCTTGCCAGACGAGAACTGGACTTTGTGGGTTTTGATTCGTTTTGATAGGTTTAGGTTGTGGGATGAAGGATCCAATGACAGCAAGGCCTTTTTGGAAGGTTAAGGTTAATTGGGTGAGGTGATGGTATGATTCCTCGACACTCGTTTTGAACTCAAAAGTTGCTGATGATGATGAACTTGCTAGAGTAATTTGTCATGAGACGACCTCGAGATGGCTTGCCCCAGAGTTTGTACCACGAAAGGATTTATCATTGTTTAACCAATTCTTGTGGTGATTGGCTTCAATATACTCTTTGGAGTAGCTTGCTCTTGAAAGAGCGTTGAAGCGACTTAACTTATCCTGATTGAACATTGGAGGGATCTATCCTCAAGTCAGAGAAACTCTGGGTGGCCTGCCCCTAATTGGTATAATTCACTTTTGATCAACCGCTTCTTGAATGATTTGCCCCATGATCGACCATTGCTTGGGGATTTGCCTCAGACTGATCCAGATTGCTGAATGATCCAGTCCTGCTTGATTGCTTCGTGTTGGAATTTCCTCTATGCCAACTACTGACTTGCAATTAAAATTGTTTGTTCATAAATGGTAATTTTAACGCGAAGTTCATGCAAGTTTTTTTTTAAAGAATTGTCGTTTATTGAGTGTCGTGATAGTGAAACGAATGGACTGTTAGTCCAAACATTGTGCTAATTTGATTGGTGTGAAAGATATAGCAAGGATATTGACACCAATACTGATGATTAGCAAATATGTAAGGAGTCAGGTTACGCAACCTCGCAATAGTATGCTTTCAGAATAAACCTCGCCTCAATTAGGTCTTTTGAGGGTTGTAACATGGTCTGGTTCACGGTTATGAAACAAAGGATATTAGGCTCAAAGTTGATTTGTACCCGCCCCTTCTTCGTGATGATCTCCATACCTACGTTCAGTTAATTCTGCACCTGCTTGACGGTGTAAGCTTGATGGTTAAAGGTTTGCTTGAAATGGCAGCCACCTTATTTTGATGGATGTCAATGACCCTTTGATTTGGGTGGTCACTGAATCTTATTTTTTGTTGAGGGTTTGAGGACCTCTTTTGATTTTGTTTTTGATCCCTAATTTTTGCATGGACTGACTTTGCTTGTCAGATCCATCGGGATAGCCTTGATTTTTGCCTAAGTCCCCTTTTTAGGTGTTTGACTTAGCAGGCTTTTGATTTTTTTTATTTTGTTGGAGGGTTGTGACTGCCATGTCATTGGTCATTGATGAACAACCGTCTTTCTTTGGATTTTTCTTTGTTGATTTGAGTACGGGATTAGATTAACTGAACACTACCCTGTCCCAGGTTGAGTGTAAGGGTTTGAATATCCGAAGGAAACTCCTACTTCTAGGCTCGAAGTGGTTTACTAGGGATTAACTCCTTATATCTCCGGTGTTTAGGGGAATTAAAACAATGCCTGTACATCATCGATGAGATTCTATCTTGAAAGCATACGGTTTGCAATTATGGGTATTTTGTTTTCGTCATCCTCCCTCCAATATTTGCTAAACACAACAGTGATGAAGTGGAGTGGATAAAAGTGTATGTGTCTGTGATAAGTGGAAATAATGAGTGAATACGACGTGACTGATTCGGAAAATGCATAATAACTCCATTAATATTACCATTCAAAACAACAATGTTTAAACACAAGTAGCAATTAACAGGAAATAAACTACAAGATGCAAATGATAAAAGCGTTCAAGGACTGCCAATGTTGAGGACGTCTGCCTGTCTAGACCACTGGCTTTTGGAAATGACCCTTGAAATATTCGAGTTTAGACAGCTGAGAGGTTGACATGGACAACCAAACTACCTTCTGGAAAAGATATATATCCTTTGTCAATCAGCTGCTGCACTTTGGCTTGGAAGGCTTTGCATTCTTCAGTCGCATGCCCCATGGATCCACCATGATATCCACACTGAGCATTGGGATTGTACCCAGGAGGGTAAGGTTCTGGCATAAGCTTAAGAGTCTTAGGCTCCACCAATGAGTTTTGAATCAGATGTGGGAGAAGCTGACTGTGCGACATAGGGATTGGATGAAGAGGAGCATTCCTTCTTTCCAAATTGTTGTTGAGCCTATGCTGATTTTGGCGCTGATTCGGACGACCTCGACTATGGGCTTGTTGATTTGCATGGGGAGCGACCCATGGCTTGCAGAATGGAGCTTTAGACATGGCTGATTTCCCATAAGGATAACATGGCGCTGGTAATGATGCCTGTTGAGCAGATGAGGGACCACATAGTTTTGCTGGTACATCGTGAGAGTACTCAATGTTTGCTATGAATTCATTGGTCTCATCTTTCTCTTCCTCATGGAAATCGTCGAAAGATTCAATCTCACTGGCCTGGCTGCCTGATGCATCCTGGATTTGTCCACTTTTGAGGTAACTTTCGAGGCGCTCTCCTACAATCACAAGGTCAGAGAAGCTTGATGGCGTACAACCAGCCATTCTTTCAAAATAAGAGCCATGCAAACTGTTGATGAACATGTCAATCAGCTCCTTGTCCGAGAGTGGTGGTTGCACTCTTGCTGCGAATTCCCTCCACCGCTGTGCATATCCCTTAAAAGGTTCATTTCCATTCTGAGATAGGCTTTGCAACTGCATGCGGGTGGGAGGAGTGTCTAGATTAAACTGGTAAAACTTTAGAAAAGCATTGGCTAGGTCCCTCCATGATTGGATATGACTCCTTACTAAATCTGTGTACCAACTTAATGATGCCCCACTCAGACTTTCTTGAAAACAGTGGATCATCAACTTATCCTCATGAGTGTAAGGGGTCATTTTTCGACAGTACATCACCAAATGACGCCTCTGGCAACTAAAGCCGGTGTACTTCTCGAAGTTGGGTATCTTGAATCTCGGAGGGATCACCAAATCTAGCACTAGACACATATCAGCAGCATCGAGGTCGGGCATGTCAAACACTCTCATAGCTTGAATTGTCTCCTTAAGGGCACGAAGTTTTTCTTCCATGGGATCAGTCGTTGGCATCCTCTGGGGTCGAGTAGGAACGTTTACTTGCGGAGGATGGCCATCCGGCGGAAGATCATACAGTGGATTTTTCGTCACATTAAACCCTGGTGGGGACTCAACATTCTGGCGGTCATTCTCTGGCATAGCTACTCCAGCTTGCATTGTTTTGACTTGGCTTCTCAAAGCTTCTACATTCCTCTTGCTTCAAACTCTTCACAGCTCTCCCAAGTTCAATGGGAGTGTCGGGAAATCAACTGCGGGTTATGAACAGAGGATGGGTAAGCTTGGAATCTTGGTCAGGGAAGAAAATGCAAAATGATGCAGATATGCTTATGCAAATGCAATGCAATGAGTGCACACGAGAACAGATCCACAACAACGATTAAAGTCACAGATCCTGCAAGACAACAACAAAAGGTATCTCTCCCCTCGGGTGGGCAATCTACTGGTTTAATAAGAGGGTATCCCAAAGGCCTTTAAACAAAGTCCCATGCACTAACCCTCAAAAGTTTTCCATCAGAACGACTACTCGTAAGACGGTATTCCCTTTAAAGGATGAACACAGAGTTATGTTTTAGGAACCTTCGAAATAAGGTTCTACAAAAGGTCCTCAGAGTCACGGACTCCCAAGTTGGAAATAAAGATGCCATTACGACTACACGTAAGACATAATCATCCCAAAGGGGTCTCGTCTGAGCGGTGGAATTCGATCCAACTCAACGAGTCCTAAGTCTCGCAAATCAGAAAGAATCCACCTCCTAACTTAGTGTATACTCGAAAGCTCGGGTAGAAAGCTTTTATCCTTACAAACCAACCAAATAAACCCAACAGGTTAGAGAATAAAGCATAAATAAATAAGGCAAAAAAAAAAAAAAAAAAAAATACAAACACGACAAACAAAATAGGCTTGGCTCGTTGTAGTCCCCAGCAGAGTCGCCAGCTGTCGCTACTCGAAAAATGCATCGCGCAACGACGGGGAGGCGAAAAGAAAGGACAGAAGAGTCGCCACCGAACTTTATTTATCCCATGAGGGGAAAGGAAAATATCGAGAAAACCTTAAGAAAAGAATGGATAAGATGGTCTCGCAACCATGAACGGGTTCGGAAGCCGGTTATGCGAGGGGAAGGTATTAGCACCCCTCGCATCCATCGTACTCGATGGGAACCTTTTGTTTGTCGATGTGTGATTATATTTGCTTAAACATTATGCTATAAGAAGTGTTCCAAAAGATAGGGGAAAAGGGTTAGAAATTGGGAAAAGAGAGGTAACAGAGGAAAAGAGAGAAAGAACTGACTCGGTAGGACTTCGCAGTCCTATGCCTACGTATTCTCAATAGATGTGAGAAAGTCAGAGTCGACGTAGTTCGGGGAACTACAGATATTGGGGGGAAAGTGCTCGACAAGGATTGTGGCCCTTGTGCCTACGTATCTTTACTCAAAAGAAGTAAAGAATCAGAGCAGCCGTAGTTCGGCCTACGGTGTGCGGGGGGAGTTCTGGTAGACGATGCTATCGTGCGCATTCTAGTAGTTAGGCGTATTGCTGCTCGCATGTGAGGAGACTTATGCGTTACCTGTTTGCGGTAGAACGGACGTAGCATGCCTTTCTGGGAAAGGGTGAAAAAGAAAAAAGGGTGCTCGCTAGGATATCGCAATCCTATGCCTACGTATTCTCAATATGCATGAGAAATCAGAGCAACGTAGTTCGTGCTTACGGTGCGGATAACCGGTGTGTTTTGTGGATGATGTTATCGTACGCGTTCTAGCAGTTTAGGTGTTTTGCTGCTCGCTCGTTTGGAGACTTATGCGTACCTGTTTGCGGTAGAACGGACGTAACATATCCTTTTGAAAGATTGATTAGGTTTTCGCCACGCGAGGCAAGAAGTCACATTTGATTTATTGAATTATTTTTGGGGCGAGATAGGTCCTCGGATAGTAACCCCTACGGGTAGTACCCAATTCATTGTCTCAAAGTTTTTGTTATAAAAGGTGTGGCGAACGAGGCGTCTTCGTATTGAAAGACGAGCGTCGAAACCACCCTCACTACAGTGGGCATCCCATCGCTCGGAGAAAAAGAGGTCTACACCCAATCCTCTCTCTTTAATTCAATACAAAGGGAACTTCGTTCTCTTATTAAATATGTTTTTGGTTTTGAATGGTAAGTACTTTGCGACAGAGAACCCTACGGTAAATGTCAGCACTCGGGATAGGAGAAGGCCTACGCCTAACCACTCCACGACCATTCAAGTTTTTGTTGTGAAAAGATTTGAAAATGCACTCGGTACAGGACCGAGGTTTTAGGTGTGAAAATTGTGGAAGGAAGTTGTGAAAGCGAGATGGTGGATAAAAGCGCGTCTTCGCATCGAAAGACGAGTGTCGAGACCACCCTCACTACAGTGGGCATCCCATCACTCGGAGAAGAAGAGTTCTACACCCAATCTTCTCTCTTTAATTCGATACAAAGAGAAATTAATTTATTATTGAAAGTATACTCAGTACGAGACCGAGGTTTTATGAGGAAATGATGAAGCGTCTTTGTATTGACAGACGAGCATCGAGACCACCCTCACTACAGTGGGCATCCCATCACTCGGAGAAGAAGAGGTCTACACCCAATCCTCTCTTTTTTAATTCAATACAAGGAATTGATTTTAAGGAGATGAGATTTGAAAATGGATGGGAAGCGTCTTCGTATTGAAAGACGAGTGTCGGAACCACCCTCACTACAGTGGGTATCCCAACACTCGGAGAGGAAGAAAGTCTACACTTAATCCCCTCTTTTTAATTCAATACAAAGATAATTTGATTTTGAAAATTGTTTGACAAAGTTTTTGAATCGAGTCGGGACAAGTAATGAAGAGAGAAAAGAGGTGGTCTCAGATCCAACATTACTCATCAATAATTTGACTGGTAATGAATTACAGAGGTCTCGTCATCGACCCAAAAGGGCAAAAATGCCCAATAATAAAAAAAAGAAATAAAATTATATATAAGAAAATATTGAAATAAACTTCTAAATAGCCAACTAATAATATATTCTAAAAGAAAAGTAATATAAACTCTAATATAGAAATTCTAAATAGAAAATAACATATATATCTAAACATAATATATAAATCTAAATATACTAAATAAAAAAAAATATAAAACGAATATATATATATATATATATAAAATAGGGTTTTTTAAAAAACAATATATATATACATAATACATAATAAAGAAAGTTTAAAACCTGATATGCTAAAATAAACAAAAAAAACAAATTGAGGCTTATAACCTTCAGGGTAAGTCCTGAAAGCCCCAATCTCAACTTTCCCAGCAGAAACAGTCCTGGTCGGATCAATCACAACCGCCAAAAATGGCTCCTGAAATTGTTGATTCAACATCTGCGTCGAAACATCAATCCCAGAAAGCCAACAACCATAACCAGGATGAGAATGATACCATCCCACAACATTTTCCAACCTTCCAGCCTTGCATGAGACCCATAACCTCGATGGTACCACCGGAGCGCGCATGAACAACCATCTCGAGTAAAGCGAGTGCAGAGATCTTGACGCGCTTGAAGTAGTGAGGATCGTTCGCCCATGGTTTATCGCGTTGAAACTCGTTCTGTCCTGCTTCGTCGTAGTGGAAAATCGAATCGTCGGCAGCGGGAGTTTCCATGGGAATTATGTTGTTCTCTAACTCCCATGTTTGTTGCGCAATCGCCGATGACGATGAAGGTTCCATTTTTGTTCTCTCTCCGCCGCTCTCTCTGCCGTTGATCTTTTCTCTCCGGTGAGTGAGGGGAATTGGGAAGGTCACTACTCCGGAGTCACAGACTACTGAAGTGACGGTCCAGTCTTGGGGAGAGTTTGGGTTTGAAAGTCTGGGTGAGGGATGGAGTTTGACAGGGCGATCCTTGTTTTTTCTTTCTCGCTCTGGCGTCGATTTGGATAGGGTTTATGGATTAGTGGAAGTTTGGGGTCTTTGGTGTGGGTTGAAGGTATCAACGGTTGGAATTTCGTGTGGGTTTATGTTGAAATGGAGGTTGGCATTGGAGGGTTTGTTCCGAGATTCAGAGGTGAACGAGTTTGAAGCTTCTGGGCAGAGTTTTTGGAGGTGTTCTTCTGGGTTTTGTGAAGGTTGGGTCGATTTACGTTGGAACAGGGGAGAACTGGGTTCTGATCGAAGGGTTTAGACAGTTACCAATTCGGATTTGTGGGTCGGAGTTTTGATTAGTTTTTGTGTAGTTGTTGGTTGAATGTTGAATACGATGTGGTGTCTTGAGTGAATTCAAAGAAGAGGTGGATCTGTGGTTCTGTTGGGAGTTTGAGCAGATGGTTAGGACTTCTGCCGAGTTGTTGAAGACGGTACTGGTGAGTTTGAAGACAAGTTTGAAGGTTTTGGTTTTTTTGAAGCAAGAAGATCGATGGAAGGTGGCTTGTTTGGAGCTGATGAAGATGAAACCGATACATGGTGAAGAGGCAGATGGTTAGTTGAATGTTTTTTTGGTCTTGGTTGAGAAAGTTTGTGTTGTTATTTGAAGAGGTTTGAACAAGTTTAGAATCCCCCCAGAGGTTGGTTGTCTGGCGTGGCTTTGAAGTAGTAGCAGGTTCTGTACCATTTTGTTTGTCTTCTGCGGGGTGTGGGCTGTGTTGTGCAGGTATTGTCTTTGTGTAGCAGTGTACAGAGATAGTAGCAGAGTTGTTGTTTGGTAGTAGTGGTGATTGCCCTCAGCTTTTTTTTTTACCCTTTCCTTTTGTTTTTGTACACCATAATAGCTGGCAATGATGTTTTCCTATGGTACAATTTTGCTGCAGGTTTTGTCTGCTGTGGGTGTTGGGATAGTGGTGTGTAGCAGGTTTTGTTTTGCAGGTCATGACTTGTAACAGGTATTTTGGCTAGTTGTAGCCAAACTTGCCTTTTTTGTGAAAAATGTTCTCCTAATTTGTATCATTTTCTTGGTATTGCAGGCTTGACTGCATTGTAGGATACAAATGGGGTCAGCAGTTTTAAAAAAAAAAGTGGGAGTTTGAGGTTCAGCTGCGGGTAATGGTATGCATAGAGTGTCGGTACGCGAGCTGTTTTGGCAGATGGTGTGTGTTTGCAGGTTTCATTATGGTGTTGTTGTTGGCTGCGGTGCGGCTTTGCTATGAAATTCGCTTCCGTAAAACTCATGGTTCTGTCTTGTAGGTATTATTACTGAGAGGCGGTGGGGCTGGTGCGTGCACGTTGGTTCATGACTTGGGATCGTGAGGCCGTACTCTACTTGGCAGGAGAGGATAGCTATGATTCAGAAGTTTGTTGATGAGCAGAGTTTCTATTTGGCATGCCAGACTTTTTCCCGGAACTAAGAAATAAAGAAGTGACGCTTCCTGCATTCTTTTCTTTGGAGTTCCGTTATAAAATCCTGGCAGATTACCGTGATAGCATTCTCAACCTCCTTATGTGAAACTTCAATTGGATTGGTTAAGGAGATTCCCTCATGAGCAGTGCCGGGTATAACTTTTTGGAATGAATATGCGTTCCATTCAAATTGTTACCATTGACGTAAGAAGACATTTCTTCCTGTTTTTTTTTTTTGCAAAATTTTCTGCAGAAAGCATTTCCTTAGCATAAACTGACAGATAAAGATCTTCAGCTCTTTTGATAATAATTTCAGGAATTCCTTCCCTCTTGGCAGTTTCAAACGCAAGACCTTTTTTACAAGTTCCATCTGTCAGCTTCCAAGTAGGTTTTGTTTGTCCATCAATGCACGTTGTGCCCATTCCTTTATGCACCGTGTTTTTGAGGTTTAGTGGCAATTTAAATATTCCGTGCAAGTGAGTAGATACAATACCCAAACAACCAATTTTATCAAGTGTTTCAATGATGCTGCCTGCAATACAAGTCCCTTTTGCAGTTTCTGTTCCTCGGCATATTTCATCAACAAGCACAAGGCTCTTTTCTATGCACAAGTCGTAGTTTGTGGGGCTGTTGTTATTGTTTTGATGTGCAGGCTTTTGCAGATTGTACTACATTGCAGCAGGTTACTGTGAGGTGTTGGATACATTAGCTGCAGTATCTTGTACCATTTACTGTGAACCTCTTGACAAGGTGCAACCAGTAGCTACTTCACGCGGACTCTACACCACTTTTCGTTTGCCGTTCTTTCATGACCCAAACAGTCTTGACAAAAACAATGTAATGGGAACAAATGCTCTTAGATATTGCATATGAGTTTTGGAATTATGTAAATGGATTTGAGCAAAGTTCAAAATCCCGATGAACTCTATTATTTAACATGCTTTCCTCTTGTGTAGATAGATGTATATCATTGCAACACAATTTGGTTAAATTTGTGAAATAGGCCTTTGGCTTTTTTTTTGTTTGAAACAACAGAAAAGAACGTGATCTCATAGAAATAATTTTTGAATAAAAATTCTCTTCTTGACGAATCATTGCAATGAAATGGCCTATATCTTGAAATGTCATTTAACTATTCAAAATCTCATTGCTTCACAAAATAAAGCTCGTAACATAACTTGAAACAAATCTTCATGCCTTGAAAATGCGCCTAGCTTTGCACTAATCAACTCCATCATGAATTTTCAATAAGATTTGAGTTTCAATTTGAAGAATGCTTGAAGCAAAAATCAACTCAACTAGAAATCCACTTGAAATATTGCTTAAAACAAACTGAAACAAGACTTGAAATTAGTTGGATCAAAGCCTCGAAATATCTCACACCATATGGCCCAAACTAAAGCTTAACTACATGGTTTGGAATCCACTTGATCATCTTTATTGCTCGACTACAAGTACATAGGCTCATCTTTCTTCTATCTTCATTTGAACTCAACATGTTTTGCAAAAACTTGTGATCATACTAAACACAAACCAACAAAACTCCCAGACCCGAGAAAAAGCTAGGGGATCTTGGCCCAGGGTCAAATGATTGCCTAGAGAACAAGCACCAAGCAACTATTATTCGTGATGAGAAAAGTAAGAAAGGTAGGGCGAATTTAGGGTATGACAATCATGACCCACTCAAATCCGAAGATACTACTGGGGAATAACATGTGCCAGGGTCTGGATACCACGCGGGCTAAGAGAGATCACATGGTCTGGATACCAAAAGGGAAAAACGAACCTCTGAAGAAACACCTGAAACAAAGAGATAACAACCTGGTCTATGTTTCACATGCAAATGTTTGAAAATGGCGTAATGCTCCATACGAAATGGAAATGCTACGCGTTTGGGTAGATGCTATCCACACATGCAGATGCATCGGAACTGAAACAAAAAAATGAATTCCAGGGAAACAGAAACCATCCTGTCGGAAACGACAAACAAACCTGCAGGGAAAAGCATACCCATGCCAATAACAATTGGACTTATACCACAAAGGCCTCGAAAGGCTCACCTACCGGGGATAAAGTTCATACAAGAACAGAAAATCCAAAATCAACCGAGGATACGGATCACCACTGGCTGAGGTAAATGTCTGGGCTGACTCTCCGGAATACAAAACCTTTTGAAGAACAGATAACTCACCGAGTACTTAAAACAAACAGGCTAAACAGCCTCACTTACCTGATAGAGAACAAAACTTCTATCGGATGTCTCAGTCTGTATTACTGAAAGCTGAGTTCCTTCAATCAGACTGAGTGAGAGGGAGAAATACCAGGCCACTGCTGGGGGAAACCTAGTACCTATTCTGTGGGGAAATGCACGAATCTTGATTCGCTGGGGAGTGGGCACAATTTCGTACTCTGCGGGGATTAAAAGCGCACTGGAAAACTGCCAGGGGCATGCCAAACATTGCATGTAACTCTACTGGGATAGAGATGCAACCTCAACTGCTGGAGAACAACACTGTTTGGGGGAAAAGATGAATCCATCCGTATTCATAAACCTTGCCCCAAGGGTAACAACCCTGCAAAAAACAAAGAGACAAGACAACCTATACAACAAGACTATCTTGGTCATCGTCCGTGACATTGTTCAATTAATATCAAAGTTTTAGCAACTATCGGCCAAGGCCTGCGAGATTATGTATGCAAGTTCATCAAAAACATCGGGCATTTTTCACAAACAAAACAGTAAAAGCATAAAAACAAAGCGCACAAACAAAGTACTGAATAGTATATGTTTATTGATAACGACCTGTGAATAGGCAAAGTTTTTACAACAGATGCAACTCCTGAAAAGAGGAAGCTGCGCAAAAACTACAAGTATGCATAAAAGCAAATACAAAAGTGTACATGTTAAACATAAAGTACAGCAATGTCGGCAATGTGGTGCAGATGCACACCATGAGCTGATTCCTCTATGACTCGCTTGACTTTGACGCTTTCCCGATGCTTCGTCTTCAGAAGAGATTGATTCGGACAAACGGCCCTCAGGTTCTCCCAATCCACTAAGCAACAAAGTCTATACGCAGACCACATTCATTTGCTTTTCAATCCCTAACTTTTACCTGAACCGCCCTTTCGGGTTTTCGATTCACCAGGATACCCATTTTTGCCAAAGTCGCCTTTTCAGGTTTTCAACTTTGCGGGTTTACATCTTTTTTCAATTTTATCCCTAATTTTTGCCCGAACCTTTTTCCTTTTTTATGGTTCGACGGGATGCCCCATTTTTGCCTGGACTTTTCTTTTTGTGTCCAGCGGGTCTCTTTTAAGCAAAGTATTTTTTAACTACGTCTGCGTTCACAGGGGATGCAAAGTCCTCACCGTCCATGGTAGATAACACTAAGGCTCCTCCAGAGAAAACCTTTCGTACAACGAATGGACCTTCGTAGTTGGGAGTCCATTTGCCCCTGTAATCTGATTGTGGTGGGAGAATCTTTTTCAACACAAGATCGCCCGTCTGAAAGCTTCGAGGGCGCACCTTCTTATCATAAGCTTTCTTCATCCGGCTCTGGTACAAACGACTGTACGCAATCGATGCTAGCCTCTTTTCATCCATCAGACTAAGTTGATTCAATCTGTTCTTGATCCATTCTGCCTCATCAAGTTTTACATCAACCAAAACCCTTAAAGAAGGAATCTCAACCTCTAGCAGTAGGACAACTTCCATACCGTACAGTAGTGAGAAAGGAGTTGCCCCGGTTGATGTGCGTACCTTCGTACGATAATCGTGCAAGGAAAAAGGTAACATTTCATGCCAATCTTTGTATGTAACAACCATCTTTTGCAATATCTTTTTAATGTTCTTGTTGGCCGCTTCAACAGTGTCGTTCATCTTCGGCCGATAGGGTGATGAGTTGTGATGTTCAATCTTAAAGCTCTGGCATAGCTCCTTCATCATCTTATTGTTCAGATTTGAACCATTGTCAGTAATGATTCGCTCAGGGATTCCATATCTACAGATGATTTCCTTCTTTATGAATCTTGCCACCACTTGCTTGGTCACATTAGCATACGATGTTGCCTCCACCCACTTGGTAAAGTAATCGATGGCTACCTGTCGTTACTGCGAAAATTGGCGCCGGCTATGACAGAAGAGTCGCCACCGTGCGTTATTTATCCCAACTGAGGGAAAGGAAATGCTCAGAGTAAACCTAACGCAAAGAGGGAAAGGAATGGTCATCGCAACCAAATCCTGGATTCGGGAGTCGGTTACGCAAGGGGAAGGTATTAGCACCCCTCACGTCCGTCGTACTCGACAGGATCCACGCTGGTTTTCTAGTACGGATTGTATTCTATCTATTCTATAGGTCAAGGGTTAAAAAGAAAAGAAAATGACTCGGCAAAGTATCGCACTTTATGCCTACGTATTCCCGTCTGGAACGAGAAATCAGAGTCAACGTAGTTCGCCTACCTACGGGAAAGGAGGGGAAGGTTACTCGCTAGGATACAGCATCCTATGCCTACGTACTTTCATACAGCATGAAAGATCAGAGCAAACGTAGTTCGGGCCACGGAAGACATAGATTTGTCTGACTGTTTTTTAGATCCTTCTGAAAAGGTTTTCTTCTGATTAGGAGTCCAAGCGGACAAAAATGACACTTTGATGTTTGTTTGAATCTTTTACGAAAGAAGTATTTTTTAGTGTGTTTGCAATCTCTGACGCACTAGAGACTATGATTTGAGAGTGACTACGTCGTATGTCACCCTAAGGGTAACACACTAAGCAATCAGATTACTGAAGAGTGACCCTCCAGTAATCCCAAACCCTAGATCAATCATTTAATCCTTAAACTATGCACTAAACTACAACTATTTGTCTTGAAACCCTAATTCTAACACCACTCATATTCACCTCTCAAACTAACCTAAATTTTATGCACAAAAATTGTGATAAAATTTCTAAGGGTACATGCTTCCCTAATCTAATCAGTCCCACAAGAATCAACTTAAAATTATTCACCAATTAGTCACAATAAAATCCACAAAATCATGTAGCAAATGTACAAAATTAAAGAAAATAATAAAATGGAGAAAACCAAATTAAATTGAAAAATGGATGAAAATGAGATTTATTAATTTCATAAAATCACAAATAAATCCAAGATAATGGAGGTATTTTTAAAATATTTTTTGGATCAATGTTGGATTTATTATGAATTTTAGAAATCAAATGGATTAAAAATAAAAGAAAATCAAATAAAAGAAATTAAAATGTTGAATTAAAAGGGAGCCATTGGATCAATTGACTGGTAAGCGAATCCAAAGCTCCAGAGCGTGTCCATGTGGGGGGTCCAGTCACCAGCTGACTGGATAAATGAAACGCAGCGTTTTTTGGTCATAGAGGGAAACCTGAAGATTAAACATGAGCCATTGGATGATCATCTGAGTCAACCGGTCAATGCAATCTGAGGGCTGTAACTTCATCTTCTCCAAAAGCTCAGGCGACCTGAGACTATCCTCAGGTGGTGGTTTATGGTGGTTTCCACCGTCTTCTCCGGTGGAGTGGTGGTTGCAGGCGACCAAATCAAAAACTTCTTATACCAAACTTGATCAGAAAACCATAAGGATCATGAATATCACCTCTATTTCAACCAACTCTCAATGGATTTTAGAATTCGAATCAAAGTTCTGAAGATACCAAAATCTCAATCATCACCATTCTCAAAATTGAAACCATAAAAATGATCCTCAGGTTACACAGGTCATTCTAAGCTATCACACTCATCTTAATTCCTCAAGATTTCATGTAACTGAATCCAAACAGAAATTGGTGCACTCCCTCGATCATCACCAAACGATGCCAAACCAATCCTAAATCGTTCTACCAATCATAGGGAACCTAACCACATGCACATTTCTACCTAATTCATCCTAGATCAATGGGAAATCCAAGAGTTACATACCTGAAGAAATTGGATGAACAGAGGGATCAAATGCTCAATTCAAGCCCCAAGATTCTTCAAACACAATCAAGAATGCAAGATAAAGCTTCTTCAACCCTTAATTTGACTTGAATAGGCTTGCAACTCCAAAACCGATTCTGAGTTGAAGCTCTTGAAACTCAACTTCAATCTTCCTCTCCTCCACGAATTATGCACCAAAATGAGTCTGAACTCACTCCTCTCAATATATAGAAACTCTCTATGGGCTTTTGAGCCCAGTTTGAAGCCCAATTCATTGATCCATCATTTCTGATTTTTCTCTTGAAAAAGCAATGCACCAGTCACAATTCTGAGCTTCCAGCTTGCTCTAGAATGTTCTATTCAACTGTAAATTGGTTTGTGAGTGTGAATGGATAGCTAGTTTGGCCTGAAATGCTTTGATTCTTGTTTTGGCATTGTAACTTGTAATGTAAATAAGCACTTTACAAAGAAAGTCATGGAATTAAGCCTCAATTCAAAAATGTGGAAATTTCATTGTGTTTAGAATCCAATTTCCATTCAAAATGACTACCCATATGCCATGTGTATGTCTCATAATTTAAAAATCCCAATTCCCCTCCTTTGAATCATTTGAAAAATCCCTCTTTTTAGGCCATTTTGGATCATTTTGTGAAGCAAGCCACTTCAATCACCCATGACTTCTTATTTGACCTAAAAACATCATTTTAAGCACATCTCATGTTGAACATTTTTTCATTTGAGGAGTGGAAGATAGAGATTTTGACCTATGTTGAAAAATGACCTATAATTCAATTTTCCCAAAATACCCCTGGATTGCCAAGATCATAACTTGAGTTCCACAAATCTTCTTGAGGACTTCTAGTACTCAAATTAAAGGTAAGATCAAGCCCTACAATTCTTGTGTTATCCAATAATCCATTTGAAAACTCCTTGAGGGGAAAAAGTTGCTTGGAAGTCAAGTGACTTTCACAGATAAATTTCAGTATCCTCTGGTGACCTGTTACTTGCAAGAACCATAACTTGAGTTCTACAAGTCTCCTTGAAGACTTCTAGTACCCAAATTAAATCTATTGAGAAGCTCTACAAGTTTCATTTTGGCCAAGAATCTATTTGAAACTTGTATTTTGACTTATGTGGCTTGGAAGTCCAGTGCTTTACAGGGGATTTTACCCTAGGAACCCTGTCTCAAACACCTCCAACCACTCTTGATTCTTTTGAACTTGATCTTGGCTCATTCATACACATGCTTCAACATATCAATCCATGACTTCCATGTCCTAGAGCTAGGTCTTGATGCCCTTCTCTTTGCTCTCCTTGACCTAGGGTTACCCAGATGAAACCCTACTTGTACACACCTCAACTGTGGTTCTTAAACTTGATACAATGACTTGACTTATCTTCCATATGGCCTTCTAGGCATCCTATGAGCTTTGTACACCCTCCATACCCTCACTTCATGCTTCATACCCCATCGATGACCTCCAATACACCTCAAGTTAGGAGAGAAATCCACTTGTTGACACTCAAATCTCCTCAAAGCTTCAACCCCTTCCTTGATGACTTGGATGTTCTTCAGCTTGAATAAGGCCCCTTGATGTACTTCTTTAGATAAGGATGGCACTTGATCCCCTGTTAGATGACTTGCTATGTTATGATATGCAAATGATTGGACCATGTACATGATGTGACTATGCAAATGATAATGCAATTAAAACATAAACCATGTGAAATAGGTTGAGCAAATTTTAGGGTGCAACAGCTGCCCCTATTCAAACGGCTTGGACCCGGCTGGGTGAAGAGCGAATGTCCTTCAAACAATCGAGGTACGAGACGGTTGAATACCAAGAACCCGGAAATTTGCCAACCGCAGAAATAAACTGCACAAACTGCTTGGAGAACAACATCCACCAACTGAATCCGGTTGTTACGGCAACCAACTGATCAATCACCTGATGTCAAAATCTGATTTCAATGTCAACCGCCTAGGTAACGCCCCAGGCTTTGAACTCCCTCTTATCAAAACACCCCGTCTTTTGTCTACGTTAAAACTCTGTCGTCTGTTAATACGGAGAAAACAAATTTGCGACCATGCTGGGGATCATTTTCGTCAACCCGAAAAAGATTCTATCACCGCGGGGATAGAACTTTGTCCACGTTAGGACGCTATATTCCGTTAACACAAAAAAATCCCGACGACTTCGCTGGGGAAACATTTCTGTCTAATCACAGGAGACTCTGCTTATCTCTGCATTAGCTAACTTTGTTGGGCCCACCCCACAAACGACTTGGAGGAGGACTCTACTAGGGCTAGTAATATTGCGTCAACACGAGGAAATCACGGCGACTTCCTTGGGGAAAGTACTTTTGTCAAACATCGAAACACAACTCACATACTCTGTCGATCACGGGAGAATCATCTATCTGAAGACCGGAAAGTTCATCCGTCTGCTTCATACGGGAAAACACATCTGCCTGGTTCATACAGGAAAATTCATTCGCCTGCTTCATACGGGAAAACACATCTTCCTGGTTCATACAGGAAAATTCATCCGCCTGCTTCATACGGGAAAACACATCTGCCTGGTTCATACAGGAAAATTCATCCGCCTGTTTCATACGGGAAAACACATCTGCCTGGTTCTTACAGGAAAATTCATCCGCCTGCTTCATACCGGAAAACACATCTGCCTGGTTCTTACAGGAAAGTTCGTCTGACTGCTTCATACGGGAAAACACATCTGCCTGGTTCTTACAGGAAAATTCATCCGCCTGCTTCATACGGGAAAACACATCTGCCTGGTTCTTACAGGAAAGTTCATCCGCCTGCTTCATACGGGAAAACACATTTGCCTGGTTCTTACAGGAAAATTCATCCGCCTGCTTCATACGGGAAAATCATCTACCTGATTCTTACAGGAAAGTTCATCCGCCTGCTTCATACGGGAAAACACATCTACCTGCTTCTTATAGGAAAGTTCATCTGCCTGCTTCATACGGGAAAACACATCTTGGATATAGCTTCCTTGCCTATTCTTAGTAGTAGCTAACTCCACTGGGGATATTCTGAAAATAACTGCCCGATACCCGTTTCGACAACAAGTGACCACTTCTGGAATTTTGATTTATGAAACCCTGTAATGCTGCCGTGACAGCAAACCTGAAGAAAAACACTCCGCAGGTCGGATAAGAGAAACTTCAACCAATAATTATGTGGGGATAATAACAAGAACTGTATCATCACATGTCTCACAGCGAGACTTCGATCGTCTGGTAATAGATCCGAGATAGAACTCCATACTCCTGTTGAGAAACACACCTGAAAGCAAAAAGTTAACCAACCTGATTTATGTTTCATAATGCATATGTTTGACAATGGCCCAATGCTCCATACGGTATGGAAATGCTACGCGTTTCTTGGGTAGATGAAAATATGATAATATATGCAAATGCAAATGCGGGTTCAGGCTGCTGGGGAAACTCTGATAAGCTTGCTTCATCCACACGACTGTTGAGGACAAATACCACCCTGTTGGGGATGAACGGGTATCACAAAGTATTCCGGCAAAATAAATGCCGGAAACACAACCAAACTCTGTCGAGGAGAGATTAAACATTGATTTCCGCTGGGAGGAAAGAACAACACCTGCTGGGAAGATTAACTCAGCTGGGGAAGAAGCGACCCTTCTGGGAGACAACTGTCTGGGTACAGTTTACAAACTCGGAGCTACCACTCCGCTGGGGATAATCATCCTGACGAAAGCATGATGACCTGTGGGGAGAAAAAAAACCATCCTCGGAGGGGATAATCCTTCTGAACCTACTATCTTGGTTATGCGCCACAGAAATCCTCCCAGCTGGGGATTAAACGTGCACATACTCGACTCTCTAGGGAGTATAACCTTTGCATGAGACACCGATCTTGTCTTGCTGGGGATATCCTGTGGACAACTTCCATGAGGATACTCTTCTGGGGAAAATAATCCCTCCTTCGGTAAAGGATAACATCCTCTCAACCTCTGGGGATGAGGTGCGACCTGCTGGGAAATAGCGTCAAGTAGGGTCTAGTCCTTCATCCAGAGCCTCTGGCTGGGGGATACAATTTTCTGACTGTCTGCTCCAAGGGTGGGAACCCTGCAAAACACAAACGAGACAAAACCAATCTATACAACCAAATCTATTCGGGTTAATATCCATGACATCCCCTCAGTCAATTCGAAGTTTTATCAATCATTGGCAAGGGCCAGCAAAGTTATGCACATGCGAGTTTATCAAAACATCAGCGTTTTCCACATACAAAACAGTAAAGCACAAACATCAAATACTGAATAACATGTTTTATTGATTAAGCCTGTAAATAGGCGAAGCTTTGTACATCGGATGCAACTCCTGAAAAGAGGAAGTTACGCATAAACAAATATACAAACATGCACAATAATCATTAATACAAATCAAATTTGTACACATGTCGGCAACGTGGTGCAGACAAACATCATGAGCTGATCCTCCTATGACTCGCCTGACTCTGGCGCTTTCCCGGTATTCAATTTTCGGAAGAGATTGTTTTTAGGATAGACGGCCTCCAGGTACTCCCAAACCACTAAGCAATGTTGTATCAAATCCGGACCACAGCCATTTGCTTTTTCAATCCCTACTTTTGCGTGAATCGCCCTTTGTGGGTTTTCAATTCACCAGGATACCCTTTTTTTCCGAAGTCGCCCTTTTCAGGTTTTTCGACTTCGCGGGTGTACATCTTTTTAATTTTATCCCTAACTTTTGCCCGAACCTTTTATTCATTTTTTACGGTTCGCCAGGATGCCCCATTTTTGCCTGGACTCTCTTTTTACTGTCCAGCGGGTCACTTTCAAGCAAAGTATTTTTTAACTGCGTCCGAATTCACAGGAGACGTAAAGTCTTCACCATCCATGGTAGATAGTAGCAAGGCTCCTCCAGAGAAGACTTTTCTGACAACGTAGGGACCTTAATAATTAGGAGTCCACTTGCCCCTGTGATCTGTTTGTGGCGGGAGAATTCTCTTCAGCACAAGGTCGCCCGTCTGAAAGCTTCGCGGACATATCTTCTTATCGTACGCTTTCTTCATCCGGCTTTGATATAACCAACCATATGCTAAAGAAGCCAGTCTCTTCTCATCCATTAAACTGAGCTAATTCAGTCTATCTTTAACCCATTCTGCCTCGTCGAGTTGGACATCACGTAAAACCCTCAGGGAAGGAATCTCGACCTCTAACGGTAACACTGCCTCCATCCCGTATACCAATGAGAAAGGGGTTGCCCCGGTTGATGTGCGTACCGTCGTACGATAACCGTGCAAAGCGAACGGTAGCATCTCGTGCCAGTCCTTATATGTCACAACCATCTTCTGGACAATCTTCTTTATGTTCTTATTGGCCGCTTCGACAGCGCCATTCATCTTGGGTCGGTAAGGAGAAGAGTTGTGGTGCTCAATCTTGAAATTCTGACACAGCTCTTTCATCATCTTGTTATTCAAATTTGAACCGTTGTCGGTGATAATCCGCTCAGGGATTCCATATCTGCAGATAATATCTCGTTTGATGAATCTGGCGACCACTTGTTTGGTGACATTGGCATATGATGCTACCTCCACCCATTTGGTGAAGTAATCAATTGCTACCAAAATGAACCGGTGTCCATTGGATGTCGTAGGCTCGATCTTTCCAATCATATCAATTCCCCATATCGAGAAGGGCCACGGTGATGACATCACATTCAGAGGACTTGGAGGCACATGGATTTTGTCCGCATAAATCTGGCATTTATGACACCTCTTTGCAAACTTGAAACAATCTGTTTCCATAGTTAACCAATAGTAACCTGCCCGCAATAGTTTTCTCGTCATAGCATGCCCACCAGCATGTGTACCAAACGTGCCCTCATGTATCTCTTCCATGAGCAACTTCGCCTCTTTCTCGTCTACACAACGTAGCAACACCAAGTTGTGGTTTCTTTTGTATAGGACACTGTCCGGGTTCAAATAGAAATTGCCAGCCAATCTCCTGAGAGTCTTCTGATCTCGACTGGATGCCCCAGCCGGATACTCCTTATTCTTCAGGAAATTCTGGATGTCAAAATATCAGGGTTTACCATCGGGAGCCTCGTCAATGGCAAATACGAATGCAGGCCTATCGAGCCGAGAGATAACAATCCGGGGAGCCTCGTTCCAGAAGTTAACTTTATACATTGAAGACAATGTCGCCAGGGCGTCAGCCATTTGATTTTCTGCTCGCGGCACATGATGCAATTCCACCTTGTCAAAGAAAGGCAACAATCTCCTTGCATAATTCATGTATGGTATCAAATTGGGCTGACGTGTCTCCCATTCTCCTTTAATCTGATTCACCACTAGAGCTGAGTCTTCGTATACATCCAGATGTTTGATTCGCAAATCAATGGCTTCTTCCAGACCCATGATGCAAGCCTCGTATTCAGCCTCATTATTGGTAACGGGAAAGGTCAATCGGGAAGTAAAGGGGATGTGCGACCCCTGAGGAGTGGTGATAATTGCCCCTATTCCGCTACCATAAGAATTCACAGCTCCGTCAAATATCAACTGCCATTTGGAACCCAACTTTGGTCCTTCGTCCGACAACGGTTCTTCACAATCTTTCATCTTTAGGTTCATGATATCCTCGTCAGGAAAATCAAACCTCATCGATTGGTAGTCCTCAATCGGCTGCTCTGCAAGGTACTCTGACAGAATGCTACCTTTAATAGCCTTTTGCGAGACATATTGTATATCGTATTCGGTTAACACCATCTGCCATCGGGCAGTTCTTCCGGAGAGTGCTTGCTTTTCAAACACATATTTGATTGAATCCATCTTTGAAATTAGCAGGGTTGTATGATTCAGCATGTATTGCCTCAAACGTTTGGCGGCCCAGGCTAGCGCACAACATGTTTTCTCGAGCATTGAGTATCGGGACTCACAGTCTGTGAACTTTTTACTCAAATAATAGATCGCATGCTCTTTGTGTCTGGTCTCGTCGTATTGACCGAGAACACAACCCATACTTTCCTCAAGAACCGTCAGATACATAATCAAAGGTCTCCCGACCACTAGGGGTATCAAAACAGGAGGTTCCTGCAAGTATTCTTTTATTTTGTCGAACGCCTTTTGACAATTTTCATTCCAGGTCAACACCTGATCCTTTTTCAACAACTTGAATAACGGCTCGCATGTCGCAGTTAGGTGAGATATGAACCAGACAATGTAGTTCAACCTCCCTAAAAACCCACGCACTTCTTTTTCTGTTTTAGGCGTCGGCATTTCTTGTATTGCTTTTATCTTTGCAGGATCAACCTCTATTCCTTTTTCGCTCACAATAAACCCCAGCAGCTTACCCGATCTTACCCCGAAGGTGCACTTGTTATGGTTCAGTCTCAGCCTGAACTTCCTAAGCCTCTTGAACAATTTCAGCAAATTAACCACATGCTCCTCCTCCGTCTGGGATTTTGCAATCATATCATCAACATAAACCTCGATCTCTTTATGCATCATGTCATGAAAGAGAGTCGTCATATCACGTTGATATGTTGCCCCTGCGTTCTTCAATCCGAAGGGCATCACTTTATAACAAAATGTTCCCCAGGGAGTAATGAAAGTAGTCTTCTCCATATCTTCTGGCGCCATTTTGATCTGATTATAGCCTGAGAGGCCATCCATGAAGGAGAATACGGAGAACTGGGCAGTGTTATCGACCAGCACATCAATGTGAGGAAGTGGAAAGTCGTCCTTCGGGCTCGCCTTATTCAAATCACGATAGTCTACACACATTCGCACTTTACCGTCTTTCTTCGGCACTGGCACAATATTAGCGACCCATGAAGGATATTTTGTAACAGCTAGGAAACCGGCGTCCCACTGTTTTTGCACTTCCTCTTTGATCTTCACAGCCATATCCGGTCTAGTTCTTCGGAGTTTCTGCTTAACAGGCGGACATTCCTCTCGCAGTGGCAGACGGTGAACAACCATATCCGTATCCAACCCAGGCATGTCCTCGTACGACCAAGCGAATATATCACTGTATTCTTTGAGCATCTCAACCAACCTTTGCTTGATGTCGCTCTGCAGCGCAGCCTCTATACGGATGTTTCTCACAACCTCTCCCGACCCCAAATTGATAATCTCAATGACTTCCTCGTGAGGCAGAATGATTCTTTCTTCTTGTTTCAATAACCAGGTCAGCTCTTCTGGTACGTCACCATCTTCGACAACCTCTTCCTCAGCCTAAAATACCGGGTGCTCAAAGTCGAAGTGAGTCATAGGCGGTTCATAGATGTCATCTGAAATAGTAATCCTGCAAAGGAAAATGGTTAAATGCTTCAAAACACAGACAAAGCAAATAACCACATTGCCATTTTATTGTTAAAAACAAAAACAGGAAAAACAGGGATCACAATATTTGTATATGAAAAACGCCTTTATTTCATGATTAAACAATGTAATGTACATAACCAAATGGCCCTAAGCAAAATCACTATGCCCCAGGTAGGACACATGATTATTCAACAATTAAGAAAACAAATCATTACTGTTTAGTTGTCACAGGAACAGTTTCCCGGATAGACCAACTGCAGAGACTTTGTCCTGACACGCTTGGCTTGATCCATGCGTCCATATCACAGTCGCTATCTCCGTCTTCAGCATCGGAAACAACATTGATAGTCTCGAAGCACACCCCGCTCGGCGTAATCGTGACTGGTCCCTTGAACCTGGGCGCTCCTAAAGATGACGCTGACAACGTCGGTCGATACCCTAGCCCAAACTTGTCATTCTTCACGGGAATCTCCAATACCTGCCCCCAGCCTTTAGTCTCACCAGTCTGTACTAAAGCCTGAGCCTCTTTGTAGGATGACACTACCACGTCTGATATTTTGCTTGGCACTGGAGCTTTGTCTTTGACTCGCAACCCTTCAAATGCTTGACAGGGTGTTTCGTGTATTTCGCCGTCGACCTCAACATATTTAAACGAAGACAGATGGCTAACCAGAATATCTTCTTCTCCACAAACAGTGACGACACTATCCCCAACCATATACTTCAGCTTTTGGTGTAACGTGGATGTGACTGCCCCGGCAACATGGATCCATGGGCGCCCAAGAAGACAACTATACGCTGGCTGGATGTCTATTATATAGAATTCAGTTTCAAATATTTCAGGCCCCACCTGCAACGGTAATATTATTGATCCGAAAACTGACCTCCTCGTTCCGTCGAACGCTCTCACCACTAAATCACTGGGCGTGCATATAATCCCCCTGATATCCAATTTCATCATGGCTTTCTTCGGTAGCACATTCAGGGAAGATCCAGTGTCTACTAAAACATGGGACATGACCGTGCCCCGACATTCTACTGACACATGTAATGCCATATTGTGCTCTCGCCCTCTCGGAGTCAAATCAAAGTCTGTGAAGCCCAAATTGTGCCCCGCATTGACATGCGCCATCACCCCTTCTAACTGATTAACAGAAACTTCTTGAGGAACGAACGACGTGTCTAAAATCTTCAGCAAAGCGTTCCGATGGGCCTCGGAACATAACAGTAATGATAGGATGGAAATTTTTGATGGCGTTTGCTGGAGGTGCTCAACGATTTTGTAATCACTTTTTCGAATGAGCCTCATAAACTCCTCCACATCCTTAAGTGACGTTTCCTTTTCGTTCAGCTGAGAAGGGCCCCTCTCAGTTACCTTGGCTTTACCCTTGGCTAATCTTTCTGCCTCCACCTCAGGTGACGTGAAGATTCTTCCGCTTCTGGTCATACCCCCTGTTCCGACAACATTATCTACAACCCCAGCTGGTTGTCCATTGACTTCAATTTTTTCACCGTCGCAATATACCTCCAACCCGTAAGTCCACGACACTGCTTTAGTACTCTCAAAAGGGACTGGTCCTGCTTTGGTAATTGTGATCGTCGGCCGCCTGGCGGGCGCCATTATCGTTATGGTTTTCCTTGGAATTGTTACCGTCGCAACATCGTTCTGCTCATCGCATAACGCCTCCACAGGCTCTTCAACCGCGGTTCGATCTAATTGCAAGGTACCTTCATCCATCATAGCCTGTATACGTGGAAGGAGGTGTGTCGAACACTCTTTTCGGTCTCGCATTTTGTACCCTTCTCTGGCCGGGATTCTGTCCTTGCTGTGGCTGTGGTTGTTGTTGTTGTTGAGGCTGCCCTTGTTGAGGAAAAGGGATAGTGACACTAGCTACCTGTTGAGGCTGAACATACTGATTTCTTCCTCTGCCCCTGCCCCTGCCACCAAACACGGCACTAGTATCACCCTGTCGTCTACCACCAAATGCTTTTCTTGTACCTCCTGCTGAGGTAGACTCACCTGCTTGGAACCTTCCAACTTTAATCCCGTTCTCGATCATCTCCCCCATAAGAATCAAATCTGAGAAACTGCTCAATGACACACTAAACAATTTTTCGTAGAACACCCCCGTGAATGTCCCAATGAACATGTCATTCATCTCGCTTTCAATTAAAGGAGGATGCACCCTCGCTGCCATATCGCGCCACCTTTGCGCATACTCTTTAAAACTTTCACCGTTCTTCTGTGACAAACCCTGCAAAATGGACCCTGTTTGGCGCCAGATCACTGTTATATTTGTAATGTGTCACGAAAGCATCAACCAACTGCTTCCAGGTTTTGATCTGGGTGGGCTCCAGCCCCATATACCATTCAAGTGAAGGTCTTGACAAGCTATCTTGAAAGAAATGCATGAGAATCCTTTCATCATCTAAATACGCGGACATCCTCCTGTAATAAGAGCGGACATGGACCTTAGGGCAGGTGTCCCCCTTGTATTTGTCAAAAGTGGGAGCCTTGAACTTCAATGGCACCCTTAGCCCTAGTACCAAGCCCATTGTAGTCATATCCAAACCAGTGGAGTTCTGATTCACTACCCCCTTCATCTGTTCTTCAAGCATTCTGATCCTCTGCACAGGATCAACAGGTCCTTCAAATCCCATGCCTCTTCCAGAAAAGGCGTCCTCTTGGCGGTCTTCACCCTAATTCCCATTTTCATTTCCATATCCGTCGTAACCAGTGTTGCGACCAAACCCTTGCTGATTGATCATGGGACCTCGTCCCCTGTTACTGAAACCTTGATTGACCCCAACAAGTCCAAACCCAGTGTTGACAGGAATCACCCCAGCACCATTCATATTACAAAATCCACCATACCCCTGGTTAGCGTTACCAAAACCGTCATAACCGAAACCCTGAGTGTTGAAGCTGAATTTCCCGTCCTGATTGACGTAATCAAATCCCTGATCATTATAGCTGGAACCATTGTTGCCAAAACCATTACCGCCATTGTTGTTACCACCGCCTTGGTTGGCGTCCCCAAATCCAACATTGTTAACAACAGTCTCATTTCCATTCCCTGTGTTGCCATTGCCAGCGCTAGCTCCATCGTTTACAACCACAACAGGTGGGGTCACTACAGGTGGAACCACAGGCGTAGGGGGCCCATCCTCCGGAAGCGTCTCAACATGCACATAATTGTGGTCATTGTTGCCATTCCCATTGGTCCGCGTCAGCAGCGGCTGTACCAAAGTCTGGAGGCTCTCTTGGCCCTTAGCAATATTCTCCATTGCTTGCATGAACAGATTCAGCTTCTCGCGGATTTCCTGCATCTCAACTTGAACTTGATCCATGATTTTCTTGCAGTTGTTTCGGGTTGAGTAGCGGTGGACTCTTTGTTCGTCAATCCTGAAAAACCTGAAGATGCAGGAAATAAGATACAGATTCAAGAATACCGGTCATGCAATATGAATGCAGATGCAAATGTGTAAATATGCTACAGGTTATATTCCCCCCCCCCCCCCCCCCCCCGATTTTAGTTTCGGAGAGAAGGCCATCACGACAATGGAGTCCCCATCAATCAAGCAAGGAAACAGAAAACTCTCATATATAAACAAATGCCAAGAGGCTGAGTACAAGAGCACAACTGAATACAACTGAAGAGACCTCGGCCAACAAGCCTGGCGATGGTCAAAATACAAGTACAGATAACAAAATAAAGGCAAAAGACAACTCATGCCGAATGGCATTCTCTGACGTCTTCCAATATCCCCAACGTCTCTGAACGACCCTGTCTGGAGATTATCTCTTGTATCAGTAAGGCATGCCGCTCGGCAGTGGATCTTAGTTTTTTGGCGTCGTCCTGGCAGGTTCCTTCGCCAGAACCCTCATCGAGTCTGCATCTCTTGGAGCCGGCCTTCACTTCATAACCTCTCAGCTTCTCGTCAAGGTCACTTACTCTAAGCTCAACAGCGCTCCTAAGTGATGTCTCTTCAGCAATATTTGCGTCCTGGGCTCTAATATGTGCCTCTAGCGTGGCAATCTGCAGCTTCAGTTCATCTTCACGCTCCTTCCGCTTGGTAAGCGTGGCATTCCACAATGCTTCCCACTTGCCGAGGTGGGAATAAGCTTTGCTTAAAAGTTCCTTCTTGGAAGTAAGCACCTTGCTAACACCGTTCAAGGCTATTCCCACTTTTTCTTTCTTGTTGGTCTCTTCCGTCAACTCTGAACCCAACCTATTAATCAATTCAGTTTGTTCCCTCACAGTGAAGGTAACTTCATTCTTCTCATGACGCAACTGGAAGATCTCTTTCTCTAACTCATCATTGGCTTTCTTCAATTCTTCGTTTTCGGCCAACAATTTTTTATACTTTTCAAGCTCTATCGAAGTAGGTGCCTCAGTCACTGGAAGATACAGAGGTTCCACAGCAGGGTAAGGCATCAAGGAAATACTAGCTCTCTCGTGGATCCAAGCCAAATAAGGATCATAAGCTTTGTTGTTGCTCTTACCAAGCAAAGCTTTCCCTCTCCTATGGATGTTAGCCCATGCATGTCTCAATCTGATCAAAACAGTCGCGTCTAATAAGCCCGTCAGATACAGAGATTCCTGTATCTCCTCCTCAATAGGAGCGTCCCTCAAAGCATAACCAAACTGTCTCACCAGCAGCGAAGGGTTATAGTTAATACAACCTTTCCGTCCAATCAAGGGGACATTCGAAAAGCCACTGCAACTATATATAATATCGATGCCAAGAATGCCCCCACTCAAACCAAACGATGTTCTCAGCAGACAGTCCCATCAACCGGGAAGACCAATCCAAAGTATCAACAGCATCAACAAATGGCCCTGTCTTCGGAAGATGTCCCTGGAACCACCTGTACAAAAGAGGAAGACAGCAGGAAACATTCTTGTCACGACGTTTCTCATTCTTGTAGTGAATGGAATGATAAACATCGCCCAAGAGAGTAGGAACAGGATTCTTCGAGGCAAGAATCAAGAAGGCATCTGAGTCGACAAAATATGGCACATTAGGAAATAAGACAATCCCATATATGCAGACAGCTAGAATGGCACTGAAGGCAACCCAACATCCGTTCTTCGCGCACTGTATAGCCTTCTCAACCAGGACAGACAAGTGAAAACCATAAGCTCCATTCAGCTTGACTAACCCTCCATGGAACTCAGAAGCGTCCAAACTGACAATCTCAGCAAGTGTAGCCAACTCAGGCTCAACATTAACATGTATAAAGGGCATCTGGTCTAACTCGGGAACTCCCAACATAGCAGAATACTCCTCCAAAGTGGGTGCCATAATATAGTCGGGAAATAAGAAACATCTCAGTTGCGGCTCATAAAACTGCATCAAAGTATACACCCCAGTCGTCTCAAATGCGGAAGGGCTGTACAACAAACTAAGCAATCTCCCATAGGATACTCTGAACTCAGACCTCACTCTCTCATCTGCTAGAGCAACCAATCCCAGCAAGGAACTAATATTTGGCGAATGCAACCGATAAGCGACTGTCCTTTTTGTGGACTCCATGTCTGGCCAGAGGATACACTAGAATCAAAGGGGAATGAACACACCTGCGACATAAATACACGTTAATGATATGCAAAATGAGTATGCAACAATGCAATATGCCAAATAATGCAACAGGGATCAAGTGATATATCGCTGAGGAGATCCATCTATAATATCTGTCTCCTTAGACCCACAATACTGCTCAAACCTGGTCTCGACAAACCCATAACAATGCTCCAGCCTGGTCTCAACAGACCCATAACAAAGCTCTGATGAAGAACCCCAAATCTCAAACCACTGAACCACTGTCAAGAAAACCGGTAATCTGGAGGTCTGGTTTCCTGCATACCCCAACCCCATCTCACAAGTAGGTGTCCTATCAACTGACGTAAGGTACGGCATCCTATGTGATCGTCGGTGTCACAGACTTTCAAGACCGATAATACGATACCCAGAAGGTGTGGCATCATCATGTCCTGAAGAGGCCCTCCTCAGCCAACTTCCAATTGATCGGTCCCCAGAGTCGACAATCCTCGGGTCAGACAACTTGTCGAGCCCTAAGGGCCAGGCAAGAAGCATCAAAGAGAATCTCGTCTGAGCGCAGATTTCGCGGCTAGCTGGTGCAAGCTAAGCAAGCAGGCTAACCACTACTCTCTACTTCTAAGTCTATGTGTACCCTTAAGCCCAGGTCCGACTTATCTCTCAACAGATCACCCCTCCCCACAACAACAATAACAATATAAAGATGACAATAAAATGCGGAAAGTAAAGACAGAAATGTAAATCCACACAACACCCACAACGGGAAAGCAAGCGCTAGGATTGACTCGCGTAGGGAACCTACCAGTCCTCAGCAGAGTCGCCAGCTGTCGCTAGCTTTCGCTACTGCGAAAATCGGCGCCGACTATGACAGAAGAGTCGCCACCGTGCGTTATTTATCCCAACGGAGGGAAAGGAAACGCTCAGAGTAAACCTAACGCAAAGAGGGAAAGGAATGGTCATCGCAACCAAATCCTGGATTCGGGAGTCGGTTACGCAAGGGAAAGGTATTAGCACCCCTCACGTCCGTCGTACTCGACGGGATCCACGCTGGTTTTCTAGTACGGATTGTATTCTATCTATTCTACAGGTCAAGGGTTAAAAAGAAAAGAAAATGACTCGGCAAAGTATCGCATTTTATGCCTACGTATTCCCGTCTGGAAGGAGAAATCAGAGTCAACGTAGTTCGCCTACCTACGGGAAAGGAGGGGAAGGTTGCTCGCTAGGATACAGCATCTTATGCCTACATACTTTCATACAGCATGAAAGATCAGAGCAAACGTAGTTCGGGCCACGGAAGACACAGATTTGTCTGACTATTTTTTAGATCCTTCTGAAAAGGTTTTCTTCTGATTAGGAGTCCAAGCGGACAAAAATGACACTTTGATGTTTGTTTGAATCTTTTACGAAAGAAGTATTTTTTAGTGTGTTTGCAATCTTTGACGCACTAGAGACTATGATTTGAGAGTGACTACGTCGTATGTCACCCTAAGGGTAACACACTAAGCAATCAGATTACTGAAGAGTGACCCTCCAGTAACCTTTTCTCAAATAGCTTAAGGCTCGTAACGTACGAAATCAATTATCATTATTACTGTGTTTTGAATAGTTTTGAGATAGAAGAGAAAGAAGCTCTAAAAAAAACTAGGGTTAAAAGGGGGATCAAAACTACCCTAAAATTGTCATGCATGGATAAAAACCTATTGTCTGTCATATTCCTCTCTTGCACAGAGGGAAACAGAGATCCTATGGGATAAACAGCGAAAGAAACAGATATATACAGTAAATAGTAAACATGTATGCAATGCAGCAGTACAAGCAAGGCAAGGGAGTCCCGCTCAACCTCGAACCTGGGAAAACAATAGGCAAAGTGAAACAGTATTCACTTCAAACCTTGGGGGCAAGCTGTACAAGCCAACAAACAGTACAGAAAAAAGAAAACAGCACCAGCTCTGACAGCAACAAACCAACTTCTATAGTAAGCAACACAAGCAGCAACAACTCTGACAGCTACAGCTGATTAACAGCAAATGGGAATGACAACAACAACTTCAAGCAAGACCCCATCTTCAATCTTCAATGACCTTCAAATTTTAGGTAAACTCCTATCTTCAGAAAAATATCCCAGCTTTAGCAAGCATGAACCTCAACCAGTAAACAGTTTCAACAAAAAGCAGCAAAACCCTAGCTTCAACAGACAACCAACTTTGACAGGCACAAGCTTCATCTTCACCAATCTTCAATGAACTTCATCTTCAATAGGTTTCCATCTTCAATTCAATCACTCTAGAAGAGAATCAATTAATAGATGAAGTTGAAATGTTAAGGGGCTTAGTGACAACCCAAGGAAATCACTAAGATCTTAACATGGCAAATGAAAGGTACCCTTAAGGTTTTACCCAACCAAAGCATGCTCTACATCCCTCCTAAGGAGAGATGGAACTTCTTTGGGGGACCTTGTGTCATGGGATGGAATAGAGGCACAAGAAGCTCTCTATGTTTGAAAGAAGAAACAAGACTACTCTAATGCTCTTCCTATGTATCCTAATCCCTAAGCCTCTGACAAGCACTCCAACAAATGAGAAATCTTCAACTCCAAGCTTCTTCAAGCCATCCAAAGCAACTTCATTTGATCTTCAAGTCATCCAAGCACAGCCCAAGCCAAAAGCACCCCCCAAAATGGCCCCACACAAACATAACCAAACCAAATATCCAATGGAGAAACCCACAATCACCACACAAGTTGCAAAAATCAAATAAAATGCTAAAGCTCATCATAAAATCCTAGGTAAATTTCTAAGGGAACCTAACCCTATACCCAATACCCCATAGGAATCCCAAACCCTAGATCAATCATTTAATCCTTAAACTATGCACTAAACTACAACTATTTGTCTTGAAACCCTAATTCTAACACCACTCATATTCACCTCTCAAACTAACCTAAATTTTATGCACAAAAATTGTGATAAAATTTCTAAGGGTACATGCTTCCCTAATCTAATCAGTCCAACAAGAATCAACTTAAAATCATTCACCAATTAGTCACAATAAAATCCACAAAATCATGTAGCAAATGTACAAAATTAAAGAAAATAATAAAATGGAGAAAACCAAATTAAATTGAAAAATGGATGAAAATGAGATTTATTAACTTCATAAAATCAAAAATAAATCCAAGATCATGGAGGTATTTTTAAAATATTTTTTGGATCAATGTTGGATTTATTATAAATTTTAGAAATCAAATGGATTAAAAATAAAAGAAAATCAAATAAAAGAAATTAAAATGCTGAATTAAAAGGGAGCCATTGGATCAATTGACTGGTAAGCGAATCCAAAGCTCCAGAGCGTGTCCATGTGGGGGGTCCAGTCACCAGCTGACTAGATAAATGAAACGCAGCGTTTTTTGGTCATAGAGGGAAACCTGAAGATTAAACATGAGCCATTGGATGATCATCTGAGTCAACCGGTCAATGCAATCTGAGGGCTGGAACTTCATCTTCTCCAAAAGCTCAGGCGACCTGAGACTATCCTCAGGTGGTGGTTCATGGTGGTTTCCACCGTCTTCTCCGGTGGAGTGGTGGTTGCAGGTGACCAAATCAAAAACTTCTTATACCAAACATGATCAAAAAACCATAAGGATCATGAATATCACCTCTATTTCAACCAACTCTCAATGGATTTTAGAATTCGAATCAAAGTTCAGAAGATACCAAAATCTCAATCATCACCATTCTCAAAATTGAAACCATAGAAATGATCCTCAGGTTACACTAGTCATTCTAAGCTATCACACTCATGTTAATTCCTCAAGATTTCATGTAACTGAATCCAAACAGAAATTGGTGCACTCCCTCGATCATCACCAAACGATGCCAAACCAATCCTAAATCGTTCTACCAATCATAGGGAACCTAACCACATGCACATTGCTACCTAATTCAGCCTAGATCAATGGGAAATCCAAGAGTTACATACCTGAAGAAATTGGATGAACAGAGGGATCAAATGCTCAATTCAAGCCCCAAGATTCTTCAAACACAATCAAGAATGCAAGATAAAGCTTCTTCAACCCTTAATTTGACTTGAATAGGCTTGCAACTCCAAAACCAATTCTGAGTTGAAGCTCTTGAAACTCAACTTCAATCTTCCTCTCCTCCACGAATTCTGCACCAAAATGAGTTTGAACTCACTCCTCTCAATATATAGAAACTCTCTATGGGCTTTTGAGCCCAGTTTGAAGCCCAATTCATTGATCCATCATTTCTGATTTTTCTCTTGAAAATGCAATGCACCGGTCACAATTTTGAGCTTCCAGCTTGCTCTAGAATGTTCTATTCAACTGTAAATTGGTTTGTGAGTGTGAATGGATAGCTAGTTTGGCCTGAAATGCTTTGATTCTTGTTTTGGCATTGTAACTTGTAATGTAAGTAAGCACTTTACAAAGAAAGTCATGGAATTAAGCCTCAATTCAAAAATGTGGAAATTTCATTGTGTTTAGAATCCAATTTCCATTCAAAATGACTACCCATATGCCATGTGTATGTCTCATAATTTAAAAATCCCAATTCCCCTCCTTTGAATCATTTGAAAAATCCCTCTTTTTAGGCCATTTTGGATCATTTTGTGAAGCAAGCTACTTCAATCACCCATGACTTCTTATTTGACCTAAAAACATCATTTTAAGCACATCTCATGTTGAACATTTTTTCATTTGAGGAGTGGAAGATAGAGATTTTGACCTATGTTGAAAAATGACCTATAATTCAATTTTCCCAAAATACCCCTGGATTGCCAAGATCATAACTTGAGTTCCACAAATCTTCTTGAGGACTTCTAGTACTCAAATTAAAGGTAAGATAAAGCCCTACAATTCTTGTGTTATCCAATAATCCATTTGAAAACTCCTTGAGGGGAAAAAGTTGCTTGGAAGTCAAGTGACTTTCACAGATAAATTTCAGTATCCTCTGGTGACCTGTTACTTGCAAGAACCATAACTTGAGTTCTACAAGTCTCCTTGAAGACTTCTAGTACCCAAATTAAATCTATTGAGAAGCTCTACAAGTTTCATTTTGGCCAAGAATCTATTTGAAACTTGTATTTTGACTTATGTGGCTTGGAAGTCCAGTGCTTTACAGGGGATTTTACCCTAGGAACCCTGTCTCAAACACCTCCAACCACTCTTGATTCTTTTGAACTTGATCTTGGATCATTCATACACATGCTTCAACATATCAATCCATGACTTCCATGTCCTAGAGCTAGGTCTTGATGCCCTTCTCTTTGCTCTCCTTGACCTAGGGTTACCCAGATGAAACCCTACCTGTACACACCTCAACTGTGGTTCTTAAACTTGATACAATGACTTGACTTATCTTCCATATGGCCTTCTAGGCATCCTATGAGCTTTGTAAACCCTCCATACCCTCACTTCATGCTTCATACCCCATTGATGACCTCCAATACACCTCAAGTTAGGAGAGAAATCCACTTGTTGACACTCAAATCTCCTCAAAGCTTCAACCCCTTCCTTGATGACTTGGATGTTCTTCAGCTTGAATAAGGCCCCTTGATGTACTTCTTTAGATAAGTATGGCACTTGATCCCCTGTTAGATGACTTGCTATGTTATGATATGCAAATGATTGGACCATGTACATGATGTGACTATGCAAATGATAATGCAATTAAAACATAAACCAGGTGAAATAGGTTGAGCAAATTTTAGGGTGCAACACTACCAGAATAAAACTGGTGTCCATTGGAAGTAGTGGGCTCGATCTTTCCAATCATATCGATGCCCCACATGGAGAACTGCCAAGGGGATGACATTACATTCAATGGGCACGGCGGCACGTGAATCTTGTCAGCATAAATCTAGCATTTATGGCATCTCTTTGTGAATTTGAAACAATCCGACTCCATTGTTAGCCAATAATAACCAGCTCGTAGAATCTTTTGAGTCATGGCATGTCCGCCGGCATGCGTGCCAAACGTACCCTCGTGGACTTCTTCCATAAGCAAACCTGCTTCTTTTTCGTCCACACACCTGAGTAGTACCAGATCATGATTCCTCCTATACAGCACACCATCTGGGTTGAGGTAGAAGTTTCCTGACAATCTCCTAAGAGTTTTCTTATCCTGAGTCGATGTCCCTGGTGGATACTCTTGGTTCTTAAGGAAATTCTAGATGTCATGAAACCATGGTTTACCATCGGAAGCTCCTTCAATAGCAAATATGAAAGCGGGCCTGTCGAGGCGCGAGATAACAATCCTTGGAGCTTCATTCCAAAAATTGACCTTGTACATAAAAGACAGTGTAGCCAAAGCGTCTGCCATTTGATTCTCCGCTCTTGGCACATGGTGGAAGTCTATACTGTCGAAAAATGGTAACAGTCTTCTTGCATAATCCTTGTAAGGGACCAAATTGGGCTGTCGAGTTTCCCATTCTCCATCGATCTGATTAACAACTAGCGTTGAATCGCCATATACATCAAGATTCTTGATCCTCAGATCAATAGCTTCTTCCAAACCCATGATACATGCTTCGTACTCGGCCTCATTATTGGTACAAGGGAAAGTTAATCTGGCAGTGAAAGGGATATGCGTTCCATGAGGATTTGTGATAATTGCCCCAATTCTGCTACCATACGAATTAACTGCACCATCGAATATCATCTGCCATTGAGATCCCCTCTCTGGTCCTTCAGTGGGTAATGGCTCATCGCAATCTTTTGCTTTCAAGTACATAATGTCTTCATCTGGAAATTCAAATCTCATTGGTTGGTAATCATCAATTGGTTGTTCAGCAAGGTATTCTGACAGAACACTCCCTTTAATGGCTTTCTGGGAAACGTACTAGATATCGTATTCTGTCAATACCATTTGCCATCTGGCAATCCTTCTAGAAAGTTCCTGCTTTTCAAAGATATATTTAATCGGATCCATCTTCGAAATTAGCATGGTTGTATGATTGAGCATGTACTGTCTTAAACGTTTGGCCGCCCAAGCGAGTGCGCAACACGTCTTTTCAAGCATGGAGTAGCGGGACTCACAATCTGTGAACTTTTTACTCAAGTAATAAATTGCATGCTCTTTCCTCTCTGTCTCGTCGTGTTGACCGAGAACACAACCCATACTATTCTCCAGAACCGTTAAATACATGATTAATGGTCTTCCAGCCACTAGAGGTATCAGTATCAGAGGCTCCTGCAAGTACTGTTTTATTTTGTCGAATGCTCTTTGACAATTTTCGTTCTAGACCACCGCCTGATCTTTCTTTAACAGCTTAAACATTGGTTCACACGTGGCCGTTAGATGAGATATGAACCGAGCGATGTAGTTCAACCTCTCTAAGAAGCCATGGACCTGTCTTTCAGTCTTCGGTGCTGGCATTTCTTGAATAGCTCTTATTTTTGCAGGATCTACCTCGATTCCTTTTTTGCTGACAATAAACCCCAATATCTTTCCGGACCGAACTCCGAAAATGCACTTATTTGGATTCAACCTCAATTTGAACTTCCTCAACCTCTCAAACAGCTTCAATAGATTGACCAGATGTTCTTCTGCCGTCTGGGACTTCGCGATCATGTCATCAACATAAACCTCAATCTCATGATGAATCATATCATGAAACAAAGTCACCATTGCCCGCTGATAAGTTGCCCCTGCGTTTTTCAACCCAAACGGCATCACTTTATAGCAAAATGTTCCCCACGCTGTAATGAATGTTGTCTTCTCCATGTCCTCTGGTGCCATTTTTATCTGATTATAACCGGAGAAGCCATCCATGAAGGTAAACACCGAGAATTGAGTCGTATTGTCAACCAATACGTCAATGTGGGGGAGCGGGAAATCATCCTTTGAGCTCGCCCTATTCAAGTCTCTATAATTAACGCACATTCGTACCTTACCATCCTTCTTAGGTACGGCTACAATGTTGGCGACCCATGGAGGGTAAGTTGTCTCGGCTAAAAATCCAACGTCCAACTGCTTTTGAACTTCTCCTTTGATTTTTACTGCCATGTCTGGTCTCGTCCTCCTAAGCTTCTGTTTGACGGGTGGACATTCTTCCCGAAGTGGCAATCGATGAACCATAATGTCAGTATCAAGTCCGGGCATATCTTTGTAAGACCAAGCAAAGATGTCACTGTACTCTCGAAGCATCTCTATCAACCTTTGCTTGATGTCTTCTGGCAATGCAGCCCCTATCCTGACATTTCTAACAACCTCTTCAGAACCCAAGTTGACGATCTCAATCTCTTCTTCATGAGGCAGAATGACCTTTTCTTCTTGTCTTAAGAGTCTAGCTAATTCCTCAGGCAAGTCTTCATCCTCATCAATCTCTTCTTCAGCTTGGAATACCGGGTTATCAAAGTCGAAGCGAGTCATAGAAGATTCTTGGTCGGTGTCATCTGCAATGATATGAGACCTGCAATGAAAATGGTTAAGTGCTTCAAATGATATGCAAACAAACACATTGCCATTTTATTGTTAAATATAAAACAAGAAAAACAGAGATCTCAAAACTTGAATGGAAAAACGCTCTTTGATTAATAGATGAAACAGTATTCAAACATAAACAAGACAAGCCCTGAAATAACAAACCGCTATGCTCCAGGTAGAACATAGAGTCGTAAAATAATTGAAAAACAAAGTATTACTGTTCATTGGTCACTTGGACAATTTCCTCGATGGACCAGTTGCATAAGCGTTGTCCTGGAAGGCATGGCTTGATCCAAGCATCCATGTCGCAGTCACTGTCTCCAGCTTCATCATCTGAAATGGCGTTGAGCTGCTCGAAGAAGACACCTCCGCTGGTAAACCTAATCGGCCCCTTGAACTTCGGTGTGCTTTGTGAAGAGGATGGGTGGTACCCCAGACCGAATTTGTCTTGTTTCTGAGGGATATCAATCACCTGCCCCCATCCTTGGGCTGAGCCAGCTTGTACCACAGCCTGCGCTTCTTTGAAAGAAGACATAGCCACCTCAGGCTCTTTTCTCACCACCGGCGCCTTATCCTTCAACTGAACTCTTTCAAACGCCTGACACAGGGTCTCATGAATTTCCCCATATATTTCAACATACTTGAAAGAAGACAGGTGACTAACCATGATGTCTATTTCTCCACATACTGTCACAACATTGCCACCGACCATATATTTCAACTTCTGATGCAGAGTCGATGTGACAGCCCCAGCTGAGTGGATCCATGGTCTGCCTAACAAACAGTTATAAGCGGGCTGAATGTCCATGATATAAAATACAGCGTCGAAAACTTCTGGGCCCACTTGGATAGGTAAAGTTAGCTCATCGAAGACAGGCCTCCGAGTACCATCGAAGGCACGTACAACCAAATCACTCGGTGTACAAGTAATGCCCCTAGTATCCAATTTCATAAGTGCCTTCTTCGGCAGCACATTCAACGATGACCCTGTGTCGACAAGGACATGCGACATAACCACCCCTCTACATTCAACAGAAATGTGCAGCGCACAATTGTGGTTTCTGCCCCTTGGCGTTAAGTCTAGATTTGTAAATCCAAGGCCATTTCCCGCGCTTACATGCCCAACAACCCCTTCAAGCTGATTCACTGATATTTCCTGAGGCACAAAAGCGGTACTCAACACTTTCATCAATGCATTTCTGTGAGCTTCGGAACTCAACAACAACGATAATATCGAAATCTTGGAAGGTGTCTGCTGTAAGTGCTCGACTATCTTATAGTCGCTTTTGTGTATCAGCCTCATGACTTCCTCCACATCATTCTCCAAAGATCCTTTTTTACTAGACTGGGAGGTTTCTTCAATTACCATCTTACCCTTCCCTCTATCTGCTTTTTCAGCCACCACCTCGGGTGATGCAAAGACTCTGCCGCTTCGGGTAATTGCCCCTGCTCCCACAACATTCTCTGCAGACTCCACAGGAAAAATTTTCAAATCTATCTTTTGACCATTACAGTACACCTCAGCCCCATAGTTCCACGGGATGGCTTTGGTGCTTTCATAAGGCACGGGTCCTGCTTTGGTAATAGTGATTGTTGGTGGCCTAGGAGGCGCTGAAATAGTTATAGTCTTATATAGGATCGAGATCGTAGCGACCTCATCCCTTTCCTCGCTTACTTCCTCAACAGGTTTCTTTTCTGCAGTTCGCTCAAACTGCAACATCCCCTCGTCTATAATTCCTTGGATACACCTTCTCAGATCAACGCATCCCTCAGGATGACTTAAGCAATTAACACAGTCCTCACTGCAGCTTGGGAATACACCTCCTCCCAGCAACTTGTCCTTCACAAACTTCAATGGAGTTTTCAATTCATTCACGTCCATTATCAAGTCTAAATCTTCCTCCACCAGAATAGCACCAACCCTAGCCTGCCCATGGTTTGGCATAGGGTTCTGCACGACGTTAGGTGCATCATGAGAAAAATTTATCGCTTTACTGTCAATGAGATCTTGCAGGTTGTGTTTAAAAGCCTTACAATCGTCAATAGAGTGACCAGGCGCCCCAGAGTGAAATTCACAACGTGCATTTGCGTCATAGCCGGGTGGGGGATCACCTGTCAAAGGAGCGAGAGTCCTTTTCTGAATTAATTGTAGCTGTAATAAAGTCTGAAGCACCTGAGAGTAGGGCATTGGCGGAGTATCAAATACTCTATTCGGCCTAGCCCTATCAGGATACCTCTTATAACCTTGTTGGTTTTGCTGTTGTGGCTGATATTGTCTTTGCTGTTGTTGTTGTTGTGGTCGTTGCTGCTGTGGCACAGGAATAGTGACACTGACCACTTGCTGTTGGCGATATTGGTTCTGTGGCTGACCCCTTCCTCTTCCTCTAGAACTCACCACTGAACTGACGTCACCTTCACGCTTCTTATATCCAAATATCTTTTTTCCTCCTCCTCCAGCTGAGGGTACCTCTCCCACCTGAATTTTTCCCAGCTTGATGCCGTTCTCCACCCTTTCACCAGTGATTATCAAATCTGAGAAACTTCCGGACATACTGCTTATCAGTTTTTCATAATACACCCCTGCTAGAGTAGCAACAAACATGTCCACTAGCTCCCTTTCTACCATTGGTGGCTGCACTCTAGCAGCAAGCTCTCGCCACCTCTGGGCGTATTCTTTAAAACACTCGTTATTCTTTTGAGATTCTGTAGTTGGACTATATTCGGTGCAAGGTCACTATTGTATTGATAGTGCCTTACAAAAGCCTCGGCAAGTTCTTTCCAGCTGCGGATGTTGGCGGGCTCCAACCCCATGTACCACTCCAAAGAAGGGCCGAACAAGCTATCCTAGAAAAAGTGCATCAGGAGTTTTTCATCATCCGAGTACGCGGACATCTTTCTATAGTACGAGCGCAGGTGGACCCTCGGGCAAGTAGTGCCTTTGTATTTATCGAAGTCGGGCACTTTGAACTTATGAGGCACTCTTAAGCCTGGGATCAGCCCCAGGTTGGACATATCTAGCCCCATGGAATTTTGGCACTCCAGAGATCGCATCTTTTCTTCAATCATTCGAATCCTTCTATCAGCCTCAGAAAGTCCTGCAGCATTTACAAACCTAGGAGTGAATATATCCTCCTGCTGATCCTCGTTCCATGTATGGTCCAAACTACCATGAATACCACCTGTGGTATCAAAACCGAAGCCATTCCCATTTCCATTACCCCCATTAGAAAAGCCACCACGATTAAGACCTGTTGTATTCCTAGCACCAGTAGTGTGTCCATCCCCTCCAGTAGTAGGGATGACTAAAGTTGGTATTGAATTGCCCACCTGAGGGGTTTCAACCCGAGCATGGTTAGTAGCTATCCCTCCATGTAGTACCCCATCATCATCAACTCGTGTCAACAGGGGTTGCACTATAGTCTGAAGTTGAGCTTGCCCAGTGGCAACTCCTTGCATCATCTCCATCAGCTGCGCAATACGGTCCCTCATTTCTTGCATTTCCACTTGCATTTGATCCATCGGCTTTCTCTGATTACCTCTAGTACCGTAGCGGTGAGTTATTTGTTCTGCAATCCTGAAACACTAGTGGCACAAGAAACAAGATAAGGTTAACAGTTCCGATGCACTTGCAAATGCGAGAAACATGCTAAAATGCAAACATGTATATATGAAAAACAGGGAAATTTCCCCCATGATTCTAGCTTCAGAATGACAGCCAAGACAACGGAGAGCCACACAGACAAGCATAGGATAAAAACTACTCATATATACAAACATAAGCCCACGGGCAAAGTATAAACAACAAATGAGTACAAACAAAAAGGGACCTCAGCCAACAGGTCTGGTGATGGTCCATACAAAAGTCTACGCTACATAATACAAAGAAATGGAATCAAACTGGGTGGCGAGACTGGAAATCCTTCAACAATGCTTGTGTATCCGGATGGTCTGGCCTAGTGAGCAAACCACGTATGAGCAACTCCTGCTGACTGATAGTGGACTGAAGATCCTCGACCGAGTCCTCCCTCCCAACAGCCTCCTCAAGCCTACGCCTCTTAGCACTAGCCTCCTCTCTATGCTCCTCCAAGGTTGCAAGCGCTTCATACAATTTGCAGTCACTATGTCTTATGAGTGCGGCTTCCTTTGAGATATCCTCATCTTTAGCTTTGAGCTGGGCCTTTTGTTTGATAATATGCGCCTTCAACTTGTCTTCGCGCTGCTTGCTGGTGGACATGGCAGCGTTTCACTGAGCCTCAAACTTGGAAATCCGCAAATAGGCTTTACTCAACTCTTCCTTTTTCGTGGCCAGAACATCGTAGGTGGCATTCAAGTCTTTGCCTGTGCGCTCCCTATCACTAGTCTCCTGAGTCAAGTCTGTTCCCAACTTATTCACCAACTTTGTTTGTTTTTTCAAAGAATACCTTGCTTCGTTTCTTTCACTTCTGAGCTGAGTCATCTCCCTCTCTAACTCTTCGTTTGTCTTCTGCAACTCTTCCTTCTCACGACATACCTGATCATACCTTTGGATGTCCACTGTAGTAGGCTCCTCAACCACAGGTGGGCAAACAAGCTACACTAGAAGATATGGCATCAAGAACTTCGTGGCCCTCTCATGAATCCAAGCCACATAGGGGTCATAAGCCTGACTGTTTCTTTTCCCTAGTAATGCTTTGCCTCTCCTATAATACTCCGCCAAGCACGTTCAAGTCTGATCAAATCATCACCCTCTAACAAACACGTGAGATACAAAGATTCCTGTATCTCTTCCTCTTTTGGAGCGTCCCTGAGAGCATATTCGAACTGTCGTACCAACAGAGAAGGGTTGTAGTTGATGCACCCCTTCCTTCCGACTAGGGGTACGTTAGGAAATCCTCCATAACTGTAAATAATGTCAATGCCAAGCAAATCCCTATCAAACACAATAATATCCTTAGCAGTCAAGCCCATCATCCTCTCAGACCATTTTGAGGTAGCAATAATATCCACAAACTGACCACTCTTAGGCACGTGACTCATCAACCACCTATAAAGCAAAGGAACACAGCACGAGACATTCTTCCCCCTTTGGTTTTCATTCTTGTGGTGCACAAAATGATAAACGTCTCCTAAGAGTGTAGGGACCGGATTCCCTGAGGCTAGCAGATAAAAGGCATCCACGTCTACGAAATCAGGCAAGTTTAGAAACAGAACTATACCATAAATTCAAAGTTCCAGGATAGCACTAAACACAATCCAGCCGCCACTCTTAGCGAACTTCTGAGCTTTCTCAACAAGAAACGGTAACAGAAAACCATAAGTTCCTTTTCTCTCAACTAGCTTCCCCTTTAACTCTGCAACATCTAACTGTAATATAGCAGCGAGCACATCTAGGTCAAGCTCTGCATCTGTGTGGACAAAAGGCATCTGATCACGGATAGGCACCCCCAACATATCTGAATACTCTTCCAAAGTAGGTGCTAAAACAAAATCCGGGAAGACAAAGCACCTCAACTGGGCGTCGTAAAACTGCAAGAGAGTATAAATGCCACTGATCTCATAGGATGAGGGTTTGCAAACACACCTGGCCAATCTCCCATAATCCTGTCTAAACTGCTCCATCACACTCGCTTTAGCCATAACAATCAGACTCCTCAAAGAACTGACGTCTGGGGTCGGAAACTTGTAAGCAACTGTCCCTTTCAAATCCTCCATGTCAAGAACGAAGAACGGGACCACTAGAATCAGGAGGGAAATATACACCTGCAATCATAAATACATGTTAATGAAGAGATGCGAATGAAAATGCAAATGCAAATGCAATGCAATGGAGGATCAAGCTTGTTGTGTTGTAGCTCGAGAAGAACCGGAGCTTCGCTCTAGTACTGACAAATCACTGACATAAGAACCCCTCGGTACCATGAACACAGGTTCACACTGTCAAGAACTGGGTAGTCTAGAGGTCAGAGTTTCCTGCATAATTCACCCACTCACAGGTACGGACCTATCCACTGTTAAGGTTTGACATCCTATGCGTTCATCAGCATCACAGACTTTCAAGAAACGATGATACGATACCCAGAAGGTGTGACATCGTCATCTCTTGAAGCGGCCTCACTTAGCTGAATCCCAAATGATCGGTTCCTAGAGTCGACAACCCTCAAATCCAAATTCCAGTCGGATCCTAAGGATCGGAAAGGAACTCGTCAAAGAGAATCTCGTCTGAGTGTGAATTTCGTAGGGAACTGTGTCTACTAAGCAAACAGGTTCACCCATTAATCTCCACTTCTAATACTAGGTTTGTACTCAAGCCCAGGTCCGACTTCTCACTCAATGGAACTCCCCTCCCCACAGCACAGCAAGTATGATACAATGCGGAAATTAAAATGCAGAAGTAAATAAGATAAAGCACATACATACACACACCCAAAAAGAAAACACACAAGCGCTAGGATTGACTCGCATAGGGAATATTCCTGTCCCCAGCAGAGTCGCTAGCTGTCGCTACCGCGAAAAAGGGGAGGTCGGCAATGACTAACAGAGTCGCCACCTATCGTTATTTATCCCAAATAAGGGAAAGGAAACGATCGGAAAAACCTGACGAAAACGGGAAAAGACGAGGTCATCGCAACCAAGTCCTAGGTTCGGGAGTCGGTTACGCAAGGGGAAGGTATGAGCACCCCTCACGTTCGTCATACTCGACAGGATCCCCGCATGTGTTGTCTAGCTAAAAGGGTGTGTAAACTATCTAAGCTAAAGTCTTATGGACAAAAGAGAAAGAAAAACAGGACTGACTCGGCAGAGCATCGCCACTCTGTGCCTACGTACTCTCTCGTGCAATGGGAAAGTCAGAGTCAACGTAGTTTTCCTAACTACGGCTAAAGAAGGGGGGAAGGTTGCTCGCCAAGACATCGCGTCTTGTGCCTACGTACTTTCGTCTGGTACGAAAGATCAGAGAAAACGTAGTTCGGGCTTACAAGAACACAGGCTGTTCAAAAGTTTTACTCGAGTAGAGTTAACAAACAGTTCTAGCAGTTGGTGTATGCAGCTCGACCTTTGGAGACTTAGGCGTTACCATTTGCGATAGGACTGAAAGTTAACAACACTCTTGTTTATGAAAAGATTTTTCTTTATTAAGACCCCAAGGGGTGAAAAAGAGTTTGAATTGTTTTTGTGTTTTTTAAGGAAGAAGTGTTTTGAATTAGAGTGTTTATAATGTATGTTGTAACAAAGTCTAAAACCTAGGATCGAATGTGTCGCATATCGTCCTAAGGACGTATACTAAACACTCTAGGCAATTGAGAGGTAACCACTCAATCACCAATTCCCAAGTACAAGGCTCATGGCACAACACTCATTATATTTATTAAGTGAATTGAAGTTGTTTGAAGATGAGAAGAGAAAGAGGACAAACTAAGGGGGACTAGACCAAACCCTAAAAGTTGTCATGCAATATGCATCTAAAGTTGAGTTTGAAAGGGGACTACCTAATGTTATCATGCATGGTTAGAGCCCTAATGTCTATCATAACCTCTCTTGAACAAGATAGGTTAGAAATCCTAAGGGAAGGAAGACAAAAAGAAGAAGAAGCAATAAGAAGAAACAATGCATATGAAGAATGCAAACACAAATGCAACAAGGAAGACAAAGATGCAATGCAAGTGAGGGAGGAAATATGTTTGGGGCTGGAACCTCCACAAGCTCATCTCAACCTCAAGCCATGATATGAATAGATTCAAGATAAAAGGAGAAGAAGATGCATCGCAAACAAGTAACAAAAACAATGAGAAAAAAGCTCCTCATGGATTCATTACTTTAGGTAGGCTTCAAGTTCCTCCTAAGGAGGGACCAAGCAACCTTAAGTAGTATTCCAAAGTCATAGGACAGAATGGGGAAGAGGAGAATAGATTTCAAAATTTAAAATAAAACATCATAAGCAAATGCAAACAACGACATCAAAAAAATGTAAGCACACACCATTTATGGAAACACAATGTGCAAACATGAAAATATATGAGATTAAATGAACAACTTATGCATAAGGTAAAGACCTATTAATTGGCATACAAGACCTATAAAAAGCCCCTAACATGAAACAATCAAAATTAGGTTCATCAATAATGCACAACCAAGCTTTTGGAAGCAAAACAAATCAAGTACACAAGTAGAGATGCACAAACATGAAGCAACTTGCAAAATACATGAAAAATAATAAAATGCATCTAAAAATGCCAAATAAAATCTCAAAGGACCCCCAAGGTATTAGGAACCAGGGGTTAAAATGGGAGATTTAAAATCAAAAGGGAAGTGCCTCAACAGAAGGCAAACACCAAGAGTGTCCCAAACTAAGGCAGAAATGGAGAGGGAATAAAAAGCAATTCAAATCACATGGAAAAATTACTTAAAAATCTTGAAAAAAATATCCAAGGATCAATTAACATGTTAACACAATGCTCAAAAAATTTCATGCAAAAATGAGAAGTTTAAACATAGAAATAAAATCAAGAAAGAACAAAACCACAATTTAAATCAAATAAAACAGCCCCAATATTTAATTCGTTATTTAATTGAAAATAAAGTCAAAAATAAAAATAAAAATTTTCAGAAAAAACTAGACATCTTAAAGTTTATGAAAATTATTTTTGGTGAATTTTTAAACTATTTGAACTATTTTATTTGGATTAAATTGAAAACTGCACAAAACAGAAAAATAAAATAAAATAAGAATTAAATACAAAAGATGTGGTGCAAACAGCAAACAGTCAATGTGGAAAACGAAAATGGGCCCAGGCTGGGGGTGTTAGGAGCAATTCCCGAATGGGCTCAGTAAGAAATAAAGAAAATAAAATTCAGAATAAACAAAATATGGTTGGTTTGACTATGTGTATGGTGGAAATCATTACAGACCGCATGATCAAAATTAAAGTAGTCCAATCAAGTGGCTCATAAAGAGCCACATCAATTAATGAGTTTGGTTATTAATTTGGTGTGCACATGCCAAAATGGAACACATGGGTCTTGCTATAAACCGCACGATCAAGAAAATCAGCATCGGACGAACGCGAAGCCGCCATATCAGCTCATCTTCTCCATTGGACTTCGCCGGCGCCGAACGAACTCCGGTCGTCTTCCCCAAGCATTCCGGCCGCTGCGGGCTGCTTCCCCCACCGTGGCTTCATCAATTCTCAACCGTTTTACAACTTCCTTAGATGAAAATTCATCTCCTCGCCGAGAGGAACAAGAATCTAGCCTTCATTTCCATTAATACTCAACAACAACTCCAGAAATTAAACAACAAGCAAAGTGCACAAAAATAAAATTTCACCAAAATTCAAATTAAGTGGTCTAGACCTCATCTACATGTTGCAAGGAGTAAGAATCCATGAAAATTACAACAACTTGGAGCTCATAAAATCAAACATCATAAACTCAAGCAAAAAATAATCCTGAAATGATCTATGTAACTCAAGGATTCAAATGCAACGAAAATGGTGAAAAACTATGGCATATTAAGAGTGTAAGGTTGAAAAATAGTTTACCTAGTGGAGAGCCTCCACTAGGCCTTGAAACTGTGATGAAGCTTAATGAAAAACGCCCAGAATCACTCCATGAACTTCAATTGAGGTGTTTGAAAGCTTGATTTGGTCTGAAAGTGGTTGAATCTGAGAATTCGTTTTTGAGTTTTTCACCACTTTTTCAAAATGTGTTATGGCTGTTCATGCACGAAAATGACCTACTTCTGCTCCAATTTTCATCTAGAATACTTATATGATGGGTTTATGATCAAATGGGGCTTTAATTCAAGCTAAACAACCCATTTCAAAATTTCACATTTCATCACTTTTTCAAAATGTCATACACGTTTTTACCACTACACCAGCTGGTTTTTTGATCCAAATCCACTACAAATCAGTTGTGTTGATCAAAGGAATGAGATTGGAGGCTTAATTTTGATCCTATGGTTGATTTTCATTTTGTTACTTCAAGAGGAAGAAACCATGAAAATGGCCCATTTTGAGATTTCAAATTTCCAATGTGAAGATGGCAATGTCTTTGAATTATTATTTGCAATCAAAAAATGCACAAACTTGCCTTGAAAAAGTTTAAAATCCATTAATTCTCAATTTCTCAATTTAAGCCTCCTTTATGAAAAATTCAAACCCCAAATTCTCAATCCAAGCCCCCACCATGACAAGAGATGATTTGGCAGCATAAATGGACCCATTTGAAGCAAGTTTTATGTTGAAAAGATTTCCATTTGAAGTGTACAAGTTGGTCAAATGGACCTATAATTTTATGACCTGTAATCTTACTTTCCCAAAATACCCCTGACTTGTAAACCTCATAACTTGAGTTCTCCAAATCAGATGAAAGACTTCTAGTACAATTTGGAAAGCTAAGACCAAGACCTACAACTTTCGTGTTGACCAAAAGTTGAGGAGAAACACCCTTCTAGGTAAAAACTGGCTTGGAATTTGGTTGACTTTTGTTGACCAAAATCACATTCCTCAGATGACCTGTAACTTGTCCGGATCATAACTTGAGTTCTATAAATCCAATCAAGTACTTCTAGTACTCAAATTAAATCTAAGAACATGCTCTACAAGTTCCATGTTGACCAAAAATTGAGATGAGACTTGTATCTTGAGGTAGGTGGTCTTGAAGTCAGGCACTAAATAGGGGATTTTACCCTGAGAACCCTAATTTAGTAACTTCTCGCACACTTAACCCTTGATGAATTGAACTTGAAATGATGTCTCATATGTCTTAACACAACATCCCATGACCATAGAGACTTTGAATTGAGTTTCAATCTTCTTCAATTGCACAGTTGATTGAGGATTTACCAGATGAAAACCCTAACTGCAATACCTTTAACTGTGGCTTGTTCCACTTCACACAACCACTTGCATAAGCTCCACAATGACCCTCAAGGCCCTAAATAAGCTTTCCTTACATCTCATACCCATAGCCATGGATTCACAATCTCCTGGTGCTCATCAGTTGGCCTCCAAGTTAGGGGCTATCCCACACACATCCATCTGTTCTTTAACAAGATACTGACTACTTCAAGATGTCCTGAAGACCATTCAAGCTTGAAATTAACCCCCTGCTTTGGTTCAAAGCTCTGAGAATACCTCTCTTGAGGTGCACAATGTAACGCCCATTTTAATTATTTTTAGTTCCGGTGTTATTTTTTTATTCGTCAGCATGTTTGGTGTGGGAATTGAAGAATAATTAGAGGCATCATATTAATATTTGATAATCGATAATGATAATAATTAATAATTAATATTAATGTCGATATTAGTATTATTATTATTATTATTAATAATATTAATATTATGAGATTATTAATATTATTTGGAATAAGGGCAAACTTGGGTTGAAGGGCAAACTTGGCATTTGGTGAAAATAGAATTGGAAGAGAGAAAGAAACACGCGTGGAAGAAGAACAAGAGAGGAAGAACGATCAAGGGAGGGGAGGAACACAGTTCAGCAAGCTTGGGCGAGGAGATCATCAAGGCTGTGAAATTGTGAAGGTTCATCATCAAACTGCATTTCGAGGTAAGGGGGGGGGGGATTAATCGATCGAATTGGTTATGCATGAAATTTGTAGAAAAGGGAAAAATCCCTAATCCCCATAGTTTGATGTTAATGTGATTTTGAGTTTATGTTTATGATTCTGCAATGGTTGCGTTTATGATGTTTGATTTCGTTGCATGTATTGATTGAGGGAATTTGGGAGTTTCTGGGTGAATTCGAAGTTATACCGGAAGTTGGTAATTGCATAGATGTAAGCGTGTTGCACCCTAAAATTTGCTCAACCTATTTCACCTGGTTTATGTTTCAATTGCATTATCATTTGCATAGTCACATCATGTACATAGTCCCATCATTTGCATGTCATAACATAAGGGATCAAGTGCCATTCTTATCTAAAGAAGCACATCAAAGGGGCCTTATTCAAGCTGAAGAACATCCAAGTCATCAAGGAATGGGTTGAAGCTTTGAGGAGATTTGAGTGTCAACAAGTGGATTTCTCTCCTAACTTGAGGTGTACTGAAGATCATAAACATGGGATTATGAATTTGAGGTGTGTATGGATCCCATGGGAGGCCTAGAGAGCCATATTGAAGCTTAGACAAGTCATGGTATCAAGGTCAAGAACCACAGTTGAGGTGTGTACAAGTAGGGTTTCATCTGGGTAACCCTAGGTCAAGGAGAGCAAGAAAAGGGCCAAGACTTAGCTCTAGGTCATGGAGGTCATGGATTGATATGTTAAAGCATGTGTATGGATGAGTCAAGATCAAATTCAAGAGAATCAAGAGTGGTTGGAGGGGTTTGAGACAGGGTTCCTAGGGTAAAATCCCCTGTATAGCACTAGGATTCCAAGCCACACAAGTCCAAATACAAGTTTCAAATGGATTCTTGGCCAACATGAAACTTGTAGAGCTTCTCAATAGCTTTAATTTGAGTACTAGAAGTCTTCAAGGAGGTTTGTAGAACTCAAGTTATGGTTCTTGCAAGTTATGGGTCATCAAAGGATACTGAAATTTATCTGTGAAAGTCACTTGACTTCCAAGCAACTTTTGCCCATCAAGGGTTTTAAAATGGATTCTTGGCCAACATAAGAGTTGTATATCTTGATCTTAGCTTTCCATAGAGTACTAGAAGTCCTCAAGAGGATTTGTAGAACTCAAGTTATGATCTTGGCAATCCAGGGGTATTTTGGGAAAGTTGAATTATAGGTCATTTTTCAACATAGGTCAAAATCTCTATCTTCCACTCCTCAAATGAAAAAATGTTCAACATGAGATGTGCTTAAAATGATGTTTTTAGGTTAGATAAGAAGTCATGGGTGATTTAAATGGCTTGCTTCACAAAATGATCCAAAATGGCCTAAAATAAGGATGGATTTTAAATGAATCAAAGAGGGAAATTGTGATTTTTGAGCTATAGGTCCAAACCAGTCCATATGACATACCAAATTGATCAGGAAATGCATTTCAAACATAATGACATTTCCACATTTTTGAATTGAGGCTTAATTCCATGACTTCCTTTGTAAAAAGCTTACTTACCTTATAAGTCACAATGCCAAAACAAAAATTAGGGCAATTCAGGCCAAGCTAACTATCTAAACACACTCCATAACAAATTGGCAGTTGAATAGAACATTCTAGAGCAAGCTGGAAGCTCATAATCATGACTGGTACATTGCATTTTCAAGAGGAAAATCAAAATTTTGGATCAATGGATTTGGGCCTGAATTAGATTGAATAAGCCCACAAACACTTCATATTTAAGCTCTAGAGTGAATTCAGATTCAGTTTGGTGCAGAATTCGTGGAGGAGAGGAAGATTGAAGTTGAGTTTCAAGAGCTTCAACTCAGAATCGGTTTTGGAGTTCAAGGCACATTCAAGCCAAATTGAGGGTTGGAAGAGCTTTATCTTGCTTCATTGATCGTGTTTGCATAGTTGCACAGCTTGAATCCATCATTTTCTACCTCTGTTGATCCCATTTTCACAGGTATGTAATTCTTGGATTCCTTCATAATCTAGGGAGAATTAGCCTAGAATATGCATGTGGTTAGGACCTAGGATGATTAGGGAACGTTTCTGGATTGGTTTGGAGTTGATTGATGACAATTAAGATGGATGATCAATTTCTGTTTGAGCTTGGTTCTTATGATTCTTGGAGGATTAATGGTGTTTAGATGATGGTAATTGATCAGTGTAACATGTAGTTCATGTTAGTACCTTTAATTTTAAGAATGGTGACCATCGAGACTTGGTGATTTCTCTGCAACTTTGATCGGGTTTGGCTTTTGAGGGTGAATCGATGATTTTGGATGGTGGATTTGAGTTCAGGGTGAAATTTGGAGCAGATTAGGGTTTTTATTTGACTTGATTGGTGAGGTTTAGGGTTTGCTTCCCCGGAGAAGACGGTGGTTGGACCACCGGACCACCACCTGAGAATGTGGCCTTCGCCTGAGCTAGAGGTAGGAGATGAGGTCTTAGCCCTTGGATCAGCTTCCTCCATTGACCTCGTATGTGCATCTCACGATCCAGATTCAAACTCAGGATTCCCTCCAAGCCATTGAAACGCATCGTTTCATTAAACGATGTGGCACGCCAGTCAGCACCCCACGTAGACACACTCTGGAGCTTTGGATGCGTTTACTAGTCTCTCCATCTGATGGCTCCCATTTAATTCAGCTTTTTATTTTCTTTTTTCATTTTAAATTCATTTTAGTTTTATTTTAATTGCTTTTTGATTCTAAAATCCATAATAAATCCAATATTAATCCAAAAAATATTTTAAAAATACCTCCATGATCTTGGATTTATTTTTGATTTTATGAAATTAATAAATCTCATTTCACCCATTTTTCAATTTAATTTGATTTTTTCCATTTTATTATTTTCTTTAAATTTGGTATATTTGCTACATGTTCTTGCTGATTTTCTTGTGACCAATTGGTGAATTTTTTTTAGTTGATTCTAGTTGGATTGATTAGATTAGGGAAGCATGTACCCTTATAAATTTTATCACAATTTTGTGAATAAAATTTAGGTTAGTTTGAGAGGTGAATAGGAGAGGGGTTAGAATTAGGGTTTCAAGACAAATAGTTGTAGTGTTGTGCATAGTTTGAGGATTAAATGGTTGATTTAGGGTTTGGGATTCCTATGGGGTATTGGGTATAGGGTTAGGTTCCCTTAGAAATTTACCTAGGATTTTTTCTGATAAGCTTTAGCATTTTATCTGATTTTTGCAACTTGTGTGATGATTTTGGGTTTCTCCTTTGGATGTTGGATTTGGTTATGCTTGTGTGGGGTTATTTTGGAGTGCTTTTGGCTTGGGCTTTTCTTGGGCGACTTGAAGATCAAATGAAGATTCCTTGGATGGTTTGAAGAAGCTTGGAGTTGAAGATTTCTCTTTTGTTAGAGGGCTTGTCAGAGGCTTAGGAGTTAGGATATATAGGAAGAGCATTAGAGTAGTCTTGTTTCTTTTGTCAAACATAGAGAGCTTCTTGTGCCTCTATTCTATCCCATGAAACAAGGTCCCCCAAAGAAGTTCCATCTCTCCTTAGGAGGGATGTAGAGCATGCTTTGGTTGGGTAGAACCTTGAGGATACATTTCATTTGCCATGTTAAGATCTTAGGTGATTTCCTTGGGTTGTCACTGAGCCTCTTAACATCTCAACTTCATCTATTATTGATTGATTCTCTTCTGGAGTGATTGCATTGAAGATGGAGACCTATTGAAGATAAGTTCATTGAAGATTGGTAAAGATGAAGCTTGTGCCTGTCAAAGATAGTTATCTGATGAAGCTAGGGTTTTGCCGCTTTTTGAATACTTTTGAAGATAGGAGCTGGTCTAAAGCTTGGGGGTCATTGAAGATTGAAGATGGGGTCTTGCTTGGAGAAGTTGTTATTGTCAACCCTTTGCTGATTAATCAACTGTAGATGTCAGAGCTGTTGCTGTTTGAGCTGCTTACTGTAGGAGCTGGTGTTGCTGTCAGAGCTGGTGTTGGATTTTATTTCTTTGTCTGTACGGTTTGTTGGCTTGTTCAGCTTGCCCCTTAGGCTTGAAGTAAAGCTGTTTCACTTTGCCTATTGTTTTCCCAGGTTCGAGGTTGAGTGGGACTCCCTTGCCTCGCTTGTATTGATGCATTTCATGCATGTTTACTGCTTACTGTATATCTGTTTCTTTTTCTGTTTATCCCCTAGGATCTCTGATTTCCTTTGTGCAGGAGGGAATTATGACAGACATTAGGTTGTAACCCATGCATGACAACTTTAGGTTAGTTTTGATTCCCCTTTCAAACCCTAGGTTTTTAGAACTTCTTTCTCTTCCATCTCAAAACAATTCAAAACACAGTAATAAGGCTAATCGACGTCGTAAGTTACGGGCCTTAAGTCATTTGAGAAAAGGTTGCTGAAGGGTCACTCTTCAGTAATCTGATTGCTTAGTGTGTTACCCTTAGGGTGACATACGAGGTAGTCACTCTCAAATCATAGTCTCTAGTGCGTCAGAGATTGCAAACACACTGAAAAACACTTCTTGCGTAAAAGACTGAAAACAAACATCAAGGTGTCATTTTTGTCCGCTTGGACTCTTAATCAGAAGAAACCTCTTTTCAGAAAGATAAAAACAGTCAGACAAGCATGTGTCTTCCGTGGCCCGAGCTACGTTTGCTCTGATCTTTCATGCTGTATGAAAGTACGTAGGCATAGGATGTCGTATCCTAGCGAGCAATCTTCCCCTCCTTTCTCGTAGGTAGGCGAACTACGTTGACTCTGATTTCTCATTCCAGACGGGAATACGTAGGCATAAAGTGCAATACTTTTCCGAGTCATTTTCTTTTCTTTTAACCCTAGCCCTTTAGAGTAGATAGAATAACAATCCGTACTAGAAAACAAGCGTGGATCCCATCGAGTACGGCGGACGTGAGGGGTGCTAATACCTTCCCTTTGCGTAATCGACTCCCGAATCTAGGATTTGGTTGCGACGACCATTCCTTTCCCGTTTTGCGATAGGTTTACTCTGAGCGTTTCCTTTCCCTCCTTTGGGATAAATAACGCACGGTGGCAACTCTTCTGTCATAGCCGGCGGCGATTTTTGCAGTAGCGACAGCTGGCGACTCTGCTGGGGACATTCTTTGGTTCCCTACGCGAGTCAATCCTAGCGCTTGTTTTCCCGTCGTGGGTGTTGTATAGATTTACTTTTCTGTCTTTACTTTCCGCATTTTATTATCAGCTTTATATTGTTATTGCTGTTGTGGGAAGGGGGTGATCTGTTGAGAGGTAAGCCGGACCTGGGCTTGAGGTTACACCTAGACTTAGAAGTAGAGAGTAGTGGTTAGCCTGCTTGCTTAGCTCGCACCAGCTAGCCGCAAAATCTGCGCTCGGACGAGATTCTCTTTGATGCTTCTTGCCTGGCCCTTAGGGCTCGACAAGTTGTCTGACCCGAGGATTGTCGACTCTGGGGACCGATCAATTGGAAGTTGGCTGAGGAGGGTCTCTTCAAGACAGGATGATGCCACACCTTCTGGGTATCGTATCATCGGTCTTGAATGTCTATGACGCCAACGACCGCATAGGATGCCCATACCTTGTGTCAGTTGATAGGACACCTACCTGTGAGGGGGATTGGGGCATGCAGGAAACTTGACCTCCAGATCACCCGGTTTTCTTGATTTTGGATCAGTATGTGTGGTTACCAGGGTTTCTTCATTAGAGCTTTGTTGTGGGTCCGTCGAGACCAGGTTTGAGCAGTATCGTGGGTCTGTTGAGACAGATATTATGGATGGATCTCCTCAGCAATATGTCACTTGATCCCCGCTGCATTATTTTTTCATATTGCATTATTGCATACTCATCTCGCATATCATTAACGTGTATTTATGTTGCAGGTGTGATCATTCCCCTCTGATTCTAGTGTATTTTCTGGCCAGACATGGAGTCCACGAAGAGGACGGTTGCTTACCGGTTGCATTCACCAGATATCAGTTCCTTGCTGGGATTAGTTGCCCTAGCAGATGAGAGAGTGAGGGCTGTGTTCAGAGTATCTTATGGGAGATTGTTTAGTTTGTTATACAGCCCTTCCGCATTTGAGACGACTGGGGTGTATACTTTGATGCAGTTTTATGAGCCACAACTGAGATGTTTCCTATTTCCCGACTATATCCTGGCACCCACTTTGGAGGAGTATTCTGCTATGTTAGGAGTTCCTGTGTTAGACCAGATGCCCTTTATACATGTTGATGCTGAGCCTGAGTTGGCTACACTTGATGAGATTGTCAGTTTAGACGCTTATGAGTTCCCTGGAGGTTTGGTCAAGCTGAACAGAGCTTATGGTTTTCACCTGTCTGTCCTGGTTGAGAAGGCTACATAGTGCATGAAGAGTGGATGTTGGGTTGCTTTCAGTGCCATTCTAGTTGTCTGCATCTACGGGATTGTCTTGTTTCCCAATGTGCCAGATTTTGTCGACTCAGATGCCTTCTTGATTCTTGCCTCGAAGAATCCAGTTCCTACTCTCTTGGGCGATGTTTATCATTCTATTCACTATAAGAATGAGAAACGTCGTGGAAAGAATGTTCCCTGCTGTCTTCCTCTCTTGTACAGGTGGTTCCAGGGGCATCTTCCGAAGACAGGACCTTTTGTTGATGCTATTGATACTTTGGATTGGTCTTCCCGATTGATGGGGCTGTCTGCTGAGAACGTCGTTTGGTTTGATCGGAGCATGCTTGGCACCGATATTGTATATAGTTGCAGTGGATTTCCGAATGTCCCCTTGATTGGACGGAAAGGCTGTATTAACTATAACCCTTCACTGCTAGTAAGACAGTTCGGTTATACTTTGAGGGACGCTCCTATTGAGAAGGAGATACAGGAATCTCTGTATCTCACAGGTTTATTAGACGCAGCTGTTTTAATCAGATTGAGACACGCATGGGCTAACATCCATAGGAGAGGGAAAGCTTTGCTTGGTAAGAGCAACAACAAAGCTTATGATCCTTATTTGGCTTGGATCCGCGAGAGAGCTAGTATTTCCTTGATGCCTTATCCTGCTGCGGAACCCCTGTATCTTCCAATGATTGAGGTACCTGCTTCGATAGAGCTTGGAAAGTATAACAAATTGTTGGCCGAAAACGAAGAATTGAAGAAAGCCAATGATGAGTTAGAGAAAGAGATCTTCCAGTTGCGTCATGAGAAGAATGAAGCTACCTTCACTGCGAGGGAACAAACTGAATTGATTAATAGGTTGGGTTCAGAGTTGACGAAAGAGACCAACAAGAAAGAAAAAGTGGGAATAGCCTTGAACGGTGTTAGCAAGGTGCTTACTTCCAAGAAGGAACTTTTAAGCAAAGCTTATTCCCGACTCGGCAAGTGGGAAACATTGTGGAATACCATGCTTACCAAGCGGAAGGAGCGTGAAGATGAACTGAAGTTGCAGATTGCCACGCTAGAGGCACAGATTAGAGCCCAAGACGCAAGGATTGCTGAAGAGACATCACTTAGGAGCGTTGTTGAGCTTAGAGTAAGTGACCTTGACAAGAAGCTGAGAGGTTATGAAGTGAAGGCCGACTCCAAGAGATGCAGACTCGACGAGGGTTCTGGCGAAGGAACCTGCCAGGACGACGCCAAAAAACTGAGATCCGCGGCTGAGCGCCGTGCATTACTGATACAGGAGCTGATCTCCCGACTAGGGCATTCGGAGACGTTGAGGATATTGGAAGATGTCAGAGCACGCCATTTGGCCTGATTTATCTTCGCCTTGCTTTTGTTATTTGTACTTATATTTTGACCATCGCCAGGCTTGTTGGCCGAGGTCTCTTCAGTTGTATTCAGTTGTATTCAGTTGTACTCTTGTACTCAGTCTCTTGGAATTTGTTTATATATGAGGGTTTTCTGATTCCTTGCTTGCTTGATGGGGACTCCATTGTCGTGATGGCCTTCTCTCCGACTCTAGAATCGGGGGGAATATAACCTGTAGCATATTCACACATTTTCATCTGCATTCATCTTGCATGACCGGTATTCTTGAATTTGTATCTCATTCCCTGCATCTCCCAGGTTTTTCAGGATTGACGAACAAAGAGTCCACCGCTACTCAACCCGAAACAACTGCAAGAGAATCATGGATCAAGTCCAAGTGGAGATGCAGGAAATTCGCGAGAAGCTGAATCTGTTCATGGAAGCAATGGAGAATATTGCTAAGGGCCAGGAGAGCCTCCAGACTTTGGTACAGCCGCTGCTGACATGGACTAATGGGAATGGCAACAATGACCACAATTTTGTGCACGTTGAGACTATTCCAGAGGATGGGCCACCCACGCCTGTGGTTCCACCTGTAGTGACCCCACCTGTTGTGGTTGTAAACGATTGCGCTGGCGCTGGCAATGGTAACACAGGGATTGGAAATGAGACTGTTGTTAACAATGTTGGATTTGGGGACGCCAACCAAGGCGGTGGTAACAACAATGGCGGTAATGGTTTCGGCAACAATGGTTTCGGCTACAACGACCAAGGATTTGATTACGTCAATCAGGATGGGAAATTCGGCTTCAACACTCAGGGTTTCGGCTACGACAATTTTGGTAACGCTAACCAGGGGTATGGGGGATTTAGTAATATGAATGGTGCTGGGGTGATTCCTATCAACACTGGGTTTGGACCTGTTAGGGTCAACCAGGGTTTCGGTAACGGGGGACGAGGTCCCATGATCAATCAGCAAGGGTTTGGTCGCAACACTGGTTACGACGGATATGGAAATGAAAATGTGAATTGGGGTGAAGACCGCCAGGAGGACTCCTTTTCTGGAAGAGGTGTGGGGTTTGAAAGACCTGTTGATCCTGTGTAGAGGATCAGAATGCTTGAAGAACAGATGAAGGGGGTAGTGAATCAGAATTCCACCGGTTTGGATATGACTACAATGGGCTTGGTACCAGGGCTGAAGGTGCCGTTGAAATTCAAGGCTCCAACATTTGACAAATACAAAGGGGATACTTGCCGTAAGGTCCATGTCCGCTCTTACTACAGAAGGATGTCCGCGTATTCAGATGATGAAAGGATGCTCATGCATTTCTTTCAGGATAGCTTATCAGGACCTTCACTTGAATGCTATATGGGGTTGGAGCCCACGCAGATCAAAACCTGGAAGCAATTGGCTGACGCTTTCGTGACACATTACAAATATAACAGCGATCTGGCGCCAAACCGGGTCCAATTGCAGGGTTTGTCACAGAAGAACGGTGAAAGTTTTAAAGAGTATGCGCAAAGGTGGCGCGATATGGCAGCGAGGGTGCATCCTCCTTTAATTGAAAGCGAGATGAATGACATGTTCATTGGGACATTATCGGGGGTGTTCTACGAAAAATTGTTTAGTGTGTCATTGAGCAGTTTCTCAGATTTAATTCTTATGGGGGAGATGATTGAGAACGGATTAAAGTTGGAAGGTTCCAAGCAGGTGAGTCTACTTCAATAGGAGGTGCCAGAAAAGCATTTGGTGGTAGACGACAGGGCGATACTAGTGTCGTGTTTGGTGGCAGGGGCAGGGGCAGAGGAAGAAATCAGTATGTTCAGCCGCAACAGATAGCTAGCGTCACTATCCCGCTTCCTCAACAGAGGCAGCCACAACAACAACAACCACAGCAACAACAAGGACAGAATCCTGGCCAGAGAAGGGTCCAAAATGCGAGACCGAAAAGAGTGTTCGATGCACCTCCTTCCACATATGCAGAACTCCTCCAGACCCTGCTAGAGTTGAACTTGGTTGAAAAGAGGACTTTGGCACCGCCTACATGGGCGGTACTCCCTTACAGATATGATGCCAACAAGCATTGCGAATTCCATTCCGGGGCACCCGGGCATGATATAGAAGCTTGTCAGGCATTTAAACACAAAGTTCAGGATTTATTGGATAGCAAAGCTATTAACTTTGGACAGGTGGGTCCAAATATCGTACAACAGCCTATGCCCAATCACGGGGCAAATGCCATCTTGACAGAAGAGAATATGAATCTAGTGATGGATGTCAATGAGCTGAAGACACCGTTGGGTGAGATTAAAAGCAGGTTGCTAAAAGGGGGTGTATTCCCGGGTTGTGTTGAATTTTGCTTGGATTGTTGGACCCAGCCGGAGGGTTGTAATGAGTTGAAGCAGGGTATTCAGGCTATGATGGATGAATGGACCTTGCAATTTTGATAGAACCGCAGTTGAAAAGCCTGTAGAGGCGCTGTGTGATGAGCAGAACGATGTTGCAATGGTGACGATTCCGAGGAAAACAATAACGATAACGGCGCCCGCCAGGCGGCCGACGATCACAATTACTAAAGCAGAACCAGTCCCTTTTGAGAGTACTAAAGCAGTGCCGTGGACTTATGGATTGGAGGTATATTGCGACGGTAAGAAAATTGAAGTCACTGGACAACCAGCTGGGGTTGTAGATAATGTTGTCGGAACAGGGGGTATGACCAGAAGCGAAAGAATCTTCACGTCACCCGAGGTAGAGGCAGAAAGATTAGCCAAGGGTAAAACCAAGGTAGATGAGGGTGGTCCTTCTCAGTCTAATGAAAAGGAAACGTCACTCAAGGATGTAGAGGAGTTTATGAGGCTCATTCGTAAAAGTGATTACAAAATCGTGGAGCACCTCCAGCAAACGCCGTCAAAAATTTCCATCCTATCATTGTTGTTATGTTCCAAGGCCCATCGGATGGCTTTGCTGAAGATTCTAGACACGTCGTTCGTTCCTCAAGAAGTTTCTGTTAATCAGTTAGAAGGGGTGATGGCGCATGTCAATGTGGGGCACAGTCTAGGCTTCATAGACTTTGATTTGACTCCGAGAGGGCGAGAGCACAATATGGCATTGCATGTGTCAGTAGAATGCCGGGGCACGGTCATGTCCCATGTTTTAGTAGACACTGGATCTTCCCTGAATGTGCTACCGAAGAAAGCCATGATGAACTTAGATGTCAGGGGGATTATTTGCACGCCCAGTGATTTAGTGGTGAGAGCGTTCGATGGAACGAGGAGGTCAGTTTTCGGATCAATAACATTACCGTTGCAGGTGGGGCCTGAAATATTTGAAATTGAATTCTATATAATGGACATCCAGCCAGCGTATAGTTGTCTTCTTGGGCGCCCATGGATCCATGCTGTCGGGGCAGTCACATCCATGTTACACCAAAAGCTGAAGTATATGGTTGGGGATAGTGTTGTCACTGTTTGTGGAGAGGAAGATATTCTTGTTAGCCATTTGTCTTCGTTCAAATATGTCGAGGTCGACGGCGAAATACACGAAACACCCTGTCAAGCCTTCGAGGGGTTGGGAATTAAAGATAAAGTTCCAGTGCCTAGTAAAATATCAGATGTGGCAGTGTCATCCTTCAAAGAGGCTCAGGCTCTAGTGCAGGCAGGCAAAACCAAGGGCTGGGGGCAGGTATTGGAGATTCCCGTGAAGAATGACAAATTCGGGCTAGGGTATCGACCGACGTCGTCATCGTCATCTTCAGGAGCACCCAGGTTCAAAGGGCCATTCATGATTACGCCAAGCGGGGTGAGCTTCGAGACCATCAATGATGTTTCCGATTCTGAAGAAGGAGATAGCGACTGTGATATGGACGCGTGGATCAAGCCAAGCGTGCCAGGACAAAATCTCTGCAATTGGACTATCCGGGGAATTGTTCCTGTGATAACTAAATAGTAATGTTTTTTTTCTTAATTGTTGAATAATCCTGTGTCCTACCCGGGGCATAGTGATTTTGCTTAGGGCCATTTGGTTATGTACATTACATTGTTTAATCATGAAATAAAGGCGTTTTTCATATACAAATATTGTGATCCCTGTTTTTCTGTTTTTTATCTTTTACACTAAAATGGCAATGTGGTTATTTGCTTTGTCTGCATTTTGAAGCATTTAACCGTTTCCTTTGCAGGATTACTATTTTAGATAACATCTATGAACCGCCTATGACTCACTTCGACTTTGAGCACCCGGTATTTCAGGCTGAGGAAGAGGCTGTTGAAGATGGCGACGTACCAGAAGAGTTGACCTGGTTATTAAAACAAGAAGAAAGAATCATTCTGCCTCATGAGGAAGTCATTGAGATTATCAATTTGGGGTCGGAAGAGGTTGTGAGAAACATCCGTATAGGGGCTGCGCTGCAGAGCGACATCAAGCAAAGGTTGGTTGAGATGCTCAAAGAGTACAGTGATATATTTGCTTGGTCGTACGAGGATATGCCTGGGTTAGATACGGATATGGTTGTTCACCGTCTGCCGCTGCGAGAGGAATGTCCGCCTATTAAGCAGAAACTTCGAAGAACTAGACCGGATATGGTTGTGAAGATCAAGGAGGAAGTTCAAAAACAGTGGGATGCCGGTTTCCTAGCTGTTACCAAATATCCCTCATGGGTCGCTAATATTGTGCTAGTGCCGAAGAAAGACGGTAAAGTGCGAATGTGTGTAGACTACCGTGATTTGAACAAAGCGAGCCTGAAAGATGACTTTCCACTTCCTCACTTCGATGTGTTGGTTGATAACACATCTCAGTTCTCCGTATTCTCCTTCATGGACGGCTTCTCAGGCTATAATCAGATCAAAATGGCGCCAGAAGACATGGAGAAAACTACCTTCATTACTCTCTGGGGAACATTTTGCTACAAAGTGATGCCCTTCGGATTGAAGAACGTTGGGGCAACATATCAACGTGCTATGACGACTCTCTTTCATGACATGATGCATAGAGAGATCGAGGTTTATGTTGATGATATGATTGCCAAATCCCAGACAGAGGAGGAGCATTTGGTTAATTTACTGAAATTATTCAAAAGACTTAGGAAGTTCAGGTTGAGACTGAACCCTAACAAGTGAACCTTCGGGGTGAGATCGGGCAAACTACTGGGGTTTATCGTGAGCGAAAAAGGAATAGAGGTTGATCCTGCGAAAATAAAAGCAATACAAGAAATGCCGACGCCTAAAACAGAAAAAGAAGTGCGTGGATTTTTAGGGAGGTTGAACTATATCGCCCGGTTCATATCTCACCTAACCGCGACATGCGAGCCATTATTCAAGTTGTTGAAAAAAGACCAGGTTGTGACCTGGAATGAAAATTGTCAAAAGGCGTTCGACAAGATAAAAGAATACTTGCAGGAACCTCCTCTTTTGATACCCCCTAGTGGCCGGGAGACCTTTGATTATGTATTTGACGGTTCTTGAGGAAAGTATGGGTTGTGTTCTCGGTCAACACGACGAGACCGAACGTAAAGAGCATGCGATCTACTATTTGAGTAAGAAGTTTACTGACTGTGAGTCCAGATACTCAATGCTCGAGAAGACGTGTTACGCGCTAGCCTGGGCCGCCAAACGTTTGAGGCAATACATGCTAAATCATACAACCCTTCTAATTTCAAAGATGGATCCAATCAAATACGTGTTTGAGAAGCAAGCACTCTCCGGAAGAATTGCCCGATGGCAGATGGTGTTAACCGAATACGACATATAATATGTCTCGCAAAAGGCTATTAAAGGTAGCGTTTTGTCAGAGTACCTTGCGGAGCAGCCTGTTGAGGACTACCAATCGATGAGGTTTGATTTTCCTGACGAGGATATCATGTACCTGAAGATGAAAGATTGTGAAGAACCGTTGCTGGATGAAGGACCAGAGTTGGGTTCCAAGTGGCAGTTAATATTTGACGGAGCTGTAAATTCCTATGGTAGCGGAATAGGCGCGATTATCACTACTCCTCAGGGGTCGCACATCCCCTTTACTGCCCGATTGACCTTTCCCGTTACTAATAATGAGGCTGAATATGAGGCTTGCATCATGGGTCTGGAGGAAGCTATTGACTTGCGAATCAAACATCTGGATGTATACGGAGACTCGGCTTTGGTAGTGAATCAGATTAAAGGAGAATGGGAGACACGGCAGCCCAATTTGATACCATATATGAACTATGCACGGAGATTGTTGCCTTTCTTTGACAAGGTGGAATTGCATCATGTGCCGCGAGCGGAAAATCAAATAGCTGACGCCCTGGCGACATTGTCTTCGATGTATAAAGTTAACTTCTGGAACGAGGCTCCCCGGATTGTTATCTCTCGGCTTGATAGGCCTACATTCATATTTGCCATTGATGAGGCTCCCGATGGTCAACCCTGGTACTTTGACATCCAGAATTTCTTGAAGAACAAGGAGTATCCGGCTGGGGCATCCAGTCGAGATCAGAAGACTCTCAGGAGATTGGCTGGCAATTTCTATTTGAATCCTGACGGTATCCTATACAAAAGAAACCATGACTTGGTGTTGCTACGTTGTGTAGATGAGAAAGAAGAAAAGTTGCTCATGGAAGAGATACATGAGGGTACGTTTGGTACACATGCTGGTGGGCATGCTATGACGAGAAAACTGCTGCGGGCAGGTTATTACTGGCTAACTATGGAAACAAACTGTTTCAAGTTTGCAAAGAGGTGTCATAAATGCCAAATTTATGCGGACAAGGTCCATGTACCCCCAAGTCCTATGAATGTGATGTCATCGCCGTGGCCGTTCTCGATGTGGGGAATTGATATGATCGGGAAGATTGAGCCTACGGCATCCAACGGACACCGGTTCATCTTGGTGGCAATTGATTACTTCACCAAATGGGTGGAAGCAGTGTCATATGCCAATGTCACCAAACAAGTGGTCGCCAGATTTATCAAACGAGATATTATCTGCAGATATGGAATCCCTGAGCGGATTATCACCGACAACGGTTCGAATTTGAATAGCAAGATGATGAAAGAGCTGTGCCAGAATTTTAAGATTGAACATCACAACTCTTCTCCTTACCGACCCAAGATGAATGGCGTTGTCGAAGCGGCCAATAAGAATATAAAGAAGATTGTCCAGAAGATGGTTGTGACGTATAAGGACTGGCACGAGATGCTACCTTTCGCTTTGCACGGTTATTGTACGACGGTACGCACATCAACCAGGGCAACCCCTTTTTCATTGGTATACGGAATGGAGGCAGTGTTACCGTTGGAGGTTGAGATTCCTTCCTTGAGGGTTTTACGAGACGTCCAACTTGACGAGGCGGAATGGGTTAAAGATAGACTGAATCAACTCAGTTTAATGGACGAGAAGAGGCTAGCTTCTCTCGCATACGGTCGGTTGTATCAGAGTCGGATGAAGAAAGCATACGATAAGAAGATACACCCTCGAAGCTTTCAGACGGGCGACCTTGTGGTGAAGAGGATTCTCCCACCACAAACTGACCACAGGGGCAAGTGGACCCCTAATTACGAAGGTCCCTACGTTGTCAGAAAAGTCTTCTCTGGAGGAGCCTTGCTACTATCTACCATGGATGGTGAAGACTTTACGTCGCCTGTGAATTCGGACGCAGTTAAAAATTACTTTGCTTGAAAGTGACCCGCTGGACAGTAAAAAGAGAGTCCAGGCAAAAATGGGGCATCCTGGCGAACCGGAAAAAATGAACAAAAAAGGTTCGGGCAAAAGTTAGGGATAAAATTGAAAAGATGTACACCCGCGAAGTCGAAAACCTGGAAAGGCAGACTTCGGCAAAAAGGGTATCCCGGTGGATTGAAAACCCGCAAAGGGCGGTTCACGCAAAAGTTAGGGATTGAAAGAGCAAATGACTGCGGGCCGAATTTGATACTACATTACTTAGTGGTTTGGGAGTACCTGAGGGTTCGTTTATCCAACACAATCTCTTTCGAAAATTGAATACCGGGAAAGCGCCAGAGTCAGGCGAGTCATAGGAGGATCAGCTCATGATGTTTGTCTGCACCACGTTGCCGACATGTATACAAATATTGTTTTGTACTTTTTATTTTTATGCTTTTTGTGCGTACATATATGTGTGTGTGCGTAACTCCCTCTTTTCAGGAGTTGCATCCGATGTACAAAGCTTCGCCTATTTACAGGCCCAATCAATAAAACATGTTATTCATCATTTGATGGTTGTGCTTTACTGTTTTGTATGTGAAAAACACTGATGTTTTGATGAACTCGCATTTGCATAACTTTGCTGGCCCTTGCCAATAATTGCTAAAACTTCGAATTGACTGAGGAGATGTCGTGGACATTAACCCGAATAGATTTGGTTGTGTAGATTTGTTTTGTCTGGTTCGTGTTTTGCAGGGTTCTCGCCCTTGAAGCGGACAATCAGAGAGGTGTGGCCCAGCCAGAGGCCTTGGAAGAAGGACTTGACCTTATTTCCTAGCAGGTCGTACCTCATCTCCAGAGGTTGAGATGATGATTATCCCTTACCGAAGGAAGGATTATTTTCCCCAGAAGAGTATCCTCATGGAAGTTGTCCACAGGACATCTCCAGCAAGTCGAAATCAGTATCCCCTGCAGGGTTTATACTCCCCAGAGGGCTGAGTATGTGCACGTTCAATCCCCAGCTGGGAGGATTTCCGCGACGCATAACCAAGTCATAGTAGGTTCAGAAGGATTATCCCCACCAAGGATAGTTTTCTGTCTCCCCACGGGTCGTCATGCTTTCGTCAGGATGATTATCCCCAGCGGAGTGGTAGTTCCGAGTTTGTAAACTGTACCCAGACAGTTGTCTCCCAGGAGGGTTGCTTCTCCCCCAGCTGAGTTAATCTTCCCAGCAGGTGTTGTTCTTTCCTTCCAGTGGAAATCGATGTGTAATCTCTCCCCGGCAGAGTTGGTTGTATTTCCAGCATTTATTTTGCCAGAATACTTTGCGATACCCGTTCATCCCCAACAGGGTGGTATTTGTCTTCCACAGCCGTGTTGAAGCAAGCTTGTCAGAGCCTTCCCCAGCAGCCTGAACCTGCATTTGCATTTGCATACATTATCATGTTTGCATCTACCCAAAAAACGTGTAGCATTTCCATGTCGTATGGAGCATTACGCCATTGCCAAACATACGCATTATGAAACATAAATCAGGTTGGTTAACCTCTTGCTTTCAGGTGTGTTTCTCAGCAGGAGCATGAAGTTCTATCTCAGATCTATTACCAGACGATCGAGGTCTCGCCGTGAGAAATATGATGATACAATTCTTGTTATCATTCCCCACAGAGTTACTGATTGAAGTTTCTCTTATCCGACCAGCGAAGTGTTTTTCTTCAGGTTTGCTGTCGCGGCAGCATTTCAGGGTTTCATAAGTCAAAATTTCAGAAGTGGTCACTTGTTGTCGAAACGGGTGTCGGACAGTTATTTTCAGAATATCCTCGGCAGAGCTAGCTACTACCAAGAATAGGCAAGGAAGCTATATCTAGGATGAACTTTTCTCGTATGTAGCAGGCGGATGAATTTTCCTGTAAGAATCAGGTAGATGTGTTTTCCCGTATGAAGCAGGTGGATGTGTTTTCCCGTATGAAGCAGGCGGATGATCTTTTCCCGTATGAAGCAGGCGGATGATTTTTTCCTGTAAGAATCAGGCAGATGAATTTTCCTGTATGAAGCAGGCAGATGAACTTTCCTGTAAGAATCAGGCAGATGTATTTTCCCGTATGAAGCAGGCGGATGGACTTTCCTGTATGAATCAGGCAGATGGACTTTCCCGTATGAAGCAGGCGGATGAGCTTTCTGGTATCCAGATAGATGATTCTCCCGTAATAGACAGAGTGTGTGAGTTGTGTTCCGATATTTGACAAAAGTATTTTCCCCAAGGAAGTCACCGTGATTTCCTCGTGTTACTATCCCCAGTAGAGCTCTCCTCAAAGTCGTTTTATAGGTTGGGACCAACGGAGGTAGCTACTGCAAAGGTAGGCAGAGAAATGGTATTCAGATAATTTTCCCGTATGGAGCAGGCGGATGAATTTTCCTGTGTTCAGGCAGATGGACTTTTCCCGTAGGAAGAAGGCGGATGGATTTTCCTGTAATCAGGCAGATAACTTTTCCCGTATAAAGTAAGCAGATGAGTTCCTTGTGATTAGACGGAAATGTTTCCCCAGCGAAGTCGTCGGGATTTTTCTGTGTTGGCAGAATGTAGAGTCCTAACATGGACAAAGTTCTATCCCCGCGATGATAGAATCTTTTTCGGGTTGATGAAAACGATCCTCAGCATGGTCGCTAAGTTGTTTTCTCCGTATTAACAGATGGCGGAATTTTAACGTGGACAAAAGGCGGGATGTTTCGACAAGGGAGAGTTCCAGGCCTGGGGCGTTACGCAGGCGTGTGACATCGAAATTAGGTTTTGATATCAGATAACTGATCAGTTTGTTGCCGTAACAATCAGATTCAGTTAGCGGATGTTGTTATCCAAGCAGTTTGTGCAGTTTGTTTCTGCGGTTGGAAAATTTCTGGGTTCTTGGTAATCAACCGTCTCGTACCTCGATTGTTTGAAGGTCGTTCGCTCTTCACCCAGTCGGGTCCAAGCTGTTTGAATAAGGGCAGTTGTTGCACCCTAAAATTTGCTCAACCTATTTCACCTGGTTTATGTTTCAATTGCATTATCATTTGCATAGTCACATCATGTACATAGTCCCATCATTTGCATGTCATAACATAAGGGATCAAGTGCCATTCTTATATAAAGAAGCACATCAAAGGGGCCTTATTCAAGCTGAAGAACATCCAAGTCATCAAGGAATGGGTTGAAGCTTTGAGGAGATTTGAGTGTCAACAAGTGGATTTCTCTCCTAACTTGAGGTGTACTGAAGATCATCAACATGGGATTATGAATTTGAGGTGTGTATGGATCCCATGGGAGGCCTAGAGAGCCATATTGAAGCTTAGACAAGTCATGGTATCAAGGTCAAGAACCACAGTTGAGGTGTGTACAAGTAGGGTTTCATCTGGGTAACCCTAGGTCAAGGAGAGCAAGAAAAGGGCCAAGACTTAGCTCTAGGTCATGGAGGTCATGGATTGATATGTTAAAGCATGTGTATGGATGAGTCAAGATAAAATTCAAGAGAATCAAGAGTGGTTGAAGGGGTTTGAGACAGGGTTCCTAGGGTAAAATCCCCTGTATAGCACTAGACTTCCAAGCCACACAAGTCCAAATACAAGTTTCAAATGGATTCTTGGCCAACATGAAACTTGTAGAGCTTCTCAATAGCTTTAATTTGAGTACTAGAAGTCTTCAAGGAGGTTTGTAGAACTCAAGTTATGGTTCTTGCAAGTTATGGGTCATCAAAGGATACTGAAATTTATTTGTGAAAGTCACTTGACTTCCAAGCAACTTTTGCCCATCAAGGGTTTTCAAATGGATTCTTGGCCAACATAAGAGTTGTAGATATTGATCTTAGATTTCCATAGAGTACTAGAAGTCCTCAAGAGAATTTGTAGAACTCAAGTTATGATCTTGGCAATCCAGGGGTATTTTGGGAAAGTTGAATTATAGGTCATTTTTCAACATAGGTCAAAATCTCTATCTTCCACTCCTCAAATGAAAAAATGTTCAACATGAGATGTGCTTAAAATGATGTTTTTAGGTCAGATAAGAAGTCATGGGTGATTTAAATGGCTTGCTTCACAAAATGATCCAAAATGGCCTAAAATAAGGATGAATTTTAAATGAATCAAAGAGGGAAATTGTGATTTTTGAGCTATAGGTCCAAACCAGTCCATATGACATACCAAATTGATCAGGAAATGCATTTCAAACACAATGACATTTCCACATTTTTGAATTGAGGCTTAATTCCATGTCTTCCTTTGTAAAAAGCTTACTTACCTTATAAGTCACAATGCCAAAACAAAAATTAGGGCAATTCAGGCCAAGCTAACTATCTAAACACACTCCATAACTAATTGGCAGTTGAATAGAACATTCTAGAGCAAGCTGGAAGCTCAGAATCATGACTGGTACATTGCATTTTCAAGAGGAAAATCAGAATTTTGGATCAATGGATTTGGGCCTGAATTAGATTGAATAAGCCCACAAACACTTCATATTTAAGCTCTAGAGTGAATTCAGATTCAGTTTGGTGCAGAATTCGTGGAGGAGAGGAAGATTGAAGTTGAGTTTCAAGAGCTTCAACTCATAATCGGTTTTGGAGTTCAAGGCACATTCAAGCCAAATTGAGGGTTGGAAGAGCTTTATCTTGCTTCATTGATCGTGTTTGCATAGTTGCACAGCTTGAATCCATCATTTTCTACCTCTGTTGATCCCATTTTCACAGGTATGTAATTCTTGAATTCCTTCATAATCTAGGGAGAATTAGCCTAGAATGTGCATGTGGTTAGGACCTAGGATGATTAGGGAACGTTTCTGGATTGGTTTGGAGTTGATTGGTGACAATTAAGATGGATGATCAATTTCTGTTTGAGCTTGGTTCTTGTGATTCTTGGAGGATTAATGGTGTTTAGATGATGGTAATTGATCATTGTAACATGTAGTTCATGTTAGTACCTTTAATTTTAAGAATGGTGACCATCGAGACTTGGTGATTTCTCTGCAACTTTGATCGGGTTTGGCTTTTGAGGGTGAATCAATGATTTTGGATGGTGGATTTGAGTTCAGGGTGAAATTTGGAGCAGATTAGGGTTTTTATTTGACTTGATTGGTGAGGTTTAGGGTTTGCTTCGCCGGAGAAGACGGTGGTTGGACCACCGGACCACCACCTGAGAATGTGGCCTTCGCCTGAGCTAGAGGTAGGAGATGAGGTCTTAGCCCTTGGATCAGCTTCCTCCATTGACCTCGTATGTGCATCTCACGATCCAGATTCAAACTCAGGATTGCCTCCAAGCCATTGAAACGCATCGTTTCATTAAACGATGTGGCACGCCAGTCAGCACCCCACGTGGACACGCTCTGGAGCTTTGGATGCGTTTACCAGTCTCTCCATCTGATGGCTCCCATTTAATTCAGCTTTTTATTTTCTTTTTTCATTTTAAATTCATTTTAGTTTTATTTTAATTGCTTTTTGATTCTAAAATCCATAATAAATCCAATATTAATCCAAAAAATATTTTAAAAATACCTCCATGATCTTGGATTTATTTGTGATTTTATGAAATTAATAAATCTCATTTTCACCCATTTTTCAATTTAATTTGATTTTTTTCCATTTTATTATTTTCTTTAAATTTGGTATATTTGCTACATGTTCTTGCTGATTTTCTTGTGACCAATTGGTGAATTTTTTTTAGTTGATTCTTGTTGGATTTATTAGATTAAGGAAGCATGTACCCTTAGAAATTTTATCACAATTTTGTGAATAAAATTTAGGTTAGTTTGAGAGGTGAAGAGGAGAGGGGTTAGAATTAGGGTTTCAAGACAAATAGTTGTAGTGTTGTGCATAGTTTGAGGATTAAATGGTTGATTTAGGGTTTGGGATTCCTATGGGGTATTGGGTATAGGGTTAGGTTCCCTTAGAAATTTACCTAGGATTTTTTCTGATAAGCTTTAGCATTTTATCTGATTTTTGCAACTTGTGTGATGATTTTGGGTTTCTCCTTTGGATGTTGGATTTGGTTATGCTTGTGTGGGGTTATTTTGGAGTGCTTTTGGCTTGGGCTTTGCTTGGGTGACTTGAAGATCAAATGAAGTTTCCTTGGATGGTTTGAAAAAGCTTGGAGTTGAAGATTTCTCTTTTGTTAGAGGGCTTGTCAGAGGCTTAGGAGTTAGGATATATAGGAAGAGCATTAGAGTAGTCTTGTTTCTTCTGTCAAACATAGAGAGCTTCTTGTGCCTCTATTCTATCCCATGACACAAGGTCCCCCAAAGAAGTTCCATCTCTCCTTAGGAGGGATGTAGAGCATGCTTTGGTTGGGTAGAACCTTGAGGATACATTTCATTTGCCATGTTAAGATCTTAGGTGATTTCCTTGGGTTGTCACTGAGCCTCTTAACATCTCAACTTCATCTATTATTGATTGATTCTCTTCTGGAGTGATTGCATTGAAGATGGAGACCTATTTAAGATAAGTTCATTGAAGATTGGTAAAGATGAAGCTTGTGCCTGTCAAAGATAGTTATCTGATGAAGCTAGGGTTTTGCTGCTTTTTGAATACTTTTGAAGATAGGAGCTGGTCTAAAGCTTGGGGGTCATTGAAGATTGAAGATGGGGTCTTGCTTGGAGAAGTTGTTATTGTCAACCCTTTGCTGATTAATCAACTGTAGATGTCAGAGCTGTTGTTGTTTGAGCTGCTTACTGTAGGAGCTGGTGTTGCTGTCAGAGCTGGTGTTGGATTTTATTTCTTTGTCTGTACGGTTTGTTGGCTTGTTCATCTTGCCCCTTAGGCTTGAAGTGAAGTTGTTTCACTTTGCCTATTGTTTTCCCAGGTTCGAGGTTGAGTGGGACTCCCTTGCCTCACTTGTATTGATGCATTTCATGCATGTTTACTGCTTACTGTATATCTGTTTCTTTTGCTGTTTATCCCCTAGGATCTCTGATTTCCTCTGTGCAGGAGGGAATTATGACAGACATTAGGTTGTAACCCATGCATGACAACTTTAGGTTAGTTTTGATTCCCCTTTCAAACCCTAGGTTTTTAGAACTTCTTTCTCTTCCATCTCAAAACAATTCAAAACACAGTAATAAGGTTAATCGATGTCGTACATTACGGGCCTTAAGTCATTTGAGAAAAGGTTGCTGGAGGGTCACTCTTCAGTAATCTGATTGCTTAGTGTGTTACCCTTAGGGTGACATACGACGTAGTCACTCTCAAATCATAGTCTCTAGTGCGTCAGAGATTGCAAACACACTGAAAAACACTTCTTGCGTAAAAGACTGAAAACAAACATCAAGGTGTCATTTTTGTCCGCTTGGACTCTTAATCAGAAGAAACCTCTTTTCAGAAAGATAAAAACAGTCAGACAAGCATGTGTCTTCCGTGGCCCGAACTACGTTTGCTCTTATCTTTCATGTTGTATGAAAGTACGTAGGCATAGGATGTTGTATCCTAGCGAGCAATCTTCCCCTCCTTTCCCGTAGGAAGGCGAACTACGTTGACTCTGATTTCTCGTTCCAGACGGGAATACGTAGGCATAAAGTGCGATACTTTGCCGAGTCATTTTCTTTTCTTTTAACCCTAGCCCTTTTGAGTAGATAGAATAACAATCCGTACTAGAAAACAAGCGTGGATCCCGTCGAGTACGGCGGACGTGAGGGGTGTTAATACCTTCCCCTTGCGTAATCGACTCCCGAATCCAGGATTTGGTTGCGACGACCATTCCTTTCCCGTTTTGCGATAGGTTTACTCTGAGTGTTTCCTTTCCCTCCTTTGGGATATATAACGCACGGTGGCGACTCTTCTGTCATAGCCGGCGCCGATTTTCGCAGTAGCGACAAAGCGTTACCGAGCAGAACTGAATTGGATGTTATAGTCGGGTAGTGGAACGATTTTCTGGTATGTTGGGGTTTGGCTTGGAATAGAATCGGCTGGGCTCGGAGTGCGTTGCCGACTCTGAGCTGAGAGTTGTTTTCTGCAGAATTCGCATGCCTTCGCTAGGAGAATGGGGGCGAGCCTTCGCCAGGCGAACTGGGCAGCGAATGCTGCCTTTTGCTTCTGTTTGGCTTTGCTAGGGGTTTCGCTCGGCATGTCCCAGCGAGTGTTCGCTGCGGGGCTTTGCCAGGCGAATGGCAGCAAACATGATAGCATTTTGTGATTTTTCAGCTGTGTTGTTCTGTTCTCGCGTGGTTGGAGCCTTGTTGGTCGTGAGCGAGTATGTGGTTATTGTGGATCGGTTGAGAGCATGAAGGTGATGTAGAGGGCGTGTGCTTGAATACTCGTTGATACGAACGATTGAACTGAAGTACGTTGTGATGCCTAAAGTGGCTATGTATCCTTCGACTAGGAATGAATATGTATGGATGCGAACGTGAGATGTATGCACAGTGTGCGAAATATGCGGATCAGTATGATCATTACGAATTGAGTATGTTGTAGTGATGTGTTGTGGTAAGTGGGTTCGTAGGACCGATACGCTTTATATGCATTGTGATTATGTGCTGTTGTGTGACGATTGGATCGGTAGGATCGGATGCACTTGTGTGCTTAATATGTATGTGATATATGATTGGATCGGTAGGATCGGTATGCCTTATGTGCATAGTGTGTGATATGTTGTGTGGTACTTGTGATCAGTAGGATCGAATATGCCTTGTGAGTATTGTATTGATGTGTTGTTGTATGGTGATTGGATCAGTAGGATCGATGCACTCTGGGTGCGTGTGTATGTATGCATATTATGATGAATGGATCCGTAGGATCGTGTGCACTGTGTTTACCGTGTGGTTATGCATAGCATCTTGCATGGTATGTGGACGTGGTGAATCGTTGCTCGGTGGAGCGTATGCGATTCACTCACGTGCTCCAAATGGGGAGCGTGTGGACGTGAGGCCTGTGTGGCTCACGTGCTCCAAATGGGGAGCGTGGACGCGGTGTATAAGTTACTCGCGTGCTCCAGTGGGGAGCGTGGACGGGAATTTGGATCGTTCCTCGGATGGAGTGTATGCAACCACCCATGTTCCAAGTGGGGGACGTTGATATTTGATTATATGAGCTCAGGAGGAGCGTGGTAGGGATAGATCGTTGCTCAGAGGGAGTGTATGCGATCTATCCTGAGTTGAGTCGGTACCGCATTTTGTGGAGTCCAGTGCATGTGTTGCATAGTGAGTTGTGTATGTGTTGTAATTGTTGATGAGGGGGCAGTAGGTCCGGATATGTGGTATATGAAATAAATGATTTATTGCTTTCTGCCTTTTATTTCATGTATATTTATACCATTAATATTTGATCGTGAATCTCACCCTTTTGTTGTTGTTGTTGTGGTTTGTGCTTCTTCGGAAGTACAGACAATCCAGGTGTTTAGCTAGCTTGGATTGTGGCGTCGTTGTAGGACATGCTCTGATACGTAACACCGGGGCTTTTGGGAGTTTGTTGTCATTTGTTGTTTATGTGTGCCCCCTGTGGCGTATCTGTTCTTTTGTGGGATGTGTGATGATGCTTGATGGATATATATATATATATATATATATATATATATATATATATATATATATATATATATATATATATATATATATATATATATATATATATATATATATATATATATATATATATATATATATATATATATATATATATATATATATATATATATATATATATATATATATATATATATATATATATATATATATATATATATATATATATATATATATATATATATATATATATATATATATATATATATATATATATATATATATATATATATATATATATATATATATATATATATATATATATATATATATATATATATATATATATATATATTTTGGGCAGATGCCCGATTTTTGTATATATGATGATGTATATATACATGTTATGTGGTTTATGGCAGACTAATTTTATTTTTCCGCTGCAATATTACTGAAAATGATTTTGAGAAATGTTATATGGAATCTTGTGGAAAAATTGTGACATCCATTAAGTGGAAGAAACTCTGATATGTGCTTATTTTAATCGTTTTATTTTATTTTGGGAAACGGGGTGTTACAAGTTGGTGTCAGAGCAGGTCGATCCGTCCGGCCAGTGTAGTGTTTTGAGTCTGTCTGTAGGATAGAGTTGGTTGTTTTCTGTTAACCTATTGTTGTTGTTGAGCAGTATGGCTGGGAGGAATGATGCGGCGTTGGCTGCGGCTATGCAGGCTATGGCACAGGCGGTGGCCAATTAGAATCTGGCTGCGGGTGCTCAGTTCAAAGACTTGATGCAGTTCCAGAGCAACAAGCCACCGAAGTTTGAAGGTGGGATTTTAGATCCGGTAGCTGCACAGAAATGGCTGAAGGCGATAGAGAAGATCTTCAGGACCATGGGGTGCAGTGACGAGCAGAAGGTGAGATTCGATACTCACATGCTTGAGGGGGAGGCCGAGGCTTGGTGGGACAATTGTCGTTAGAGGATGGAGGCTTCGGGGACTCCGATTACTTGGGAGGTGGTTCGATCTGGATTTTTGGAAAGTATTTTCCAGAAGATATCAGAAGTGCTAAAGAGATGGAATTTCTGGAGTTGAAACAGGGCAGCATGTCGGTAGCCGAGTATGCGGCTAAGTTTGAGGAGCTGGCTCAGTATTATCCTCATTACAATACTGAGGAAGCTATGACTTCTAAGTGCCTGAAATTTGAGAATGGGCTGAGGCCGGAGATCAAGATGGGAATTGCGTGTCAGAAAATCCGGAGTTATCCTGAGTTGGTGAGTAGAAGTTGCATTTATGATAATGATAATCGTGCGAGGATTTCACATTACAAGGCGGCGAGTGACCGCAAGGTTAAGCAAAGGTTTGGTGGTACGCCTTACAGTGTGCCGACCGGTAAGGGAAAGCAGAAGGCTGTGTCTGATAAGAGATTCCGAGATGGGAAGGCATCGCCAGGTTTGAAATGTTATCATTGCGGTGTCACGGGGCATCGTGCTATTGATTATCCTCAAGAGACTAAGAAGTGCTTCAAATGTGGGAAGTCGGGCCATGTGATGGCGGATTGTAGGACTAATATGCCTACTTTCTATAACTGCGGTGAGAAAGGCCATATTATCACTCATTGTGAGAAGCCAAGGAGGGCGCAAGCGCCTCAGGTTAGCGGTAAAGTGTTTGCTGTGGTGGGTACTCAGTCGGCGGACGAGGAGCGTTCGATCAAAGGTACATGTTTTATCCATAACATTCCTTTGACTGCTATGATTGACACTGGTGCGACCCACTCGTTTATCTCTGTTGATTGTGTGAAGAGGTTAGGTTTGGTGTCGACTACTCTTGAGCGGCGGATGACTATTGAAACTCCCTCGATTGGTTCAGTGACTACTTCGCTTATGTGTTTGAAGTGTCCACTGACTATCTTTAGCCGAGATTTTGGCGTGGATTTGATTTGTTTTCCACTTGGTAGTTTGGATGTTATACTTGGTATGAACTGGTTGGAGTTCAACCGAGTCTACATTGACTGTTTCTGGAAGGTGTTATTGTTTTTGACTTCAAAAGAGGAAGCTTTGGCAGATTCCTTGTCTAGTAAGGAATTGAGAACCTTGTTGGAAGATGAAGCTCAAGTGTTTGCTTTATTTGCATCACTGTCTGTTGACAACAAGGCAGTGTTGGATGAGTTAGCTATGGTGAATGAGTTTCCGGAGGTGTTCCCCGATGATATTACAGAATTACCTCCGAAGAGAGAAGTTGAGTTTAGCATTGATCTCATTCCTGGTACGAGGCCTATTTCTATGGCGCCGTACAGGATGTCGGCAGTGGAATTGGCCGAGTTGAAATCTCAAATTGGAGAGTTACTGGATAGAAAGTTTATCAGACCAAGTGTGTCGCCGTGAGGAGCTCCAGTGTTGTTAGTGAAGAAGAAAGACGGTAGCATGCGGTTGTGCATTGATTACCGTCAGTTGAACAAAGTGACCATCAAGAACAAGTATCCTCTTCCAAGGATTGATGATTTGATGGATCAGTTAGTGGGAGCTCATGTGTTCAGTGAGATTGACTTGAGGTCGGGTTATCATCAGATAAGAGTTAAGGAAGGTGATATTCAGAAGACGGTGTTTAGAACTCGATATGGACATTACGAGTATGCGGTAATGCCTTTCGGAGTGTCTAATGCGCCGGGTGTGTTTATGGAATATATGAATTGTATCTTCCATTCTTATTTGGATCAGTTCATTGTCGTGTTCATTAATGACATACTGATTTATTCTAAGTCTGAGGAAGAGCATGCGGAACATTTGAGGATCGCTTTGTAAGTGTTGAAGGATAACAAGTTGTTTGCTAAGTTATCGAAGTGTGAGTTTTGGTTGAGGACAGTGAGTTTCTTAGGGCATGTTCTTTTGGGTGATGGTGTTTCAGTAGACCCTTCGAAAGTTAGTGCAGTGTTACAATGGGAACCACCGAAGACGGTAATTGAAGTTAGAAGCTTCTTGGGTTTAGCTGGTTATTACCGAAGATTTATTGAGGGCTTTTCCAGATTGGCTTTGCTGTTGACTCAGTTGACGAGGAAAGATCAAGTGTTGGTGTGGGATGCTGCTTGTGAAGAGAGTTTTGAGGAGCTGAAAAAGAGATTGACTTCAGCGCCGGTGTTGGTGTTACCGAATCTGTGTGAGCCTTTTGTGGTATATTTTGATGCGTCCAAGATGGGATTAGGCGGAGTTCTTATGCAGAATGGAAAAGTGGTAGCTTATGTGTCGCGGCAATTGAGGGTACATGAGCGGAATTATCCTACTCATGACCTTGAATTGGCTGCGGTGGTTTTTGTTTTGAAGATTTGGCGACATTATTTGTATGGTTCAAGATTCGAGGTGTTTAGTGATCACAAAAGTTTGAAGTACCTGTTTGATCAGAAAGAGTTGAATATGAGGCAGAGAAGATGGTTGGAATTTTTGAAAGACTATGATTTCAATTTGAGTTATCACCCAGGGAAGGCGAATGTTGTTGCAGATGCGTTGAGCAGGAAGACGAATCATATGTCGGCTTTGATGATAAAAGAGATTGAGCTTATTAAGCAGTTTCGAGATTTGAGCATGGTTTGTGAGTTTACTGCAGGTGGTGTAATGTTGGGTAAATTGCAAGTAAAGAATGATTTCTTGGATATGATAAGAGAACATCAGAAGTTGGATGTGAAACTTATGGATTTGATGCGTGAGGCCGGAAGCGACTCCGGTAGTGATTTCAAGTTGGATAATGCGGGTGTGTTGAGGTTTCGGGGCAGTATTTGTGTGTCGGATAATGATGAGCTAAGGAAGTCGATTTTGGACGAAGGGCATCGTAGTAGCCTGAGTGTTCATCTAGGAGCTACGAAGATGTATCAGGATTTTAAAAAGTTGTTTTGGTGGTCGGGCATGAAGAAGGACATTGCTCGTTATGTGTATGCTTGCTTGGTTTGTCAGAAGTCGAAAGTGGAGCATCAGAGACCTTCTGGGATGATGCAACCGTTAGAGATTCCGGTTTGGAAGTGGGATTGTATTGCTATGGACTTTGTTACAGGTTTGCCGAATACGGCAAAAGTATTTGACGCCATTTGGGTGATTGTGGATCGGCTTACGAAGTCTGCACACTTTGTACCGATCAGTATTGGCTTTCCGTTGGAGAAGCTGGCAGAGATTTATATTCGGGTATATGTGAAGCTGCATGGTGTGCCATTGAGTATTGTCTCGGATAGAGATCCGAGGTTCACTTATGTATTTTGGAAGAGTTTGCAAGAGGCTTTGGGCACTGAGTTGAAGCTGAGTTCAGCTTATCATCCGCAGACGGATGGGCCGTCGGAGAGGACTATTCAGACTTTAGAGGACTTGTTGCGGGCTTGTGTGTTAGAGAAAGGTGGTACGTGGGATACTCATTTGCCTTTGGTTGAGTTCACGTACAACAACAGTTACCATTCCAGTATCGGGATGGCACCGTTTGAAGCTCTTTACAGCAGGAGGTGTAGGACTCCTTTGTGTTGGTATGAGTCAGGGGAGAATGTGGTGTTGGGACCAAAGTTGGTGCAGCAGACTACTGAGACAGTACAGATGATCCGTGAGAAGATGAAGGCATCTCAGGATCGGCAGAAGAGTTATTATGATAACCGCAAGAAAGAGTTGGAGTTCAGTGAGGGTGACCATGTATTTTTGAGGGTTAACCCAGTGACGGGTGTTGGACGTGCATTGAAGTCCAAGAAGTTGGATCCAAAGTTTATCGGGCCGTATCAGATTTTGCAGAGGATTGGTGTTGTGGCTTATAGGGTGGCATTGCCGCCGGAGCTTTCGAACTTGCATGACGTGTTCCATGTGTCGCAACTTCGGAAGTATGTACCCGATCCGTCTCATGTGATTCAGAGGGATGAAGTCCAAGTTAGAGAGAATCTGACTGTGGAGACGTTACCATTGAGGATCGAGGATCTCAAGCTGAAGCGACTTAGAGGGAAAGAGATACCCTTGGTGAGAGTGACTTGGGGAGGTGCTGCGAGAGGCGGTGTGACCTGGGAACTGGAGAGCAGGATGCGGGACGCGTATCTAGAGCTGTTTCCATCAGGTATTTTAGGGGACGAAAATAATTAAAGTGGGGGAGAGTTGTAACGCCCATTTTAATTATTTTTAGTTCCGGTGTTATTTTTTTATTCGTCAGCGTGTTTGGTGTGGGAATTGAAGAAGAATTAGAGGCATAATATTAATATTTGATAATCGATAATGATAATAATTAATAATTAATATTAATGTCGATATTATTATTATTATTATTATTAATATTAATATTATGTGATTATTAATATTATTTGGAAATATAAAGAAAATGAGGAATTATTGGGACTAAGGGCAAACTTGGCATTTGGTGAAAATAGAATTGGAAGAGAGAAAGAAACACACGTGGAAGAAGAACAAGAGAGGAAGAACGATCAAGGAAGGGGAGGAACACGGTTCAACAAGCTTGGGCGAGGAGATCATCAAGGCTGTGAAATTGTGAAGGTTCATCATCAAACTGCATTTCGAGGAAAGGGGGGGATTAATCGATCGAATTGGTTATGCATGAAATTGGTAGAAAAGGGGAAAATCCCTAATCCCCATAGTTTGATGTTAATGTGATGTTGAGTTTGTGTTTATGATTCTGCAATGGTTGCGTTTATGATGTTTGATTTCGTTGCATGTGTTGATTGAGGGAATTTGGGAGTTTCCTGGTGAATTCGAAATTATACCGGAAGTTGGTAATTGCGTAGATGTAAGCGTTACCGAGCAGAACTGAGTTGGATGTTATAGTCGGGTAGTGGAACGATTTTCTGGTATGTTGGGGTTTGGCTTGGAATAGAATCGGTTGGGCTTGGAGTGTGTTGCCGACTCTGAGCTGAGAGCTGTTTTCTGCAGAATTCGCGTGCCTTCGCTGGGCGATTGGGGGCGAGCCTTCGCCAAGCTTCGCCAGGCGAACTGGGCAGTGAATGCTTCCTTTTGCTTCTGTTTGGCTTTGCTAGGGGTTTCGTCAGGCGAGTCCCAGGGAGTGTTCGCTGCGGGGCTTCGCCAGGCGAATGGCAGTGAACATGACAGCATTTTGTGATTTTTCAGCTGTGTTGTTCCGTTCTCGCGTGGTTGGACCCTTGTTGGTCATGAGCGAGTACGTGCTTATTGTGGATCGGTTGATAGCATGAAGGTGATGTAGAGGGCGTGTGCTTGAATACTCGTTGATACGAACGATTGAACTGAAGTACGCTGTGATGCCTAAAGTGGCTATGTATCTTTCGACTAGGAATGAATATGTGTCGATGCGAACATGAGATGTATGCACAGTATGCGAAATATGCGGATCAGTAGGATCGTTACGCATTGAGTATGTTGTAGTGATGTGTTGTGGTAAGTGGGTCATTAGGACCGATACGCTTTATATGCGTTTTGATTATGTGCTGTTGTGTGACGATTGGATCGGTAGGATCGGATGCACTTGTGTGTTTAATATGTATGTGATATATGATTGGATCGGTAGGATCGGTATGCCTTATGTGCATAGTGTGTGATATGTTGTGTGGTAGTTGTGATCAGTAGGATCGAATATACCTTGTGAGCATTGTATTGACGTGTTGTTGTGTGGTGATTGGATCAGTAGGATCGATGCACTCTGTGTGCTTGTGTAAGTATGCATATTATGATGAATGGATCCGTAGGATCGTATGCACTGTGTGTGTCGTGTGGTTATGCATAGCGTCTTGCATGGTATGTGGACATGGTGAATCGTTGCTCGGTGGAGCGTATGCGATTCACTCACGTGCTCCAAATGGGGAGCGTGTGGACGTGAGGCCTGTGTGGCTCACGTGCTCCAAATGCGGAGCGTGGACGCGGTGTATGAGTTACTCGTGTGCTCCAGTGGGGAGCGTGGACGGGAATTCGGATCTTTGCTCGGATGGAGTATATGCGACCACCCGTGTCCCAAGTTGGGGACGTTGATATTTGATTATATGAGCTCAGGAGGAGCGTGGTAGGGATAGATCGTTGCTCAGAGGGAGTGTATGCGATCTATCCTGAGTTGAGTCGGTACCGCATTTGGTGGAGTCCAGTGCATGTGTTGCATAGTGAGTTGTGTATGTGTTGTGATTGTTAATGAGGGGACAGTAGGTCCGGATATGTGGTATATGAAATAAATGATTTATTGTTTTCTGCCTTTTATTTCATGTATATTTATACCATTAATATTTGATCGTGAATCTCACCCTTTTGTTGTTGTTGTGGTCTGTGCTTCTTCAGAAGTACAGACAATCCAGGTGTTTAGCTAGCTTGGATTGTGGCGTCGTTGTAGGACATGCTCTGATACGTAACACCGGGGCTTTTGGGAGTTTGTTGTCATTTGTTGTTTATGTGTGCCCCCTGTGGCGTATCTGTTCTTTTGTGGGATGTGTGATGATGCTTGATGGATATATATATATATATATATATATATATATATATATATATATATATATATATATATATATATATATATATATATATATATATATATATATATATATATATATATATATATATATATATATATATATATATATATATATATATATATTGGGCAGATGGCCGATTTTTGAATATATGATGATGTATATATACATGTTATGTGGTTTATGGCAGACTAATTTTATTTTTCCGCTGCAATATTACTGAAAATGATTTTGAGAAACGTTATGTGGAATCTTATGGAAAAATTGTGACATCCCGTAAGTGGGAGAAACTCTGATATGTGCTTATTTTAATCGTTTTATTTTATTTTGGGAAACGGGGTGTTACACACAAACTCTTGATCCCCTGTTCAACGCAACATGCTATGCAATGCGAATGCTAGAAAGAAATGAAATGCAATGAAACATAAACCAAGTTAAGAAAAGGTTGAACAAATTTTGGGGTGCAACACCAGTACTGAGGATCTGATTCCTAAAACGCTGCTTTGAATTATTACACGCTGAAAGGACACTTGCTGCAATGCTCTGATTCAGCAAACTCTAATGAACATCAAAGACTCTGATCACTCAAAGCTCTGATGTTATCTGCTGAAGTATTAGAAACTTGTTGAAGAAGAATTCAAAGTTATGTCTGTTGGTTTGGCCAAACGACTCTTTCCTCATTTATGCTAGACACAAGAACACAGACAAAAAGGATTTATCTGTGCATTCTACTTCTAGGAAAGATCAAGTGATGTGAAGACAAAAAGGCTACAGACCTTTTCAGTACACAACCTTCAACGTGAAAACTCCTTGGACCTCTGTGCCTATAAAAGCAAGACTCCATCTCTCTTCTTCAGTTGACGAAATATTGAAAGAATTCAAAGAAAGCTCTCATACAACTTATTCTCATTGCTGAATTTATTTCATTGTTCTTAAACTTAAGTGTAAAATCACAGTTGTGATATAGCTTACTTAGAAGCATTTAAACACTTGTTTAGTTTTACATATTGATTGTAAAAGTCCTTAAGAAGATCCAATTGTGATCAGTTGTTCTTAAGAAGACTAAGAACAGTTGTTCTTAGTGCTTGCTATTGTAATTAGTTTGATTAATAGTGGATTAAGTCCTTGTTGAGAAAGGAAAATCACTCTTGATAGGGTGGACTGGAGTAGTTGAGTTCAACGAACCAGGATAAAAATCTTTGAGTTTTTATCACCATAAGTTTTTCTATATACTTATTCAACCCCCCCCCCCCTTCTAAGTATTTTCTCACCTTCAGTTGGCATCAGAGCTCCGGTTCTGTGTGTGCTACCACTTCATCGTGACAGAAAAGATCCAGTGAGAAAACTTTGATATATATTCTTGGTTGTTATTATGGCTGAAACTTCAACATCTTACAGCAACAACAAATATGAAGAAAGGGAAAGAATTAGCACAAAACCCCCTATGTTTGATGGGGAGAAATTTGATTATTGGAAGGACAGGATAGAAAGTTTCTTCCTTGGTTATGATGTTGATTTATGGGAGTTGGTCATTGATGGGTATGTTCATCCTACTAATGGGGATGGCAAGAAAGTTGATAGAAAATCAATGACCGAAGCTCAAAAGAAGGAGTTCATAAATCATCACAAAGCTAGAACAATCTTGTTAAATGCAATATCTCATACTGAGTATGAGAAGATCACAAACAGAGAAACTGCATTTGACTTGTTTGAGTCTTTGAAGATGACACATGAAGGAAATCTTCAAGTTAAAGAGACCAAGGCTCTGGCGCTAATATAGAAGTATGAAGCGTTCAAAATGGAAGAATCTGAGTCTATAGAAACTATGTTCTCTAGATTCCAGATCCTCACAGCTGGCCTAAAAGTTCTGGACAAAGGCTACTCAACTGCTGATCATGTGAAGAAGATCATCAGAAGCCTGCCTATCAGATGGAGACCTATGGTCACTGCTCTGAAGCTTGCTAAGGATCTGAACAAGATCACTTTGGAGGAGCTAATCAGCTCACTTAGGAGCCATGAAATTGAACTTGAGGAAGATGAGCCTCAAAAGAAAGGTAAGTCAATTGCCTTAAAATCTAACAAATCTGTGAAAGCTTTGCAGCTGTTAGAAGAGAGTTCTGAAGAGTCTTCTTCTGAAGAAGAAGATGAACTGCCCTTGTTGTCCAGAAGAATCAACAGACTCTAGAAGCACAAACAGAGGAAGTTCAAGAACTTTAAGAAGCCAGATCAGCGCAAGGAGTCCTCTGGACCAAAAAGATCTGGAAAGAAGGAAGTTGTTTGTTTTGAATGCAAACAACCTGGTCATTACAAAAATGAATGTCCAAAGCTTCAGAAAGAAAAGCCCAGAAGAAAGCCTGAGCACAAGAAGAAGGTTCTAATGGAAACCTGGGATGATTCAGATGAATCTGGATCCTCATCAGAATCTGAAGATGAATGTGCCAACATGGCTCTGATGGCAGGCGTGGAATATCAGAATGAAGGATCATTTGGATCTGAGTCTGATTCTGAATCTGACTCAGAAGAGGTACTTTCTGATCTCACTAGGGAAGAGCTTATTAAAGTCTTATCAGAAGTCCTGAAAAACTATAATCAGATTAAGCTCAAATGCAAGAAGCTTAAATGCAATCTTGAATCTGAGAATAATCTGTTAAAGTCAGAAGTTGCTGAGCTAAAAGAAAACAATTTAAAAATGAAAACTAATTTTGAAAAAGCTCAACAAGACTCTGAGTCTGAAACTAAGTCTAAAGGCAAAAACATTTTAGAAGAATATGACTTCAGCTTTCAGAAGTTTCTGGCTAAAAGCATAAATAGAAGCAAGATGGCTTCAATGATCTATGGAATTAGCAGGAACAATAGGAAATGAATTGGATATGAATCTTCCTCTAGAAAGGATTTAAATCCAATACCTGTTGATAAACTTATAATTAAGAAAACTCCCTTATACTCTCATTTAAAGTTTGGTCATCTCAATGATATCAAACACACACGTTCTGATCAGATCGTTCCTGTGTTTAAGCCAAAAGTCAGTCAGAACAAAACTGTTGTAAAAAGACAGAAGTTCAGACAAACTTTCAAGGAAACTAACCCAAAAGGACCCAAAAAGATATGGGTACCTAAGGATAAGATAATCCCTATTGCATATGTATTTAGCAGAAAAGTCAAGACGACAGTCATGGTACCTGGACTTTGGCTGCTCACGTCACATGACGGGAGAAAGGTTTATGTTCCAAAGCCTGGAGCTTAAATCTGGAGGAGAAGTGAAGTTTTGAGGGAATCAGAAGGGCAAGATTATTGGCTCTGGTATTATTGGCAATGGTAACCTTCCCTCTATATCTAATGTTTTACTTGTAGAAGGATTAAAGCATAATCTATTATCCATAAGTCAATTAAGTGACAATGGTTATGATATAATCTTTAATCAACAATGTTGTAAAGCTGTTAGTCAGAAGGATGGCTCAATCCTGTTTAATGGAAAGAGGAAGAACAAAATTTACAAAATCAATCTTTCAGAACTTAAGGTTCAAAATGTTAAATGCCTTTTGTCTGTTAATGATGAGCAATGGGTCTGGCACAGAAGATCGGGGCATATTAATATGAGACGTATATCTCAGATTAATAAACTCAATCTGGTCAGAGGACTTCCTAAGTTGAAGTTCAACTCAGATGCTCTTTGTGAAGCATGTCAAAAAGGAAAATTTTCAAAATCTTCTTTTAAATCAAAAAATGTTGTTTCAACTTCAAGACCATTAGAATTACTTCACATTGATCTATTTGGACCAGTGAACACTGCATCCATCAGAGGCAAGAAGTATGGATTAGTCATTGTTGATGACTACAGCAGATGGACGTGGGTAAAGTTCCTAAAACACAAGGATAAGTCACATTTTGTGTTCTTTAACTTCTGCAAACAAGTCCAGAATGAAAAAGATTTTAAAATTATTAAAGTCAGAAGTGATCATGGTGGTGAATTTGAAAAAAAAAATATTTTGAAAAATATTTTAATGAAAATGGCATTGCTCATGATTTCTCCTGCCCTAGAACTCCACAACAGAATGAAGTTGTAGAGAGGAAAAATAGAACTTTGCAAGAAATGGCCAGAACCATGATCAACGAGACTAATCTGGCAAAGCTTTTTTGGGCAGAAGCAATAAACACAGCTTGTTACATTCAGAACAGAGTGTCTGTAAGACCTCTTCTGGAAAAGACTTCCTATGAATTGTGGAGGAACGGAAAGCCCAACATTTCTTATTTTCATCCTTTTGGATGTATTTGTTATATGTTGAACACTAAAGAGAATCTTAACAAGTTTGATTCTAAAGCACATAAGTGTTTCATGCTTGGCTATTCTAAACGCTCTAAAGGCTACAGAGTATACAATACTGAAACACAGATTGTGGAGGAATCTATACATGTTAGATTTGATGATAAGCTTGGCATAGAAAAGCCAAAGCAGTTTGAAAGTTCTACAGATAGAGAAGTAATTCTCACAGACTCTGAAGGCTCAGAGGCAGACAAAGCTCAAGTGAAGGAACCAGAAGCAACGTTAGATGCAATTCCTTTAGCTTCTCAAATGAACAACTTGAACATTTTTGAAGAATCAACTGTTAGAGAATCATCTTCCAGAATCATGGCCTCTCACCCAGAGGATGTGATCATTGGAAAGAAGGATGACCCTATAAGAACAAGATCCTTCCTCAGATCATCTGAAGCATCATTATTTGGGTTGGTGTCAGTTATTGAACCAACTTCTGTGGATGAAGCTCTGCAAGACAATGACTGGATAATTGCCATGCAAGAAGAGCTCATTCAGTTCACAAGAAATGATGTTTGGGATTTGGTTCCAAGACCAAAAGGATTCAACATAATTGGAACTAAATGGGTCTTCAGAAATAAGTTGAATGAAAAAGGAGAATTTGATAGAAACAAAGCAAGGCTTGTTGCTCAAGGTTATAGACATCAAGAAGGAATTGATTATACAGAGACTTATGCTCCTGTAGCCAGGTTAGAGTATATTCGTTTACTCATTTCTTTTACTGCACAAAATAACATCACTCTATATCAGATGGATGTTAAGAGTGCCTTTCTAAATGGAATTATAGAAGAAGAAATTTATGTTCACCAACCTCCTAGTTTTAAAAGTGAAAAATTTCCAGAACATGTTCTTAAACTAAAGAAATCTCTTTATGGTTTAAAATAAGCTCCCAGAGCTTGGTATGAGAGATTAAGCAATTTTCTTCCGAAGAAAAATTTTATCAGAGGCAAAGTGGACACAACACTCTTTTGTAAAATATTTAAGAAAGATCTGTTAATTTGCCAAATATATGTGGATGATATTATATTTGGATCTACCAATGTTATGCTGGGAAAGGAGTTTGCTCAATGTATGCAGGCTAAATTTGAGATGAGCATGATGGGAGAATTGAGATTCTTTCTGGGAATTCAAGTCAACCAAACTCCAGATTGCACTTACATTCATCAGACCAAATATGTTAAAGAGCTTCTGAAGAAATTTAACATGACTGATAGTAAGATGGCAAAGACTCATATGCATCCAACAAGTACTCTTGGTAAGGAAGAGGTAAGTAAGAAAGTAGATCAGAAACTCTACAGAGGTATGATAGGATCTCTTCTCTACTTAACTGCTTCTAGACCTGATATTTTATTCAGTGTATACTTGTGTGCAAGATTCCAATCAGATCCTAGAGAATCACACTTAACAGCTGTTAGGAGGATTCTAAGGTATTCGAAAGGTACTTCTAATGTGGGTCTGTGTTACAGAAAATCTGATGATTTCAAATTAGTTGGATTCTGTGATGCTGACTACACTGGAGACAGAGTGGAAAGAAAAAGTACTTCTGGAAGTTGTCAATTTCTAGGAAGAAATTTAATCTCCTGGTACAACAAGAAGCAACCTACAATTGTGTTATCAACTACAGAGGCAGAATATATTGTTGTTGTTGGATGTAGCACGCAGATGCTCTGGATGAAAAGTCAACTAGAAGACTATCAGATCTTTGAGAGTAATATTTCTATTTTCTGTGATAATACTTCTGCTATATGTTTGTCTAAAAACCCTATTTTACACTCTAAGGCAAAACATATAGAAATTAAACATCATTTCATCAGAGACTATGTTCAGAAGGGTATTATAAACTTAGCCTTTGGTGATACAGATCATCAGTGGGCTGATATATTCACAAAATCCCTTGCTGAAGATAGGTTCAAGTTTATTCTGAAAAATATTGGTATGGATTTTTGTCCAGAATGATATTTATCAGAGGCAAACTTCTCAGATGCAAAATGTTTAAAACTATGAAGTATTTTATCTGCCTTTATTTGATTTCTTGAGTTATTATTATTATTATTTGTGTGTATCTGAACTAACCAATCTTAGAGGATTTGAACGTTGGCTAACGTTTCGTTTCTCAAGAGAATTCAGAAGCACATGCAAGCAAACACGTGTCACTCTAAATCTGAGAAGATGGCGTGCACATTACTGAAGAGACATTTGATGTATTGTTTGAATAGTTAAAATCTTGGTTTTCCCCCCAAATTGTCAGAATCAATTAATGCTTTTAAATGGTTTTTATTCTTTTCATTAAATGCTATTAATTGCTAAGTGGAACGTGTTGAATGTGTCTTTTTGAATGCCCTAATTTCTTTCTCTATAAATACCACAAATCACACCATTTCACACTTTTCACTTCAAAAACATTATATGCATTTCTGTTTGCTATTTGGCCTCCATCAAAACCCTAAACCTTCATCCAAATCTTCTTCATCTTCAACAATGGCAACGTCATCCTCAACATCAGCTCAGTTTCAATCATCTATGGCTGCAGTTGCATCATCAAACATGGGTGTTACTCCCTTTAAGGAACCTAAGAGAACATTGTTAACCCCTGTGGACAAGCTTGAAGTTCTTTGTGAATCCATGGTGGAATTTGACTCTCTGGATGACAATGGATTTGATTTCCGTTCTATTGTTGATGCACAAGGCTGGGTTAAGTATTTTGACAGGTTGTTTGGTCCAGTGTATCCACACTTGGTAAAGGAATTTTGGATTCATGCATCTGTTTATCCAAAGTTCATCCTCTCTTCTGTTCTGGGAAAAGAGATCATAATCACTGAAGATCTCATCAGGAAACTCATAGGGTATGAGGAAACTGATGGAGTTTGTCATCTGCCAGTTGGGCGTGTTGACATGGAAGAAGTGTATGAGGAAGTTATTGCATCTGGACAGGCCTCCAACAAATTTAAGGATCTGAAACCTGACTACAAAATCTGGGCAAAGATTTTTCTAGGATGCATCAATCACAGAAAATCCACAAATTCTCCAGATTATGTGAATAATGAACAACTCTATTTCATGTACTGCTTGAGTCAGAGTACAAAGGTAGATCTGCCATACATTCTCTTTATGCATCTATGGAATCACATCAATGCATCCAGAGAATCCATAAAGGATAAGGGACAGAAGATCAGGACGTGGATTCCTTTTGGAAGATTGATCTCAGACATTCTGACAGAGAATGGTCTGGTAGCTGCTCTTTATGAAGCTGGAGTTAAAGAAGAGCTTGAGACAATAGTTGGAAAACCCTTGAATGGAAAGAGTCTTCAGAGGCTAAAAGTTATGGATGAACTCACAGCTGCTCCTAAGAAGCTGAATGTTTCTGAAGTTAGTCAGAGAAGGATTCCAGTTCAAGACTTTCCATCTTTTCCTTTCTACCCTCGTCCTCTGATCATCATTCCAAAATTTACCATACCATCTCCACCTCAACCCAAGCCATTCATTTTGGAAACCCTTCTCAAACCAAAACATAGGCTAAATGTTGATATTCTATTTGCAAATTTTCTGAAAGAAATAAAGATGACTTTAGGCTCTGTTCAGAAGAAATGCTTGTCAACCATGGATGCAAATGAATCTGATGCTATCTGGAATAGCTTCATTAACAGATTCAATATTGTTGCCTCAAATCTGAAGAATGTATGTTCTGATGATGTGAAGCTAAGATTTGCTGAGACTGCGATAAGCATGATATGGAATGTGAAAAGATCTGCACCTTTGCTTCTTGAGGATGTACCTTCATCTTATGAAGTATCTGCTACAGAAGTTTTTGCAGAATCTGCTTCTGAAGAAAATCCACTGGCTATGACAATTGTGGAACATCCCTCTGGATCTGCTACTCCTGACTCTACATCCCCAATGGAAATTGACTCTGCACCAGCATCAGAATCTGCTCCATCTACATCTACTGAGATCAAGAAAGAAAATCCAGATCTAGAAGATAAGATTGCAGTATTGGAAGCTGGGCAATCTGAGATCAAGTTATGGATGGCCAAGCAAGACCAGAAGACTGAAAACATGGCACAATGGATGTCTAAGCAAGATCAGAAGAATGAGAACATGACAAAATGGATGACAAAGCAAGAAGAATCCTCATCTGAAATCACTCAACTTCTGAAGATGATTCTGTCCAAGCAAACCTAGTTTTATGTTTTTCTGTATCTGATGTTTGTGCACATGTACTTGAATTTATCTGATGATTTGTCTGTTTTTAATATGAATGAATGACTCTGCTATTTTCTCTACATGAATGTATCTTTTCTGTATTTCCTTTTATTTGTCTTTAAAAGTTTTACTTTTTGATTATTACAAAAAAGGGGGAGAAAATGGATCTGACTGTTCAAATAAACTCTACCTAATGAAATTCAGACATATCTAATTATAACTAACGTGAACTCTTATTATTTCAGAACATTTGAAAAATCTGACAAATTCTTTAAAAGTAACTCTGAGATCCCCAGATCAAGTTTTAACCTATCAGGCTCTGATTCTGAAACGTGCATCCAAGTCAAGATCTAATTTTTTGGAACAATCAGGCTCTGATTCTGAAAAGAATACTCATGCAAAAAGGGAAGTTTCTATTCCTTCTAAGTATTCAATTTAGGGGGAGATTCATTATCTCAGGGGGAGTTATAATTATATTTTTATTGAACAAAATTTCTTATGTTTTTGTCATCATCAAAAAGGGGGAGATTGTTAGAACACAAATTGGTTCTTAATTATATCTTTATGTTTTGATGATAACTCTTACGAAATTTTGTATTAAAGAATTATATACTCTAAAATTTGTTTAAGTATGTTTGCTGCAGATATCAAAGTGAATATTATTCTGAAAGCAAATTAGATCTGAACATGAAAATATGCAAGGCTCTGAAGCGTCAGAAACATCTCTTAGAAGAATCTAGATGCTGCCTAGAGAAGATTCTGAGCGCTGTCTATAGAAGAATCTGAAGCAGAAGTGTCTGAAGCATTGAATACTTTTGTATAAAGAGTTTCAAGCTTAGTTTATTTCAGAAGACTTTGATAGTACTACGCTGCCAGTACTGAGGATCTGATTCCTAAAACTCTGCTCTGAATTATTACACGCTGAAAGCACACTTGCTGCAATGCTCTGATTCAGCAAACTCTGATGAACATCAAAGACTCTGATCACTCAAGGCTCTGATGTTATCTGCTGAAGTATTAGAAACTTGTTGAAGAAGAATTCAAAGTTATGTCTGTTGGTTTGGCCAAACGACTCTTTCCTCATTTATGCTAGACACAAGAACACAGACAAAAAGGATTTATCTGTGCATTCTACTTCTAGGAAAGGTCAAGTGATGTGAAGACAAAAAGGCTACAGACCTTTTCAGTACACAACCTTCAACGTGAAAACTCCTTGGACCTCTGTGCCTATAAAAGCAAGACTCCATCTCTCTTCTTCAATTGACGAAATATTGAAAGAATTCAAAGAAAGCTCTCATACAACTTATTCTCATTGCTGAATTTATTTCATTGTTCTTAAACTTAAGTGTAAAATCACAGTTGTGATATAGCTTACTTAGAAGCATTTAAACACTTGTTTAGTTTTACATATTGATTGTAAAAGTCCTTAAGAAGATCCAATTGTGATCAGTTGTTCTTAAGAAGACTAAGAACAGTTGTTCTTAGTGCTTGCTATTGTAATCAGTTTGATTAATAGTGGATTAAGTCCTTGTTAAGAAAGGAAAATCACTCTTGATAGGGTGGACTGGAGTAGTTGAGTTCAACGAACCAGGATAAAAATCTTTGAGTTTTTATCACCATAAGTTTTTCTATATACTTATTCAACCCCCCCCCCCCTTCTAAGTATTTTCTCACCTTCAACAAGCATTTTCATGGTTATGATATTCAAAAGCAAGTTTCAGGAGTTGAATAGAGCTCAAAACAGTTGGAAACGAACAAACGGGCAGATTTCCCTCCAAAAGGCGCCAAAATTCAAATTTTGGAGGTGTTAATCGGTTAATCTATATGGTTAATCGATTAACCAAGGCAAAATTAGGGCAAATTGGGTTTTTTAAAGGTGTTAACCGATTAACCTATATGGTTAATCAATTAACCAGTGCAGATTTTGCCTCTGCACGTGAATTTTCAATACAAGTCACTTTGACGTCCAATTTTGGTCATGTGCAAACTTGATTTTCACTTTGGGAAGGATCTAGAACCTATTTGAAATTTGGTTAATTTCATTTTCCCTCCCAATGCCCATTCCTCATTCCAAACCAAATTTTCCAAACCTTTCATTTGGATCCAAGCCTAAGTGATATTTAAGTGATCCACTCCAAACCTCACACATCTAATCACTCATAATTCACTCATTTTCAGAATTGATCTCAATTCTCTCTCAATTTTCCAATCTCCAAAACCTTCACCAAAGCTCTTCTCATTGAGATCATTTATTCTTCATTGGAATCCTTGATTTCTAAGAGCTAAACCTTCATCCATTCTCTCCATTGAATCAATTTCTTCATCAAATTTTCGTGCAAAATTGGATCTGAACTTGGAAGTGATTTTGGAAGTGATTATTTGGCTTGATTTGGTTTAATCTTGAAGGATCTTCATTGCTACTACAAGAATTGGTGTGGATCTTGAATTATTCCAAACTTCTAGCCTTGGATCTATTCAATTACAGTTGAATCAACATTAATCGGAGCAAATCTTCGCTTCGAAGGTTGGATCCGAATTTGTTTTTAGATTATTTGCATAATCATGTGGATTTTCATCTTTGATTAGCTTGTGGTTAATTTGATCCGTTTGATCCATGATTTGGTTGTGTTAATCTGTTCATATGTTGTTTGAATCATGATTTGCTGGTTTAATTTCATGATTAAGTGATTATGCGATCATCCGATTGATCGGATAAGTGCTTATTTGCTGAAAATGATGTTCTGTTGCTGTTTTTCTGTTGTTGGCACAATGTTAATCGGTTAACGTATATGGCTAACCGATTAACCATTTCAAAATTTTCAAAGTTTTCAAAGTGTGAATCGGTTAACACATATGGTTAACCGATTAACATGTGTAAATTTCCAGATTTTCAAGCATTTTCAGTGGTTAATCGGTTAATGCATATGGTTAACCGATTAACATTGTGCCAGTGGGTCTGTTTTGCTGATTTTCTTGCTTGTTTGAGTACCGTTTCGCATCGAATCATCGTAATTCAATACGATACATTAGAAGTGAAATGTTATGGACATTTTGTCACTGTTTTGGTTGTTTAATCGAGACTTCGTCAACTTGTTTTTGTTTTCCACTTGGATGCACACTTGTGTGTTGTTGTTCATAGTGATGATGTTCTTGCATTTGCATTTCCTCTTATGTTTTGCATCTTTATTTTATTGCATTAGTAAAGGTCGAGATGTGCTTGTGGTGGTATTTACCCCACACTTTGTTCCTCCCTTTGCTTGTGTGTTGCATTCCATGTTTGCATCTCTTACTTGTGATTGAATTTACTTGGTACTTTCTTGTGCTTTTTGCCATGATCCCCATAGGGTTCCTAGTCCCTCCGTTTAGGATGGGAGTAGGAGAGACATTAGGTGTTCAATCCAAGCATGCTAACATTAGGGTAGATGTTTCCCCTTTCAATCCTAACCTTAGAACCATTTTTGCATCACAACTATTAGGTTTGAGTTAGTCTCCCATTAGTTTGTCCCCTCTCTCTTCTCATCTCCAAATCATGTCAAAAACACTTAATAAAGGTTAGCGAATGTTGCGCGTTACGAGCCTTAAGCTACTTGGGAAATGATGATTGGGTGGTTGCCTCTCAATTGTCTAGAATGTTAGCATATGTCCTTTGGACGATATGCGACACATTCGCTCCTAGGTCGTAGTCTTTAGTGCAACATGAGTTACAAATTAAACACAAAACACTTCTTCTCCAAAAGAAACAAAAACAACTTCAAACTTCTTTTTGTACTTTGGGACCCTTAATAATGGAAAACCTTTTCATAAAAAAGAGTGTTGTTAAGCTTTGGTTCTACCGCAAACAGACATCGTTCCTAACTGCTGGAACGAGGGTTTAACCCTACTCGGGTAAAACATGTTAAACCAACCGGTGTTCTCGTTGGATCGAACTAAATTTTCTCGGATTTCTCATACCAGATGAGAATATGTAGGCACGAGACGGCGATGTCTCGGTGAGCAACCCTCCCCCCTTTTTCTCGTAGTTGGCCAAACTACGTTGACTCTGACTTTCCCATTGCATGAGGGAATACGTAGGCACAAAGCGGAGATGCTCTGCCGAGTCATTTTTCTTTTCTTTTTGTCCTGAAGCCTTTAGCGTAGATATAGACAACAAGCGTGGTACCCGTCGAGTACGACGGACGTGAGGGTTGCTCATACTTTCCACTTACGTAACCGACTCTCAAACCCAGGACTTGGTTGCGATGACCTTGTCTTTCCCTTTTTTGTTAGGTTTCTCTGATCGTTTCCTTTCCCTCTCTTTGGGATAAATAACGAAAGCTGGTGACTCTTCTGTTTTCCGCCGGGTGTTTTTCGCAGTTGCGACAGCTGGCGACTCTTCTGGGGACTCTGGTTCCCTATGCGAGTCAATCCTAGTGCTTGGTTGTTTATATTTTGGGTGTATGTATATACTTGTTGTACTTTATTTATCTTTCTGCATTTTACTTTTAGCATTGTATATATCATTATTGTTATGTTGTGGGAAGGGAATATTCCATTGAGAGATAAGCCGAACCTGGGCTTGAGTACAAACATAGTATTAGAAGTGGAAAGTAGTGGTGAACCTGTATGTTAGGCATGCACTAGTTCTCACGAAATTCACGCTCAGACGAGATTCTCTTTGATGAATTTCTTTCAAGCCCAGTGGGCCGTTGAGAGGATTTCAGATCTGAGGGTTGTCGACTCTAGGGACCGATCATTTGTGATTCAGCTAAGTGAGGCCTCTTTGGGAGATGATGATGCCAAACCAGAAATGGTGAACATATCATCATTTCTTGAAAGCCTGTGACGCTGATGAACGCATAGGATGCCGAACCTTATCAGTGGATAGGTTCATACCTGTGAGAGGGATTGGGTTGTGCAGGAAACCTTGACTTTCAGATTACCCGGTTTTCTTTGCAGTGTGAATTTGTGTTACCGATATCAGAGGGTCCTATTATTAGAGATATGCTATGTTCTTACCAAAGCGGAGCGCTGTTTCTTCTCGATCTACAGCACATCAATCTTGATCCCCTGTTTGCATTTGTATGTGCATTTTCATCTGCATTTTATTAACATGTATTTATGTTGCAGGTGCATATTTCCCTCTGATTCTAGTGTTCTTTAATCTGACATGGAGCCCTTAAGAAGGACATTGGCCTACAAATTTCCGGCACCCGATATTGGAGCTTTGCGGAGTTTGATTTCTTTAGCCCATAAGAAAGTAATGGAAGACTTCAGACAGTCCTATGGGAAGCTTTTGAGCGCTGTATGTAAGCCTTCTTTGAATGAGTTGAATGGTCTTCAGACTCTGTCGAACCACTTACAACTTCAACCTTAAGGGTATACAAGCGTTGTTTCTTCATGCCTCTCAAGACTTACTTCGACCCCTTCATGACTCTTAGGATACTTTTCTCTCCTTAAAAAACATATCGCTTTCTGTCGAATTCACCAAGAGAAATCAAATTTCTCTTCAAGTCAGGTAGATACCTAACTTCAGTAAATAACCTTATGGACTCATCATGGAGCTTGAATCTCACAGATCCAATACCTACAATTTTGTAAGATTTGTTGTTTCCCAACAACACAGATCCACCATCTTGATCAAATAGCTCCTCGAACAATTCTCTGTTTGGAGTCATGTGCCAAGTGCAACCTGAATCCATAATACACTCTTTTCTCGAGTCGCCACTTGAAACCACAAGAACATCAGATGAGTCAAAGTCATCTTGAACAACGGCTACGTTGCCATTACCTCCATGATCTTTCAGGCGTTTAGGGCACACCTTTCTTATGTGACCTTCCTACTTAAAGTGATAACATCGAATACCAGATGTTTTGCCACTATAAGGCTTTTGTTGACTTTTACCTTTCTTCTTGTCGAACTTATCATCCTTTCGCAAGAATTTTCCCTTAACGTCCAAACCTTCGCCTACCGTCGAAGGCTTATGCTCCTTTCATTCATTCAAGTCCTTAGAATACAAGGCTAATTGAACTTTTTCAAAGGTCAGGGACTCCCTTCCATACAAGAGAGTTTCTTTGAAGTGAGCATGTGTTATGGGCAAAGCACACAACAACAATAATGCTTGATTTTCATCATCGATCTTCACATCAATATTTTCAAGATCAAGAATCAACTTGTTGAACATATCCAACTGCTCAGCCAACACTTTATCTTCACTCATCTTGAATGAATATAAAGCTTGCTTCAGGAAGAGTTGATTCACCAGAGATTTAGTCATGTACAAAGTTTCAAGTTTCACTCATAATCCCAATGTTGTAGTCTCCTTTGATACCTTTCAATTATACCCGTCTTTTCTTTTGCCGTTAAAACAGCGTCCATGGCTGCCTCACCCTTCAATGCTTCCAAACAACCCTGCTGAACCAGTAGGGCTTTCATCTTCAAGCGCCACAGATTGAAGTCATTCACTCCGGTGAACTTTTCAATCTCATACTTTGTTGAAGGCATCTTCTCCATGCTCACCACACCAATTTGTTGAAAGTCGGATACCTTGAGACAAAGTATAAATGGTTTCTTAATGATCAAGAAACACACAAAGGTTAGGGTTAATAAATAAGATAAGGTAAAACAACAAGAAACAACAAGGATTGGTTATTAAAATGATATTTTTTCCTTTCTCTTAGGACAAGATTACAAGTATACAAGAATAATAAAATAACCTCTCTCTATTGAAATTAAGATTTTATCTTCCTATTTTTCCTTATTACAAGATTGAGAAACTAACATCCTATTTATTAGAAAAATAGCACACTAACCTAATGGGATTTTTAACAATTACCCATTACAAGCTAACTTAAGGTACAAGCTAACTTAAATAATTGGGCTTAGAAGCAAGGTCCAATTCAACATGCTAACAACCCTAGCAATATTGACTAATGCATGTTAGAACAAACTTTGACTACAACACACATTACTCGTGAACAGACTTCGACCACACTAGAGTTTGATCTAACATCTCACAAAATCCTTAAGTGTATATATAAACTCTTAAGGCATCACCATGAGATAGCACTACACATTAGCTTCCCAATGATTCAAATCGTGCATTAAGCGGAGTTACGGAACTCCATATACGCCACTTTCAATTCTGCAATTTTCCACCGTAAATAGTGGTAACTGGTTAAACTCAGTGTGTAACCAGTTACAAGCAAGAAAAATATCCTAGTAACCTATTTTTCACTATTTGAGGCCTTTTGGGCCTCTTATTTCAATTTCATAGAAAGCCTATATCTCAGAATTCAACACACAATAAGTATCCAAGGATTAAAATAGAAAATTCACAACATATCACAAATTGGCATCAAATAAATCACGTATTTTCATCAAAATCGTATCACTTATATGAACATATACTCAAACGATGTTCACAAACAAAGGCACGTGAAATTCGTGCTAAAATTAGTGCATGAAAATCAACATTTACATCAATTACATCATATTATCATACCAATTTCATTCATCTCATCAAACATCCAACAATGAAGAAAAACAGAGAAAAACCTAATGGGGATTAAGGACTTCCCCCTCCCAACCATGCAATCAAAATCATATTTAGAGTAACCTCTACCCTTACCTCAAATTTTTAACAAGCAACAACGGTTTCTTCAAGCTCTAGCTTCTTCTTCCCAAAACCCTTGCCTTTTCTCTTAACTTTATCTTTTCAACGTATTGACAAATATTAGGCTTCTTAATCCCTTCTTATTTTAAAAAACTAATTTAATCTCTTATTAATTCTACCTGGGTCTAACTCCTTTTATCTTTCTCCTCCTTAGTCCATTACTTCTATTATTGCTAATTCCCACCCCAACTCTTATTATTTTCTGTATTTCATATTTAATTTAATAATAATAATCATTATTTTAATTATCTAGTCAATTAACAAAATAATTAACTCTATTTCTACTAACTCCCAACTACCACATAAATATACTAAATCACAAATTATATATAAAATTCATTTAAGTAAATGAATAAATCACAAAACTAATTACATAAATAATTTAAATAAAACAGAGTGTTACAACTCTCCCTCACTTATAGATTTTTTCCCTTGAAAATCACCTGACAGAAAAAAGCTCTAGATAGGACTCTCTCATCTTATTCTTGAGCTCTCACTTCATACTGTCACCAGCAGCACCTCCCCAAACAACTTTGACTTAAGCAATCTTCTTGCCTCGCAAGTGCTTCAGCTCACAACCCTCAATCCTCAACAGCAAAGTCTTAACTGTAAAGTTCTCTCTAACTTGCACATCATCCAACTAGATCACATGAGGCAGATCAGGAATGTACTTCCTCATCTGACCAATAAAATGTGGCGTAAGCTTTCGAGGATTCAAGGATCTACCAACACCTGTTACCAGAATAACTCACAAAAATATGTGATCTCCCTTTTGAAACTCAAGCGTTTTCCTCCTCTTGTCATGATAACTCTTCTAACGACTCTGCAAACCTTTCATCTTCTCTTACATCATTTTGATCTTCTTAGAAGTTTTCTAAACAATCTCATGTCTGAGCACAACACATTCACCTGATTCATACCAACACAAAGGAGTTCTACACCTCATATCATACAACACCTCAAACAATGTCATTCCAATACTTGAATGAAAACTGTTGTTGTAGGCGAATGCAATAAACAACAAGTAGCTATCTCAAGCCCTCTCTGTTTCAAAACACATGATCTCAACAAATCCTCTAAAGACTGGATAATCCTCCATGTCTAACCGTTCGTTTGCGGATGATAAGCAGAGATCAACCTGAGATTAGTACCTGAAGTTTCCTGCAAACTCCCCAAAAATATCGATGTAAATATCGAATCTCTATCTAAAACTATACTTGAAGGAATACCATGTAAATTGACAATCTTCTTGATATACAACTCGGCTAACTTCTGCAAGGATAATTGATCTTAATCAAAATAAAATGGGCCGATTTAGTCAGTCTATTAACAATAACCTAGATAGAATCATATCCCTTTATCGTCTTTGGTAAAATCATCATAAAATCCATGGAAATACTGTACCATTTCCATTCGACAATGATCAATGGTTACATCAGACCCAACGACTTCTGATGTTCAACCTTTGACTTCTGACAAGTCAAGCAAGCATAAAAAAACATAGTTACTTCCTTTTTCATTCCTGGCCACCAAAACATCTTCTTCAAATCTTGATACATTTTAGTAGCACTGAAATAAATACTCATACCACTTCTATGATCTTCCTGAAAAATACTCTTCTTAAGTTCTCTTACATCTAGTACACAAACTCTATCTCTGAATTTCATAACACCATTCTCGTCAATTTCGAAGTCACCACCTTTACCTTGATTGATTAACACTAACCAGTAAACTAATCTTAAGTGGATCTTCCGAACCTCTCTAATCTCTGTAAGAATACCAATGGTCAGCTTTAACATACCAAACTTCATACTGTTTGACGTTCTTTCACACAACAAACTCAAAACTCTGAATTTCTCGATTAATTTCACTCTCTAACCATAAGCATCGACATATGCAATGAGTTTCTTCTCAAAGCATCAACTATGATATTGGCTTACTAGGATGATAAATCAACCCAAAATTATAGTCATTATGAAATTCAAAGAACCTCCTCTGATCATATTCAAATCATTCTAATCGAACAAGTACTTCAAACTCTTCTGATCACTGAACACTTCAAATATGGAACCAAAAAGATAGTGCCTCCAAATTTTTAACATAAACACCACTACTGCTAATTCTGGATCATGCGTAGGATAATTAATTTCATGAATTTTCAACTACTTGGAAGCGTTAGCCACAACCTGGCTATTGTACATTAGTACACCACCTATCCCCATCTTTGAAGCCTCACAATATACAACAAACAGTTCACTCACACTTGGAAAAATCAAATTTAGAGCAGTCTATAACTTCTTCTTGAGCTCTATAAAATTATTTTCACATAGAGCATCCCACGCATAAGCTTGACCCTTTCAATTCAACTGAGTCAAAGGCATCACCAGCTTCAAAAAAACCTTAATAAATCTCTTGTAGTAGTCATCTAAACCTAGAAAACTTCTGATTTTAATAACAGACTATAGAGTTTTCCATTGCACCATTGCATCTATCTTTGATGGATCCACTGAAATACCACCAATAGGTATCACATAACCAAGGAAATTCACTTCCTTCAACATAAAATCATGCCTAGACAACTTCACATACATCTTCTTTTCTTTCAAGGTTTGCAACATAAAGCTTAGATGTTCCACATGCTCTTCATCAAACTTTGAATATATCAAGGTCACAACCACAAACTGATCTAAGTATAAATGGAATATTCTATTCGTGTACTTTATGAACACTAGTCGCATTAGACCCACCAAATGGCATTACAGAATACTCATAATGACCATATCTCATTCTAAAACAGTCTTCGGAATATTGTATGACTTCACACAAATTAATCTTGCTCAACACGTAATCACCAACCAATTGATCCATCAGATCATCAATCCTCAAAAGAGGATACTTGTTTTTGATAGTAACCTTGTTTAACTGTTGATAATAAACACACAAAATCATGATATGATATTTCTTCTTAACTAACAACATCAGCATTCCCCACAATGAAACATTCGGTCAAACAAACTTCTTCTCAAGCAACTCTTCCAACTGTTTCTTCAACTCACCCAGTTCTGAAGTAGACATCCTATAAGGAGCCATCAACATAGGACTAGCACCAGGTACTAAGTCTATGGCAAAATCAACTTTGCGTTCCGGTGGAAAATCACTAATATCATCTAGGAACACTTTAAGAAACTCACACATAATAGGTGGATCTGTAATCATTCTCTCGCTTCCCCCTCTTGAAGACATGAACACCATGAACACTTGAGGATACTCCCTCAAGGAAATCTCTACCTACCTCGTAGTCATGAAACTTTGCTCCATATTCTCCTCAGATTTAAGAAACTTCATCAATTTATCAGAATAATTGATAAACACACGATTGAACTCCAAACAATTCATTCCCAAAATAACATCAAGTTGACTTAGAGGCACCCAAACTAAGTTAATCACAATATATTTGCCATAAATTTTCAAAGGATAATTCATGCACACCAACGAAGTAGTCACTGAATCATTAGTTTTGGTATCAATGAACATACTATCACTCATAGCAGACACTTCCAAATTCAACTTTTTCACACACTCAAGAGATAAGAATTTCGAATCTTCCTTTTCAACAAACTAAGGAACAACACTGACTCATCTAAACACCCCTACTCTTTCAAAAAGTAGTGTGTTAAACCAATCCACCACACATGAAACATCTTAGAGAAGCAGAAGGTTCTCCCTCACTTGCTTCAATTCCACTCCTGTAGACAAGCGGTTAGAAAAATAAACAAGCACCAACAATGTTTCACACATTTCGTGTACTAGGTAACAAACAACATTACAAAAACCTGGATGGATAGATAGACCTGTTCTGATACCACTATGTAACACCCTAAAACCCCTACATGTAATAATACGAATTTACACAACTATACACATAGGGTGTGACACAAACACAACATAAACATGTTCCTTAACACAGGTTAAATATAATAAATACATGTCATCACATGCTCGCATTCACATAGGTTCATCGTAGCAGAATTAATCACGTAAGCAACTCAAAAGTTTATTATGTCTCATTATAACTCTTTTTTTAAACATAAAACTTGGTTATGGCAAAATGCCTTCAACATCAAACAGCACATAACATGACGAGTTATAATATCTAACTCTCACAACAACATTACAAAATAATAATAAACGACAAAACATAACGTTTTCCTGCCTAGTGTTACAGATCAGATCAACAAAATCTAAATATCACATAAAATGGGAAAAGAATAATAACATCAACGCAATCCTTCTGCTTCTAAAAAGCAACTCATTTTCCTACTTGTTTGTACCCCAAGAAGGAGCACTAAACCATGCAAATAACAAAGGGGTGAGAATACGCTCAAAATATATAATGGTACAAAAGTATGCAAGGGTAGCCTAAAATAACATCAACACCCACATATCTCATTCATATCATTTCAACATAATTTATTCACATTAATCACAACAAATCAACAACTCATTCGCAAACACCTTCTTGTAAATGTAAATGCAGACAATGACTCAACTCAATGCATGTGGTACCAATCAACGAAGGTTCTTCATACGAACCGAGTACACCATTCTAGACCTCGAACCCACCTTTCTAGGTTTGGGACAAGTCAATGATCCACCCTTATAGACTTGCAACTTGCCTCTTTCAACAACAACGACATAATTATGCATGTAATACAACTCAATGCAACAACAACAACAATGTTTAAGGCCCCCCTTTCGACCGTAAGCAATCACGCATTGACAACACAATAATAGTCCCCTCATCTGAACTATTATCCAACAATCACAATAACAACAATAAATAATTCAATTACTACCCAACATTGATAATAAACCAACACAACATAACAACCATAATTAGGCATACAAAACACAATATTTCGTTAATCACATAACAACATCAAATAGCATAATCAATTTAATTATAACAATTGAATAATTTTCAAATCAACTATTATCACTCAACAGCAGAATTTTACCACTAATTTTATTAATTAAAGTCACCAAAAATGCCCAACAGCAGTTAACATGAGTCGCACGACAAAACAACATAGAAAATACAACTCATCAGCTAGAAACACAACCAATAACATGTCATCTTAAATAAAACAGTATATTCTCTTCATTTAGTGTAAATTCATCCTCTCAAGGCATCATCATGAGTTAGCTTTCAAACATTTCTAACCATGCATCAAACAGAATTATGAAACTCGTTACGCACCATTTTCAATTCTGCAATTTTCTATCACAAATGGTAACCGGTTACACTCAGTGTGTAACCAGTTAAAGACACGAAAAACCACCTAGTAATCTACTTTTCACCATTTAGGCCTTTCAGACCTTCGATTTTGATTTTGTAAAAAGCCTCGATCTCAGAGTTCAATACACAACAATTATCCAATACTTAAAATAGCAAATTCATAATATATCACATATTGACATCAACAAAATCATTTATTTTCATCAAAATCATATTACTCATATGAACATATACTCAATCGATATTCACAAACAAAGACGCGTGTAATTCGTGTTAAAATCAATGCATGAAAATCATAATATTTACATCGATTACATCATATTATCATACCAATTTCATTTATTTCATCAAAAATCTAACAATGAAGAAAAAGAGAGAAAACCTTAATGGGGATTAAGGACTTCGCCTACCCAACCATGCAATCAACACCATATTTAGAGTAATCTTCCCTCTTACCTCAAATTCTCAGCAAGCAACAATGGTTTATTTAAGTTCTATCTTCTTCTTCCCAAAATCCTTTCCTTTTCTCTCAACTTTATCGTTTCTATGTATTGACAAATATTAGGATCCTTAATCCCTTCTTATCCTAAAAACCTAATTTAATCTCTTATTAATTCTACCTTGACCAAGTTCATTTTATATTTGTCCTCCTTAGTCCTTTATTTCTTTTATTTCTATTTCCCACCCCAACTATTATTATTTTCTCCATTTCATATTTAATTTAATAATAATCCTAATTATTTTAATTATTTTAACTATTTACTCAATTAACTAAATAATTAACTTTATTTTTACTAACTCCCAACTACCACATAAATATACCAAATCACCAATTACATAAAAAAATCATTTAAATAATTAATTAAATCACAATTAATAAAAGAAATAATTTAAATAAAACATAGTGTTACAAAAGACCTTTTTACTTATGTTGATTTCCACAATGTGTTTTGTTCTTAGTGTTGTATCAAACATGTTGTATAGATCTATGCACTATGTGATAGACAATGTGTTGGCTGAAAATGAGCCAACTGAAAGCATCGACAGCGAAAGCGTCGACCTCGACGGGAGGTGGGAGAAATGAGCCCTTAACCGACAGTATTCTATGGTGGAAGGAAGCATTTAGACAACACTGGCAGCAAAGGTTCGACATCGACAAATCTAGAAGGGACGCACCCTAAGTCGACATCACAAGGGAAACTGCGTGGTTGACAAGGACCTAGGTTGGTCGACCGAAAACCAACAAAGGCACCCCCAACAGAGGAGCCTTGGTGCCTGGGGGGAAATAAATCTAACAAAAGGACGTGGGAGAAGTTACAAAAGTAGTGGTCTTACACGTGGGGGCTCCTGAAACATCCTGACAGTTATTTTATTTGCTTATATAAAGCAAAGTCTGGTTTTGAAGAAAGGGGCGTCATTTGTCAATATTTGAAGAAAAACACTCTAAGTACCACACACTAAAGAGAAATGAGTTCCTTTTCATTACAAAATGTAGGAATGTGTCCAGTTGTACTTTCCTTTTTTACATTAAATTCACCAAGGCTTTATGTTATAAAAGCAACGATTTTACTTTTATGCTACTTTTTCAGCACTTCTTTGTTTTATTAGGAACTTCGTCATCTTTACTTGTCTAGATTTCATCATACACACTCTCAAAAGCAAACAACCGTCAAGTGCACCACAAATCCTAAGTAAACAATCCACCCAGTACCAGAGTCCTAGGACTAGTTTGGCCAGTCCCGCAGACAAACCTGCGACGGGAGGTCAGAGGTTGTCCACACAAAAAACACGTGTGAACAAATTGGCACACCTGGCGGGACCCGAAGTTTTGGGTGTATGCAGTTACGTAGTGGAAATATGGTAACACCGCGACAAAATGAAGAAAAGTATTCGCAGGAAAATCCAATTTTCTCATCGGGGACGGCTATAAGCACCGGATCCACGACAATAATCACTTCAACCGCTCAGTTTCACTATGCTGGCACCCCAACACTTAGGGATGCCGACAGAGTTTATGTCAACATTACGCTATGGTAGGGTAGGCATGGGAGAGAATTCCTCGTCGGCATTCTCGCCATATCGAAACCTAGGGCCGATGACCCAACAAAGGGGAAGGCTGCCAGGTTTTGGTTCACTTCCCACCGCAATACCGACTTTCACCATTAATTCTGTCGCGGTTATATGATATCAGATGGACGAAAGCAATCACGAGATAGTGCATATGCTGACCCAACAAATGGGCACTATTTTGAGACCATTAATACAAGATTCGACTTAGAGTTATCAACAACTGGCAACTCAGATGACACGAATAGGAGACTTCTTAGGGGGCCCTAGGGTCACAGGAAGACAGACCCCTCCCAATCGTCCCGACACGCTTGTCTGACAAAATTAGCCTGTCGAGGAAAGGAACGACCTACAGGCCCCCCATTGTGATGGTTCACAGGAACCAAGATCCAGACCACGTAGTCAGACAAATTAGGAACGAGAATACCGGGGGCGAAGCTAACCTAGAGGCCATGGTCGAGCGCATTATGGTTCGCAAAAGGGCGAACCCAAGTCTTTGACGGCCTGCCTACACGCCCCCTGCCGGATTTCGTATTACAAACAGAATTTCCAAGGGCCTGGAAGGTGCCAAAGTTCACCAAGTTTGCAGGTGAGACGGAGGAATCCACCATCGAACACGTCGCTAGGTATCAGACCAAATCTGGAAACATAGCAAATAATGAAGATTTGAAAATGAAATATTTTCCTGGTTCCCTCACCAAAAATGTGTTCACGTGGTTCACCTCGTTGCCCCTACACTCGTTCCATGGGGTGGTACAAACGCCTTACACCCGACTCCATCGCCTCATGGGGCAATCCGAAGTGCCAGTTCTCCAGGCACTTCACAACATCCCGACGGAATCCGAAGATAGTGGCGGTCCTAGAGGCCATCTTTCAGGGGAAGAAAGAGCCCCTTAGAGACTACATAGAGAAGTTCAATTGCGAGGCCGTCCAAGTGTCCACAATGGACGACATGAAGAAGTTCCTGATCCAGAGGGGCATCAGACTGCATTCCGACTTTGCAAAAGTCGTCGGCCTCGCACGGCCCCTTACCCTGAACGCCCTCCTCCACATGTCTCAGTCACACATCGAGTATGAGGAGATAGAGGCCGCGAACATCGCTCGGGCCGGGCGCAACATGTGGCCCTCAAAAGCGCGAGGCCTGAGGATACCTCGTCTGCTCCTTCTCGATGAAACGAGCAAAAAAGGCGCGAAGACCACCCCCATGAGCAAAGGGGCCCAGCAGGCCGGTTTATTGAGTACACGCTACTCATAGATCCCCGCGAGCGCATCTTGACCGAGTGTATCAATTCAGAGTTCTAGCGGGGAGGTGTCCAGTTTCCAAAACCAACAACCCCAAAGCTTAACACGAACAAGTCCAAATATTGTCGGTTCCACCGGAGCCACGAACACGTAATAGAAGATCGCATTCACCTAAAGGATGCAATCGAGATTTTAATCAAAGAGGGGCACCTAAAATAGTACACCCGAAGAGGATAAGCCCCCTGGCATGAGACCCGCGAGGCGAAGAAGGTCGAAGAGGCGTCAATTCCATCTGATGAAGTAGGACTGCAAGTGACTGTAACACCTCATTTAAATTATTCAGTCGCTTTGGTATTTTCTGTGAGGTGTAGTTGTATGGTGTCCTTAATTAAGGGTATGAGGTTAGGAGTAAGCGAGAGAGGTGACCTTAGTTGGGGTACTGTGGACCTAGATAAAGGAGTAAGTTAATTATGATATCGAGAGCATTATAGTGATTAATATTATTCCAACTATTATTAATAATAATGTTAATGAGATTATCATTATTATTATTATTATTAGTATTATTATTATTATTATTATTATTATTATTATTATTATAGGATTTAAATAATAAAATAAGAAATAAGAGATTAAAGGAAATAGAGAAGTTTTTTGGGGAAAGAGAATTAGAACACGATAAACTGCCAGATAAAGGTTTTGGGAGAAAAAGTGAGAAGAAGAACAAGAGGAAGAGAAGGAGGCTAGGGCTGTCAATCCTTCAAGATTCTTCAACGATTGAGAAATTAATCGAGGTAAGGGGGGAGAATGGATTTCAATATGGGTGAATTAACATGAGAGGGTAGTGAGAGATCCTTTCTCTCATAGGAATTATGTGTTCTTGAGGATCCTTGAATCCAATTTTCGTAACTTGATTTGTTCTCAAATTTTCTGTTATTGTTGAATACTGTTTGTATGATGTTTTGTGTATCCGAAACCAGAATTAATACGGAACTCGTGTGAGAAATCTTTGATGCTGTCATAGAATACTAGTGAGTAGTAGATCTGGAAATGGCCAAATGATATGTATCGTTGAATATTAATATAGGAAAAACTTATGGGAAATTGGACTTTCGTGGCCAGAACCTTGATATTGTTATATGTCTGACCCTGAAGGGTTAAATATTAGATAGTGAGTAATTTTAATGTTGTAGAGTGTAATTGAAGGAAAAATTGCAATATGTTGTCCCTATAGGAATAGGAATATTCAAATGTGAGTAACTCTGAAGTACTCAGAGCAATTGCAGGAAATAGTGTTTTATGTGTTGCAAATGTTGCCAGATGAGCCTAATAAACCATAGAAGTTGTGCAGTTATTGCCGTATAACCTTAGGAATGTTTTAGTGATGTTTTGGGTGCTTTGAGTAAGTAATTAGCAAGAATAATTGAGCGAAAATCAGTTCTGGAGCGTAACAGCGTCTTTCTGTCCGTCACGGATGTTCATGTTTTCGGTCGAAATTGTTTTGGACGTAACTTTGGATCCGTAAGCCCGTTTTGACCCCCGTTCGAAGCGTTGGAAAGCTAATGAACAGAGCTATAACATAGGATAGATAATGGAATTGTTTTCCCAATATTTTATATCTAATTATGTTTGAGAATTCAATTGTGTATATGTTTTAGTAACGAATCATGTTCTGGTTCAATGATGTCTTGGTGTTTTGATAGATGTGGGCCAAGATGGTCGAATGTGGACAATCTTGTGCGAGTGTGGTAATTCCCGAGAGGATTACGGTGAGCGGATGGCTCGTGTGGATCAAGATTGATCGTGAATTATGCATGATGTATTACATTGCATAATTGTGCTGACATGCATTTCATATCATGTGTCTTGTGGAGATGGCTAGGTGGGAATCCATGATGGGTGCCTAGTTTTATCCGGACTTCATTGTGGAAGTTGCTGTGGAGATAAGTTGTAGTTCAGAGGAACGTATATACGACTTATCCGGATTCCGACGGGAATCGGGTTCTAGTGTGAACCGTATGAGATTGTGTTGGTACCACGTGCATTGTGTCGAGTCAGTGAGTCACATTGCATTATTGTAATTGAATGTGGGCTATGAATGCCAAGTGATTAAGGTGGCACGTGTATGTGCGTTATTTGTGCTTATTTTATGTGTGGTGTGTAACTACTCCTTTGCATGTGTATTTCACCATTTATTTATTGAATGTAGTTCTCACCCTTTTTTGTTGTTGTGTCTGTGTTCTCTTGGGAGTACAGGTGACCAGGTACCTGAGTAGTGCTTGGAGTGTGTTGCTATTTGATCGAGTCTTAGGAGTCGCTATAATACGTAACATGGGATGACGGGATTACGTTGTTATTTGACTACTTTATTTGTTTATTGTTACGTATCTTCATTTATTGGACTTATGTTGTATGACCTTGTATCGAGGAGAATTATATTGGAGAATTGATTTGTATTCCGCTGCTTACTTGAAAACTAAATAATATTGATTATTTTAATGAAATGAAGTGACTTAGTGTGATATCCCACTGTGTTGGAGAACTCTAATGAATTTCATGAATTGTTTCTATATATTTATTATATTACGCGTACAGGTTAAAGTGGGGTGTTACAGTGACCCTATGCGTCTCTCGACCAGAAGACTTCTCTTTCAGCATGCCCTCCAGACCACTGACCGCCCTCAGCTCAAGGGAGGACTTCCCGACCACAATGGTGATATCGGGTGGGGGACCCAGTCAGTTGTCGGTCGGGTCCGTCAAGCAAAAATTTGAGGAGCTCATCGACAAGAGCTCGAAGATGAACGCGACCCTCGACCGGTTCAAAGGGCAGTCGGACCTCATCACCTTTTATCTCGAGGAGCTCCCCAGAGGGGCACCTAACGCCAACATTCCTCTTCTAATTAGAGTGCAGATGGCGAATTTCAACATCCGCCGAATCCTGGTCGACCAAGGAAATTCAGTGGACATCATGTACGCCCACCTATTCACCACCCTGCAGTTGGACGAAAGCCGACCTCCAGGGCTTCAATGGCACAAACACCAAGCCTTGGGGATATGTGGAGCTGCACGTCACCTTCGGGGCGGAGGAAACGGCCAGACTGGTGAAAGTATGCTTTTTGGTGATCGAGTGTCCTTTGTTGTTTTAGTGCATCCTGGGACGGCCAACTTTAGCCGAGTTGATTGCAGTACCATCGATAGTCCACCTGAAGATGAAGTACTACACAACCAGAGGGCAGGTCGACACCCACCACGGAGACATCGAAGCAGCTAGAAGATGCTATGAGGTGGCACTCAAAGGACTCAACTCCATCAACGTCGCCCCCAAACCGGCCAACTCGAATGGAAGAACTGAAGTCCCTCCCGAACGTCAACTATGTCGACCTCGACAGTCGTTTCTTCGACAAATAGGGACAAGGTAAAGACCCCGAGAACACACCTCCAGAGGATAATGGGAAGTTCCCCCATCCAACACGCCCCATCCCAGACAGAGATTGCGAGCTCATCATGCTAGATGACAACCCCAAAAGAGGAGTGAAGATCGGTAAGGGCCTGCTGTAACGCCCGTTTTATTTTGATTAAATTCAATTATGACTTTTCTATGTCTCGTTGCGTCGTAGTCATAGTTGAGTATGTGTTTGGATCGAAGGAAGGAATTGAATCGGTCGAATTGTCGGGAAAAAGTGTAAAATTCCATAGCAGCTTTAGGAAAACTTCGAAAAATCATATCTCCCGATCCGTAAGTCGGATTTGACCCCCGTTTGAAGCGTTGGAAAGCTAAAGAGATGCTCTATCTAGAAAAAAATTGAAAAAAAATTGAATTCTTCTGATATGACGACCGTCATGGACTTGCCACGACCGTCACGACCGTGACGCTCGTCATGGACTTGCCACGACCGTCATAGTAACGAAATTCAGTTAAATGCAGAATTTGGACGTGGCTGAGAGTGGGTAGCAAAAATACATTCCATATACTCTTTTACCCTCAATTACACCATTTGGGGAAAAGAAAGACTGAAAAGAGAAGTTACGCATTGAGGAAAGTTTAGAGCAAAGAATCAACCACCGGCGAATTTGGAGGATTTCTGCAGAAAAGTCACCGTAGAGCGGAAGCGGAACCGGAGAGCGTGGAATTGACCTCAATTCTAAGGTAAGGGTGGGGTTCAATTCTATAACTGTGGGTATGATCAAATTCATGTGGAGAATCGAGTCATAGGTATAGTTTTCGTTAATCCATAAATGTTAAGGAAAAGGTTTCCCTAATGGGACAAGATTTTTATGTAGGAATGAATGTGTTATGTAGTTATTAGTGCGATGCTCTAAGGTTTTCCTTATGGGAAAATACGTAGAACGAATATGCTATACGGTTATTCGTACAACGCTCTAATGGTTTTCCCTAATGGGCCAAAAAGGACAGTTACCTGGTTGTGATTGATTTGTAATTAATTATGTGAGAAAATGTCGTAATGTTGTTATTACGATAAGATGTTAAAGATTAATTGTTGAACTGATGTTGATGTTATACCTGTATAGGAATAGCCATTTTGTATGAACACTTTGAGTTCTTATTTGTTGATACAAGGTTGCAATGTTCCTTTACACGAACAGTCGTAAATGTTGAAATTATGTTGCTATTGTTCCCGTATGTGAACGAGTAGAAAGTGATGGTTGTATGAGTGGTATGATGTTATGATGCTCTGTTATGGACATTCTGGTTGTAGGCGTAATGCCTTGTTATATGGTTGCTATGGTTGTGTTGTAGTCCATAATAGATGCATTTCATGGCATAGCACTTGGCCTGGATTGGCGACGGTTGTGCCTGTATTGGTGTTATTTGGAGTGTTGGCTCCTAGATGGGTTCGGGGTGTTGGCCCTGTCCCGAGTTTTGGAGTGTTGGCTCCTAGAGGGGTTCGGGGTGTTGGCCCTGTCCCGAGTTATGGAGAGTTGTCTCCCAAAATGGTACCACATGCATGTGCACAGTTGAGTCGCATTGTTGAGTCGCATGAATGTCGCATAATTATGCTAGTTGCATGTTAATGTTGTTTATGTGAGATATGGATTACTCACAGTTGTTGTCGATGATGTTTATGATTTCGAAACCTATAATGCTGTGATGAGTTCCGGCATGGTTTCTATCATGCTTTATGTTATATTATTGATATCTCACCCTTTCCGTTGTATGTTACCTCCTCTGGTGGTAATTTGCAGGTAGTCAGGAATAGAGCGTAATTCCCGTTAAGGTGTCGTTGGTCGCTCTGATACGTAGCACTCTCGGGGGGATGGACGATTGCTGTTATTATTTTAGTCGATGTTATTGTTGATTGAACTTGTTACGATGTTTTTATTAAATTGTTTTAAGAGAACATGTTGTATACTTTATCGAACTTCCACCGGAAGTAATGACGAGTTGTTTTATGATTAAATGATTAAGTAATACATTGGTGATTGTTCATCTAATTTCGTGCTACGTATGATATTTTCAAGTTGTTGCATAATGATTGTTGTCTGTCAGGTTGAAGTGTAACATCTCTGATATGAGGAATTTTGTTCGTGTGACGACCGTCATGCAGTCAATGTTTGCGCTGCTGCGCTTTGTTTGCTATATGAATTGTTGTTTTTCCTGTTATCCGCAAGTTTAGATTTGGGGTGTTACATTAGTGGTATCAGAGCAGGTCGGTCCGTCCGGCCAAGTTGTCTAGTGTCGTCGAGTCAGTCGTCGTGCCTAACACTAGAGTCTCGTTAATTATGAAATCTGACTGTTGGTTGTTGCAGCTTAAGTGAAATGGCTGGGAGGAATGGTGCTGCAATTGCTGCTGCTCTGCAAGCTTTAGCTAATGCTATGGAACATCAGCCGAATCCTGCTGGAGATGCTGGGTCTCGCAGTTTAGCAACGTTTCAACGGGAGAATCCGCCCACCTTCAAGGGTAAGCATGATCCTGATGGTGCATTGGAGTGGTTAAAGGAAATGGAGCGAATCTTTCGTGTGATGGATTGTACTCCAGCATAGAAGGTCCGTTATGGGACTCATATGCTAGCAGTAGAAGCTGATGACTGGTGGCTAGAGACCCGTCCAGTGTTGGAAGCTGCAGGTGAAGAAGTTACTTGGACTGTATTCCGTAGGGAATTTCTGAAGAAGTATTACCCGGAAGATGTCCGTGGTAAGAAAGAGATTGAATTCCTTAAACTGAAGCAAGGAGACAAATCTGTTACTGAGTATGCGGCGAAGTTCAAGGAGTTGGCTAAGTTTTACCCGCACTACAGCACAGAGACTGCTGAATTCTCTAAATGTATCAAGTTTGAGAACGGATTGAAGTCTGAAATCAAGAAAGCAATCGGGTATCAGAAGATCCGTGTCTTTGATTCATTGGTTGAAAGCTGTAGGATTTATGAAGAGGATAGCAATGCTCATTACAAGTTGGTGAGTGAGAGGTCACAAGAGTAATGTATGTAATTCTGGATCATTGAAATGTTACCGTTGCAGAGAGTTGGGACATGTTGTTATTGAGTGCAAACGCAAAGGAATGGTTTGTTTCAACTGTGGTGAAGAGGGACACCTGCGAGACAAGTGTCAGAAGCCTAAGAAGGAAAAGAATGGCGGAAGAGTGTTCGCGCTATCTGGGACTCAGACATCCAGTGATGACAATTTGATTGAAGGTACTTGTTTCATTAATGGTAGTCCTTTACCTGCTATTATTGACACTGGTGCGTCTCATTGCTTTATTGCTGCGGATTGTGTTGAACGTTTGGACCTTATGTTGTCACACATGAGTGGAGAGATGGTAGTTGAGACCCCATCTAAGGGATCGGTAACTACGTCTCTTGTGTGTTTGAAATGTCCTCTGTCAATGTTTGATAGAGATTTCCTGGTTGATTTAGTCTGTTTGCCACTAAGTGGGATAGACATAATTTTGGGTATGAACTGGTTAGAGTATAACTGCGTTCATATTAATTGCTTTGATAAGTCGGTGAGATTCTCTACTCCTGAGAAGGAGGGAGCGCGTTGGGTAACTACCAAACAGATGAAGCAGATATTGCTAGGAGATGCTCAGGTGTTTGCGTTGGTGGCATCATTATCCATTGAGAATCAAGCGATAATCGATGAATTGGAAGTTGTTTGTGATTTCCCTGAGGTGTTTCCAGATGAAATTCCTAAAGTTCCTCCGGAACGGGAAATTGAATTTTCTATTGATCTCGTACCCGGTACCAGACCTGTGTCTATGGCACCGTACATGATGTCTGCATCTGAATTGGCAGAGTTGAAGAAACAGTTGGAAGACTTACTTGAGAAGAAGTTCGTTAGACCAAGTGTATCACCGTGGGGAGCTCCGGTATTGTTAGTGAAGAAGAAGGATGGCAGTATGAGGTTGTGTATTGACTACTAGCAACTGAACAAAGTTACGATTAAGAACAAATACCCGCTTCCGAGAATTGATGACTTGATGGATCAATTGGTTGGAGCGCGAGTGTTTAGTAAAATTGATTTGAGGTCGGGGTATCACCAGATTAAGGTAAAAGATGACGATGTTCAGAAAACTGCGTTCAGAACCAGGTATGGACACTATGAGTTTACGGTAATGCCTTTTGGCGTCACTAATGCGCCGGGAGTTTTCATGGAATACATGAACCGTATCTTCCATGAGTATTTGGATCGGTTCGTGGTAGTATTCATTGATGATATCCTAATTTATTCGAAGTCGAAGGAGGAGCATGTTGAGCACTTGAGATTAGTGCTGCAAGTGTTGAAAGAAAGGAAGTTGTTTGCGAAACTGTCGAAATGTGACTTTTGGTTGGAGGAAGTTAGCTTTTTGGGTCATGTTATATCAGGTGATGGAATTGCCGTAGATCCATCTAAGGTTGATGCCGTGTTGAAATGGGAAACTCTGAAGTCGGCAACGGAGATTAGAAGCTTTTTGGGACTTTCTGGTTATTATAGAAGGTTTATTGAAGGTTTTTCTAAGTTGGCCCTTCCGTTAACTAAGTTGAATTGTAAAGGGAAGACTTTTGCATGGGATGCTCAATGCGAAGCAGGTTTTATGAAGTTAAAGAAAAGGTTGACGTCTGCTCCGGTGTTGATCTTGCCTAACGCAGAAGAACCGTTTGTTGTATACTGTGATGCTTCTAAGTTTGGTTTAGGAGGAGTACTCATGCAGAATAATAAAGTAGTTGCGTATGCCTCAAGAAAGCTGAGAATCCATGAGAAGAATTACCCCACGCACGATTTAGAACTTGCTGTCGTTGTTTTTATGCTGAAGATTTGGAGACATTATCTGTATGGCTCGAGATTCGAAGTGTTCAGCAACCATAAGAGTTTGAAATACTTGTTTGACCAAAAAGAGTTGAACATGAGGCAACGAAGGTGGCTAGAGCTGTTAAAGGATTATGATTTTGGGTTATATTACCATCCGGGAAAAGCTAATGTTGTAGCTGATGCCTTAAGCCGCAAGACTTTGCATATGTCAGCAATGATGGCTAAAGAATTAGAGTTGATTGAGCAATTCAGAGATCTGAGTTTAGTTTGTGAAGTAACACTGAAGAGTGTAAAGTTGGGCATGTTAAAGATTAATAATGATTTTCTGGACAACATTAGAGAAGCTCAGAAATTAGATGTGAAGTTGGTGGATTTAATGCCTGGAGTAGATCATGCGAAAGATAATGATTATCAGTTGGATGCGCAAGGAGTGTTGAGATTTTGTGGTCGTATTTGCATTCCTAATAATGCAGATATGAAGAAAGCAATTCTGGAAGAGAGTCACAGAAGTAAGTTGAGTATTCATCCAGGAGCGACGAAAACGTATAATGATTTGTAGAATCTGTTTTGGTGGCCTGGTATGAAGCGTGATGTAGCACGTTTTGTTTATGCATGTTTGACTTGTCAGAAGTCGAAAGTTGAGCATGAGAAACCTGCTGGGTTGATGCAACCGTTAGAAATTCCAGAATGGAAATGGGACAGCATTTCAATGGACTTTGTAACGGGTTTGCCGAACACTTTGAGAGGATGTGATTCTATTTGGCTGATTGTTGATAGGCTTACAAAGTCAGCTCACTTTATTCCTATTAACATCACTTTTCCAGTATCGAAGTTGGCAGAGATTTATGTTAGAGTGGTTGTTAAGTTGCATGGTGTTCTGTTTTGTATTGTGTCGGATAGAGATCCGCGGTTTACTTCTGAGTTTTGGAAGAGTCTGCAAGAGGCTTTGGGTTCTAAGTTGAGGTTGAGTTCAGCATACCATCCTCAAACAGATGGTCAGACTGAACGGACTATTCAGTCTTTAGAAGATTTGCTGAGAGCATGTGTACTTGAGGAAGGTGGTTCGTGGGATACATACCTTCCGTTGATATAGTTTACTTATAATAACAGTTATCACTCTAGTATTGGAATGGCACCATTCGAAGCTTTGTATGGTCGGCGGTGTAGGACTCTGTTGTGTTGGTATGAATCGGGAGAGAGTGTGGTACTCGGACCGGAGATTGTTCGAGAGACTACCGAGAAGGTGAAGTTAATTCGAGAAAAGATGAAAGCTTCACAGAGTAGGCATAAAAGTAATCATGATAAGCGCAGGAAGGATTTAGAATTTGAAGGTGGAGATCATGTATTTTTGAGAGTCACGCCTGTGACCGGTGTTGGTAGAGCTTTGAAATCTAAGAAGCTTACTCCTCGTTTCATTGGTCCGTATCAGATATTGGACAGATTTGGAAAGGTGGCATATCGAGTGGCATTGCCGCCAAATTTGTCGAATCTACACGATGTATTTCATGTGTCACAGCTCCGCAAGTATATTTCAGATTTGTCGCATGTCATTCCCATGGACGATGTGCAAGTACGTGAGAATCTTACTGTGGAGACGAAGCCTGTGAGAATTGATGATCGGGAGGTGAAGACGTTACGAGGTAAGGAGATTGCTTTGGTGAAAGTGGTCTGGTTGGGAGCTGCTGGCGAAAGCTTGACGTGGGAACTAGAGAGCAAGATGCGGGAGTCTTATCCCGAGCTGTTTGATTAAGGTAATTTCGAGGACGAAATTCTTGTAAGTAGGGGAGAGTTGTAACGCCCGTAGTTGAGTATGTTTTTGGGTCGAAGGAAGGAATTGAATCGGTCGAATTGTCGGAAAAAAGTGTAAAATTTCGTAGCAGTTTTAGGAAAACTTCGAAAAATCATATCTCCCGATCCGTAAGTCGGATTTGACCCCCGTTTGAAGCGTTGGAAAGCTAAAGAGATGCTCTATCTAGAAAAAAATTGAAAAAAATTGAATTCTTCTGATATGACGACCTTCATGGACTTGCCACGACCGTCACGACCGTGACGCTCGTCATGGACTTGCCACGACCGTCATAGTAACGAAATTCAGTTAAATGCAGAATTTGGACGTGGCTGAGAGTGGGTAGCAAAAATATATTCCATATACTATTTTACCCTCAATTACACAATTTGGGGAAAAGAAAGACTGAAAAGAGAAGTTACGCATTGAGGAAAGTTTAGAGCAAAGAATCAACCACCGGCGAATTTGGAGGATTTCTGCAGAAAAGTCACCGTAGAGCGGAAGCGGAACCGGAGAGCGTGGAATTGACCTCAATTCTAAGGTAAGGGTGGGGTTCAATTCTATAACTGTGGGTATGATCGAATTCATGTGGGGAATCGAGTCATAGGTAAAGTATTCGTTAATCGATAAATGTTAAGGAAAAGGTTTCCCTAATGGGACAAGATTTTTATGTAGGAATGAATGTGTTATGTAGTTATTAGTGCGATGCTCTAAGGTTTTCCTTATGGGAAAATACGTAGAATGAATATGCTATACGGTTATTCGTACAACGCTCTAATGGTTTTCCCTAATGGGGCAAAAAGGACAGTTACCTGGTTGTGATTGATTTGTAATTAATTATGTGAGAAAATGTCGTAATGTTGTTATTACGATAAGATGTTAAAGATTAATTGTTGAACTGATGTTGATGTTATACCTGTATAGGAATAGCCATTTTGTATGAACACTTTGAGTTCCTATTTGTTGATACAAGGTTGCAATGTTCCTTTACACGAACAGTCGTAAATGTTGAAATTATGTTGCTATTGTTCCCGTATGTGAACGAGTAGAAAGTGATGGTTGTATGAGTGGTATGATGTTATGATGCTCTGTTATGGACATTCTGGTTGTAGGCGTAATGCCTTGTTATATGGTTGCTATGGTTGTGTTGTAGTCCATAATAGATGCATTTCATGGCATAGCATTTGGCCTGGATTGACGACGGTTGTGCCTGTATTGGCGTTATTTGGAGTGTTGGCTCCTAGATGGGTTCGGGGTGTTGGCCTTGTCCCGAGTTTTGGAGTGTTGGCTCCTAGAGGGGTTCGGGGTGTTGGCCCTGTCCCGAGTTGTGGAGAGTTGTCTCCCAAAATGGTACCACATGCATGTGCACAGTTGAGTCGCATTGTTGAGTCGCATGAATGTCGCATAATTACGCTAGTTGCATGTTAATGTTGTTTATGTGAGATATGGATTACTCGCAGTTGTTGTCGATGATGTTTATGATTTCGAAACCTATAATGCTGTGATGAGTTCCGGCATGGTTTCTATCATGCTTTATGTTATATTATTGATATCTCACCCTTTCCGTTGTATGTTACCTCCTCTGGTGGTAATTTGCAGGTAGTCAGGAATAGAGCGTAATTCCCGTTAAGGTGTCATTGGTTGCTCTGATACGTAGCACTCTTGGGGGGATGGACGATTGCTGTTATTATTTTGGTCGATGTTATTGTTGATTGAACTTGTTACGATGTTTTTATTAAATTGTTTTAAGAGAACATGTTGTATACTTTATCGAACTTCCACCTGAAGTAATGACGAGTTGCTTTATGATTAAATGATTAAGTAATACATTGGTGATTGTTCATCTAATTTCGTGCTACGTATGATATTTGCAAGTTGTTGCATAATGATTGTTGTCTGTCAGGTTGAAGTGTAACATCTCTGATATGAGGAATTTTGTTCGTGTGACGACCGTCACAGGCTCATGACGACCGTCATGCAGTCAATGTTTGCACTGCTGCGCTTTGTTTGCTATATGAATTGTTGTTTTTCCTATTATCCACAAGTTTAGATTTGGGGTGTTACACCTGCCCGAACTAGCGAGGAAACAACTCAAAGCCTGCCTCTGGAAGAATGCAGGCCTCTTTGCATGGAGCGCTACCGATATGTCGGGGCTCCAGCCCGACGTAGCATGCCACCACCTCTCCATAAATCCAGCCGCTATGGCCATAGTTCAACATAGGCGTAGGCAGTCCCCCGATAAAGCGGGGGTTGCTGAAAAAGTTGTAAAAGACCTCCTAGAGGCAAATTTTATTTCGGAAGCCCGGTACACAACCTGCCTGTCCAACGTTGTACTTGTTTAAAAATCTAATGGAAAATGGAGAATGTGCGTTGATTACACTGATCTCAACCAGGCGTGTCCCAATGACGCTTACCTATTTACTAACATTGACAAACTCGTCGACAACTCTGCAGGTTTCAAACTCCTGTCATTCATGAACACGTACTCGGGATACAATCAAATCCCCATGGCGAAGTCAGACAAGCAGCATACAACCTCTTTGACCGAGTCGTGCAACTACTACTACAACGTAATACCTTTCGGCCTGAAGAACACTGGAGCGACCTATCAAAGGATGATGAATAAAGTTTTCCAAGGCGAAATCGGCGACATGCTCGAAGTCTACATGGACGACATGATCGCGAAGTCGTGAGACGAGGTCGACCATACTGCTCACCTCCGGAAAGTCTTCGAAACAGCGAGGAAGTGCAGGATGCGGTTCAACCCCGACAAATGCACCTTCAGTGTGCGAGCAGGCAAGTTCCTCGACTTCTACCTAACAGAGCGAGGAATAGAGGCCAACCCGGACAAGTATCGAGCCTTCTCTGAGTTTGCCACTCCGAACACAAAGAGGTCCATCCAGTCACTAAACAGGATGCTCGCGTCCCTATCACGATTCGTCACCAAGTCCGCTCAACACACCCTCGCCTTTTTTAAACTGTTATGCAAAGAGGCCGCATTTGAATGGACTGAGGAATGCAAGCAGACTCTCCTCCATATCAAACAAGTCCTCTCGAAGCTACCAGTGCAATCAAGACCAGAGGTCGGGGAGACCTTGTACCTATATCTCGTCGTCGCCACAGAGGACGTCAGCACGACGCTGATCCGCGAAATGCCAGATGGGCAGAAGCCAATATACTTCACGAGCAAAGCTCTCCAAGGCCCTGAGCTCAGGTACCAGCAGATCGAGAATGTCGCCTTGGCCCTCATCAACACTGTTAGGAGGTTGTGGAATTACTTCTTGGCTCACACGATCGTGGTCAGATCTGACCATCCCGTTAAACAATTAATCTGATGGCCAGACATGTCGAGACAAATGCTCAGATGGTCGCTCGAACTATCCGAGTTCGGCATCTAATATGAAAGTAGGAAGGCCCTCAAAGCCCAAGTCCTGGCCGAGTTTGTCGCTGAAATGATGTCTATGGACTCTCCGACACCCGGGGCGCACAAATGGACCATCTTCGTCGATGGTGCGTCCAACTCGACAGGAAGTAGAGCATGAATTATCTTAGAAAATGAAGAAGGTACCCTGATAGAAGTTTCCCTCGCCTTGGCGTTCCCGACATCGAACAATTAAGTCGAGTACAGAGAGTTTCTCGCAGGCCTACACCTGGCCTAAGATTTGGGTGCCAAAGAGGTGAAAATTTTCACAGACTCCCAGCTCGTGGCCTTACAGGTGCGAGGGGAATACCAAGCCAAGAACGACAACCTCGCTGAGTATCTGTCCCTGGTAAAAGAAAATGAAGAGTTTCGATTCCGCGGAGGTAACACATGTCCCGCGCGAACACAACACCCGAGCAGATGTCATGTCCAAGCTAGACAGCACAAAGAGGAAGGGCAGAAACAAATCTGTGATCCAGGAAATCCTCCCTTACCCCAGCATCAAGAGGGGTACAACGCCCCCCCGAGGTAAATGCCATCAGCGATAGCGACTGCTGGATGACCCCAGTGTATACGTACCTGCATACGGGAAGACTTCCGACAACTCGAAGGAAGCAATCTTTGTTAGGCGTCGGGCATGTTCCTACTTCCTTGTTGAAGACAAACTATACAAGTGAGGGTTTTCCATTCCCTTCCTCAAGTGCGTCGACGAATCCCAGGTGCCAGGCATACTCCAAGAGATCCACGGGGGTATCAACTCCCAAGGCATACTCGTCCGGAAGGCGTTATGAGCAGGGTACTATTGGCCCACCATGCAGCAGGACGCGAAAGAGTATGTCAAGAAGTGCGACAGATGCCAACGGCATGGGGACATGCATCTCGCCCCACCTAGCCAACTGAAAACGCTCTCATCGTCGTGGTCGTTTTCCTGGTGGGGAATGGACATCCTCGGACCCTTCACCGTCGGATCCTATCAAAACAAATACTTGATAGTCGGTGTGGACTACTTCACCAAGTGGATAGAAGCCGAAGCTCTGGAAAAAGTCATGGCTCAAAACATACTGTGATTCTACAAGCGTAACATACTTGCCCGGTTCGGCGTGCCCCATGCCATCGTCACCGACAACGGGACACAGTTCACTAACAAGAACTTCCAAGACTTCGTTGCCAAACCAGGTACAAACAACACTTCACGTCAGTCAAACACCCGCAGACGAACGGGCAGGTCGAAGCAGCGAACAGGATAATTTTGCGCGGGCTGAAACATAGACTAGGGGACGCCAAGAGAGGATGGGTCGAGGAGTTACACAGTGTCCTCTGGGCATACCAGACCACTCCGCACTCCACGATTGGGGAGAACCCATTCGGTTTGACCTACGGGACAAAAGCGGTGATCCCCGTCGAGATAAGGGAGCTATCTAGGAGGACTGAATCCCCCTTACCCAAGGAGGCAAATGACGAGGCACTCCAGGAAGAACTCGACCTGGTCGAGGAGATCAGGATGAAAGCATCCCTACAAGAAGCTTCCCTGAAACAAAGGATAGTTTTGCGGCACGGTACCACCGCAACTCCTAAATGTTAAAAACAAAAAGACAAGAGTCATCCCTTTGTGTATGCGGGCACGACCCTTGCTCCAGCAGGGATCCCTCGACCGAGCTCCATCACTGTCATATCAGTAGAGCAGAATACCCAGCTCGCGATGGGAAGTTCACGCCCGGGGGAAGGGCATTTGCCAAGGACCTGAACCCCTATTTGGTCGGGTACCATCTCCGACCGTCCGACTCGTTCTCTACACAGTTGGTTACACCGCATGTCGAGATAGAAAATAAACAAACAACATTCATACATATGAGAAAATAAACAAACAAGCACACACAGTAGAAAATAATAAGTCATTCAAGAAAAAGAGGGCGGAGCCCAATGTACATAGTTACAGAAAAGGGGCATGTAGGCCCGACGATACATCTCAACAAAAATAGGCACGCAGGCCAAAAAAACCAACACGGGCACGCAGGCCCAGAAATACTGAAACAAACCCTAAGAGGTCTCCTGTCGCTCCCGCTCTTCCTCCTCGGTAGTCGGGTTGTCATCATCATCCTCGGTTCCTATCGCTACCACACGTCCATCAGAGACCTGGTGATAGGGCCCTTTCCCCTCGGTGATAAGAGAAACCTCAGGGTTCACTATCTTGAGCTGTTATATGGCGCTTGCATAGTCAACCTCGACAGCCCCCAAGAATCTTGCTCGAGCTCTCGAATCCTTGCCACCAGGTCATCCCGAGAGAGTAGAAGTTTTTCCTCATCGGTCTCCTCCTCGATAGGACGAAGGTCAGCCTTCAACTCGGCTACCCGTATCTGTAGCCTCAATATGTCCTCCCCAGCGGCCTTCAACTACTCCTCAGCCTCACTGTTCCGCTTGCACTATGCAACGTTGTCCTCTCTGGTTAACTCCAACTCGGCAGCTAACTTGGTCATCTTCGACTCAGAAGCTGCAAGTTCCCCCCGTAGTTTGGCAAGATCAGCAGAAGAGCAACCCTCATCACTCAGAGCCAAGGCAATTGAGAATACTCGCATCATCGTCGCCAAGTCCTCGGTCAACGTTTGTCTCCTCGTTTCCTGACTCTCCTCGAGAACTGCCTTCGCCTCTACGGCCGACACAACAAGAGACCTAGCCCCATGGAAGAAACCAGGATGCAGATGACAAGGGGGAATCAGGAACCCCTCCTCTGCGCCGCCCTCAATAAGGTCGACGACAGTCTCTGGCCCATGGACCCTCACCCTCTTCGGAGTCCCTTGCGACAAGGGAGATTGGCTCCTCTGCGGTGACGACGAAGAACCCCTTCCTCCTTGCTCGGCAGTAGGCTGCTGCTGCATTTGAGCCACCCTTCCTTTTCCATTCTTCGACACACCCCTGGTGGCCGCCAGTCGCTTCACATGCTCCTTTATGGTCGACATACTCCCTGCAAAATAAAAGAACAAGAGGTTAGCGAACACGAGAATAACAGAGCCCAAAAACGGGGCAGGAGAAAGACAACCCACTACCTAAGAGACGTAAGGCTTCCTCATCCGACGAACATTCGAGAAGAGCCCTCATATTAATGAGCCTCAACTACTGGAGGATATTCCATGCATGTCGAGGATAAAGTTACCGTCGGGCGTCACGAGTTTCACTGGGGTAAAGTTGGCCACGAAGGCCACCAACCTTTGATAGCCTACCTGGTCCTCCTCGTCCAAGGTACCTGCCCACACGATATAATGGTCCATGCCCTGTTTGAAGTGTTCCTCCGTCCAGTCCAAGGGACCCTCGGCACCATGACCACTTCCATTTGCTAGTTCACCTCCCGGGCTTCATAGTGGTATAACGAGGTGCATGCCTCATGAGACACGGGTCAAACCACAAAGAATCGATCTTTGAAAATCCGAACAGAATTTATGTACGCCTTATAAAACCTCCTCAACTGCTTCAATGACACCATCCTTGTCGGCCATCAACCGTTTTACTTTGCAAATGAAAGAGTCGAAAGAACAGGGTAAGAGTCGCCCCGATATTAAGGTTTTGACAGACGAGCTCATATTCCCGGATAAAAGCAATCGCGTTAGGGTGCAACTGTGAAGGCGCCAACCTCAACCAGTCAAAGATCCCTAGTTGAAAATATGAGAAGGGCAGTCGAAGTCCCGCTTCACGAAAGCAAAATTCATACATGGGAAATCACATTTTCCCATAGCTCGAGCATATACGGTGGTGGGCCCGTGGTCTATATGCTTGCCAGCTCATAGAGGAAACCTCGAGGTGATCCTTGATCGTGGCGAAAGCGTCAGAGTCATCCTCGACAAAACGGGAAGGTGTACTCAAGGGCTCCTCCCCGGCCAAGTCCTCGACTCTCCTATTCTGCCCCTCGACAGGAGGGGCCGCAGGAGCGTCCGAATATATGTTGACTTCCATAAGTCAAGGTATCCACGCGCTTATGTTCACCTGAAAAGCAAAGGAAAATGATGAATTCGAAGTTTCAAGATCAAATTCAGTCTTCCATCACAGCTCAAGTGAAAGGGCGAAGAGGACGACATCTACGACCTAGGCTCCTCCGGCCTCGACATCCACCTCCCCGCATGGTTTACTATAGTATCCCCGGGACATTCATCTAGCGGTAGCATGCGTTCCCGCGACATTCATCTATACCTAGCGTACGTCCCTAGAACATTCATCTATACCTATCCTATGTCCCCGGGGTGTTAATCCAAACCCTATCATCTGTCCCCGGGGTACTCATCCAGCACCATCACATGTCCCCAGGACACTCGTCCCAAACCTCTTAATTAACCTCGGGGGCTTCATTCTAGGTCAAGGGAATCCCACCGTAATCGCCGGAAAAACCATATCCTCCTCAAGACACTAATCGTGTCCGCCACGGGAGCTACCAAAAATTAAAAAAAAAAAAC